>JBCFYV010000001.1:63744188-64329741 GCA_039000515.1 Timema cristinae
TATGTGAAGGTGGTGGCTTCTTATTGGTCAATATATTGTTTCCGCATCGGTGATTGAACGCACCCAAGCTATTTAAAGTTATCTGGCATTTGCGCTAGCACTCCCGCTGAGTATGGACGTCTTTTTTCCGGTGCTGTCTAGAAGGATCCTCTACACCATAAAGGACCATCGGTCGTGTTTAGTTGTTTATGACGCGCAAATGTCGGTACACATCTCGCCCTGTGACATAAGGAGGTAGATGTTCAAGTCCCTCAGAGGGCAACAAATGCTAATTACTTCTTATTTCACCTGGTCAAAATCGGCTCCTATCTCACGCTTGCCTGAAGAGCTTAGTTCAAATCCCTGTCATGCATGTGTATTGAGACCGGTTTCCTCCCTCATCTTCCACGGCTTGTGCCCCTGACGGGTAGTAAGACTCACTTCTAAATACCGATAATCTTAACTTGGTGGCTATTAGCATGGAAGTAAGGTGGATTGAATCCAGGGCAACCGTATCGCTCGGCCTTCACACAAATGCAGATACATTTTATATTTTCCTCAGCCCTGATATTACTTATGAATTTATGTATGTATATATTATTTCGTCGATATATAGTTGCTAATATTAAATTCAAGTTACTCAATTCAATATTACCTGTGAATTAACTTAAGGATTATATATAGTTGTGAACATTAAATTATCTTTTCTTTTGTTATTAGTGGCTCAAGGAATAAAACAGTTGGTTCCACTTTATCCTTTGTTGCAATCTACCGTTATAATGCCTTTTATAAGAATTATTTTAAATTTGCATCGATGGTTGCATGGTCTAAGGCGTCACTAGACGGCTGGTGATGAATGCTCGACGTTTGAAGCAAATACGGGTACACATTCTACCTGGTCTAGAAAAATCTGGTCGACCTGAAAAATGGTGGGGGTGCAGGAAGTACGGCCGTTCTAACAGACATTAGCTGTGCTAAAGATATCGAGGTTTGAATCCCGGTGTAAACGTCGAAGCCCGGTTATCAAGTAAAACTAGTTGTCTCTAGGGACAAAATAAATGCTGATTTTCAAAAAACATTTTATTATGTAAAATATTAATACTACATATTATTTAATTAACTGCACCAGGTCTGCAATGCCATTTTGAGTTGAATAGAATTCAGATTCATTCATAAGCATCAATTCGAAGTACCATATTTTTCCCAGGTTTCCTTCGAACTGTCCTCACTAGGAATGGATATGATAGCATTACTTCCAACACTAAGTGGGGATGTCATATCAGAAATCAATTTCACTCTCTTAGCCTCTTTTGACCTTTTTCACAGTCTTCCTTTCTAGATAAATAAATGTTTGAGTGAGTACCAGCCAGCGGTTTCTCTTCCACCTTTTCGCCTTAATTTCTGCCTCCATTGTGTTCATCTGATCGATGACTTCTTGGAACTCCTCCTCATCCTGGACGTTTTGTTATAACTGGGCGGCGTAGATGTACTGAGTTCAACTCTGGGCTCGATAATGGAAATTGTTTTGAATGGCGATTGTTTAGTCCCTGAGAGAAGGGCTCTGTTTTTCATCCATGAAGCCAAAATGTTTTCTCTGAGACTGGTAGAGTGGTTGGCATATTAATTCAGAGGACCAGGGTTAAAATCTCTGTGCAGGTGTTATTTTATATGTTAGGTCAAATCATTCATCAGTGTTTTACCTGGTTGTTAAAACATTTCTACGCTTTCAAGATATTGAATGTAAGAATTTCAAATAAAATCACAAGAAGGTACACATGTTCTTCTTAATATGAATTCATAATATTAATATTTCATTGATATATATATAAATAATTTAGTATTATTAATTATTATAAATATTTAATTGTGTACACAACATATGAATGTCTGGTTACACTAAATTTCAGTTCCATACATTAATTCACCTTAACAATGTTACGCAAAAAGCATAAAATATCAAGTGTGACCCTTTATAAACTCGTGAGATGTAATTATTTAAATTCATTGAATCACAATTCATAGATTATAATTATACTTGTTCTTTATCTCCCAATTAGGTTTGCTCACTCTTGTCAGTTATTCCTCTCGTCTCCATCAACTGCCGATTGTTTGGCATTCCTTCCTTCCTTATATTTATACACGTTCTAGAACTGTGCAATAAACTTTTAATGGTCAAATTACCTTAAAGGTCCCGGGTTCGAATCTCATCATGACCTAAATGTGTATCTTAAGTGAAATTGTGGCTTTCCATTTCACAGTGATAAATTAGTGGCTGGGGGAAGAGGGTCGAGGGATTCTGTATTGTATTTGTTCTATTTTTAAGCTGCCTTAGGAGTTGTGTTCTTATACAGGGTGGGGCTGAAACCATTAGGAGATTAGTAACTTGAAAATCAACACTCTTATTGAAAAGTAAATATTCACTAGCTAAATATAGGCAAACTACATACTACACTTTTTGGAAGAGATGAACTCCACCGGACGTCAGGCAAACGTTGGCACACGTTGTCCATCCCTCTCCTCAGCATAGATCATCTAGTTGTTTCCGTCACACCCTGTATAATCAGTAGGTTCAGAAAATGCACTTTAAATGCTTCAAATACTGATAATTATAAATGTACCTCTATTTCATATAAGAAAATTAAAGGCATATACGAGTTATTTTATCAGTAGCCAACTGCTTTAGAAAAATATAAAATTAAAGTTTTAAACCATTGCATAAGTCACTGCATACATTGATATTCCAGAAAATGTTCGATTCTGTCTGAACTCTGGAAACTTCCCCCTCCTCGGCTCTGTCCAGATAGTGAGGTCAAGGCTATCTTGGTAGTGTTCAAGTTAAGCTGATTGTTCACATTTTGAATTCAGATAAATTCAATATATCTACGTTTTAATTACACCAAAATCCCTAAATAATATTTAGGTGGTCAATATTAGATCTCATAACCACTTATCATTAATTAAAAACCTGTTTTAAACCTTATCCATTTTATTTTTATTCTGTTTGTTCCATCCATCTTGCTATCTGTCCGGGCTGTACAAATATTGGCAATCCCTCACCAGCAAAACAGGCCAAATGAGACCGACGCTGATGCGGGCGGCTCTTTTTTACTAAATACAGTGAAACCTTCTATTTTAGAAGAAATATATTTTGTTTTAAAAATATTAATAAAAACTCCTAATATATTATTAATAAAATTATATAATTTTATAGATTGAGTTGAGTGAAAGTGATAATGCCTTTGTTCTTTGCAAGATATAAGCAGTAACAACCGGGATGAGATCAACACCAAATGTTTTTATCGTAATTTGCGTCCCTTCTCTAAACATCGGAGGTTTTTCTAAACTTGATTAGGCTGTTTGTTGGCCACACACATACACACGACCTCCATTGACGCTAAGCAGACGGGCCTCGCCCTCAAATCCTAACTCGACGCTTATACTTTTAATGAGGTGAAGGCAGACGTTTGAAGAAAAACAACTTTGTGGAATTCTTTTTTTAGTTATATCATGAAGGACGTTATATCGGAGCATGTTGCAATTTCTGGCGTCAGAAACGTGCTCTTACTATGGACTACAATTTTATTTCTTTACTATAATCACAATGGATTCTTGAACTGTATCTAGATACAGCACACCTAATTGTGAAATATTGTATTATAGTAGGAGACAAGCAATTATTATTAGTATTATCTGATACCTGCCTCGGTTGTCGAATGGTCTAAGGCGTCATTCTTGCAATAAACTGCACAGCTCATAATGGCTGGATGTATTGATGGGAGTTTTCCGCCCTCCCTCCACACAAATGTGGGTAATCTTCTCAAAAATCCATCCTTCCTCATCCCTAGCACATTAAGCGCTATTAGTACAGTTTAAAAGCTCAGAGATGCATTCACCCGTTTGTCGATGTCACCATCTATTACTCCATTATTGCTGAACAATCTGCCGCAAAACAAAATCATTCACTTATTCTAACAGTTTTTCCATTTAAACCGAGTTGACAATCATTTCCTAATCCGTCCTTATCAAAACGATCACCTTAATTTTGAGACTTTCCAATATGAAGATCCATTCTGTCTTCTTCCACATATCATTAAAAGCATTTTATTCTCGCCAACCATTTTAATTCTCACCATTAATAAGTTCACTCTCCATCATCTCCATATCTACCCACCCTTTACACCGTCCATTGTCAAACCGGTCGTCATCAAGCGTTAATGACAGCGTTTAGACAGTTTGTATATTTGTTTGACATTAATTAACAGGTTGTTAATCAAGGTTTTGTTTAATTTCTATGGTTTGAAGAACAGGGTGTTAACAGGTTTGTAATTACTAGGGTTTGACAAGGTTGGTTTATCAGTTTGACATTAAGGGTGTTAGACAAGGTTTTGTTATATTTCTATGCATGGGTTTAGACATTTTTATATGACGTTATAATATAGTTTAAAATTTTTAGTACTTGTGGAATAACACATATAACATGAATATCCCTGCATACACCACAATGGTCATGACATATTAAGTAACATGTACGTTTTTAAAATTATTAACATTATTATTTTAAAATGTATTGAAAAATCTATAGAAATGTTAATAAGCTTTATATTTGTAATGAAACTAGTACAGAAACTTTATGTACGTATTCATGTTGTACATGAAACCAGTTTGATTAACTAATATTTTCAATTATTTGTACTCTTATTGAAACTTGGTAAATTATTTAAATATATTATCATCTAGAAAGTTAACACTTCATTTAAATACAATTTGTTATTGCAAATGAGAACAAATGTATTGACAGCTGCCAGTTTTCCCAATATATATGTTTCACATTAGGAATTTTTAATGGTATGCAAGTCAATTTAAGCAATAAAAGTAATGACAAATGTTTGTAATCAGGTTGGGTGCAACCAAGTCAAAGCCATTACGACGTCAGTGTGAACCACTGTTCTTTTCAGGATATTGGGTAACGCTGTTGATTAAACAAGATGAGAATCACAACGAGATATCAAGGTTTTGATTACTTAAAATAAAACACACTACACAATGTACACTACAACAAACAATCACTAAATTAAATAATAATGAGTGCTTATAAGCTAACAGTGTAAACGCATGATAAAAAACCCATACACTGTTGACCCGGCAACACTCTATGGAATTAGAAATCACAACCTCAACTGGTCCACACACTAATAGAGCTGTCCACACACTGGAAAGCTGGCCAACACTGGACACACTGGTCCACACACTGGACACAGCTGGTCACACTGGACACAACTGGTCCATACACTGGACACACTGGTCCAACACTGGACACACTTGGTCCAACACTGAGACACATGGTCCATACACTGGAACACTGGTCCACACACTGGACACCTGGTCCACACACACTGGACACCTGGTCCATACACTGGACACGCGTCCATACACTGGACACACGGTTCCACACACTGGACACACTGGTCCACACACTGGACACACTGGTCCATACACTGGACACACTGGTCCACACACTGGACACGCTGGTCCACACACTGGACACGCTGGTCCACACACTGGACACCTGGTCCACACACTGGACACACTGGTCACATCTGGACACACTGGTCCATACACTGGACACACTGGTACCATACACTGGACACACTGGTCCACACACTGGACACACTGTCCACACACTGGACACACTGGTCCATACACTTGGACACACTGGTCCACACACTGGACACGCTGGTCCACACATGGACACACTGGACACACTGGACCAACACTGGTCCACACACTGGACACGTGTCCACACACTGGACACGTGGTCCATACACTGGACACACTGGTCCACACACTGGACACACTGGTCCATACACTGGACACACTGTCCATACACTGGACACACGGTCCACACACTGGACACGTTGGTCCAACACTGGACACACTGGTCCACACACTGGACACGCAACTGGTCCACACACTGGACACGCTGGTCCACGACACTGGACACACTGGTCCATACACTGGCACACTGGACACACTGGACACATGGTTCCAACACATGGACACACTGGACACACTGGTCCACCACTAACTGGACACACTGGCCCACACACTGGACCACGGTCACATACACTGGACAACTGGTCCATACACTGGACACGCTGGTCCACACACTGGACACACGGTCATACATGACACACTGGACACACTGGTCCACACACTGGACACACACGTCATACACTGGACACACTGGTCCATACACTGGACAACCTGGTCCACACACTGGACACACTGGTCCAAACACTGGACACAGCTGGTCACACACTGGAACACTGGTCACAACTGGACACACTGGTCCATACACTGACAACTGGTCCATACACTGGACACACTGGTCCAACACTGGACACACTGGTAAACACTGGACACACTGGTCCATACACTGGACACACTGGTCCACACACTGGACACACTGGTCCATACACTGGACACACTGGTCAACACTGGACACACTGGTCCACACACTGGACACGCTGGTCCACACACTGGACACACTGGTCCACACACTGGACACGTGGTCACACTGGACACACATGGTCCATACACTGGACACACTGGTCCACACACTGGACACGCTGGTCCACACACTGGACACGACTGGTCCACACACTGGACACGCTGGTCACACTGGACACACTGGTCCATACACTGGACACACTGGTCCACACACTGGACACACTGGTCCACACACTGGACACACTGGTCCATACACTGGACACACGGTTCCACACACTGGACACGCTGGTCCAACACTGGAACCACGGTCCATACACTGGACACACTGGTCCACACACTGGACACACTGGACACACTGGACAACTGGACACACTGGTCCACACACTGGACACACTGGTCCATACACTGGACACGCTACTCATACACTGGACACACTGGTCCACACACTGGAACCACGGTTCCATACACTGGACACACTGGTCCATACACTGGACACGCTGGTCCACACACTGGAACCACGGTTCCATACACTGGACACACTGGACACACTGGTCCACACACTGGACACACTACTCATACACTGGACACACTGGTCCACACACTGGACACACTGGTCCACACACTGGACACACTGGTCCACACACTGGACACACTGGTCCATACACTGGACACACGGTTCCACACACTGGACACGCTGGTCCACACACTGGAACCACGGTTCCATACACTGGACACACTGGTCCACACACTGGACACACTGGACACAACACTGGACACACCGGTCCACACACTGGACACACTGGTCCATACACTGGACACGCTACTCATACACTGGACACACTGGTCCACACACTGGAACCACGGTTCCATACACTGGACACACTGGTCCATACACTGGACACCTGGTCCACACACTGGAACCACGGTTCCATACACTGGACCACACTGGACACACTGGTCCACACACTGGACACACTACTCATACACTGGACACGCTGGTCCACACACTGGACACGCTGGTCCACACACTGGACACAATGGTCCACACACTGGAACCACGGTTCCATACACTGGACACACTGGTCCATACACTGGACAAGCTGGTCCACACACTGGACAAGCTGGTCCACACACTGGACCCACTACTCATACACTGGACACGCTTGTCCACACACTGGACACACTGGTCCATACACTGGACACACTGGACACACTGGACACACTGGTCCACACACTGGACACACTACTCATACACTGGACACGCTGGTCCATACACTGGACACGCTGGTCCACACACTGGACACGCTGGTCCACACACTGGACACAACTGGTCCACACACTGGAACCAATGGTCCACACACTGGAACCAATGGTCCACACACTGGACCACGCTGGTCCACACACTGGACACGCTGGTCCACACACTAGACAAACTGGTCCACACACTGGACACGCTGGTCCACACACTGGAACACATGGTCCACACACTGGACACACTGGTCCACACACTGGACACGCTGGTCCACACACTGGACACGCTGGTCCACACACTGGACACACTGGTCCACACACTGGACACACTGTCCATACACTGGACACACTGGTCCATACACTGGACACGCTGGTCCACACACTGGAACCACGGTCCATACAATGGACACACTGGACACACTGGTCCACACACTGGACACACTACTCCATACACTGGACAAACTGGACACACTGGACACACTGGTCCACACACTGGACACACTGGTACATACACTGGACACGCTACCATACACTGGACACACTGGCCCACACACTGGAACCACGGTTCCATACACTGGACACACTGGTCCATACACTGGACACGCTGGTCCACACACTGGAACCACGGTTCCATACAATGGACACACTGGACACACTGGTCCACACACTGGACACACTACTCATACACTGGACACACTGGTCCACACACTGGACACACTGGTCCACACACTGGACAAACTGGTCCATACACTGGACACGCTGGTCCACACACTGGACACGCTGGTCACAATGGACACACTGGTCCATACACTGGACACACTGGTCCATACACTGGACACACTGGTCCAACACTGGACACACTGGTCACACTGGAACAACTGGTGCCATACACTGGACACACTGGTCCACACACTGGACACGCTGGTCCATACACTGGACACGCTGGTCACACTGGACACACTGGTCCACACACTGGACACGCTGGTCCACACTGGACACACTGGTCCACACACTGGACACGCTGGTCACACTGGACACACTGGTCCATACACTGGACACACTGGTCCACACACTGGACACGCTGGTCCACACACTGGACACGCTGGTCCACACACTGGACACGCTGGTCACACTGGACACACTGGTCCATACACTGGACACACTGGTCCACACACTGGACACACTGGTCCACACACTGGACACACTGGTCCATACACTGGACACACGGTCCCACACACTGGACACGCTGGTCCACTACACTGGAACCACGGTTCCATACACTGGACACACTGGTCCACACATGGACACACTGGACACACTGGTCCACACACTGGACACACTGGTCCATACACTGGACACGCTGGTCCACACACTGGACACGCTGGTCACAATGGACACACTGGTCCATACACTGGACACGCTACTCATACACTGGACACACTGGTCCACACACTGGAACCACGGTTCCATACACTGGACACACTGGTCCATACACTGGACACGCTGGTCCACACACTGGAACCACGGTTCCATACACTGGACACACTGGACACACTGGTCCACACACTGGACACACTACTCATACACTGGACACACTGGTCCACACACTGGACACACTGGTCCATACACTGGACACACGGTTCCACACACTGGACACGCTGGTCCACACACTGGAACCACGGTTCCATACACTGGACACACTGGTCCACACACTGGACACACTGGACACACTGGACACACCGGTCCACACACTGGACACACTGGTCCATACACTGGACACGCTACTCATACACTGGACACACTGGTCCACACACTGGAACCACGGTTCCATACACTGGACACACTGGTCCATACACTGGACACGCTGGTCCACACACTGGAACCACGGTTCCATACACTGGGCACACTGGACACACTGGTCCACACACTGGACACACTACTCATACACTGGACACGCTGGTCCACACACTGGACACGCTGGTCCACACACTGGACACACTGGTCCACACACTGGAACCACGGTTCCATACACTGGAACACACTGGTCCATACACTGGACAAGCTGGTCCACACACTGGACAAGCTGGTCCACACACTGGACCCACTACTCATACACTGGACACGCTTGTCCCACACACTGGACACACTGGTCCATACACTGGACACACTGGACACACTGGACACACTGGTCCACACACTGGACACGCTACTCATACACTGGACACACTGTTCCACACACTGGACACGCTCGTCCACACACTGGACACGTTGGTCCAAACACTGGACACACTGGTCCATACACTGGACACGCTACTCATACACTGGACACGCTGGTCCACACACTGGACACACTGGTCCACACACTGGACACGCTGGTCCATACACTGGTCACGCTACTCATACACTGGACACACTGGTCCACACACTGGACACGCTACTCATACACTGGACACACTGTTCCATACACTGGACACACTGGTCCACACACTGGACACACTGGTCCACACACTGGACACGCTACTCATACACTGGACACACTGTTCCATACACTGGACACACTGGTACACTACACTGGACACACTGGTCCACACACTCGACACGCTGGTCCACACACTGGACCCGTTACTCATACACTGGACACACTGTTCCATACACTGGACACACTGGTCCACACACTGGACACTTTGGTCCACACACTGGACACGCTGGTCCACACACTGGACCAAACTGGAACACACTGGACACACTGGTCCACACACTGGACACACTGGTCCACACACTAGACACGCTGGTCCACATACTGGACACACTGGTCCACACACTGGACACGCTGGTCCACACACTGGACACACTGGTCCACACACTGGACACACTGGTCCACACACTGGACATGCTGGTCCATACACTGGACACGTTGTTCATACACTGGACATCGCCTGGGTCCATACACTGGACACGCTTATCCATACACTGGACACGTTGGTCCATACACTGGAAACGCTTGCCACACACTGGACACACTGGTCCATACACTGGACACGCTGGTCCGTACACTGGTCACGCTGGTCCATATACACTGGAAACGCTTGTCCACACACTGGAAACGCTTGTCCACACACTGGACACACGGTCCATACACTGGACACGCTTGTCCACAACACTGGACACACTGGTCCATACACTGGACACACTGGTCCATACACTGGACATGCTGGTCCATACACTGGACACGTTGGTCCATACACTGGACACGCTGGTCCATACATTGGACACGCTTATCCATACACTGGACACGTTGGTCCATACACTGGAAACGCTTGTCCACACACTGGACACACTGGTCCATACACTGAACACGCTGGTCCGTACACTGGACACGCTGGTCCATACACTGGACACACTGGTCCACACACTGGACACGCTGGTCCACACACTGGACACACTGGTCCATACACTGGACACACTGGTCCATACACTAGACACGCTGGTCCATACACTGGACACGCTGGTCCACACACTGGACACGCTGGTCCACACACTGGACACACTGGTCCATACACTGGACACACTGGTCCATACACTGGACACACTGGTCCATACACTGGACACACTACTCATACACTGGACACACTGGTCCACACACTGTACACACTACTCATACATTGGACACACTGGTCCATACACTGGACACGCTGGTCCATACACTGGACACGCTGGTCCATACACTGGACACACTGGTCCATACACTGGACACACTGGTCCACACACTGGACACACTGGTCCATACACTGGACACACTACTCATACACTGGACACACTGGTCCATACACTGGACACGCTACTCATACACTGGACACACTGGTCCATACACTGGACACGCTACTCATACACTGGACACGCTACTCATACACTGGACACACTGGTCCATACACTGGACACACTGGTCCATACACTGGACACGCTACTCATACACTGGACACACTACTCATACACTGGACACACTACTCATACACTGGACACACTGGTTCATACACTGGACACGCTACTCATACATTGGACACACTACTCATACACTGGACACACTGGTCCATACACTGGACACGCTACTCATACACTGGACACGCTACTCATACACTGGACACACTACTCATACACTGGACACGCTACTCATACATTGGACACACTACTCATACACTGGACACACTACTCATACACTGGACACGCTACTCATACATTGGACACGCTACTCATACACTGGACACGCTACTCATACATTGGACACGCTACTCATACATTGGACACACTACTCATACACTGGACACACTGGTCCATACACTGGACACACTGGTCCATACACTGGACACACTGGTCCATACACTGGATACACTGGTCCATACAATGGACACGCTACTCATACACTGGACACACTGGTCCATACACTGGACACGCTACTCATACACTGGACACGCTACTCATACACTGGACACACTGGTCCATACACTGGACACACTGGTCCATACACTGGACACGCTGGTCCACTTTCAGGCACGTTGGCCCACTCACTTGAATTACCTAAGCTCAGACTGTAGCTCCTTGGTGATCACTGAAACTTTATATGCTCTATAGTGGTCACATTAAATAGTCTGGAAACTACCATTTCTAGACGTCTCTACTTTATGTGAAAGAAACGAGCTCAGACTCTTCTAAACATGTTCCTCCCTCCTGTCGCCTCTAATTCCCCTGGCAATGAGGATGGCTGCATACCTGCTAAACAAGAATGGAAGTATAGAGAATAAAAAGGGTTAGTAAATCAAAAGGACACAGACCCCGTACGTGGACACTAATTTTGCTATAATATGTATGATCAATTGTACAGCACACAATCTTAATGTAGTACCTAGAGACACTATGTCAGCATCATTTGAAGTCAAAACATTATTTTATCCAGTCAAAGTTCTTGGACTATTTTTTTTTTCAAATAGTTATATTTCTAGTCTGGTAAAATAATGTATAAAAACACTATCAACAATTCATTGGTAATCTAGATACAAGTGGATGCCCTAAGATCTAATCTTACACATAATTTTATCGAACAAAAACAAAGAGGATGTTTGAAAGTGTTAAGGAATTTTAACCAAAATTGAAAGATTTGAAAATGTATTCCTTCTCGTAATTTTCTCAATTACTTTTTATTCAGTGGATGCGGTCTCAAATTGATTACACAGACAAAATGTTGATCTGTCGAAAGCCGCTCAGTTGCTAAAAATTGTTTTGGAAAGTACAGGTATCAAGCAACAAGTTTAGGTTCTTTAATTATAGTGCATAAAACGTGTTTTACTGCCCCTAGTTGTGTTCTTTATAAAGTGTTCTAGACACCTAACTATCTGTGACTCAATACCCGAGTTTTATATCAAATAAACTGCTATAGTTACCAAACCAACAACGACACACCATCTATAGTGCACATATCATACTATCTAATCAGTTTGTCAAATAATTTGTGAAGAATTCTTATTATGATTGTGCCTAGTGGGGTTATTTATATCCATTGTGATAAAAGTACTTCCCTCTCTTAGAACCAGCTATGCCATTTTAGTATCACTGTTCTAGTTTCAGATAGTTTTGATTGTTCTTGTCATACAAACCTTAAGTCTGTATCCATGGCAAAGTGTTACTGTAGATTCACACGTTCACCGAAAAATTAACGCAGAGCAAAAACGTGGTCACGTGACGAGTTATAGCTAGCAGACAGCTTTGTTAGTCTTTGTGAGTAGATTTGAAATAACTCGTTAATGTAAAGCTTGTATCGATGTATTGGATTGTGCCTCGACACAGCGTTATAATTTGAAAACAACCATAGGTAGAATGATACAAAATAAATTTAAATCTACTAGATTTTTTTTATCATCATCTGTTATAAGCTAGCGTTGCAATGCATTATGGGTCAACATACATCATGTAGATTGCTGCACCACTGAGGCAGATTCTGCTTTCTATCTTCGGTAAACGTGCGAATCAAGCTTTATTTATTGAATCATCTACGTCACGTTAATGAATTTAATATTCATTGTAAGATGGCTTAACCTTTGACCCATATTTAACTCTATCATATTTATATCCATAGCCATGAGTGCTAAGTTATCACCACTGTGTTGTTTGCTATCACAGGATGGTTTCGTGGAGTGCGAGAAAAAAGAGAAATGTCCGAACGAGCAAGGTTGCTACATGCTACAGGAGACCAGGAAGGATTCCTGTTGCCAAGTTTGCAGAGGTAAGTCCAACATTTCTCTCAAGCCCTACCGAGCTGGTAGGAACATGCTACTGTGAATGTGATGAGCGAAGCGAGTTTGCACAGTCGCTGGTGATTCTACAAAGCCACTGATTCAAATGGGGAATGTAATAAATGTATTTACGTTTTCACATACTTGCTGAACGTTTTGCAAATTCACCGGTGAGTTTATAAAATTACCATTAGCCACTGTAGAATGTTAATAAGTCACATCCAAGTTCAGGTTAGGTTATGTTAGTTAGGGTGTGATGAATTTCTTCATCGCCCATCGAAGATGGCCACCGCGTTTTTCTTTCGTCCACATTTTATTGCTTGTGAAGCGCTCCAGAGGACAGCTGGCGCTATCTACTCGGCATTCTGAGTGTTATGCCGAAAGTTAAGTTGGTAACGAAAAAAGAAGGGTGTGGCAAGATGGCTGGGAGAGTTGAGATCAGGAAGTGAGGAAAGTGAGGCGAGGAACGCTGCATGGGAGCGGAAGGCAAATGGATCGCTGGACGTTCTTCGTGAAGGTCGGATGGAGGAAAGTAGGGGCCTCCGTTTTGTGATATTGGATTTATGAAGCAAGCTCCATTGCTTTTTTTTTGCGGGAACTCATCTGTTGGCGTCTAATTTTTCTCGTCCTCCTTGGTGTGTTTTCGTGCTTCGACGAACCAACCCCCTTTTGGGTAAGTGCTCTTTCTTTATTTTTTTGTAAATTTTTTCTGGTTTTGCTCTGTGCATACTTATCTCCCGTTTGCCTATTGCTATTCTCTGAACCTTAATGTAGGGATAGGCTGTGCTTTTCGAAAATCCCTTTAGTGACTTGGATTCAAGTGGGTGGGCCTCCGTAATTGGGCAGGCGGCAGCAAGTTACGTGCCCGATTCACGTATGTAATTTATAAATCCCTCACTGCCCGTCCGGCAATGTCATAAGTGGGTTATGTATTGCACATGGAGGAGGAAAGAGATTTATAAGTGAAAATTGTACTAGGAGAACTAGGGTAGGAGGACATTGTATTGCACATGGAGGAGGAAGGAGATGTATAAGTGAAAATTGTACTAGGAGAACTAGGGTAGGAGGACATTGTATTGCACATGGAGGAGGAAGGAGATGTATAAGTGAAAATTGTACTAGGAGAACTAGGTTAGGAGGACATTGTATTGCACATGGAGGAGGAAGGAAATGTATATGTGTGTATTATGTTGTAACATGTGCGATGTAATTCAGGGTCTTCCCCCCCCCCCCCCTCCGGGCTAAATTGATTGACTCCTCATCCAGTCCCCGGACTCTTCAACCTGAGGGATGTGTGGGAGCTATTGGGACCTCCCCCCCCCCTCTGGATTTCACGGGAGGAGTTCAGGACCCCTGGTCCCAGTTTTGGACGGACAGACCGAGTGCGAGCCACGCAAGTCGCCAGGGCCGTCCTAGACGAACCTGTCTTTTTCACTACATAGTCACCTATGATTTATAGACACTCTATAACATTTCTAGGAGTGCATAGGCACTTTGTCATTTGGTTATGTGTACATAGACACTTGTTGATTTTGAAAAGGTGCATAGTCACATATGATTTATAGACACTCTATAACATTTCTAGGAGTGCATAGGCACTTTGTCATTTGGTTATGTGTACATAGACACTTGTTGATTTTGAAAAGGTGCATAGTCACATATGATTTATAGACACTCTATAACATTTCTAGGAGTGCATAGGCACTTTGTCATTTGGTTATGTGTACATAGACACTTGTTGATTTTGAAAAGGTGCATAGTCACATATGATTTATAGACACTCTATAACATTTCTAGGAGTGCATAGGCACTTTGTCATTTGGTTATGTGTACATAGACACTTGTTGATTTTGAAAAGGTGCATAGTCACATATGATTTATAGACACTCTATAACTTTTCTAGGAGTGCATAGGCACTTTATCATTTGGTTATGTGTACATAGACACTTGTTGATTTTAAAAGGTGCATAGTCACCTATGATTTATAGACACTCTATAACTTTTCTAGGAGTGCATAGGCACTTTATCATTTTGTTATGTGTAAATAAATCCATGCTGATTTTTAAAAGGTGCATGGTTTACCTATGATTCATAGACACTATATAATTTTGTTATGATTTGTATACGCATTAACTGTTCTCTCGTACCAAGTTTACTTAAATTACATCTAATTGAAACTCATGTTGTTATTCGATGATTCACTAGTCAACTAACGGGTTGCGGGGAGGGGCAGAACTGAACTTTCCTCGCGGTCACCGCGTATGGTGGCAGCCTGAAGGTTAACTTAAGATTTAGTTTGTCGGGTCTTGGTTCCCCGTGTCTAAGACCAAGTGGCGCCCATTCGTATCAGGATGCTTCCCTGATGAGTAGTGTACTTATGTCCAGCCCTTCGCCGCATCCCGTCAGTTATACCAGCCTCAACCCACCCCCCAACTCATACTGTAGCCGGCCGGGTACCTTGTGCGTTATTTCTGGGAAATCACGTTACAAGGGCAAGCTTAGGCTAGTTTATGTTACTTTAGTTTTTGTAAGTTTGGATTTATTTTATTTACATTCGATAACATCAATTAGGTATATCATCAAATCATTGGTAAATTTAGATAAATTCTATTATTTGCTAAATAGACCACTCACTGATTTCGGTAAATCTAAACCTTCACTGATAATTTTACAAAACAACGCGTTCAGTATATCACAGTACTATACATACTTTAAAATCAATAATAACATTAGAAGAAGTTGTTTTTATACTTAAACACTAAATGTACTTTACTTTAAAACACGGGATACAAGTTCCGAGTCCTTGAAGGTGCAAGGGTAGATGCTGAGGTTGGAGTGCTATAGCTGTGTGTGTTGAGAAGCAACATTTAATATATACAGTAGCTAAAGTAATCAAAAAGACGGAGCATTGACTCTAACTTCGTAATATTTGTAAAATGAAGGTTACAAGAGTTGAGAAAGTGGTTACATCTTATCAACAGTCTAAGAAACTCATTGCTGACCCTTTCTGGGAATAATACATTAGTTTCAGAGTTAGGAAAGTGATTACATCTTATCAACAGGCTAAGGAACTCATTGCTGACCCTTTCTGGGAATAATACATTAGTTTCAGAGTTAGGAAAGTGATTACATCTTATCAACAGGCTAAGGAACTCATTGCTGACCCTTTCTGGGAATATTCAATTAGTTTCAGAGTTAGTAATGTACCGTCTTTCACCCTCATCTATTTAAAACAAATGGAGCGTGCAGGAGAGCAGAAGAGATACAAGAAAATAATGTTGACAAGTTTATTAGTTATATCAAAAATAACAAACATAGTACAATGTCAAAATATAGCTAAATAGCTGAAAATATTCATAATAGGAATTTACTCTATTAAAGATATGACCCAGAGATTACAAAATTAAATTTAGAGTTAAAGTTCAGTTCAGGGTCCATTCAAGAAATCCGACCCGTGGATACCTGGTTACAAGTTCATTGGTGAGGTTCGCCTATAATGTCAATATTTCGAGATACTAATTTGTAAAGTTCTCGTACTAACCCTAGCAGCCTAAGCACATACATGCTATACATTTACCTCTCCACTAATTATCAATATGAAGTTAAGCCCTAACTGGCTATAGGTAACAATTCAGCATGATAGCCCAAAATAAAGTTAACTCTATTAGACCGCAAGGCCGTCACTTTCATTACCTTACAACTGAGCTTAACTACATATAAACATGATTAAACATCATGGGCTATAGCTTTAGTTTCATTTTATCGAACCCTAAACTAGTAAACCTTATATCACTATACGTTACTAAGTTCAAATACCTATACATACAACTATGGTTAAACCTCATATGTTGTTATTTTAATAACCTTAACATCTGCTTGCAAGTATATCCTAGACTTATAACTCAAGTCTAACCTACTATACAATTTTAGGACCAATTCTATTAATGTTTCGGCTAGAAGAACCCTATGAGGCACATCAACAATACATGGTGTCTGAGAGACGACAATCCTATTCATTTAATATTTACATAGAGAACCTGATAATTTAAATTTAAATACAGAGCCATGCTCTCAGCCTAAAAATCAGAGATAAAACCAAATTCCAAGTTAACGCCAGATACGCCGTAATGGCCGTCCCCATTATTTAACTCCAATGACTGCTCTCAATAACAATTTCAGTCTAACCTGCGCTAACATAACGCCACCAAAACGTGTTTACGCCTAACGCATAAAGCATAATAAAGTACCAAAGTTTAGTTTCATATACAGATTATTTTACACCCCGGTTGAATGCACCCCAAGTATGACCGGTTAAGGTAAGAGTGAAGATAGCACTTAAGGTGCACCAAAAGGATCTAAGTAAATTTTGACAAGCCGTGGATACGCCACTTAAATCCCCTTAGTCATGAACTAAGTTAAATCTCTCGAAGTTAAGCCTAAACAGTAAATTTAGAAAACAGTTCCCCCCCATAATAATGCCAAAAGGAATTTCAAAGAATAAGTAATCCCAGAAGAGACGTCGGAGAACACCCTCACCTTAATGAGCCTGTGGTATAGTTAGTAGAGATTAGAAGCATACAGTCCTTTTTATACAATTTGTGAGCGTCGATTCTGACCTCAGAGAGGGGGAAATGAGGGAAGGAATAAATGAACGAAAGGAAACGAGCAGCGCTCAGGTGGGAGAAAATGGCAGCTCTGGGGTTTTAAAGATAGCGCTGATAGCATTTAATTTTAGGAGAACCGGAAACAGCTCAAGTCAAGTTCGACGATTTCTTCTTGGTGGGCGGGGCCTTAATCACAGTAGAAGTGATGGCAGCGGCCCCCCTCTCAGTGTCCGTTGGGTTTTCTCGAGTGCGTGCGTGTCCAAGGCGAGCGGAAAGTGGGCCCGTTCAACAGGCAGGTGGTGAGTTTAGCCCCATATTACTTGGCGTTGAATTGGTTGAACTCGTACTCGTTTGTAAGATCGTTACAATACCCCCCCGCCCCCTCGTTTGTAAGATCGTTACAGTAAAGTGGTTACATCTCATCAACAGGCTAAGGAACTCATTGCTGACCCTTTCTGGGAATATTCAATTAGTTTCAGAGTTAGGAAAGTGGTTACATCTCATCAACAGGCTAAGGAACTCATTGCTGACCCTTTCTGGGAATATTCAATTAGTTTCAGAGTTAGGAAAGTGGTTACATCTTATCAACAGGCTAAGGAACTCATTGCTGACCCTTTCTGGGAATATTCAATTAGTTTCAGAGTTAGGAAAGTGGTTAAATCTTATCAACTGGCTAAGGAACTCATTGGTAACACTTTCTGGGAATATTCAATTAGTTTCAGAGTTAGGAAAGTGGTTACATCTTATCAACAGGCTAAGGAACTCATTGCTGACCCTTTCTGGGAATATTCAATTAGTTTCAGAATTAGGGAAGTGGTTACATCTTATCAACAGGCTAAGGAACTCATTGCTGACCCTTTCTGGGAATATTCAATTAGTTTCAGAGTTAGGAAAGTGGTTACATCTTATCAACAGGCTAAGGAACTCATTGCTGACCCTTTCTGGGAATATTCAATTAGTTTCAGAATTAGGGAAGTGGTTACATCTTATCAACAGGCTAAGGAACTCATTGCTGACCCTTTCTGGGAATATTCAATTAGTTTCAGAGTTAGGAAAGTGGTTACATCTTATCAACAGGCTAAGGAACTCATTGCTGACCGTTTCTGGGAATATTCAATTATTTTCAGAGTTAGGAAAGTGATTACATCTCATCAACATGCTAAGGAACACATTGTTGACCCTTTCTGGGAATATTCAATTAGTTTCAGAGTTAGGAAAGTGGTTACATCTTATCAACAGGCTAAGGAACTCATTGCTGACCCTTTCTGGGAATATTCAATTAGTTTCAGAGTTAGAAAAGTGGTTACACCTTATCAACAGGCTAAGGAACTCATTGCTGACCCTTTCTGGGAATATTCCATTAGTTTCAGAGTTAGGAAAGTGGATACATCTCATCAACAGGCTAAGGAACACATTGCTGACCCTTTCTGGGAATATTCAATTAGTTTCAGAGTTAGGAAAGTGGTCACATCTTATCAACAGGCTAAGGAACTCATTGCTGACCCTTTCTGGGAATATTCAATTAGTTTCAGAGTTAGGAAAGTAGTTACATCTTATCAACAGGCTAAGGAACTCATTGCTGACCCTTTCTGGGAATATTCAATTAGTTTCAGAGTTAGGAAAGTGGTTACATCTTATCAACAGGCTAAGGAACTCATTGCTGACCCTTTCTGGGAATATTCAATTAGTTTCAGAGTTAGTGTAACATTAGTCGCTAGCTAATGACAAAATACTGGAAACTGCAAACTTACCCAATTCTACGAAGAAGTCCGCGGCCATGCTCATATAAACACTGCGAGCCACTTATCCCACACCTGGTCATACGACCTTCCTTGTAAGACTAAAGGCGCGCCCGCTGGAATACATCACGCCGAGTCTGCTTGCCCAAAGACCATAAGAAGAAAAGAAGTAACACTCCACCAAGCTTACGAGCGGGCTTCTACTAGCTCCGAGAGGCTCCTAGAACCTTCTCCACCCTATTTACGTTCTTTGCCCCCCCCCCTCCACCATGTTCTGCAAGCTGTGTTTTAGTGCGTATAAAAGATCGACCATGTGAATTGTGAGCCACTCTTGGGCTGGCTGTGAAGGTCGCTTGAATAGGCGATAGCGACGAAAATTACAATGTAAGCTAAATTCCTTTTGGGTTAAAATGTCTGACTTTTCTAAATTCTTTTTAGGCGCTTCAATTATTTTTACTTAGTAAATATCCAAAAAGTTTTAAACTTGCTTTTATTGACATTTCAAGCTATGTCTACGTATAAACTAAAACTTTACTCTTATCTGAACGCATAACATATCTGGACTTGAGACTTTTGCTCTAACTATTGGAATATTTTTGTGAAAGGTTTACGATTTTTACCGTCGTAATAATATTAAAGATTAATGGGTTGAGATGCCTAACCCTTTGGACTTTATATTTTGGGCGTAACAGATTTAAATTGTGTATAAGTTATAGTTACTGGTTTCCTATTTTTATCTCTATTTATCATGTTAGGTTTAGCGCTTTAATTTTAAATGGACTCGTTCCTAAAAAAAACCTTGCTTTGATTAATTGTTCGTCAGAGATAGGTGAATTTGGCATTAGACTATGTTGTCTTATAATATATGTAGATCTCAATTTATTTTTCTCTGGGCTGAATCACTTAAACTATTTTTCTTAGATTACTAGATATTGACTGTAAAAGATATATATATATATATTAAAAAAAAGGGAAAAGGGAAAACAACTTATAAATTATGTCATTCGTAAACATCGCCTGTAGACTTTAACTTAATAAAACTTTTCTAGGTTTATATGTAAATTTCACTGTGTTAGGGTAAGTTTAGTAAAGTTATCATATGGATGTTCGCCTCCGAACATGAATTGCTGGGCGCCTTCAGCGCGTGGTATGTATAGATGGGAAGTTGCCATAGCAACCGAGTCATGATGAGTAATGAGAGTTGTTGGTCAATTAAATACAAAGTTGTTGTCTAATATCAACCTCAGCTCACACAAAGAGCTAGGTTTAATTGTATATTTTTCCCCATTCTTACGGGGCTGGTAAAAATAATGTGAATAATGTATATTGACTAGGTGTTAGTAATTGTTGAAGTTAACGTTTAATTCCTAGGTTGAGATTATAATAGGGTATTAGTTTTCATGCCTAATTGTTATTTCTTGTAGCGAGCGATGAGGGTTGCTCTTAAAGCTGGCGCTAGTGGTATGAAGTCGCCAAAAGAAAATAATGTAAAGAAGTTGCATATAGTATGATTGTTAATATACTTGTATCCATTGTTGCTGACTCCTTTTTTGGGAAATTATAATAAATTACTGTTGATGGTGATATTCGTTCCTTCTTTCTATATAAGTATCATCCTTCGGTAATTTTAAGTTGAGTTAGTTCATGTGAGGTAATCACAAATATTGTATAACGTCTGGGCTGTATTTATCGGCCGTTGAGGACGGCCGTGAGAACTTGCCCTCATCTGTCCCAAATTGCGTGTGCTGGGTGTTATTTAGCTTACCCAGCGGGTATAACAAGTTCACTCACCCCTCCCCACTCTATCGATTGTTATTGTATTTTTTTCTTATTTTCCTTTTGAAGTGTTTGAACCCTCTCTTTTGGATGGTAGATCCTAATTATGGTTCATTAGGAAAGTGGTTACATCTTATCAACCGTCAAAGGAACTCATTGATGACCCTTTCTGGGAATATTCAATTTGTTTCAGAGTTAAGAAAGTGGTTACATCTTATCAACAGGCTAAGGAACTCATTGCTGACCCACTCTGGGAGTATTCAATTAGTTTCAGATTTAGGATAGTGGTTACATCTTATCAACAGGCTAAGGAACTCATTACTGACCCTTTCTGGGAATATTCAATTAGTTTCGAGGTAAGAAAGTGGTTACATATTATCAACAGCATAAGGAACTCATTGCTGACCCACTCTGGGAGTATTCAATTAGTTTCAGATTTAGGATAGTGGTTACATCTTATCAACAGGCTAAGGAACTCATTACTGACCCTTTCTGGGAATATTCAATTAGTTTCAGAGTTAAGAAAGTGGTTACATCTTATCAACAGCATAAGGAACTCATTGATGACCCTTTCTGGGAATATTCAATTATTTTCAGAGTTAGGAAAGTGGTTACATATCATCAACAGGATAAGGAACTCATTGCTGACCCTTTCTGGGAATATTCAATTAGTTTCAGAGTTAGGAAAGTGGTTATATCTTATCAACAGGCTATGGAACTCATTGCTGACCCTTTCTGGGAATATTCAATTAGTTTCAGAGTTAGGAAAGTGGTTATATCTTAACAACAGGCTAAGGAACTCATTGCTGACCCTCTCTGGGAATATTCAATTAGTTTCAGAGTTAGGAAAGTGGTTACATCACATCAACAGACTAAGGAACTCATTGCTGACCCTTTCTGGGAATATTCAATTAGTTTCAGAGTTAGGAAACTGGTTACATATCATCAACAGGCTAAGAAACTCATTGCTGACCCTTTCTGGGAATATTCAATTAGTTTCAGAGTTAGGAAAGTGGTTACATATCATCAACAGGCTAAGGAACTCATTACTGACACTTTCTGGGAATATTCAATTATTTTCAGAGTTAGGAAAGTGGTTACATATCATCAACAGGCTAAGGAACTCATTACTGACACTTTCTGGGAATATTCAATTATTTTCAGAGTTAGAAAAGTGGTTACACCTTATCAACAGGCTAAGGAACTCATTGCTGACCCACTCTGGGTATATTCAATTAGTTTCAGAGTTAGGAAAGTGGTTACATCTTATCAACAGGCTAAGGAACTCATTGCTGACCCTTTCTTGGAATATTCAATTAATGTCAGAGTTAGGAAAGGTGTTACATCTCATCAACAGGCTAAGGAACTCATTGCTGACCATTTCTGGGAATATTCAATTAGTTTCAGAGTTAGGATAGTGGTTACATATTATTAACAGGCTAAGGAACTCATTGCTGACCCTTTCTGGGAATATTCAATTAGTTTCAGAGTTAGGAAAGTGGTTACATCTTATCAACAGGCTAAGGAACACATTTCTGTCCCTTTCTGAGAATATTCATTTAGTTTCAGAGTTAGAAAATTGGTTACACCTTATCAACAGGCTAAGGAACTCATTGATGACCCTTTCTGGGAATATTCAATTAGTTTCAGAATTAGGAAAGTATTTACATCTTATCAACAGGCTAAGGAACTCATTGCTGACCCTTTCTGGGAATATTCAATTAGTTTCAGAGTTAGGAAAGTGGTTACATCTTATCAACAGGCTAAGGAACTCATTGCTGACCCTTTCTGGGAATAATACATTAGTTTCAGAGTTAGGAAAGTGGTTACATCTTATCAACAGGCTAAGGAACTCATTGATGACCCTTTCTTGGAATATTCAATTATTTTCAGAGTTAGGAAAGTGGCTACATCTTATCAACAGGCTAAGGAACTCATTGCTAACACTTTCTGGGAATATTCAATTAGTTTCAGAGTTAGAAAAGTGGTTACATCTTATCAACAGGCTAAGGAACTCATTGTTGACCCTTTTTGGGAATATTCAATTAGTTTCAGAGTTAGGAAAGTGGTTACATCTTATCAACAGGCAAAGGAACTCATTGCTGACCCTTTCTGGGAATAATACATTAGTTTCAGAGTTAGGAAAGTGGTTACATCTCATCAACAGGCTAAGGAACTCATTGCTGACCCTTTCTGGGAATATTCAATTAGTTTCAGAGTTAGGAAAGTGGTTACATCTTATCAACAGGCTAAGGAACTCATTGCTGACCCTTTCTGGGAATATTCAATTAGTTTCAGAGTTAGGAAAGTGGTTAAATCTTATCAACTGGCTAAGGAACTCATTGCTAACACTTTCTGGGAATATTCAATTAGTTTCAGAGTTAGGAAAGTGGTTACATCTTATCAACAGGCTAAGGAACTCATTGCTGACCCTTTCTGGGAATATTCAATTAGTTTCAGAGTTAGAAAAGTGGTTACACCTTATCAACAGGCTAAGGAACTCATTGCTGACCCTTTCTGGGAATATTCCATTAGTTTCAGAGTTAGGAAAGTGGATACATCTCATCAACAGGCTAAGGAACACATTGCTGACCCTTTCTGGGAATATTCAATTAGTTTCAGAGTTAGGAAAGTGGTCACATCTTATCAACAGGCTAAGGAACTCATTGCTGACCCTTTCTGGGAATATTCAATTAGTTTCAGAGTTAGGAAAGTAGTTACATCTTATCAACAGGCTAAGGAACTCATTGATGACCCTTTCTGGGAATATTCAATTAGTTTCAGAGTTAAGAAAGTGGTTACATCTTATCAACAGCATAAGGAACTCATTGATGACCCTTTCTGGGAATATTCAATTAGTTTCAGAGTTAAGAAAGTGGTTACATCTTATCAACAGCATAAGGAACTCATTGATGACCCTTTCTGGGAATATTCAATTATTTTCAGAGTTAGGAAAGTGGTTACATATCATCAACAGGATAAGGAACTCATTGCTGACCCTTTCTGGGAATATTCAATTAGTTTCAGAGTTAGGAAAGTGGTTATATCTTATCAACAGGCTATGGAACTCATTGCTGACCCTTTCTGGGAATATTCAATTAGTTTCAGAGTTAGGAAAGTGGTTATATCTTAACAACAGGCTAAGGAACTCATTGCTGACCCTCTCTGGAATATTCAATTAGTTTCAGAGTTAGGAAAGTGGTTACATCACATCAACAGACTAAGGAACTCATTGCTGACCCTTTCTGGGAATATTCAATTAGTTTCAGAGTTAGGAAACTGGTTACATATCATCAACAGGCTAAGAAACTCATTGCTGACCCTTTCTGGGAATATTCAATTAGTTTCAGAGTTAGGAAAGTGGTTACATATCATCAACAGGCTAAGGAACTCATTACTGACACTTTCTGGGAATATTCAATTATTTTCAGAGTTAGGAAAGTGGTTACATATCATCAACAGGCTAAGGAACTCATTACTGACACTTTCTGGGAATATTCAATTATTTTCAGAGTTAGAAAAGTGGTTACACCTTATCAACAGGCTAAGGAACTCATTGCTGACCCACTCTGGGTATATTCAATTAGTTTCAGAGTTAGGAAAGTGGTTACATCTTATCAACAGGCTAAGGAACTCATTGCTGACCCTTTCTTGGAATATTCAATTAATGTCAGAGTTAGGAAAGGTGTTACATCTCATCAACAGGCTAAGGAACTCATTGCTGACCATTTCTGGGAATATTCAATTAGTTTCAGAGTTAGGATAGTGGTTACATATTATTAACAGGCTAAGGAACTCATTGCTGACCCTTTCTGGGAATATTCAATTAGTTTCAGAGTTAGGAAAGTGGTTACATCTTATCAACAGGCTAAGGAACACATTTCTGTCCCTTTCTGAGAATATTCATTTAGTTTCAGAGTTAGAAAATTGGTTACACCTTATCAACAGGCTAAAGAACTCATTGTTGACCCTTTCTCGGAATATTCAATTAGTTTCAGAGTTAGGAAAGTGGTTACATCTTATCAACCGGCTAAGGAACTCATTGCTGACCCTTTCTGGGAATATTCAATTAGTTTCAGAGTTAGGAAAGTGGTTACATCTTATCAACAGGCTAAGGAACTCATTGCTGACCCTTTCTGGGAATAATACATTAGTTTCAGAGTTAGGAAACTGGTTACATCACATCAACAGGCTAAGGAACTCATTGATGACCCTTTCTGGGAATATTCAATTAGTTTCAGAGTTAGGAAAGTGGTTACATCTTATCAACAGGCTAAGGAACTCATTGTTGACCCTTTTTGGGAACATTCAATTAGTTTCAGAGTTAGGAAAGTGGTTACATCTTATCAACAGGCAAAGGAACTCATTGCTGACCCTTTCTGGGAATAATACATTAGTTTCAGAGTTAGGAAACTGGTTACATCACATCAACAGGCTAAGGAACTCATTGATGACCCTTTCTGGGAATATTCAATTAGTTTCAGAATTAGGAAAGTATTTACATCTTATCAACAGGCTAAGGAACTCATTGCTGACCCTTTCTGGGAATATTCAATTAGTTTCAGAGTTAGGAAAGTGGTTACATCTTATCAACAGGCTAAGGAACTCATTGCTGACCCTTTCTGGGAATAATACATTAGTTTCAGAGTTAGGAAAGTGGTTACATCTTATCAACAGGCTAAGGAACTCATTGATGACCCTTTCTTGGAATATTCAATTATTTTCAGAGTTAGGAAAGTGGCTACATCTTATCAACAGGCTAAGGAACTCATTGCTAACACTTTCTGGGAATATTCAATTAGTTTCAGAGTTAGAAAAGTGGTTACATCTTATCAACAGGCTAAGGAACTCATTGTTGACCCTTTTTGGGAATATTCAATTAGTTTCAGAGTTAGGAAAGTGGTTACATCTTATCAACAGGCAAAGGAACTCATTGCTGACCCTTTCTGGGAATAATACATTAGTTTCAGAGTTAGGAAAGTGGTTACATCTCATCAACAGGCTAAGGAACTCATTGCTGACCCTTTCTGGGAATATTCAATTAGTTTCAGAGTTAGGAAAGTGGTTACATCTTATCAACAGGCTAAGGAACTCATTGCTGACCCTTTCTGGGAATATTCAATTAGTTTCAGAGTTAGGAAAGTGGTTAAATCTTATCAACTGGCTAAGGAACTCATTGCTAACACTTTCTGGGAATATTCAATTAGTTTCAGAGTTAGGAAAGTGGTTACATCTTATCAACAGGCTAAGGAACTCATTGCTGACCCTTTCTGGGAATATTCAATTAGTTTCAGAGTTAGAAAAGTGGTTACACCTTATCAACAGGCTAAGGAACTCATTGCTGACCCTTTCTGGGAATATTCCATTAGTTTCAGAGTTAGGAAAGTGGATACATCTCATCAACAGGCTAAGGAACACATTGCTGACCCTTTCTGGGAATATTCAATTAGTTTCAGAGTTAGGAAAGTGGTCACATCTTATCAACAGGCTAAGGAACTCATTGCTGACCCTTTCTGGGAATATTCAATTAGTTTCAGAGTTAGGAAAGTAGTTACATCTTATCAACAGGCTAAGGAACTCATTGCTGACCCTTTCTGGGAATATTCAATTAGTTTCAGAGTTAGGAAAGTGGTTACATCTTATCAACAGGCTAAGGAACTCATTGCTGACCCTTTCTGGGAATATTCAATTAGTTTCAGAGTTAGTGTAACATTAGTCGCTAGCTAATGACAAAATACTGGAAACTGCAAACTTACCCAATTCTACGAAGAAGTCCGCGGCCATGCTCATATAAACACTGCGAGCCACTTATCCCACACCTGGTCATACGACCTTCCTTGTAAGACTAAAGGCGCGCCCGCTGGAATACATCACGCCGAGTCTGCTTGCCCAAAGACCATAAGAAGAAAAGAAGTAACACTCCACCAAGCTTACGAGCGGGCTTCTACTAGCTCCGAGAGGCTCCTAGAACCTTCTCCACCCTATTTACGTTCTTTGCCCCCCCCCCCTCCACCATGTTCTGCAAGCTGTGTTTTAGTGCGTATAAAAGATCGACCATGTGAATTGTGAGCCACTCTTGGGCTGGCTGTGAAGGTCGCTTGAATAGGCGATAGCGACGAAAATTACAATGTAAGCTAAATTCCTTTTGGGTTAAAATGTCTGACTTTTCTAAATTCTTTTTAGGCGCTTCAATTATTTTTACTTAGTAAATATCCAAAAAGTTTTAAACTTGCTTTTATTGACATTTCAAGCTATGTCTACGTATAAACTAAAACTTTACTCTTATCTGAACGCATAACATATCTGGACTTGAGACTTTTGCTCTAACTATTGGAATATTTTTGTGAAAGGTTTACGATTTTTACCGTCGTAATAATATTAAAGATTAATGGGTTGAGATGCCTAACCCTTTGGACTTTATATTTTGGGCGTAACAGATTTAAATTGTGTATAAGTTATAGTTACTGGTTTCCTATTTTTATCTCTATTTATCATGTTAGGTTTAGCGCTTTAATTTTAAATGGACTCGTTCCTAAAAAAAACTTTGCTTTGATTAATTGTTCGTCAGAGATAGGTGAATTTGGCATTAGACTATGTTGTCTTATAATATATGTAGATCTCAATTTATTTTTCTCTGGGCTGAATCACTTAAACTATTTTTCTTAGATTACTAGATATTGACTGTAAAAGATATATATATATATTAAAAAAAGGGAAAAGGGAAAACAACTTATAAATTATGTCATTCGTAAACATTGCCTGTAGACTTTAACTTAATAAAACTTTTCTAGGTTTATATGTAAATTTCACTGTGTTAGGGTAAGTTTAGTAAAGTTATCATATGGATGTTCGCCTCCGAACATGAATTGCTGGGCGCCTTCAGCGCGTGGTATGTATAGATGGGAAGTTGCCATAGCAACCGAGTCATGATGAGTAATGAGAGTTGTTGGTCAATTAAATACAAAGTTGTTGTCTAATATCAACCTCAGCTCACACAAAGAGCTAGGTTTAATTGTATATTTTTCCCCATTCTTACGGGGCTGGTAAAAATAATGTGAATAATGTATATTGACTAGGTGTTAGTAATTGTTGAAGTTAACGTTTAATTCCTAGGTTGAGATTATAATAGGGTATTAGTTTTCATGCCTAATTGTTATTTCTTGTAGCGAGCGATGAGGGTTGCTCTTAAAGCTGGCGCTAGTGGTATGAAGTCGCCAAAAGAAAATAATGTAAAGAAGTTGCATATAGTATGATTGTTAATATACTTGTATCCATTGTTGCTGACTCCTTTTTTGGGAAATTATAATAAATTACTGTTGATGGTGATATTCGTTCCTTCTTTCTATATAAGTATCATCCTTCGGTAATTTTAAGTTGAGTTAGTTCATGTGAGGTAATCACAAATATTGTATAACGTCTGGGCTGTATTTATCGGCCGTTGAGGACGGCCGTGAGAACTTGCCCTCATCTATCCCAAATTGCGTGTGCTGGGTGTTATTTAGCTTACCCAGCGGGTATAACAAGTTCACTCACCCCTCCCCACTCTATTGATTGTTATTGTATTTTTTTCTTATTTTCCTTTTGAAGTGTTTGAACCCTCTCTTTTGGATGGTAGATCCTAATTATGGTTCATTAGGAAAGTGGTTACATCTTATCAACCGTCAAAGGAACTCATTGATGACCCTTTCTGGGAATATTCAATTTGTTTCAGAGTTAAGAAAGTGGTTACATCTTATCAACAGGCTAAGGAACTCATTGCTGACCCACTCTGGGAGTATTCAATTAGTTTCAGATTTAGGATAGTGGTTACATCTTATCAACAGGCTAAGGAACTCATTACTGACCCTTTCTGGGAATATTCAATTAGTTTCAGAGTTAAGAAAGTGGTTACATATTATCAACAGCATAAGGAACTCATTGCTGACCCACTCTGGGAGTATTCAATTAGTTTCAGATTTAGGATAGTGGTTACATCTTATCAACAGGCTAAGGAACTCATTACTGACCCTTTCTGGGAATATTCAATTAGTTTCAGAGTTAAGAAAGTGGTTACATCTTATCAACAGCATAAGGAACTCATTGCTGACCCACTCTGGGAGTATTCAATTAGTTTCAGATTTAGGATAGTGGTTACATCTTATCAACAGGCTAAGGAACTCATTACTGACCCTTTCTGGGAATATTCAATTAGTTTCAGAGTTAAGAAAGTGGTTACATCTTATCAACAGCATAAGGAACTCATTGATGACCCTTTCTGGGAATATTCAATTATTTTCAGAGTTAGGAAAGTGGTTACATATCATCAACAGGATAAGGAACTCATTGCTGACCCTTTCTGGGAATATTCAATTAGTTTCAGAGTTAGGAAAGTGGTTATATCTTATCAACAGGCTATGGAACTCATTGCTGACCCTTTCTGGGAATATTCAATTAGTTTCAGAGTTAGGAAAGTGGTTATATCTTAACAACAGGCTAAGGAACTCATTGCTGACCCTCTCTGGGAATATTCAATTAGTTTCAGAGTTAGGAAAGTGGTTACATCTCATCAACAGGCTAAGGAACTCATTGCTGACACTTTCTGGGAATATTCAATTAGTTTCAGAGTTAGGATAGTGGTTACATATTATTAACAAGCTAAGGAACTCATTGCTGACCCTTTCTGGGAATATTCAATTAGTTTCAGAGTTAGGAAAGTGGTTACATCTTATCAACAGGCTAAGGAACACATTTCTGACCCTTTCTGAGAATATTCATTTAGTTTCAGAGTTAGAAAATTGGTTACACCTTATCAACAGGCTAAAGAACTCATTGTTGACCCTTTCTCGGAATATTCAATTAGTTTCAGAGTTAGGAAAGTGGTTACATCTTATCAACCGGCTAAGGAACTCATTGCTGACCCTTTCTGGGAATATTCAATTAGTTTCAGAGTTAGGAAAGTGGTTACATCTTATCAACAGGCTAAGGAACTCATTGCTGACCCTTTCTGGGAATAATACATTAGTTTCAGAGTTAGGAAACTGGTTACATCACATCAACAGGCTAAGGAACTCATTGATGACCCTTTCTGGGAATATTCAATTAGTTTCAGAGTTAGGAAAGTGGTTACATCTTATCAACAGGCTAAGGAACTCATTGTTGACCCTTTTTGGGAATATTCAATTAGTTTCAGAGTTAGGAAAGTGGTTACATCTTATCAACAGGCAAAGGAACTCATTGCTGACCCTTTCTGGGAATAATACATTAGTTTCAGAGTTAGGAATTTGGTTACATCACATCAACAGGCTAAGGAACTCATTGATGACCCTTTCTGGGAATATTCAATTAGTTTCAGAATTAGGAAAGTATTTACATCTTATCAACAGGCTAAGGAACTCATTGCTGACCCTTTCTGGGAATATTCAATTAGTTTCAGAGTTAGGAAAGTGGTTACATCTTATCAACAGGCTAAGGAACTCATTGCTGACCCTTTCTGGGAATAATACATTAGTTTCAGAGTTAGGAAAGTGGTTACATCTTATCAACAGGCTAAGGAACTCATTGATGACCCTTTCTGGAATATTCAATTATTTTCAGAGTTAGGAAAGTGGCTACATCTTATCAACAGGCTAAGGAACTCATTGCTGACCCTTTTTGGGAATATTCAATTAGTTTCAGAGTTAGTAAACTGGTTACACCTTATCAACAGGTTAAAGAACTCATTGTTGACCCTTTCTGGGAATATTCAATTAGTTTCAGAGTTAGGAAAGTGGTTACATCTTATCAACAGGCTAAGGAACTCATTGGTGACCCTTTCTGGGAATATTCAATTAGTTTTTAGAGTTAGGAAAGTGGTTACACCTTATCAACAGGCTAAGGAACTCATTGCTGACCCACTCTGGGAATATTCAATTAGTTTCAGAGTTAGGAAAGTGGTTACCTCTTATCAACAGGCTAAGGAACTCATTGCTGACCCTTTCTGGGAATATTCCATTAGTTTCAGATTTAGGAAAGTGGTTACATATTATCAACAGGCTAAGGAACTCATTGCTGACCCACTCTGGGAATATTCAATTAGTTTCAGAGTTAGGAAAGTGGTTACACCTTATCAACAGGCTAAGGAACTCATTGCTGACCCACTCTGGGAATATTCAATTAGTTTTAGAGTTAGGAAAGTGGTTACACCTTATCAACAGGCTAAGGAACTCATTGCTGACCCACTCTGGGAATATTCAATTAGTTTCAGAGTTATGTAAGTGGTTACATCTTATCAACAGGCTAAGGAACTCATTGCTGACCCTTTCTGGGAATATTCAATTAGTTTCAGAGTTAGGAAAGTGGTTACATCTTATCAACAGGCTAAGGAACTCATTGCTGACCCTTTCTGGGAATATTCAATTAGTTTCAGAGTTAGGAAAGTGGTTACATCTTATCAATAGGCTAAGGAACTCATTGCTGACCCACTCTGGGAATATTCAATTAGTTTTAGAGTTAGGAAAGTGGTTACACCTTATCAACAGGCTAAGGAACTCATTGCTGACCCACTCTGGGAATATTCAATTAGTTTCAGAGTTATGTAAGTGGTTACATCTTATCAACAGGCTAAGGAACTCATTGCTGACCCTTTCTGGGAATATTCAATTAGTTTCAGAGTTAGGAAAGTGGTTACATCTTATCAACAGGCTAAGGAACTCATTGCTGACCCTTTCTGGGAATATTGCATTAGTTTCAGATTTAGGAAAGTTGTCACATCTTGTAGCGTAAATCACAAGAACTGAAAACTAAAGAACCTCTGGAGGACCAGTGTTACGAACACGGACAAATGGACTGTATGGTTAAATGGGAATGGGTAGAGGTATCTCACCTTCTTTTTATGTTGTCTGATTGGTGTTGTCTTGGAGTAGTCAATTTTATTAACACATGCACACGAATACTTGAGATTGGACCGCTTTCAGGTGAAAGTTCACGGAACCTATAACCATCACTTATGGGTCGATCAAGTCTTAGCACACGACTCACTAAATCGTCAGAACGAAAAACCGCGCCAACGACACTTGGCGGGAAAACAATTGATCTTAGAGGGGTCCAGGTATGTTCTTGTTTCCTCCAAGAGTGAGGAAAGGTGAATGAAGGTGGAAGGAGTCAATAAAATATAAGAAAATACCAAAAAAACCGTCTAAACCACAACAAAGGCAATCAGATCACAAAACAAAATAAAAACTAACTAAATTCGAGGCTTAGAGAACTTAGATAAAGGAAGCACTATCCAAAGAGATAGCATAGAGGACAGAAACATGATGTATACACTAATGATACTGATCAAACAATAAACAATGTACAAACATACCGTCCACCAAAAACTAAAGTGAGTTTTTAAGAACAACAAACCAACAAAAAGTTATGTACAGAATTATATTTACAAAAAATTGCATCCCTTCTATTGATTAAGAAGTGGACATAATTTGACAACCGGTCGTTTGAAGGTCCCATGCTTGGTGCGGACACTTACGACTCTCGTTATCCCATCTCTTCCAGGTACACCTCTTCTACTCTTCCGATCAGCCACCTGAGTGGGAAGATTGTCTTCCTTTATCAAGACTAATTGTCCCTTTTGTAAGTTGGCCTTGTTTGTAGCCCTTTTTTGTCGCTGTTGGAGAGTATGGATATATTTCGTTGACCATCTATGCCAAAAGTGCTGATAGGCTTGTTGTATCAATTGCCAGTGATTCAACCTGTTGGTCGGCAGCTCCGTTACGATCTCCTCGGGTGGTCTGGTGAGAGAATGACCCACTATGAAATGACCTGGTGTCAACGGATCAAGGTCATTTGGATCCGCAGAGAGAGCACAAAGTGACCTGGAATTTAGCACTGCTTCAATTTGAATGAAGAGTGTGGATAACCTCTCAAAGGTAAGTGTCTGATCACCCACCACTCGTTTTAGGAGAGTTTTTGCCGACTTTATACCAGCCTCCCATAGTCCACCAAAATGTGGAGCGGAAGGTGGGTTGAAATGCCAAGTTATGCCTGACTGAAAGTTTATCTGTTACCACTTTGGTTTCAGTATGGGACTCTAGATATCTTTGTAGTTCTGTAAAATGGCGATTGGCACCTACAAAATTTGTGCCACAATCGCTATAAATATCTGAACACATACCACGACGGGAAATAAACCGAAGAATGGCATCAAGAAAGGCCCTTGTGCTTAGTCTGATACCACCTCAAGGTGCACTGCCTTAGTTGTCAAGCACACAAACAAACATAAATAAGCCTTGAGCACCTTAGAATTCCTCAATTCAGATTATTTTATCTGGAAGGGTCCTCCATAATCCACTCCAACTCGGACAAATGGTCTTGATTGCTGCACACGCATCGCTGGGAGGTCCCCCATGAATGGTTGGAGAGCAGGTGCCTTAAATCGAAAACATCTCATACACTTGAAGATCCGGGTTTTTATAACAGTGCGTGCTGAGAGAATCCAGTACTGTCCTTGAATGAGTGAGTGGGTTGTTCGAAGTCCAGCATGAAAATGAGATATATGGTAGTGATCAACAATGATATTGGTGATGTGACTATTTTTCGGCAACAGAAGAGGATGTTTTGTGTCATACCGCAGTGAAGAGTGTCGCAAGCGACCTCCTACTCTCAGTAGTCCATCCTGGTCGAGAAATGGGTTTAGGCCCCTCACGCGGGGTGAACATTCCCGGCCCTTCTTTATTTCTTCAAGTTCTGACTCAAACGCTTGTTGTTGAACTTGTTTGATACATAGCATTCGGGCTATATTGAGCTCCTTGGACAACAATGGGCCTTTACAACGATCTTGCTTCTTCACTTTGGAGTTATGAATAAACCGTGCTAAAAATGCGATGACTCGTTTGCAACCTTACCCATGATTAGAAGTGTTTGAGCAGGTCAGACCACCAGGTATTCGCTTCTGCTACTAGACTGGTAACCGTTACAACCTTTAACTCAGGTACCTCTACCTGGCAAGTCACCTCAGGGAGCTTGGGCCAACTACAAATGGGTTGTTTCAGCTAATCTAGTCCTTTCCACCAGATGTGGAAATTTGTCAATTCTTCAGGATGTAAGCCTCTGGATGCACAATCAGCCGGATTTGAATTAGTTGGGACATGTCTCCAATGTTGTGCTGGTACTGCTGCTTGAATTTGGGCTACTCTGTTGGCAACAAATGTTTTCAAAAGATGTGGTGAAGTTTGAATCCATGCCAAAACGATGGTAGAATCTGACCAAGTATACAGAGTTGACATCTGTAATCGTTGTTCAAGGTTCTGCTGCACCCTCTCCATAAGTGTGGCTAGGAGATGAGCCCCACAAAGCTCAAGTCTAGGAAGCGATAAACTCTTAACCGGAGCTACTCTTGACTTGGCGATAAGGTTGTTGACTTGAATTTCTCCATTAAATGTAGTAATTCGAAGATAGACGACTGCTGCATATCCTTTTATAGATGCATCACAAAATCCATGAAGCTGACAATTAATAGCATCACTGGTTGATATGAATCTGTTGATCTTGACATGTGTAAGATCATGAAAGTGTGAGCAAAACCTTTGCCACCCTTGTCCGAGCTCTGGTGGAAGTGGTTCATCCCAATCAAGTCTTAGGGTCCACAAAGTCTGCATGAACGCCTTAGCCCAGAACACCACTGGAGATAGCCACCCCACAGGATCAAATATTCTAGCAATATTTGAGAGAACTGCCCTCTTCGTTACTGCAACCTCAGAAGGATGTACATGATAAGAGAATGAATCTGATGTTGGGTCCCATTCCAACCCTAATATCTTAATTACTTGATCTCCATCTTCTTCAAACATGAGGGGAACTTCACGGTGTTCATTTGGTATCCCTTTTAATACTTCAGGGTGGTTGCTAGACCATTTCAGAAGTTGGAAGCCTCCTAGGCTTAGCAATTCAATCAACTCGGTTTGTAAACTGAGAGCAGATTCCACTGAATCAGCACCAGTGACTATGTCATCAACAAAAATTTCCCTACAAAGGACCTGAGCAGCACGAGGGTAACGAAGTTTTTCATCAGAAGAGAGCTGACGCAGGGATCTCATCGCTAAGTAAGGAGCTGAAGTTACACCATAAGTCACAGTATTCAATTGATATTCTTGAATCTGTTGATCGGGGGATTCGCGCCACAGTATTACCTGATAATGTCGGTCATCCGGAATGACAAGTATTTGTCGATACATCTTGCATATATCAGTGGTGAGCACAATGGGATGAAATCGAAAATTCATAACAATTTCCACAATTTCCCTTTGCAGTTTGGGACCCTTCAATAATGTATCATTCAGTGATTTACCCGATGATGTTGCTGCAGAAGCGTCAAATACCACTCTCAGTTTGGTGGTTGAGCTAGATTCCTTGGTTACGCAATGATGTGGGATATAGTATTTAATGTCCTGGATCATTGATGGTTCAATGCGCTGCATGTGACCGAGTTCTTCATATTCCTTTACAAAGGTCACATACTGTTTCTTCACTTGTGGGTAACGAGCTAAGCGGCGTTCCAGTTGAGTGAGTCTCTTGACTGCTTGTTGACGTGACTCTCCCAACTCTGGTTGTGCATGCTTGAAAGGTAGCCGAACAATGTATCTACCCGTCACATAGTGGGCCTAACATATAGCTTCATTAGGGTCAATGTGGTTAGTCACAGGTAACTCTTCCACCTCCCAAAAGTGTCGCAAAACACTATCAAGCGATGGTTCTGTAGCAACAAAAAACGACGAGACACTAGAAGTAATAAGTGGTTGAGGTCCTACTCGCCCAATTATGATCCAGCCAAAGATGCTATGCAATCCCGAGGGACAATTAGGTGAAGTTGAATATCGCCCGCCATCAAAGATATCGGGATATAAATCTGCACCTAAAAGAATGTCAATCGGCCCACCCACCATCAAATATATCGGGATGTACATCTGCACCTAAAAGAATGTCAATCGGCCCTGGTACATGAAAATGAGGGTCAGCCAACTGAAGATGAGCAAACTCCTGAACCATATCTTTAGAAAGCATGGTTGATGGCATTCCCGATGTGATTCTACTTTGAATGATGGTCTCGGTGACCGACTGAGGTCCATAAACACCACACGGTTTCACCTCATATATCACAACACCCTTGTTGGTTTTCACAGTTGACTGAGATATCCCTCTAATAGGAATATTCAACTTGAGATGGGGTAGACACAGCTGGTGAGCACAGTCTTCAGTAATAAATAATGATTGTGACGCACAATCTATTAACACTCTAACCTTCTGATAAGCACCATGCCCCTCCTTAACTTGCACTACAGCGGTTCCCAACAAGACTGTAGTAAGGCTCACAGAACTGGTGGTAAGCGAGTTGATGTGTTCACCCCGTGTAACAGTGCCTTCATGACCTGGTGAATGAGCCTGATGGGTAGCATCCCCTTGCATATACCTACTGTCTCTCTGGGTGTGATCAGTGTGAGAGCTGGTAAAACGTTGGTTTGAGCTAGACGATCCTTGACCGCAAGTGTTAGTGGTGCTTTGACTACCTGACCCTATGTGCAACAATGTGTGATGATTTTGATTGCAGTGGGGACACTTGAACCTTGAGGAGCACTCCCTTACTTGGTGTGACTCCTTTAAACAATTAAAACACAAATTATTTGACTTTACCCAATCCCGGCGTTGTATCGGTGTCTTGCTCATGAACACTGAGCACTTATAAATACTGTGGCTAGCTTGACACACAGTGCAGTGACCTTGATTTGAGTTAACATAAAATGATCTTCTCGCTCCAACAGGTGACTTCAGTGATCCTTTCATCCTCCTGTTGGTTGTTATATGTCTAGTACTCGCGCTAGTTGACAGTGTTAGACCTTGATTTGCAGATGACAGTGCTTTGCATTGATTTTCAAGAAATTCCAAAAGTTGATCAAAACTTGGTAATTTGGTAGCCGTATGTGCAAGCTCAAACATCAGTCGTGTCTCTCTATCTAACTTGCTCAGTTTCAGGTTTAATAAGAGAAAACTCCACTCACAAACTGGAAACTTTAACACATTTAGTGCACCCAAGTTCTCCTTGAATGTGTCCACCTACGCCCTTAAGTTCTGTGGCGACCTTGAGGTTAGACCCGGGAAATGCATTATCTTCTCTAAATGTGAAGTAGCTATTGACCTCATATCTTGGTAATTTTCTATAAGAGTCGCCCAGGCTAACGGGTAATTCTCCTCTGACACCGGTAACGATTTTAATAAACTTAGCGGCTCACCAGATAATGTTGTCAAAAGATATTGAAACCTTTCCACTGGTGTTAAGGTTTTGTTAGTATGAACGAGAGAGACGTACAAGTCATGAAATGTGGTCCAGTCAGTGTTTATACCACTAAATATGGGCAGTTGCAACTTAGGTAATATTGCCGACAATGCCTTTACTGGAGATCCATTATCGTTTCCAGACGTGGGTGAAGGCTTAGTAATCCGTGCATAAATCTCCTTAACCTGGTATTAGGTAATGTCAAAGTCTTCAATCAGCTTGTCATGTGCTTCAACATCAAAGTCCCTCTTAGATTGGCTTGCCGCAACTCCTAACTCAAAGTGAGTTTCTTCAAAATCTCTCCTTAAATGTTCCAAGTCTGAACAATGTGCCTTAAATAGCTCTACTTAGGTGATGCCATTTTTAACTTGTTCTGACAGCTTCTAAAGTCTGATGACCCGTCCAGTTATAACCTCAAACCTAGCTTCGAGCTGTGCATAAGACATGATGATAGCAAATTAATACAAATTGAATGTAACAAACGGGAACTAAAACTTACATTCGTAAGCAAACTAGAATAGCTTCAAACATAAACAAACAGTCATAACACGGCCATCGATTACATCCCAACTCTCGAACAATATCGAACTGACGACATTCGATAACTAATATATACGATGCAAAATAGATATGGCAGCGACTGATCGGTAACTTCAACGATATATCGAGGTGATGAAGTCACTAATCCAACTGACCAAACATGGCCGAAATATGACGTGAACAAAGGCTACAAGAAATAACCAAACAAAACAGATAAGTTGCTCTATCCACCCTAACACACAGAAACACAAGGAACACTGAAACACGTATCCTTGGACCGGTTGGACCAAAATTATGTAACGTAAATCACAAGAACTGAAAACTGAAAACCTCTGGAGGACCAGTGTTAAGAACACGGACAAATGGACTGTATGGTGGAGTGGGAACGGGTAGAGGCAACTCACCTTCACTTTATGTTGTCTGATTGGTGTTGTCTTGGAGTAGTCAATTTGATTAACACACGCACACGAATAACTGAGATTGGACCACTTCCAGGTGAAAGTTCACGGAACCTATAACCATCACTATGGTTCTATCAAGTCTCAGCACACGACTCACTAAATCGTCAGAACGAAAAACCGCCCCAGCGACACTTGACGGGAAAACAATAGATCTTAGAGGGGTCCAGGTATGTTCTTGTTGCCTCCAAGAGTGAGGAAAGGTGAATGAAGGTGGAAGGAGTCAAAAAAATATAAGAAAATACCAAAAAACCGTCTAAACCCCAACAAAGGCAATCAGATCACAAGACAAAAACAAAAACTAACAAAATTCGAGGCATAGAGAACTTAGATAAAGGAAGCACTATCCAAAGAGATAGCATAGAGGACAGAAACATGAAGTAGAGACTAATAACACTGATCTAACAATAAACAATGCAAAAACACATTTTATCAACCGGCTAAGGAACTCATTGCTGACCCTTTCTGGGAATATTCAATTAGTTTCAGAGTTAGGAAAGTGGTTACATCTCATCAACAGGCTAAGGAACACATTGCTGACCCTTTCTGGGAATATTCCCTTAGTTTCCGAGTTAGTAATGTGGTTACTTCTTATCAACAGGCTAAGGAACTCATTGCTGACCATTTCTGGTAATATTCAATTAGTTTCAGAGTTAGGAAACTGGTTACATCTTATCAACAGGCTAAGAAACTCATTGCTGACCCTTTCTGGGAATATTCAATTAGTTTCAGAGTTAGGAAAGTGGTTACATCTTATCAACAGGCTAAGGAACTCATTGCTGACCCTTTCTGGGAATATTCCCTTAGTTTCCGAGTTAGTAATGTGGTTACTTCTTATCAACAGGCTAAGGAACTCATTGCTGACCCTTTCTGGGAATATTCAATTAGTTTCAGAGTTAGGAAAGTGGTTACATCTTATCAACAGGCTAAGGAACACATTGCTGATCCTTTCTGTTTAGTTTCAGACAAACTATACAGCACCCATTCTAAATCCGCCATGCCTGGGCTAGGTTTATGTTTAAGCAATAACATAAAAATATATAGTTCTGTTATACTAAATGCAACTTCTAGTCGTGTTTTCAAATTATATTTTTTCTCTATGCATTTAATATCTGTATATGAGTTAATTATATTGTGGACATACTCCATACTGTCAAACAATTCCGAAGCTAACATTAGTGGCCTATGAATCGCAAAGTAAGTGGAACTATAATTTAGGTTTGGAGGGTGAACCTCTCTCCTAAAGAAGTCACCTTTCATAATATTTACGAAAATGAAGCTATTTGAAGAATATTTTAAAACTAAGTTTAAAGTGTCACTAGATACCCTTCTTTTACCTTGTCTACCTTACATGTTTCCACTATGGCTCAGCTTATAATATGGGAACATGGTGTAATCTGACAAAATAATTCCATTACCTCTTAGGATGGATGGAATGTACACTCTTGCAGCACAAGAAAGCTGACAATTTATTTCAATAATAAGTTAGAACATTATTAGGAAACAAACTAACATCTAGTAACATCTAGTGACATCTAGTGACATCTAGTAACATCAGCTTTACTATCCTTTCTTGAAGGGGATTTTAATTATATTATAGTTTCGAATACACAACCACTAAATAAACGGATGTTTTAACAACGGTTTTTACTTAATCTCGACTCCTCGGAGAGAAAGTATTGTGATCATCAAAGAATTTGAATTCGAGATTTTGATAAAGGTCAACATTTTATGCCCACCCTGGACCCAAAAAAGTTATTTTCGCAATGTTGTCTGTCTCTCAGTCCGTCTGTCCGTCTGTACCTCGAGCTGGAGCCTAAACTCTTTTACTGATTGGACTAAAACTTGGTATCTGGGGCTTTCATAATGTCCCCCCGAGGGGTTTTTAGAATTAAATATCTAACCTTGTTATCCCATGTCTTGTGGTTTCGAGGGAGGTAGTTGGTTTTACTGGAACTGCAGCTTCCGACTGGCCTTTGTGATTAGGTACCGGTCTCGTGGGTCTTGTGGGTGGGGGTAAGGGAGAGAGATGGGGGAGAAAACGTAGGCGGGTTGGGGGTGGCTAGGGGATGTAAATGATAGCCCTCAGGGGTTAAAGGGGAAATTGGAGTAGGGGGGAGTCGGGTGGTCGGTGAGAGGGAAGACGAGGGGAGGCCTGAGATGACTCGGCGGCAGGGATGCTGGGAGATGTGGGCGCAGTGTGTGGGTGTTCGGGGGTCTGGTGGTTGTAGACGGGAACGTAGAGAATGGGTCCACGAGTTGAGTACTGTTTGGTCGGTGCTGTTTTCTCCAGGGTCTTCCGTCGGTGGGCTTTGCCGGCGCGGCGAGTGTAGACCATCCCGTGATGACGAGGACAAGTGGATGGGGAGGGTGGAGAGGTAGGATAGAGTCCCGGCAACGTAAAGTCGCGGTGGGAGGTAGGATAGCGTCCCGGCAACGTTAAGTCGCGGTGGGAGGTAGGGTAGCGTCCCGGCAACGTAAAGTCGCGGTGGGAGGTAGGGTAGATTCCCGGCAACGTAAAGTCGCGGTGGGAGGTAGGTAGATTGCGGTGGAATGAGAATAGCGATGACACTTGCTGCAAACGAAGATTTATTGGCTCTTTCGTATGAGTGTGGTTCCCCAAGGTTGGCTCACCACTGCACTCGAATCAAGATTTCACCGGGTTATATACCCTCCGCTGCTGCCTGGCCTGGTCCAATCAGAGAAGAGGGAGCTTCCCATTGGTTCGGGAAAACGAAAGTGCTATTGGCCGCCAAGCGAGCCAATAGGAAGAAGGGAGTTGATTATAGAGGTAAGAGCGTCACGGACGGCTCAGACAACATGGACTGTGGGCCGGACCGGCAGTAGGGAGGGAGGGTGAAGCGGCCGGTGCAAGTGCGAAGGAAAGAAGGCTGCCTGAACAGAGAGGCACATCAACCTTAAATTTAAGAGTAGTTTACTGAAATAGAAAAAGGGAAAAATTCGAATTTTTCAAAATTCGCTCTAACGATTTTGATTAAATTTTACATCTAGACACTGCTTATTATTATTAACAGGATGGCAACTCTAATTTTCTCATTATAGTTATTTTAAGGGTACTTCTTTAGATGAGGGAAAATTTCCAATTCTCCTCATTTCTCCACAAATATTTGAGATTATTTTATATGAGGGAAATTTTACAATTTTGATAATTTCTCTGCAGCTATTTGAGATATGAAATCACCTATTGTTAAAAAGTTGTAGGACTACTAAAGATAAGATTTTTTTTTAAATTTTAAACATATTTTTACAAAACCAATAGTTTTGAGCTATAATAATAATATATATAAAATATATTTATATATATTCTTTTTAGTCCAGGTCCTTGACAATCAATTTGATTCTTATGGTGAACAAAGAAGTTTCTCTTTTCTCAATTTTTCTGTAACAGGGTTTCTAGTTCTAATGTCATAGAGCTAGTAACACTGTATATTATTTCATTTATGATCTTTGGCATCGGCTTTCTTCAACACTGTATAGCTCTATTATTTCATTTCACAAATCTGAACCATCCTCAAGGGGAGGATGCTCAAATAATATAAATAGTAATATTAAAAAAAGGGACAACAATAGAAGTGAGTGCTATGGAGTTCAAGGTTTTGGATGTTATACCCAAAACATTCAAATACTGAAGCTTGCAACTCTCAAACCTGTTGCTAAGCTATCAAAAGGGGTCGTCTACCTCTGGAAAAAGTAAGAGACTGCAACCTGCCTACCATTGACAATAAACAATAGAAAAATATTAGACGTAATACCTTGGGTATGGTGGGGTATATATAATAAAAATTAGTATAAGTCATGGACAGTCGATATTTATTAGCTATCGCTCAACTAGATGTTTAACAGTTCCATTCAATGTTTACATTGTTGTTGTTGTGAAGTATAAAAGAAATAGATGAAATTCATAAACAACTATGAATTGAAGTCAAAGCTAAAGAGTCTGAGGTTAAATATTCATCAGATTACTTAAATGTTAACTTAAGATGTCGCCCATTAGAAATGGTGCATAGTAAATGACAACATGATAATTTGAATTCCAATATTAAATATTCGTGCATTAAAAAATGGCACATAGCAAATGACAACAAGATAAACTAATTTCAATTATGCAATATTCGTCCATTAGAAATGGGGCATAGTCAATGACAACAAGATAGTTTAAATTTAAATATGTATATAGTTCCCGTGAACATTTATTATATATTACAGTAAATAGATACGATATCACTAAAATATACCTAATCGGTACAATCGATTATTTATGACTCTAGTGGCGATAAGACGCCCTGGCCTTGCAATAATCGGTACAATCGATTATTTATGACTCTACTGGCGATAAGACACCCTGACCTTGCAATAATCGGTACAATCGATTATTTATGACTCTAGTGGCGATAAGACACCCTGACCTTGCAATAATCGGTACAATCGATTATTTATGACTCTAGTGGCGATAAGACACCCTGACCTTGCAATAATCGGTACAATCGATTATTTATGACTCTAGTGGCGATAAGACACCCTGACCTTGCAATAATCGGTACAATCGATTATTTATGACTCTAGTGGCGATAAGACGCCCTGGCCTTGCAATAATCGGTACAATCGATTATTTATGACTCTACTGGCGATAAGACACCCTGACCTTGCAATAATCGGTACAATCGATTATTTATGACTCTACTGGCGATAAGATACCCTGACCTTGCAATAATCGGTACAATCGATTATTTATGACTCTACTGGCGATAAGACGCCCTGACCTTGCAATAATCGGTACAATCGATTATTTATGACTCTAGTGGCGATAAGACGCCCTGGCCTTGCATTGAAGTGATCTCTAAAAAAAAGTAAAGTATATTCCTAACTGTCAGATTTATTTTAAAGTTTTTTGAATATTAAGCCAAAAAGGAATTTTGAAAAGATTTACATTTTAAAAAAAAGTTTAATTTGCCGAAAGTGGATTTAGTTCTTACATTTTACGTAGCTGAAAGCCGAAGCTTATCGTATCCCTGATATGCCTCAGTCCCAATTGTAAAGTTCGTAGCCACAGGCACCAGAATATATACCCTAAAGCACAGAAGAGGGGAAGAGGGGAAAAAAAGGGGGGAATAACATTCGAGAATACAAAGGAACACAAGAGAGCGCATGTTGATTTGCTTCGGGAGAGCCCGTGGGCGTTCGGGAATCTTCTCGGAGGGGATATCTTTACTGCGCAAGTCCACTCAACCCAAGGCGTTGGCTTGAACTTGCCATTCAGCCTTCAGAAGCAGTATACAATTTTCCCGGTTCAGTGAAGGTGCGTTAGGTGGTTTTGTGTCGTTCTTACACGCAGCCCCAGTCAACAAGCAAACGGGGAAAGTCTTGACTATTTATGTTTGTTTCGTGTCTATCATAAAACATCCGATGCTACAAATCTTAAGAGTTTTTTTGTACATTCTTATTTTAAAATAAAAGTGAGACAAAGTGTGCGCGGTGCACCATATCACTAACTTTTTGTTAACCTTACCAACGTGTTAAGAGCGTTTTTAATCAATTACACGTGCCCTATTTTTACCGGTTTCATTATTTAAGAGATTTTTTTTAACCTAAGCTAAATTTAGATTGGATTTACTAAAGTGTCACTCAGAAAAGAAACCTGAATTTTGTAGTGTCAGTTCCACTTTTTACCAAATTGACTTATGAAAATTGTTTGAATACTATTTTAGTAGCGCATATTCCACTAAAATAACTGTTTTAAGAATCTTCTATAGTATTTTATATCAAAGTGTTTTTTTTTTTTCAAAAAAGGCCATATTTCCTGAGTTATGGGCTTTCCCGACAGGTTTCGACATGCCATTGTGCACCTTTACACCAGTAGCTTGGGCTCCCCTGGGCTCCCTTGGGCTCCCTTCTATTATTGACAGTGTAATCAGTTCCCATATTGTGTGTAGGTATTATTTAATGAGACAAAATGTCTGCAACAACTGTGATAGTCATAAAAGTAAAATTAAAATGATGAATTTGCTTTATACATGCTCTGACGAATGGAGTGGCCAAAAATAAACTAAATTTGTCTTCCACATCTAGCAGAAAATTTAACACAATAGTTCGTTTTTTATATATTAGGAGACATTCATTTATGTTCCAATTTTTTTATTTAAGGGTTGCGAAAAGAGTTATTTACAAGAAAGATATATTTTACACACCATAATGATTAATTATTATGAACAACCAATTCACAATTTTCTTTTATATCAAGTGAAAATGAACGAGGTTTCCAAAAGTGGTGGCAAACATAAAATTATAAAATTGTGAATCTATCTTTGAAATTTTAGGTTAAAGATATGAATTAATAAATATAAACCGTTACTATTGATAGCCACGATATTGGCTGGTACCGCAATAATCGATACAATGAGCTGTAAATCTCGAAACCACTCTTTAGTAATCTAGCTTTCTTGACATGTATGTCAGCCTACAGATATAGCCTAATTGACTGGTTTCCATATTTTGTGACACGTGGAAACAAATGACTTGAAATAAATTTAGCATTTTTCCTTTGGCCTAACTTCTATGCTTACAAAATTAGGTTTTATTCGATTTTATGTTGAATGGTATCGAATAGGGTATCGAGTATCGAGAAAATGAATTGATAGTATCGAGCAAGATTTCGGAATCGAGAAAAGTAGGTATCAGCCCACCACTATAAAAACATTAACTATTTTACACCCCTTAGAACAGGCCTCTTTTTAAAGCTGAGGTCTTCTTTATTGAGGGGGTTAACCTCTTAAATTATCCGTTCTTTATCCCTATTCCACTGGCGTAATAATATATGCGTATGGCCCTAATGGCTACTAAGACTACTAAGACGAAGTGTTTTTATTCCGAGTTAGCTTCATATCTGGTCTCTAAGGCAAGGGAAGGTGAGCCAGATCCTTCCGGCCAAGACAGAATATTAAAATATTAATGCATCGTGGTTTTAAAATCTAGGATTTAATGTAAGAATTTAGGTTAACACAATTGACCGGATTCAACCCAACCAGGCCAATCTCAGTAATCCCAGACCCAATAGAAGTTTAAATTAAATTTAGATTTTTTAACTTATTTTTTAGATTCAAGCTATACAACGATTATAAATGAGAATCCAACAAAAGTGAACCCTAGAATGCCAGGATCTTCAACTACAATATACACCTTCCTAAGATTACTGCATACAGCATACATATTAATTTTCTCCATATACGCCACTGGTCTCAAGTCCATTGATTATTTAGAATAGTGTTGTTAATTTTCAAGATCCACACTAGCTTCAAAGAACAAAGCCTGATCTCGGGGCGATTGAGTGCAAAAAAGAAGCTCCCAAGGCGAAAGTCTCGTCATAGTTTTTAGATCTTGTTCTAAAGAGTCTAGTCTCGTCTTGTCGGGGAGCACGCGCGGTACGCGGAAAGGACGTCTGCTACTACGTAAGTCAATGTATCTACATCTGGGCCGATGGGAAAGGTCAACATCATCTATTTTTAGTAGCTATACATAAAAAAAATCTTAGCTCTAGTATTATAGATTTAAAGTCAAATAAACGTGTTTTTTTATTTCTTTAGCACCGCATCTTACTATCCGTTCGGGTTATCACTTACATATTAATTATGCTAATGATTTTACTGGTTAAGTATGTTATATTTATAAGAAGTGGAAGAGTGGAAAACTATTTTGAAAAAAACACCCTCAGTACACCCGACTGAGATTAGAACCTCGATCTCCCCGTCATCACCAGTCTAGTCTACTGCGAGAGTAGCGCGTTAGACCACGTGATCACCGAAGTGAGTAATACAATATTGAAACTTGGTTGGTCAGACTTAGTTTAAGGCCGAGACATTTGATCATTAATTATTTTCCTCAAGTAGTAGTTAAAACCTTTTGATTTGAAGCGAATGCTAAATGCACCAATTCAGGTTGCTGTGCATACATTTGTTATGTTGCTATATATATATATATATATATATTAAGTTACTTTTATGACTAAATGGCATTAGTAAATTCGTACAGAATTAGCGTGCTAAAATTTAAATTCCTAGACATCATATTGTTCATGAAATTATATCTTTTATCTTATTAAATTACTAGAACAAAATTTACTAAGCTATTTATTGAATTTTCAGTCAATGAATACTTTTAAAATATCCAATTTTAAATCTGTTTGAAAGGTAGATGATATATTTCATTTAAATATTTTGAAAAAACATTGTTTATTAATAGCTTGACTATTTTTGGTTAGTATTGTAACTAAGTTTTATAGGCCAAGCCTCAGAGCAAGAAAAGTGACTAAATCGGAAAAGGATCCCAAAAAGCTGTAAACTGTTTTGATTGCTTTATTTTGTTGGTCTAATTATTATACTAATAGTTATTCCCCTCGTGCTAGGTTTGCGTTTGTCATAACAATGGAGAAAACACGTTACAATTATATTTTCTCTCAATATCACCTTGATGTACCTCACTGTTCAGTCAGCCTTCTTTCCTTCGCACTTGCACCGGCCGCTTCACCCTCCCTCCCTACTGCCGGTCCGGCCCACAGTCCATGTTGTCTGAGTCGTCCGTGACGACTCCACCTCTGCTCACTGCGCCAGCGCTTCCTATTGGCTCGCGTGATGGACACTGTCTCTAACGGTTTCTCGCGCCAATAGGAAGCCCCCGTTTTCCCCATTGGTCAAGGCCGGGCAGTGGTGGAGGGTATATAACACGGTGATTTCTGGAGCTATTTTTTCAGTGGTGACCCAACCTTGGAGAACCACCTTTATGAAAGAGCATAATAAACCATCTTTATTCGTTTGAAAAGAGCATTTCATCGGCACTTCCTATCCTCCCACGACTATCCCCGACCTCCCACCGCGACTCCGTGTTGCCGGGATGGTTATCCTGCCTCCCACCGCGACTCTGTGTTGCCGAGACTGTTCCCCTGCCTCCCACCGCGACTCCGTGTTGCCGGGACAGATCCTTACCTCCCACCGCGACTTCGTGTTGCCGGGACTCTGACCTATCTGTTTTCTCCCCCATCTTCCTTCCTTACCCCCATCCACTGGACCCACGAGATCGACGCCTGACAACCACCGTCGCCCGGAAACTGGACTTCGACGAGACAAAACCACTCCACGCGAAGCCGCAGTAAAAGGGATAACAACCTTTTAAGTTAGTTTTACAGCAAAAATTGTGATCACCATAACTAAACATTATCAAATTTTCTATAAAAATGTTCTTACTAATATTTATCACGTGATGGATTGTTTCGAAGTTATAGCCATGAGAAGCTTAGCCCCTTCTTGCAACCGCACAAATTGTTTTACCTGTCGTAACTCACTTCTTGGTTTCTACGTTACATGATATTTAATTGTAGTATTTGAATAGTAGCGAATGCGTTTATCACTATATATTCATTACTTGGTATGTAAAAAAAACTAATATTTGAGGGTAATATCTAGTTTTTATACTCCTCTCCACACCACCATGAAGTAGAATATATGGCGCTTTTTTTTAGCGTCATATTCCCTGTAGGCCTAATCCACCACAGTTTTTTACTTCATATTTATTAACAACATTTTAGAAAACATTCTAAATAAATCTTTAGTAAGGAATGAATAAATAGAAGTTCAGACTTAGATATTGTTACTTAATGAATTGAGATGTAATGATTTTAAAATTTAAGATTTTATAATGAGAATACTGATAAAAAATTCATATACAACAGAAAACCCCTAGATAAATATTCATGTACAACAGAAAGGCTCTAGATAAAGATTCGTACACAATAGAAAGACACTGATAGGACTGTGTTGGGACTGTGTTCGTACCGTGCTGGATCGTGACCTTGGGAAATCAATTTTGAAACTATCCAAGACGACGCAGTCACAGCGCGGCACAGTCCTATCAGTGTTAAAAGTGCACTCCCTCTCTGTCTTCCTCTCTTGCCAACGTTTGTATACATTATACTTGCTAAACATTTTATTGGCTGATGCTTATCAAAGTCATGAGACCATTTATGATAGGAGTCATCATATTAGTTATTTCCCATCATGATGAAACTTTAAATTTATAATTCTCAAGATTTCTCCGGACTATCATTGATTGATTAGAGCTTTGCACCATAACTATAGCACCTTGATCCTCCTCCATTGATCGAGTTGATTAGAGCTATGCCTCATTTTAATAACACATTTTATAAACCTTCATTGGGCAGAGTCGTGCTTTACACGCTTTTATCATACCATGCATTGATCAGGATTACCATCATAAGTCTAAGAACCAATGACTGAAACCATTCAAACTAGGAGTCAACCCTTGTTAATCCCGCCACTGTGAAAATACAACTATATAAATAGTTAAAGAAAATCTCGCATGACTCTTTTTAATCTCTATAACGAATATTCGCAATACTTCAACTAACTTCACTCACTATGTTTATTGGCATTCATTGAACAAAACTATTTATCATAAATATACGATACTTTATCTGAGTGCACAGATATAAGTCCTCCTTGGTACCTATATGAAATTTTTCATATTCATCGTCCATTTATTGAAGCCATACATGAAATAAATAAATATAATACAGCAATTTATTATTATTCATTGATCATAACCATCCACCATGCTTACATTGAATAGGATCATTCTTAATTGATCAGGATCATGCATCCTACGTTATTGTGCTTGCTTACGATCTCCCTATCCGAACTTCAATTACATATCAACTGTACCATCATTAATTAATCAAAACCAGAAATTTAATCATCCTTTATTGATTCATCTATAATTCATACTGATAGATATGTACAGTACTTATAAGATATTTGATCGTGTGTCATTTATCATATATCATACTTATTATACATTTGATCACTCTTCATTGATACATAATTCATACTTGATTAGAATCATGCAATACAATTATTAGACATTTTAACATCATCAATCTATCAGCTCCAACATTCATACTTATGTGATGTGTATACTTTAAAATAGTTCACAGATCTGTACTGGTTCACAATTATATTCAGACCTAAACTAACTTACTTAGCCTAAACCTAAGCTATCCTAACCTAATCTAGCCAAACAAACCTCTGGTTCAAGAAACATACACAACAGCAGCAGATATAATTATTTAGCTAGTTAGTTAAAAGTATTTATGTAGTCATTGATTGATCAGGATTGCATATGACTACCATCCGCATTGTAGATTGTATGGTCTAGAGCACTGACTTTCCTATATTATTTATTTACTATTTAACCTTTTGCCCTCAACCTTGCCTTCTATGACGTCGTGTAGAAGACAGTTCCTACTAAGGGTGTGTTCGATACAATTTGCTTTGTAAAAAAAAATCAAATCCAAAATGGTTCTCTTTTCACCCACGCTTTTTAGGATTTCTTCAATTGTCACCTTATCTGTTCTCCTAATCTTCTCAAGTCTTCTTCAGCACCATTTAAGCTATCAGTATTTCTTTTCCATCTCCCTGAGAGTTTAAGTTTCTGCCCATACATCACGATGATCCAAATGTAGCATTTCATATGTTTATTTCTCAATTACAAATTCAACTTGCTGATCAGCAATAACTTCTTGTTGATAGTTTCCTTGGCCATGAGAGTTCTCAACTTAATTTATTTGGTGAATTAGGTGTAATGTATCTGCAGACTACACAGGTAGTTGAACTTTTATATGCTTTACAACTTCTGAATTACAATTTTCATTTTCAGAATCTCTTCATTTTATGAAATCTCCACAACTTTTGCCTTGTCAATATTTATCTCCATACCATAAATTATAATATTCCTTTTTCCACCAGCTGTCACATCATTTACTGTAACTCTTCTTTGTTCTTGGAAAGCAATGCTAGATCATCTGGGTTTTTAACTGTGTTAATAACTGAAACTGCCAGGTCACTCAGAGGCTTCACCAGACAACCACTCTTCATACAGGTTGAATAGACTAGGTACCAAACAGAATCCCTGCCTTACTCCTCATCCTCTCTCTTCGCTATTGGTTTCGCCATAATTCAGCCTCACCTTTTCACTCGCTGTCACAGATACATGTTTTCAATCAACCTTATTTCTTTCCGTTTGATGCTGATCTTCTTGAGTATTTCCATTAGTTTCTTCCACCTCACTTTATCTAACACCTTTTGCCAGTCGAAGAAACCAACGTGGACTTTTTCCTTAACTTTAAGCACTCTCTCTGAAATTATCTTCAGAATACCTATGGCATCGCTGGTTCCTTTTTTTATTGAATCCAAATTGGTAAGATTTCATCATACTTTCTATTTGTTGTTCCAATTGCCTGTTGAGTATTCTTGCTACAATCTTCCCCACATGAGAAATGAGAATATGAATCTTATGTTTATGTGGTCATTGCATTTCTTGGCTTGTTTTTTCTTTAGGGCCACCATGGCTACATTTAGAATGTCCTAATTATATTCTCATGATTCATTATTAGTTTTTTGTTAGAACCATTAATCCATTGTTTCCCAATTCCTTCAAAATGACAGCAGGTAAGTCGTCATCTCCATCATCTTTAATCCTTCGAGCATCCTTTATAGCTCTCTCTATTTCACTCTTAAATATGCTGGGTTCTTTTTAATCTCCCTCTATCTCGTCTTCTGCTTCAATCTAGTCAATTTTCCTTGTTTAATTTTCTATATTTTTTTTACCAAATCTTAATAGTTTCTTAATGATCTGCAACCATATGATCTTTGGGTCTTCTATTCCTATTTTTCGCTCACCTTTGTTTTCATTCCATCCCAGTTCCTTTGCTTCTGGTACATGAGATCATATCTTCCTTTCCTTTACGGTTATTATTGCATGTCTTATATATAGCCTCTCCTTGCTCTGTATGTTTCTCTCCTTAACTCTTAGTTTAGTTTAATATATTCTTTGTTAACGCTTTTCCATTTTTCTTCCATTTTTTGAAGCATTTCTCTTGCTACCCAGGGTTTTCATGGAGTTCTAGTCACTTTTCCTACATTGCCATTCAGCAACTTTTAAAATATATATTTAATACTTTCCTTCCGCACTTATACTTTCTTCTGTCACCTCACTTAAATTTGTTATATTAAATTTCTCTCAATGTCACTATAGTCTCTTAATTGTTCTATGTCCCGCATCAATTTTCTCTTACTCACTATCCTGATACTCTTCAGTCTTGTTTCACTCACTGTACGCCACCATAAGGGTGTGGTCCGAATCTATGTTGGCTCCTTGCAATGTCTTCACATCCTTCACTCTATTCCTGAACCACTGTCTGACAAGGATGTAGTTTAGTTGATACCGGCTGATTTCTCTTGGGCTACATGTGTACAGTTTTGTCTTTCGTTTCTTGGACCAGGTGTTTTTCACCAATACGTAATTTCTTGCTAATTTTTCGCTTGCATGATTTTATAAGCCTCTGCCCTATGTTGTTTACATTCCCCAGCCCATGTGGAACTATAATATTCTCCAACAAAGCTGTTTCAATCACCCATTATCATATGTTCACCTTAACTCTTCCCTCGTGTTGAAGGATTACTTCAATTCCATCATAGATTTTCTCTACATCTACATCTTCGTGGTCTGTTGTTGGCATGTACACCCGCACTATCAAAATATCCATTGGTTCAGCGTTTAATTTCACAAACATTAATCTATCGCTACAACACATCACTTAATTAACACTTTTCATTACTATTGTCACTCCTTTTTTTGCACTCTTGCTACCTGAATAGAACATTGTAATTTTCAAACACTATTTATTTCACTTTGATCCTTATCTGAACTTCACCTAAGCTCGCTTTGTTCACACAACATCATCCAATTTCCATTTTTATTTCTTAGAGTTTCCCAACCCTTCTCATCGTCCTTTCATTCCATGTTCCTCTGCTGAAAGGTAACATTTTATTTTCTGGTTCTTTGTTCAATGAAGTAATCCTCACCCAGAGATCCAATGTGGTCACTAGTTTACCTTCGGATTTTTTTTTAACCCGGAAAGAGCAATAATTGGTTTTGTTCCCTAAAGAGGCGTTCCAATGATAACTACCATCAATGTGACATGTATTAGAAAGCTAATTGTATTTCAAGATTTTTTATTAGGTACTGTCATACGATTACATCTCTTAATGCGTATAACATGAAAAAATAGTAAGACCCTGCGATAAAAAAAAATCTTAATTTACACAATTTTGAAAGTATCTCTGTGTTTCAAGGAGTTCATAGCATTGCGTATACCATGATAGCTAATCTGATGGTAATTTGAACTAAGAATCGCCCTGTGCCTTAAGGGTATTTCACCAAGCAGCGTGTAATACTGGTTGCCTATAAATTGGCCTATTTGTAGAGTGCGCTTATTTCAGGATGTGTCTAACAGAGAGATAGATACCTAAGATATCTTACCTGACAAATTCACTGTGTTAAAAGTAGTCCTATATTTAAAAATAATATCACTATGTAGTGTTCCACAGTAGTTTATCTATATGTCTACAGTATTTAAAGTGTGCCTTTCTTATATAATATAATCACGATGTGATATATTATAACTAATATGCACAGTGCTGAAAATATTCCTATAATTCACAATATGTTCCTAAAGGGAATCTTTCAAAATATATGCCTACGTTTACCTAATCTAGAATCCCTGTTTTTAATTGTTCACAATGGAATATATCATCATAGCTTATCTGCCTTGTCTAGAGTGTTCCATGATGTAGGGAAATCATAAAACAGTTTTTGTAAACTTCCATAGTGTTGAGCATGCAGGCTACTTGTGTTGCAGGATGTGTTCACCAGGGAGTGTACCACACTAGTGGCTCACAGTGGAAGGACCCCACTGATCCTTGTCGTGTGTTTACGTGCAAGGCTGGGGTAGCTACTGAATCTAATATACAATGCTACACGCCGTGTCTAAATCCGGTTCCTCCTAACCCAAGCCAGTGCTGCGCTGTATGTCCAGGTAAGCTATAATTTAACATATACGTTAGACTAGACGATAAGAAGGTTCTTAAAATACGTAGTATAATCTGAGCTCGATAAAATACGCACGTAAAATAATGAGTACGTTATTAAATTGGTTGATTTCAACAACAATAGGTATTTGCATTATTCTAGGTAGATTCCAAAGTCTTCCTCTATAGAGTTACAAATAGAGCCAATTAGGCTGTCCAATGTGTGATTACTTCTTCCTCTTTATCTGATTAGGCCAACTTCTCCTCCAATATAATTTTAACCCGACATCAGTGCCCAAATAAAAGTTCTAACTCTATATGGATGTCCATTTTCTCCTTTTGTCCTCATGTTTAATATCTTATCACTAAGCCTTAAAAACGTTAACTCTACAATCTCACTAAGATTAATGGCGATTTTATAACCTCTCTCTAAGCTAAATGAAATTTTCTCAACGACAAAGTCCTTTGGCACTACAAAGCTTGTTGATGGCATTCAAGATGGTGATCTGGCCTTGACCTATCCCCCTTCCTCTTCTTAATCTATGGTTAACTGCCCCAGAAGCATTTTGAAATCAAGGGTTGAATTCTGTTCCTTCTATATCCAAGTGACCATTTCTCTCTGAACACACATGTCGATCTTACCTACTCTCTCAAAGCCATATGAACGTGAATTATGACTATTAAATCTTACACTTTTACTGGGGAACTTTTCCTTCACTGATTTTCCCTCCTCCATCCAAGATGTGCATTGTGGTATATTTTTTTTTCTTATTTACCTTCAAAACATATTAATAATGCTCGATGATAAGGCTCTTTAGGAATAAGACATCGAAATACGTCTCCATTAGCATGGAGGCATTACCAGAAATAAAAAACTTAAGCTGGGGTGCTAGTGAGCGCAAGTTTAGTGCATTAATTTTGCAGTTATTATAGCACAAAAAATTTTTGGACGAAATAAATCAAATATTTCTTCTATAGAATCATAGAGTTTATATTTCTGCACATGCTAATCTCAACAATTGTTGAATATCTGTCATGAGCATGGCGGCATTTGATGACAAACTTTTTAAATAAAGAGAAAAGTTTCACAAATTCCGCCATGCTCATGACAGATATTCAACAACTGTTGAGATTAGCATGTGCAGAAAATAAAATCTATGTTTCTATAGAAGAATATTGATTTATTTTGACAAAGATTTTGTGCTATAAAAACTGCAAAAATACTGCCTAATACTGCGCTCACTAGCACCACCTTAAGTAAAATGTTCGATCACCTGCCCGACTAAGTTTAGAAGGATACCTATGATAAATCATACAGCTTGTCACATAATCACTGAGAGGGGTATATGAATCACTGATTGAACTGATTTGTATAATAAAAGCCATCTGCTATCCAGGAATAGAAAGTTAGAGGCAATGATGTCTACTGGTAGATAGAGTGATGTCTACTGGTAGATAGAGGCATGTCTACTGGTAGATAGAGGTGTTGTCTAATGGTAGATAGAGCATGTCTACTGGTAATAGAGGCATTCTACTGTAGATAAGGCATGTCTACGGGTAGATAGAGGCATGTCTACTGCTAGATAGAGGCATGTCTACTGGTAGATAGAGGTTGTCTATGGTAGATAGAGGTGTTGTCTACTGGTAGATAGAGGCATGTCTACTGGTAGATAGAGGCATGTCTACTGTAGATAGAGGAATGTCTACTGGAGATAGAGGCATGTCTACTGTAGATAGAGCATGTCTACTGTAGATAGAGGCATGTCTACTGTAGATAGAGGCATGTCTACTGGTAGATAGAGGATGTCTACTGGTAGATAGAGGCATGTCTACTGTAGGCATTATGAATAGAGGCATTTCTACTGTAGATAGAGGTGTTGTCTAATGGTAGATAGAAGCATGTCTACTGGTAGATAGAGGTGATTCTAATGTAGATAGAGTATGTCTACTGGTAGATAGAGGCATGTCTACTGGTAGATAGAGGCATGTCTACTGGTAGATAGAGGCATGTCTATGGTAGATTAGAGCATGTCTACTGGTAGATAGAGGTGTTTTCTAATGGTAGATAGAAGCATGTCTACTGGTAGATAGAGCATGTCTACTGGTAGATAGAGGCATGTCTACTGGTAGATAGAGGTTGTCTAATGGTAGATAGAGGCATGTCTACTGGTAGATAGAGTGTTGTCTAATGGTAGATAGAAGCATGTCTACTGGTAATAAAGTGTTCTAATGGTAGATAGAGGCATGTCTTCTGGTAGATAGAGTAATGTTCTACTGGTAATAGAGGCATGTCTACTGTAGATAAGGCATGTCTACTGTAGATAGAGTGCAATTTATGTCTACTGTATATAGAGGCATGTCTACTGGTAGATAGAGTGTTTCTAATGGTAGATAGAAGCATGTCTACTGTAGATAAGGATTCTATGGTAATAGAGGCATGTCTACTGTAGATAGAGGCATGTCTACTGGTAGATAGAGGCATGTCTACTGTAATAAGGTGATTCTAATGGTATAGAAGCATTCTACTGGTAGATAGAGTATTTTCTAATGTAGATAGAGGCATGTTCTACTGGTAGATAGAGGCATGTCTACTGTAGATAGAGGCATGAGCTACTGGTAGATAGAGGAATGTCTACTGGTAGATAGAGCATGTTACTGGTAGATAAGTGTAGGAATAGAGTGATTCTATGGTAGATAGAGCATGTCTACTGTATAACATGTCTACTGGTAGATAGAGTATGTCTACTGTAGATAGAGAGCTATGTAGATTGATTTCTAATGGTAGATAGAGGCATGTCTACTGGTAGATAGAGGCATTCTACTGTAGATAGAGCATGTCTACTGGTAGATAGAGGTATTCTACTGGTAGATAGAGGCATGTCTACTGTAGATAGAGGTGTTGTCTAATGGTAATAGAAGCATGTCTACTGGTAGATAGAGGTGATTTCTATGGTGATATAGGCATGTCTACTGGTAGATAAGGAATGTCTACTGGTATGATAGAGGCATGCTACTGTAGATAGAGGTATGTCTACTGGTAGATAGAGGCATGTCTACTGGTAGATAGAGGTATGTCTACTGTAGATAGAGGATGTCTATGGTAGATAGAGGCATGTCTACTGGTAGATAGAGGCATTGTCTATGGTAGATAGAGCATGTCTACTGGTAGATAGAGGATGTCTACTGGTAGATAGAGGATGTCTACTGGTAGATAGAGGATGTCTACTGTAGATAGAGTGATTCTACTGGTAGATAGAGGCATGTCTACTGGTAGATAGAGGCATGTCTACTGGTAGATAGAGGTGTGTCTAATGGTAGATAGAGGCATGTCTACTGGTAGATAGAGGTATTTCTATGGTAGATAGAGGCATGTCTACTGGTAGATAGAGGCATGTCTACTGTAGATAGAGGCATGTCTACTGGTAGATAGAGGTATGTTCAATGGTAGATAGAGGATGTCTACTGGTAGATAGAGGCATGTCTACTGGAGATAGAGGTGTATGTGTCTAATGGTAGATAGAAGCATGTCTACTGGTAGATAGAGGCATGTCTACTGGTAGATAGAGGATTCTATGGTAGATAGAGGCATGTCTACTGGTAGATAGAGGTATGTCTACTGGTAGATAGAGGTATTTCTATGGTAGATAGAAGCATGTTACTGGTAGATAAGGCATGTCTACTGGTAGATAGAGGCATGTCTACTGGTAGATAGAGGTGATTTCTAATGGTAATAGAGGATGTCTACTGGTAGATGAGTTCATGTAAGGCATGTCTACTGGTAGATAGAGGTGATTCTTAATGGTAGATAGAAGGCATGTCTACTGGTAGATAGAGGCATGTCTACTGGTATAGAGAGTACGGAGATAGAGTGTTCTAATGGTAGATAGAGGCATGTCTACTGGTAGATAGAGGTGTCTACTGGTAGATAGAGCATGTCTACTGGTAGATAGAGGATGTCTACTGGTAGATAGAGGCATGTCTACTGGTAGATAGAGGGATGTCTAATGGTAGATAGAAGCATGTCTACTGGTAGATTAGAGTGATTTCTAATGGTAGATAGAGGCATGTCTACTGGTAGATAGAGTATGTCTACTGGTAGATAGAGGCATGTCTACTGGTAGATAGAGGCATGTCTACTGGTAGATAGAGTGATGTCTACTGGTAGATAGAGGCATGTCTACTGGTAGATAGAGGTGTTGTCTAATGGTAGATAGAGCATGTCTACTGGTAGATAGAGGATGTCTATGGTAGATAGAGGCATGATACTGGTAGATAGAGTAGTCTACTGTAGATAGAGGATGTCTACTGGTAGATAGAGGATGTCTACTGGTAGATAGAGGTGATTTCTAATGGTAGATAGAGGCATGTCTACTGTAGATAGAGTGTGTCTATGGTAGATAGAGATGTCTACTGGTAGATAGAGGATTTCTACTGGTAGATAGAGGTATTTCTATGGTAGATAGAGGATGTCTACTGGTAGATAGAGGCATGTCTACTGGTAGATAGAGGATGTCTACTGGTAAGATTTAGAAGGCATGTCTACTGGTAGATAGAGGTGTCTATGGTAGATAGAGCATGTCTACTGGTAGATAGAGGTGATTCTAATGGTAGATAGAGCATGTCTACTGTAATAGAGATTCTACTTGTAGAGGTGTTAGTAATATAAGCATGTCTACTGGTAGATAGAGGATGTCTACTGGTAGATAGAGGTGATTTCTAATGTAGATAGAGGCATGTCTACTGGTAGATAGAGGCATGTCTACTGGTAGATAGAGGCATGTCTACTGGTAGATAGAGGCATGTCTACTGGTAGATAGAGGATGTCTACTGGTAGATAGAGGTGTCTATGGTAGATAGAGCATGTCTATGGTAGATAGAGGCATTCTACTGGTAGATAGAGGCATGTCTACTGGTAGATAGAGGTTGTCTATGGTAGATAGAAGCATGTCTATGGTAGTAGAGGTGATTCTATGTAGATAGAGGCAGTCTACTGGTAGATAGAGGCATGTCTACTGGTAGAAGAGGATGTCTACTGGTAGATAGAGGATGTCTACTGGTAGATAGAGCATGTCTACTGTAGATAGAGGATGTCTACTGGTAGATAGAGGTGTTTTCTAATGGTAGATAGAGCATGTCTACTGGTAGATAGAGGCATGTCTACTGGTAATAGAGGTGATTTCTAATGGTAGATAGAGCATGTCTACTGGTAGATAGAGGTATGTCTACTGGTAGATAGAGGTGTTTCTAATGGTAGATAGAAGCATGTCTACTGGTAGATAGAGATGTCTACTGGTAGATAGAGGCATGTCTACTGGTAGATAGAGTGATTTCTAATGGTAAATAGGGATGTCTATGGTAGATAGAGCATGTCTACTGGTAGATAGAGGTGTTTCTAATGGTAGATAAAAGCATGTCTACTGGTAGATAGAGGCATGTCTACTGGTAGATAGAGGTGTGATGTCTAATGGTGGATAGAGGTATGTCTACTGGTAGATAGAGGCATGTCTACTGGTAGATAGAGGCATGTCTACTGGTAGATAGAGGCATGTCTACTGGTAGATAGAGGTGATGTCTACTGGTAGATAGAGGTATGTCTACTGGTAGATAGAGGTGATGTCTACTGGTAGATAGAGGTATGTCTACTGGTAGATAGAGGCATGTCTACTGGTACAAAGAGGTATGTCTACTGGTAGATAGAGGCATGTCTACTGGTAGATAGAGGCATGTCTACTGGTAGATAGAGGCATGTCTACTGGTAGATAGAGGCATGTCTACTGGTAGATAGAGCATGTCTAATGGTGGATAGAGGTATGTCTACTGGTAGATAGAGGCATGTCTACTGGTAGATAGAGGTGATGTCTAATGGTGGATAGAGGCATGTCTACTGGTAGATAGAGGCATGTCTACTGGTAGATAGAGGCTAGTCTACTGGTAGATAGAGGTGATGTCTACTGGTAGATAGAGGTATGTCTACTGGTAGATAGAGGTGATGTCTACTGGTAGATAGAGGTGATGTCTAATGGTGGATAGAGGCATGTCTACTGGTAGATAGAGGCATGTCTACTGGTAGATAGAGGTGATGTCTAATGGTGGATAAAGGCATGTCTACTGGTAGATAGAGGCATGTCTACTGGTAGATAGAGGCATGTCTAATGGTGGATAGAGGTATGTCTACTGGTAGATAGAGGCATGTCTACTGGTAGATAGAGGTGATGTCTAATGGTGGATAGAGGCATGTCTACTGGTAGATAGAGGCATGTCTACTGGTAGATAGAGGTGATGTCTACTGGTAGATAGAGGTATGTCTACTGGTAGATAGAGGTGATGTCTACTGGTAGATAGAGGTATGTCTACTGGTAGATAGAGGCATGTCTACTGGTAGAAAGAGGTATGTCTACTGGTAGATAGAGGCATGTCTACTGGTAGATAGAGGCATGTCTACTGGTAGATAGAGGCATGTCTACTGGTAGATAGAGGCATGTCTACTGGTAGATAGAGGTGATGTCTAATGGTGGATAGAGGTATGTCTACTGGTAGATAGAGGCATGTCTACTGGTAGATAGAGGCATGTCTACTGGTAGATAGAGGCATGTCTACTGGTAGATAGAGGTGATGTCTACTGGTAGATAGAGGTATGTCTACTGGTAGATAGAGGTGATGTCTACTGGTAGATAGAGGTATGTCTACTGGTAGATAGAGGCATGTCTACTGGTACAAAGAGGTATGTCTACTGGTAGATAGAGGCATGTCTACTGGTAGATAGAGGCATGTCTACTGGTAGATAGAGGCATGTCTACTGGTAGATAGAGGTGATGTCTACTGGTAGATAGAGGTATGTCTACTGGTAGATAGAGGTGATGTCTACTGGTAGATAGAGGTATGTCTACTGGTAGATAGAGGCATGTCTACTGGTAGATAGAGGTGATGTCTAATGGTGGATAAAAGCATGTCTACTGGTAGATAGAGGCATGTCTACTGGTAGATAGAGGTGATGTATAATGGTGGATAAATCATGTCTACTGGTAGATAGAGGTGATGTCTACTGGTAGATATAGGCATGTCTACTGGTAGATAGAGGCATGTCTACTGGTAGATAGAGGCATGTCTACTGGTAGATAGAGGTGTTGTCTAATGGTAGATAGAAGCATGTCTACTGGTAGATAGAGGTGATTTCTACTGCAGGGTTCCTACGCTCTGGAAAGTCAGGGAAAGTCAGGGAAAAAAATAATAGTCAGGGAAAGTCAGGGAAGCTTTAAAAAGGTCAGGGAAAGTCAGGAAATGACAATTCATGTCTTCATGTCACACTTAGAAAAAACAAAGAAAATATTTTTTCTATTTACTGCGTCATAAGTCACTGCCCCAATGAAGAAAGCTGAGGGGCACTTACCATGCTCAAACTTGCCCTAACACAAGTTTTGGTAGCATTTTATTTCAGAATGTGAACGCAGAGGTCTCCTAGCCTGCACATGACAATTCTTTTAACTTTAGTGATCACTTGTTTTTGTTCTTGTTCAAGGTTTGTCATCGTTATAGTTTGATACAGTGCACCAGGACTGATTAGACTACACCAGCAATGTCTAACAAAAAAACCGTTTTTAACCAGCTCTGGCTAAGCCCAGACCATTTTCCTGAATTCTCATACTGGATAAGTGGTGTTGAAAGTAATAAGCTGCAGGCATTTTGTAAAGTGTGCAAAAAAATTATAAACTTAAGTAATATGGGAAAGCAAGCATTAGCTTCCCATGCAAAAGGACCAACTCATATCAAAACTCTTGAAACTTTGACAAATCAACGCTCTCTGTTGACTTTTTTTTCAAAAAAGTCAAGTGATTCAGGTTCATCGAGCTCCCCAGTTTCAAGAGAATCTCTGGCACACAAAGACATTCTACCTAGTGATGATTCTGCTGGTTGCTCGAAGAGTTTTTCTGTTTCATCGAAAATCGTAACGTCGCAGAAGGAAACTGTTGCTAAAAGTGAAATTAGTGTAGTGCCTCAAAGAAACCATAACACTTTTGTTATAAAAGATGATATAACTAAGGCGGAAGTCATTTGGGCTATGCAAGTTGTTGACAAAAAAATGTCTTTCAATTCGTGCAATAATTTAAGTACAATTTTTCAATTGATGTTTCCCGAGTGTTCCATTGCCAATGCCTTTACCCTTGGTGGAGACAAGGCTGCATACTTCATTGTGCATGGCTTGGCTCCATTCTTTCATAATAATTTACTGGACCGCCTAAAATCATGTAACAACTTTGTAATTTGTTTTGATGAGGCATTGAATAAAGTTATTCAAAGAGGACAGGTGGACATTGTAATTAGATTCTGGGACAAGGAAAATCATAAAGTCATCAGTCGTTACTTAAACAGTGTGTTTTTCGATAGGAGCACTGCTGAAGAATTACTGAAGCATTTTCTGGATGGTATTTCTCCTCTTCCACTCTCTAAGTTGATACAAGTGTCAATGGATGGCCCAAATGTCAATTTAAAGTTTATAACACTTCTTCAGGAACACCTCAAATCTGTAACAGACAATGAAGTATGTAGTTTGCTAAATCTGGGAACATGTGGGCTTCATGTTGTTCATGGTTCCTTGAGAACAGGAGTAGAGTCTGTTGATTGGGATATAAGTAGCTTATTACGTCACATGTACTACCTGTTCACTGACTCTCCAGCTCGTCGAGCATTGTTCACCCAGTTGACAGGGTGTACAACTTTTCCATTGAAGTTCTGTGGTGTGCGTTGGTTAGAGAATGCGAAGTGCTTTCAAAGGGCATTACAAATTTGGGACCATGTTATTAAGTTTCTCAAAGAAGCAAAACTTCCTAAAACAAAACCTGTAGAGACACTGAAAAGAGCAGCCTGTGATCCATTCCTAAAGTGTAAACTAGCGTTCTGCAAGACAATTGCAGATGAATGTCAGCCTTTCCTGCAACGGTTCCAGACATCAAAACCAATGACTCCATATCTTTTTGAAGCTGTAGAGAAACTTCTAAGATACCTTATGAATCGTTGTGTGAAACCTGATCTTATGAAGTGCACGGGTCCAAAGTTACTGTCTATTGACACAAAAAAATCAGAAAATTTGATCCTTAGCAAAAATATTGATATAGGATTTGCAACAAAACGTTTGTTAGGAGAAACTGCGATCACAGTAACAGAAAGACAAAAATTAGAATTTATACATGAGTGCCGCAGTATGTTAACCACCATGATTGCAAAACTACAAGAAAAAAGTCCCTTAAAACAGAAAGCTGTGAGAGGTTTGTCTTCATTGGATCCTTGTGTTATTCAACATTCACCTCAACTGGCCCAGAAGAGATTTTCTTTTCTTTTGGAGGAACTCAACCATGCCAACATCATAAATGATGTTCTGGCTGAAAATGCCAAGAAAGAATACTTGCATTTTTGCAACCTCAAAAAATCTGAGCTTCAAGAAATATTTCGTCCTTGTGATCAGTTTAGTGATGAAGTAGGACTTGACACTATTTATGGTAGCTTTCTAATAGGAGAAGCAAACTACAAACATCTTTGGGAAGTAATAAAGATTTGCCTTGTCTTGTCGCATGGGAATGCAACTGTTGAAGGTGGTTTTTCAGTCAATAAATCTTTACTGGTTGAAAACATGCATGAAAAGACAGTCATTGCACAGCGTCACATTCATGATGAGATACAAGAAGCAGGAGGGATTAAAAATATACACATTAGCAAAAAGATGTTGGATTACGTGAGAGGTGCTCGGAAACGCTATCATGAATACTTAGAGATGAAGAAGCAAGAAAAAAGTGAAAAAGACAAGAAGGCAGAAAAGAGGAAATTAGATATACAAGTTAAAGATTTAGAAGGAGAAAGAAAAAAATTAATGATGGCAACTGAAGAGAAACGAGAAGCAATAGACGTGGAGTTGCAAGAACTGAAGAAGAAGCAAGCTTCACTTTATTAAATATAACATAGTTTCTTATTGTATGACTATAGTGATAATTTTAATAAAAATAAAATTGACTTGAGACATGAATAATATGAAAGCAGACAGAGTTCCTGTTGTAAGCTATTCAGTTCAGGAAATGTACAGTTTAGGTAAAATAAAACTGTAATGATACCAAACTCTTTAGTAGGTTCTTAGTGGCCTGTTATTTAATACGTATTTCTGCACATGATACCAAAGGGAATCAAGTTTGTTAAAAATTTTTGATAGGGATTATTTTTCCATCATTTTCCCTCAACTGATTGGCAAGATGTCTGCTTTCTTATTCTTCCATGAGAGGTGAGGCAAGGTCGGCTGTAAGGGGGGAGGAGGCCGAAATAAATTTATTTAAATTAATATTTTCACGTGTATAGTACCGTAAAGTTATAATGGAAATTTTATGAGAAATTGGTCAGGGAACTTGGGAAAATAGTCAGGGAAAGTCAGGGAAAAGTCAGGGAGAATATTTTTACAAATACTGTAGGAACCCTGTACTGGTAGATAGAGGCATGTCTACTGGTAGATAGAGGTGATGTCTTCTGGTAGATAGAGGTATGTCTACTGGTAGATAGAGGCATATCTACTGGTAGATAGAGGCATGAGTACTGGTAGATAGAGGAATGTCTTCTATTAGATAATGGTATGTTTACTTTTGGCTGTTTATATTAAGCTCTTTTAAACGGTTTTAATATATTTCTATTTAAAATTAAAATGATGATAGGTACACTTACCTCTCTTCTATTTTCGCTTAAAGCCCATAAGAGAGCCGAAGGTTTGTGAAACTTTCAACTTTACCAGGAAAGTTGCACCACGGACAAGCCGGGACACAATAAATGTTCAGCTACAAGTTGTTAATTCTAGATTACTGTTGTTTTATATTTACATGATTAATTGAAAACTTATTTTAAATGGTGTAAAAATTTAGATAAATCATCCTGATTATATAAAAAAAGTTTGGAATATTAAGATACTACAAGAATTTTTCATAATGTTCATATTTGATTTGGTAAGGGGTAATAAACTACCAAATTATATCTTCTTTACTTTTTTCATTCGCTTCTCCTTCATTTATTATAGCTTAGTATTCTTTAACGACATGTCTCGGTGTTATTATCGATGTTAAACCATTTTCAGGTCTTATTTATGATAAAGATGAAGATGAAGATGGTGTTTCATCTTAAATGGGATCCTTAGCGGTGCTACTATATGGTCAAATATCGAAGGATAAACTATGGTCTAAATAAACCACTTCTGGCAACATTGCTAGGTAAATCATGAAGTTCTTTGGGAAATCACGATATTCATGTATTCAATATGTCTCTATAATAGTCTATCATTTCATTTCATCTCTTTGGTAAACCATTATGCTCCTTTTTGCAACATGTAACAATGTTTATTACTTTGTTTCACTTATCTTATTATTTTGCTCAGGCAAATATTTCTTTACTTTGTGCGCTCGGGTGTTAGTTAAAAAAAATATTTTCGAAGAATTAATTTATTTTAATTTAGTGATTGCAGTAATTTCCTTGGGATTACCTTAGTTCATTAATGTACAAGGAGGAACTTTAAAATTTTGTTTGCCGGATGTTGAACGTCCTAATTTAATATAGTTTTGAACTTTGATGTGACTAACTCGTGCGAAGAACGGTCAAATAGCTAGTAACATGTATATCAGGCATTTTAAACCCTTGATTAAAAATGACTTATTTTGTATAACGTAATAACTTAATTAAAGAGACAATAACCCTAGGTCACAGACAAGGAAACACCAGAAGTCTCGCTGTGCACCTTGAGGAAGGTTGATTGGACACTGGTAAAGTACACGCTGGAGAGTAAGCTTCCGCAGCTCAATATTAATAGCAAATAACCCGGAGAAAGATGAATATTTCAGGATCAACTCAGAATTACATTCCTTACAACATATAAAAAAACCTAAAGTCTGAGGCCTTTTTTTTAGAAGACCCCAAAGTTCAAAAAGTCCATAAATACCTAAAAATTATTTCAAAATGGGAAGAAATTAGAAGAATACTGAAAATTTCAGGATCGACTCAGAATTATATGTTCAACAACATATCAGAAGTCCCCAAAAGATGGAGGCTTGGCTTTTATGGCAGAAGACCCCAAGTTTCAAAAAGTCCATGAGTACTAATACATTATTTTAAAGTGGGAAAAATTATACGAACGCAGAAAATTAAATCCTTAAGTACCGTACTTATAAATTATTTAAAGTTTATAGAATTAGCGGAACACTGAAAATTTCAGGATCGACTCAGAATCGCATGTTGTACAACATATCAAAATTCCCTTAAGGTCCGAGGCTTGGCTTTTATGGTAGAAAATCAATAAGTTCAAAAACTGCACTATTAAATTTGCCTCCAAGGCTCCAAATGAGTTTCCTTCTTGTCCCATTTAAATTCATCACCAAGTGAATTCCTTAAAGTTAATACACAAAACGCTCTCACCTCATCAATAAATTTAATGTTAAGAGTTTATTTTTCAAAATATATTAATTAGGTTGTCCATATCCATAGTGATAGAAGGTGAAGAGGAGTTGGTGCACATTTCTTCCGAACAGCGACACATTGTAGAGCATGCCAGTCCGCTCTTCTTACATTCGCAACCTTTCCTGCAGCCACAACAGATAAGATGCAACAACTTTTCTTGGGCTGGAGGGAGAAAGTGTTAACGCAATAAGACCAATTATTCGAAATTTTGCAACTTTCTTTAAAATAGATTATATAAATTTAGATCTAATAAATTAAAATATAAACAATAAAAACAAAAAATTGCCTCAGTTTAATAAGATAAGCTGCCAGCCCCAGTCCGTTGGTGTGAGCAGATTATCTAACCACTGTTGCCTCTGCAGATACACTCTAAGCGAGTGTCAACGATCAGCATCACTGGTGGGTGGAAGCACAGCGATGTTGTAAGTAACAGTGACAGTCTGATGAGCTACAGTTTCGACACATATTTTATAACGCAGCTCGTCTAGGGAGTTGAGGTTTTCTTTTTTGTACAGACACAAAATAAACGGTTCTCCCACTGAAGCTACTTCATCAGGAGTAGCAGAAGGATCATTGAAAATTAGTATTATCCTGGACAGCTCTTTATCATTTGGTAGGAAGTCAAAAACCAATTTCTTTCTTTTTCTTAAAAGGGCAGATGTCGTATCCCCGCATGTCATTGCATGAGTAAACAGGAGGGTGTTTCTCAACAGGAACTAAAGCGTCATGGAGCTCCACGATAGTGTGAATTTTATCAGGTTTGCCAGGTTTTCCAAGAATAATGAGAGAGAGTTTACTGCTTGACAGTGCAGGCACAGCTAGCATGGTAAGGATATCTGTATCCACTGCTATAACTGTTACATTTTGCCCAGATGATAGATCAATGGCTGTCTAAACAATAAGACAATCTGCATCTCAACTTGCTAACTGAACCAAGATCTGTAGGATTGGTGTTATAAGTTTTATAAAATGTGATTTGTCTTTGTAATTTGCTAGAAACTCTTCCTGAGAGGATGTGGAAACCATGTCCAAATCTATTGCTAAATCTGCTAAGGTTTTCTTGCTGCTTCGGCACTTTTGCTCCTCTACTTTAGTGCTTGGTAGACTCTCATACCCGTCAAACACTACTGTTGAAGAACACATAAAATGGTTCATCTTATAAGATGAATATGTCATGCAAATAATCCTGTAAGTCACTGGTCTCGGCCTAGTAATTATATAAAGAAGATACCCACCATCTACTACAAACACTGTGTCTTTTGGTGCATTTTCTTTGCAAGGAAAAATATATTCTAAGACTTCAGGGAGGGCTGATTTCCTCGTCTTCCTCTCGATAATTCGTCAAACAAAGACATAGTTATAGGCGCTAGTTCATATAAAAAGAACTGCATTAACTCAGGTCCAGATTGGAATACACACACAATACGATTAAATAGCTGTTGTTGAATTATTTGCAAGCTTTGTTTATGCACTTGTCTAGTGTTGTTCATGGCAGATAAAGGTTTAAATCTGTCATTGCGCTTGAGCTTTGTAGCTCTCAAAGTGCCACCGTTCATATTTTTCATGTATTCTAAGCCTATTTCCAGAGCTTTGTCACAGTTAATAAATCTCTCTCCTACAAGACCAGTCAACAAGCTGGTTAACTCAGATGATGAACGATAGGCAAATGGTCGATGGACATTAAAGCAAGAGGAAATTGTTTGTATGTCACGATCATCCCTAGATTGTCTGCTTGAGCGAAGCTCCACATGCTGTTCGGAGGCGATATTTCGGATCCCACAAAAATTCTCCAGAGCACTGCAGATAGGTACACTCTGGGGGATTGCAAGGGTGCTGTCAGTGATGCCACACCCAGGCGTAAGCCCGCCGTCTGTCTTAATTGCTCTTATGAGCTCTTGTCTATGGCTAAATCCAAGACTACTCTACACCAGAACTTATTGGTGCATCCGATTGTAAAATAACTTTTGCAGAAGCTTTTATTTGCCTTTGCAAACAAAACACTAATCCCTTCTTCTAATGAACATTGACACAATAAACACACATCCATGCCTAAAAAATTCAAAATTACAACTGACTGTGCAAGCCGGTTGAGTGATCTGACCTCTTCCGCCACGTTGTGTAGTGACTGTGCTAAAGGAAGGGTGAAAGGGGGGGAAAGAGCAACCCCCAATAATGTTAGTGTAATACTTTTAGTTTATTTGCACTACATCTAACTACCCATTCGGGTACGCATTCAAGTGTGTTAATAAAATTGAGAGATTTACAAGATATCTCTAGCGTATCCAGGATATCATTTCAGGTAGAGGATGAAGGTCACGAATTAATTAAGAGCTACAAGAGGATGGGGCTTAGGAAGACTTAGGGGACTTTTGATATATTGTAACGCATGTAATTCTGAGTCGAGCCTGAAATGTTCTTCGTCTTATGATTTTTCCTGCTTTGAAATCATTTTTAAGTATTTATGGACTTTTTGAACTTTGGGGTATTATGCAAAAAACGCCAAGCCTTGTAGTTTAGGGACTTTTGATACGTGGTTAAGCATGTAATTCTGAGTCGAGCCTGTATTTTTCAGCTTTCTCCCATTTTTTCCGGATTTACCTGGTTTTTTTTGACAATATTCTTGGACTACCAAGGTTGATGGTCCGAACACAATAGTTCAGGTACCAGCAATCACCCCCTCCCCAACTCACCCTTTACCCTCTTTCAATGAACAAAACTTGTTGACGTATTTGAAGATTGTTTAAAACCATACAATATTGATAAAACATTATGGTTAAATACAGTAGGATTCTGATAATTTACATTGGTTAATTTTAAAAATTGGATAATTCAAACACACCATGATTCTTTATGGCATTTCTACCAATATTGATGATAAAAATAACATTTAACTCGAATTTCAGAAGGAAATACTTGGATAATTCGAAGCCCACAGTGTTAATTTTTTTCGAATTTCTACTCATTTCAAACCTAACTTAACGAGGGTGGAACGCTGTCAGGTAGGGAGATAAAAGTAAAGAATAATAATAATATCCAAGGCTCCTTTGATGAAGATGACAGCACAGACATCCAAGCAGAAGAACCAACACTATTAGTTTCTGAAGAACTTACAGTGAGAAGCTTCAATGGTTTAGGTCTACAATTTTTATGGGTTTATTCCTGTTTTTATATTTTTATTGTTTTTCCGTGTATTTATAGATTGTATATATGGGTATTATAGCACATATATTATAAATTATGTGTATTATATGTAGCATATTTTGAGATTAAGTATTTGTATAGTAGCTGCCTGGCTATTCATAAAAATGGTTAATTCGAACTTTGGATTTTTCAATTATTATTTTTTTGGATATACATCACTTGGACTGCTTATGAAATAAGTTCTATTGTACAAGTAATACGGATGTCAAAGCACATTATGTATAATATAACCATTGCTATTTCCTATAATTTAAAACACAATTACCATTACAAAAAGACAGAAACAAATTAATAAGAAAATGTTTGATAAAATATTAAATTCCCTTTTCACCCATTTTTAACAAGTGTTTTTTCACGTTAACATTGGAAAATATAATTCCCTTTTTTGTCATTAATATTATAATTTATTTTTTACCTGTTTGAAGATGAAATAGAGAAAAAAATTATTTTAGCAGGACAGTTTCCAACTTTATTAAAGTAAAGATTGTACCTTATTATTTGAAAGGTCCCCATATAATCTTTTAATTTGATTTTCTTTAATTTACTGACAAAAAATGAAGAATTGTTATAAAAAAAAGTGATATTTGATAAAGTCTAACTTATTTTGTCTTGAATTCCAAAGGAGGATGGATGTGTAATGTAACTATTTTTGTTGTGTTTCTCTTTTCAGCTAAAGTGTCTGTACACTTCCTTTACCCTGAAAAATAACAGTATTACCTTTACTGATTACACTGTGGCTCAACGTTATATATATATATATCCACATCATAATGGAAACAAGTGAGGTAAGCCTCCAAAGTTTCAGGGTAATTGGAGTGTATTCTACACTGAATAGGTCATGAGTAGCGTGTGGGCCCTCCCAGGACAATTTGATGTCTGAACCTAATCTGTACGACGTCATAATTGCGTGCTGTGTTGTAACACTCCCCCAACAATGGGTTTTACCTGTTGACATCATCGCAACCCTGGTGCCAGTTTGGCAGGTATTTTGCCGTCGTGCTGGGGGTTACTAACCTCAATCTCCCCTCCATTTCCTCTCTGGTTATTTCCATGACGACATGTGGTTAACGACCTGTTGTCCTCTGTTGCGCCTTCAATGTCACAAAGTTTATTACTGGAGTTTTTTTCGTTGGTCTCCTATGTGGCAATGGGATTTCCTTGATGACTCATACCTGGTGCCAGTTTGGCAGCTCGACAAGACAGGAATACATCACGCCCTTGAATTATGTCACAATCCTCCCACCGACAATGGGCTTTCCCTGATAGTTCATACCAGTTTGGTGGCTCGACAAGACAAGTTGACACAGGAATTGATCGTGACCTTGAAACTGTGTGATAGTATTAGAGGTCATAGACCCTGTTCATTACAGGTGCCATTTTGCTTGACGAGCCAAGACTCGTATTTGGTGACCCTACGTGTTGGGATAAGGCAAGGCACAAACAGGTTTTGCGTGAATAAAACACGATATTACAATCATGTATTATACATTAAAGTTTTCATAGACATACATAATATTTATTATGTATTTTTACAGGAATGACGCATATATTCATTCATACGTTTTTTACAGTGTCTCTTAGATGTGTCAGTAAAAAAAATGTTCACAATTCAACATGTAATAGTCCAAACCGACGACTTGACGTATATATTAGGTAGGTTTCTGATGTGGAGCGTGTAGCCGGCATTCTTAAAATTTTCCCCACAGTTCATGGTAGTTTCATAGCACGTCTCCATGGTCTGGTGACGGCAGTTATTGACAGGATAACAGAGAAGGGACTCGTGCCAATAACAGCCCCAGAACTTGAAGACAGTGGTGGTATTTCCAGCTTTAACAACGCCATCTACACGTTGCTCTAAAACATATTCCCTACGGCCGTTTCCCTCATGAAGGATAGAGACACGGCGCTGATGGGCCTCCCAGCAGAGTCATTGTACAGCGACGTGCGACTGTTGGTCTGCACACTGGTAGTCACTACCAGGGATGATTTTGATGGTATTCTCCTTAAGGTGACATCGGCGGAAAATCAATATGGCCGCTTCCGTGATCGTACATCTTTCTATGAAAGGATCCACCTTTGCTTTTTCTATGAGCATGTCTTAGACATCTCTAAATCTTTCATGCAATACAGTTCCAACTCGCGGTTAAAATCAACAACATAATTTGCTTTGACCATCGTATCATACTAATTCTCAAAAAGCTCCACCAATGCCGTAGTCTTCCTTTGGTGACAAGAGACCCCATGAAAAAATTGGGGAAATATCTCTTGGCCAAGGACCTGTCCAGGCCGAATGTTTTGGGCATCTTTGACAACACCATCGCGAGAAATTTCAATGAGTCAATAAAATCTAGGGGGCCGTATCGAATGGAATTAATTTTCCCACCATTAATTATGAGCTTTGAAATACATTTTTCTACATCCATCATATATTTTAAAATAAAATTTCCATCTTAAATTTTGTTGTTTTAATTTGCTTTAGAAATCCCCAAAATTGAGCCATTATGGCACCACCCTCTAATATGCGAATCCTATTGCCCCCACACTTGCTGCAATTATGGTCATTTCCATCGATATGAAAGCAGGCCTTTTCAACGCGTCTGTACAACACAGAGGTTAGTTTCATGCAAGAATGTGCTGGTCACACCTTGAAGAATAGTTTCTAGTCTGCATTCAAAATCTACTTCTCTGCTCTCTAACTTCTCTACCAATACTAAAGAAACGCCTCAGTTGTTTTATTCTATCCTCAATGATTCGAAGAAAGATACAATTTGATAATGATCCACATACCTGATTTACCGGGCCACCAATTACCGTTTGTGGTGCTGATGATGGCCCCGCCACCACCATATTCAAGCCTTGAAAAGGGGCGGGGGTTGATTCCCGCCTGCCTCACCCCTACACCACCGGTTTGTGGGAAGGCACCTCTGCTACCTGGAGTCGGCAAAGCTCCCACCGGCTTAATGGGGGCTGCGGATTTAGGGGTTGGGGCCGAGTCTTTCACACGGCTTGGAAGCGGGTGGGTGGTTCCGAAATATTCAGCATCACCGGCTTGTGGGACGATGCCTCCACTGCCTGGAGGTGGCAAAGCTCCCGCCAACTGAATAAGTGTTGCTGATGTTGGAATTGGGACAGGCATCTCCAGCATCCATTTTAACTCTAAAACACAAGAGTTTGAATTCAAACAAGTCAAGCTAAATTCAAAGTAAGCACTTGAAACAATATTCTTCCTACTAAAGTCAATTTTAAAAATTCCTTCTTTCCACTTTTTAAATCAAAAAAGTTATCATATAAGCTATTAATATAATTCCTGAAAACAAAATTACCATTTTATTTATATTTTGTCCTCGGAGTGGACAGTATAAAGATCAAATATTAAATCTGATCCCTCAGTTGCTCTAACTATACTATTCAAAAGACACTTGTTTATTTCACCCAATGTTTGGGACAATTCATTTCATTTCATTCCATTTGAAAAGTGTGTTCACCTATCAGTGCTCTATTATAGAGGTTTACTAAGCAATCTGCCCTTTCAACTTATAATTATTTCTCAAATTATTTAAAACATGAATCATATTTTATACATCAATATTTTTACTATTTCACTTAAAATAATAATCCACCTCCGGATCCATAAATCAGATCCAGAGCCGAAAAATGTCCTCTAAAGGCGTGGGTGGTACTAGGGGTGGTGGGGGAGGTGATACCTTCGTAGACACCTTATGTTCAGGAGACATCCTACAAAATGTTGAAACAGGTGGGACAGAATGTGTGGGCCTATTTAATAAAACTATATCCTTACTAATTCGAATAATAAATGCTTCAAATTAAAAATAACAACAAAATATTAACAATTTTCTACAGACCCTTGAATTGTTCTTTTTTTTAATGTCCCTAATAATCAATACTTATTTGTTTGTGGTCTTTGAAACTTGACATGACTTTGCGCTATGCTTTTTGTTAAATTGCTTGATTCCACAACATTTTTTTATTTAAGTTCCTGGAATGTTTATGAGTGATTCACGTAAACATCCCTCTTTAACGCACTCCACAAGAAAAAGTCCGGAACTATTAAGTTTGATGAACGTGGTAGACAGGCAATATCTCGAAATCGTGAGGCACCTTTCTGACCTCAGAACTGCAACGTAAGGACATGGATAGCAACAACCTGTGCTTCCAGCAAGATGGGACGGTCCCAACATCAATCGAGGTGGTTCGCAAAAGGTATTCTCGGCACCTTGTTTCATGATTTGAATGCATCGCCTGGCCACCACGCTCACCAGACTTACCAGCTCCGGACTTCTTCTTGTGGTTCATGTTAAATAAAGAGTGATGCTTACGCGACTCTAACAAAAGCAATTTAGGAACTTAAATAAATAAATAATTGAAGATAAAGTTGAATCCATTTAAAAAGAAACATTTCACAAAGTCATGTCAAACATCAAAAGGCGCATACAACAATGTATTGCATATAATGGTGGCAATTTCAAGGACATTGTTTAAAAAAATCAAGAGTATGTAGAAAATTGTCAATATTTGTTGTTATTCAAAGATAAGTTTGAAGCATAACGTAGTTATAATATAGTGTTTTAAATTTATCAACCCTTTCTGCCATGTTCTGTATAGTGAATTTTCAGGTCAAATTATTTTTTTCTTTAATGAACACAGAAAGATTTATATTGTTTTTTTTAAACATCTTTACTCATAGATGTCTGAGCTACCCCTAAGATTATCAGAGCAGATTTTGTCCTCTAAATTAAATCACCTGTTCTAAGAGCCTCCATTTATAAAATATATTTTTAACTATTATCAAAATTTGGTTAGCAGAAAGAGACATAGAGATACACACATCGACAAAAATTATATATACCTATAGGCCTATATATATATTTACAGACTAAGAAAAGCACAGAGACAGGAGGAGAGAGAGAGAGAGAGAGAGAAAGAAAGAAAGAAAGAGCGTCAAGTGATATAATGACATAGAAGGATAGAGAGCTACATTCAAAGAAATGTGAAGAGAAAGTTACAAAGAGAGAAACAGATGGAGACCAAGACAAGAAGAAAGATAAACACAGAGAGAGTCATTAACTCGAACGATATTACTTTACTAAGACCAAACAAACAAAGAATAAACAAATGGTACGGAACTTCGTACGGACTTTCTCGCTCTATTGTTTAAAAATGGAGATATTTACTCAAAACTCGTAATATATGTGAAACGAAATGATAGTTTTGTTGGTGCGATTAAAAAAAAACTCTTGTCTTAGAGCAGAATTGTATAAATGCATCAATTGTTGAGTGCTATCTAGGTATTTTAGTATATTTTGGTTATTTTTTAAATATATATATATATTTTTTTATCTTTAAACTCCTTTGTTTGAACTGTATTACTATGGTGAAACATGTAGTCATTAAGTAGGCTAATAGGCCTATCTCTTGACGATTTATTATTTTTTCTATCTTGTGAATGTGTGGAATGCCAGGCCGCCACCGTGGTTCGGATTCCACGTTAAACTGTAGGTCCTTCATTTCATCTCACAATCACCCTACCATTACACATTAGCGTAAGTGCGTATAACCCGAACGGGTAGTAAGACGCGGTGCTAATAATAATAATATTTTTTTTTTCTGTATTTTCATTTTCTGCTTTACTCTTTGTCCATAAATAGTTTTAAATAACTACACAACGATAGCTTGGACCTACAATTATATAGGGTATGTAGGCCTACATAACTAAGAAGTATAATATTCTTTTTCATTTATTTTTATTTTACTAAAAAAAAATCCTTTGAAAAATAATATCACATAATTACTAACTTTAATTTACTTCTGTAATATAATTAGTAGACTAATCACTTTGCCCGTCTCCTTCATTTAGTCTATAAAATGTGTACTTAATAAAAACACCTAACCTTGATTTATACATTGATTACAGCTTAATATTTTTCTCTTTATATACATTGATTTGTTTGAATGATCTTTTTTACATTAGCTGACATGTGTAATTTTTATATCTTGTTATAAATCTTTTACTATGTCTTTATCTTGTACAATTTTACTTTTGAAAAATTAATTGTACATAATATATAACTAAAGTTTGTGTGTACTGTAAGCATCCGCTACATTGTAACAAAATAGTCCCAGAAGATGGCCTAGGCTGTCGGGAATTTAAAATATATAAATAAAAAATATATATATATACACTATCAAACCCAAGCATAAATTGCATTATACTTACGTAAAACATTTTTTGAGTCTTGGTTTTAAATTTTATAGTTTTAATTTTTAAAGAATTAATGTCCTCATTTGTGTGTTTGTACCAATAAAAAGATCGATTTTGGGTCCACAAGGGTCAACACTTCGTATTAAAATTTCAACTTCCGGTTAAGATTTTAACATTTTACTAGGTGTTGTATATATTCAGGTTATCGCATTACTATTCAATTCCTCATTTATAAATTTTGACCAATAAAAAATGTAAATATTGACTATTGAGTCTAGAATGAAGGAGATAGATCATTGTTGTGCAAACATTTCTCCTAAGAGGTTAAAGGAAAAAAACAAACTTTTTGAGAGACTACCAATTTTGCAATGATAAGTTATTTAGTATCTCAAATAGCTGCGGAGATACGGAAATTTCCGCTTATGTAAAGTACCCTAAAAGTTATTTTCATGGGGAAATTAAAATAGCCAGACTATTTATAATATTAATCGACGCCGCAGTGCTATTATGACCACGACGCAAAACGAATTTGCGACTCTTAGCAGAAAGACGCTAGAATTTCCGTCAAAAGTTATTATAGCCGACCACTTCTCGGAAGCAAAGTCCTTACGAGCGCAAATATTTTCCTAGTAGCGTGACGCTAAGTTGCGCAGACATTTTACTTGTCCTTTATCGGTGACCTGGCGGTCTAGGGGTAAGGTGTCAGACTTCTGTGCTGGGGTCCGGTGTTCAATCCTCGGTCCCGGCACAGATTTATCTGATTTCCAAACCCTTCCTACACCTCTGACAAGATATCTTGTGAATGTGAGGAATGCCAGGCCTCCACCGTGGTTCGGATTCCACGTTAAACTGTAGGTCCTCCATTTCATCTCACTATCACCCTACCATTACACATTAGCGTAAGTGCGTATAACCCAAACGGGTAGTAAGACGCGGTGCTAATAATAATAATAATAATAATAATAATAATAATAATACTTGTCCTTTGGTTTGCGTTACGAGCAGTGGCGGCTCGTCACTTTATAAGCTGGAGGGCGCAGCCTGTTTAATTCATAAATTATTTCTAAATAATATATTTAAAAGAAGACACAAATTTCGGAATATGTTTTGCTAAATATTCATTTAGTTAAACTCAAAAATTAATATCACAAACAACATGGAAAGATAAAAAATAAATAAACTTCCCCCAAAGGACGTGGATGTGTTGTAGAAACTCTGCAGCTGTGTAATGTGCATAAATATTTAGGTATGTATATTTTCACTTTGTTCCATACAAAATTCAGGACATGGCCTACCTAATGAATTCAATTCTCTTTTTTGATCAAGAGCTAATCTTGCAATATTCGTTCTCTTAAGCGCCTGAATTGAACTATTCATATTAAGCCTAGTTACAAAAAATATTAAAACATATAACTCAAATAAACATTATCCTAAAATAACCCTACATAATATTATTATAAACACACACGCCACAAACATCCTCGAGATGCAGGAGCACGCAGGATGACTGACAACAACTATTGCTGGTTCACGCTATACACATTTCACAAGCTTTCAACCTTAGGGCGCGTGAGGGAGTGCGCCTTCAAAAGAAGAAAAAGCAATGCTAGCTAGTTAGCTATAGCAGGAGGAGGACAACGGGTTAAGGGGAGGGAAGGTTTTTGTCTCACAATGCATGGCGCGGACCGTCGCGCGCCTGACTGGATGCCATTTGAAGATAAGAGGTGAAGGGGTGGGAAGGTTTGGTTTCCAATATCAGGCGCTGACCGCCTCGCGCCCGACAGCATGCTATTTAAAAACATTGCCTGCTATTACTTAAACCAAAAAACATATTTTTCTTGAAACTATTATGGCAAAATAAAATTGTCGTGAGAGTGCGAATAATAACTTTCAAAGGAATTGGGGATTCGTGGGTTGGGGGGCGCGCGCCTCCGCGCCTTACGAGGTTATGTTTGCTAGTTTTTGTAATTTATTACGTGTTTTATGTTACATTATTTAAACTTGCCATCTCATTAGCCCAATATAATTACCTCAAAACTTTTTGTGTGTGTTTCCCATAATCTAACTTTAAATAGGCCTATATCATAATCTAGGCCATGAGTGGAGATAGTACGCTTACACTGAATGTTAAAAGAATATTTTATTTGAAACACAACACTATCAAAATGCATTACTATTCACCATCAACACACTGATAATTCAGGTGATAAAATAATAAAACGTAGGCCTAATATGTTTAAGATGCCTCAACAAAACTTTAATGATATAATCATATTTAAACTGAATCAAACATACAGTAGTAGTTACTATCCACATTAATGTGGGTTGTAGGCCTATGAAATATTGCAGCCAAGACTGGAAATAACTAAATAGGCCCTAGCTTAATATTTGCATGCGGTTTGGTTGGTTTAGGCCTAGATTTTAATCATAAAAGGTTTACTAAAGTTATCTGAAACGAATAATTAGTAGTTAAACCTAGTTATACTGAAGTGAATAAATTGCAAACAAATCATTATAAAGAAATATAATATCCTTATATTCTTAATCACTTAACTAAAGTCTCAATAATTCCCTTTGAGTAAAAGATGCATTTTATTATTTTTAGCCATCCAAACAACCCTCTGTTCACTAGTTTTGTTAACTTAGTAGGACGACTGACATTAAGTTGTCGAAAATATTCAGTGTGAACACAATTTTTGGGAGATCTTGAACACTTTCATAAACTTTAAGTAATTAGTTTTATTTTCTAAGATCTTCACACCGCATATTTGATTCAATCTCAAACGTGAGAACCTTTTCAACACTGTAAATTAATAAAATTAGCACAAAGTCGGCCTATATATGTTCAGGTGGAGTACTAAGAAGTTTTCTTTATCAAACCTCAACTCAATCAAACCATATAAAATTTAAAACACCTTACTGTAGGCCCATTTCTTTGAACGTTCAATTTTTGGCTTGACAAAATCGAGAACGGTTTTAAAATAGGCCTACTAAGAAAGCCAAAATATAAAATATTAATATACTGTTTGATAAATGTTGTTTTTGAAAAGAAAGTTTTATAAGGCATATATTTTTTTAGTAATACAGTAAAGTAATTTTAAATTAAAATAGGCCTAAATATAAGGAGAAGTCTACATTATAAACTGTTGAAATTATGTTTAATTAATATAATAAAACACACTGGTTCCAGTATCAACATGAATATATGAAGAATAAAGCATTGGGTCGTAAAGCATACATCTTACAAAAACATTGTTTCTTTATTAGCCAACTTCTCACACTAATTTATTCATTTCCCTGTGTGATATTACTATTTTAATGTATAGCTCACATTATTTTTTAACCACAATATGTAATGTGTATTGAATAATGTAGGCCTAGTATTTTTTCATTTCAAATCGTAAGCAAACAAAATTATGCAAGTGATTTATTAAATTAAGCTAGGTTAAATCGTTCTTGCAAATAATGTGACTTGTGATCAGCTGTTTGGGAAAATAAAAATAAATGAAATGTTCAGTCATCAATACCAGCATTCTAGAAATAAATGTACCTAATTTCGCGAAGCTAAAACTAGCGGACGATTCAAAGTGTGGTGGTCATAATAACCCAAATGCTATATTTTTTTCGAAAGTGAAGCTAACTAGCGGTAGCAACTAACTTTGTGTTGAATGTTCATAATAGCACTGCTGGATACAAATTTTAATTCAAATCGTTAGAGCCGATTTTGAGGATCGATTTTTTCTCTTTTCACCCTTTATTAAACTACTCTTAATTTTATGTTTAAACAGACACACAGACAGACAAGATTGCAAAGACCACTTTTAAGGTTTCGGGGGGGTCATGAGACGTCAACCAACAGTCATCAACATTTCGGGTTAGATTATTTTTCAGGTCGCAATACTTTACTTTTATTGTATGAAAAGTTAAAAAATATATATATTTGTGTATAAATTTAAAGTTATTGATTTTATAAAAATATTTGTATTATAAATAGATCTACATATTTTTAATGAGAAGTAATTTCATATCTCAAATAGTTTTGGAGATTTAATTTTTAAAAAATAAGAATTTACGCATCAAAACGGAGCCCTTAAAGTCATTTTGCCGAAATATTGACGGTAGCCTATTGTTTAAAATTATTTATAAATGTTGAGAAATGAAATTTAATCAAAATTGTTAGAGCCGATTTTGAGAGAATCAACTTTTTTTCTTTCTGCCCTTCAGTAAACTACCCTTAATTTAAGGGTTAGATATCCAATTTTAAAAACTATCTCGGGGAAACCCCATGAAGACCCTAGATACCAAGTTTTAACATGTTCAGTAAAATAGTTTAGGCTCTAGTTGGAGGCACAGACAGACAGATGAAATTTCAAAAAAAAAAAAAAAAAACTTTTCCGGATTCGGGGGTCATGAAACGTCAAGATTCATCAAAATCTTGAGTTTGATTTTTTTGACGGTCACAATACTTTCTCTACCTGTAAGATAGCGAAAAAGTAAAAAATATTGGTTTTAAATATGGCTATTTTCCTCCCTAGTGGCCACAAGGGTAATCTTTGAAATTGTTCCTTCATCTTAAATTACTTAGAAATATTATTCTTCATCGTTAGCTCGATTATGACTTGATCATAAATACAGATATATTACACTCCTTATATAATCCAAAGTATGAGTTCTACTAATATTTTTGATATTTGAAGAAATAGTATTTTCACAATATTAAACTTGAACGAGTAATAAAAGCTAGTATATTTTGTATTAGTAGTTAACCCTCCGATATGGACATCCATTGCAATATTTTAGACCTTGGTTAATTTTTTTTAATAATACTTAATCGTTGTGTTTAATTTCCCATTGAAACATCCCAGGTTTGTTTGTATTGGCAGGTTGCCGCATCAATGGGCAGGAAGTGGCCCGGGAGAAAGAAGTGACCATCCCCGAGGACCCATGTCTAAAGTGCCATTGTGAGAATGGTCTGATGACGTGCACTAAGGAAGCATGTCCAGTGCTCCACTGCCCCAAGGAGCGTATCGTCAGTGTCCTGGGAGAGTGCTGTCAGCAGTGCAATGGCAGCCGGAGACTTATAGAACCTCCGAAAGGAAGTTGCATGCTTGGTTCAGCCATCCATTTAGCAGGTATTACTATTCTTGAAAATTAACTATGCTATTCACTTAGTTTCCTAATTATCAGTCAGGTACTATTATTTTACTAGTTAACTTGCATACTTACTACTTACTGCTTCATTAGCTTCATAATCGTTTTGGACATTTAACGGTAGCCAAGAGTGGTTAAATTACAGATTATGATTATATCCTTTCAAGTGGTACTTAAGTGAAATATACCAATAAATAAAAATCATTCCTAAGGCTTTGTGGGAACCCCAATGGTGTCAGCATGCTGAGGACCTTTATGATAAGAAGAATAGCGAGTCAGTCGCAGATACGGCTGTTTGGGAACTGGGCCGAGCCTCAGGATCAGCCATGAACAACTCCCCGATCTCTCGAATGTACCAAGATCTGCTTCGATTGACCCTCTATTTCCTTTCTACTCGTGGGATCTGTGTGTCGATGGGTGATTTAAACCTTCACTCACCCTCACACACTAGTCTCATTTTATCTCTCACACTCGTTATATCTCAAACATGTCATCCCTTTCACTTACTCTCTCACTATCATTCACTATCCTTCACTCAATCACACTCACTTGCTCACTCTAAATATCTCCCAATCACTCTCTCTCACTCACTTTCTAACACTAACAATCTCAATCTCACACTCACTCACTCACTCACTTACACAATCGCACACTCATACACTCACACACTCTCACACTCTCACACTCATATACTCACACACTCTCACACTCACATTTTCTCAATTTTTTATTCTCTTTCTCTCTATATAAATTGATAATCCCATTTCCGGTAATATAAATCACGAGAAAACTGCTTAACTGATTATGACAAAAACAAACAAACACTCATTTTAAATGTTAAGGATCCGGGATGTCACCAAAATTAATAGTAGCCTAAAACAAAACCTAATATTTCTAACAAATTTGTCATCTTTTCTTTCTGTGTGCACAATGGCTCATCTGTGCCATCATTCTTTGTCTACATCACCTTGGAAACCCTCATCTGTACCATCATTCTTTGTCTACATCACCTTGGAAACCCTCATCTGTACCATCATTCTTTGTCTACATCACCTTGGAAACCCTCATCTGTACCATCATTCTTTGTCTACATCACCTTGGAAACCCTCATCTGTACCATCATTCTTTGTCTACATCACCTTGGAAACCCTCATCTGTACCATCATTCTTTGTCTACATCACCTTGGAAACCCTCTTCTGTACCATCATTCTTTGTCTACATCACCTTGGAAACCCTCATCTGTACCATCATTCTTTGTCTACATCACCTTGGAAACCCTCATCTGTACCATCATTCTTTGTCTACATCACCTTGGAAACCCTCATCTGTACCATCATTCTTTGTCTACATCACCTTGGAAACCCTCATTTGTGCATATCAGTAGATAAAATATTTCTCTTAGGGTAAAAATAATAACAGCTTGATTCTACTTGAGTGGTTTGGTGCAACAAATAGAAGAGTGGGGTTGTTTTAAAGTTCTCATCATGACATGAAGGGAGGGTGGAGGAGTGTATATGCTATGATTCAAATTAAACACCGCTGAAAATATTTGAAGAGTAAACTTTTAACTATAAAGTCGATTGAGGGTTTATTACATATAACTTTTCCAATAAAAAGCCTAGGATAAATTTGAGTGGAATAAGCAGATAATTTGTTTTTGATAGTTTTTACTACAGATTTATACCCTTTTTGTAGTTAGATTTTAATTACCTGCCCAAAACAAGTTTTGAGTTTGTGTTTAAGAGAATGGATTACACAATTTTTCTATAAATTGCAAAATCCTAAAATCTAGATAAACACATTAAGTTTCCATGAAGATTTTGTAAGCTGATAAAGTAAATTGAGTAATAAACTATTTTTATCAAATTTAGTTGATAATTGTACGAGTGTTTTGCAACTACTAATTATTTAGTATTGTATTGTTTAGGTAAATCGTACCACCTGGACCGCTGCACACACTGTATCTGTCAGAACGGTACCTCGGTGTGTCGCCGTACTGCATGTCCAGTACTGGAGTGTCCTCCAGAGAAACAATTGAGCACTCCTGGACACTGCTGCCCACATTGTCCTCTTCGCTGGGAGAAGGAGTTTAAAACTACTTGCACTGTTGGAGGACATACCTACGAGGCTAGTACAAAATTCACTCACATGGACTTTTATTACTGATAGATATAGATTTAATGTTTTCAGTTGGACAGTTACTAGAACATACAGTACATATACAGGGTGGGGCAGAAACAATGCTGAGGTTTGTCTGACGTCCGATGCAGCTCATCCCAGTCACATTATTTTCAAAAAGTGAAAAGATGTAGTATGTAGTTTACTTTTATATAGATATTGAATATTTAATCTTGAATTAAAGTGTTAATTTTCAAGTTACTAATCGTTGAATTTTTTCGGCCCCACCCTAAACATGGCCTTATATTACTTTCCAACTGTTACAAATGTAAACTAATCAATATATTTACTATAAAATATGGAAACCATTGTAAAAATAAGATAACACTCTTTAATGAGTTTTTACCCATCCGATTGCTTTGTGTTTCCCATGGAAGATTCTAACTAGACTAGAGTCGCGTATTATCCGGTGTTAAGTCCAGCCCAGATAATACGTAATACGAGTGTAAATAATTTTCATTGCGGGTTTGCCTACTTTTTTTTTTAGTCTTCACAGAACATTTATCTTTGTTTTAATAGAATCTGCCCATTTTCTAATTACGATGTAAAAATAAGTGAATACGATAATCGTAAGGGGGGTTGGGTAGTAATTAGTAAACGAGAAGATTTTTTTAAATCTTTACTATGCAGTACTTTATTTTTAATGGAATATCAGCTTTAAAGCAAGAACTAATGGAAATAGAGTGTCAAATATATTACATTATACATTCAGTAAATGTTTTATAATGTATATGTATCAATTTGTTTATTTTAATACACATTTATTAATAGCCAGAACCATGCGTGATAATACGGAGGGCCAGATATTGCGAATCTAGTTTAATTGACTTATTTTGTCGCCAAACTTAATTTACCCATACTACAACACCCGAAATCCTTATTTATTTTTCATTCTTACCGTTGATTAGTGGATTCTGGTTATCTAAAATATGCCAGGGATTATGCTGGTGTAACTGTAGTCAAGGGCGTCAATTTCGCGATATGTGAGAGTGGGGGAAGAGATATGTGACTATGGTTGGAATATTGCCCAGGGGATTAGTGGGCAAAGGGAAGGACACAAGTTATTTATTTTAGGTCTATCCCATTCTCAAACCACGATAACACAGATGGCTTTCTTCTAAAAATACACTTCTAATCCTTCTCTCTTAGACTAGGCAGTTAAATATTTTGGTGTTTATTAAATGAATATGCTCTACTAATAAAAACATTGTTCAACATTTCATGTGTTGTATCTTAGCTTTCACCTATCCAAATAAATTAAGTTTGGTTCAATTCCTTATGTCAATTGGCATTTATTTCCATGAGTAAGATGATATTTAATACCGGGCAGTCCATTCTTCATTTCAGACAAACAACGAACAATTAAAACTAAACCATGATTTCTAGATCTAGTTTGTAGACCAATCCATAATAAAATATGTAGAACGAGAAATAGAACAGGGTTTTTTCAATATATTAACATAAATAATACTGAAGAGACGATAGAGAGAGAGGTAGAGAATGAGAGAGACATAATACTGTGAAGTTCAGACATTATTGTAAACACAATGGTAAATTTGCATTAATAAGCAGACTTTCTAGAACCCTATTGTAACAAGAGGGGTGGGGGGAAGGGTTTCATGGGCCTTTCACAAGTCGGCGTGCTAACTGCGAGCTCTTTTGGAGATATTAAGGTACGTTGCTGATTAATCATGAATTAAAATACGCAGGATAACTCAAAGTTTAGATTATTAAACTCCAAACAACACATACACTGATAAGTGACAATTAAATAAACTATCAAACAAGTCAATGAATCAAATAATAAGAGTAATAATTATGTCTATAATTTAATAAGGGGATAAAAACACAAAATGTAATTAAAATAGAGAGGCAAATTTAAAACACTATAAAACAAATTTAAACTAGTCAAATATTTAAAACCATCAAAAAAATACTAATTATGAACACATTTCACAATATCAATGAATGTATACATCACCCGTGAGTCAACTATAATCACCACTTGTCCCTGCACACGACACACTGAGCTGATCGGCGTTACACGGACGCGGGATTCAACGGATAATACACTGTACATGCTAGATCAGTGGTTCCCAACCTTTTGTGGCCCTTCTCCCCTTTCTGGAGGTTCACTAACACCTATCGCCCCCTTTTCATTTTCATTGTATGCCTAATTTTAATTTGAAGTAAGCTGTAAATAATAAAGCAGTATTATTATTATAAACAATTTTACTACTGTATATAAAAACAACCAAAGCAGTTTTATCCGGTCACTCTTGAATAAAATAGAAAAAAGAGTACTTTTTTACAGATTTTTTTTTAAATAACAAAGAAGTGAAATAATTAACTAAGATCATTGATGTACATTTAAAAAACAGGAGTACATGTTTTCATTTTTAAATTGGAATCTGGAAAAATTAAGAAAGTTGACAGTTAAAATTTGAAAAAATAAATGAATGTTTGAAAATTTGTTATTGTTTTATTTTACCTTTTCAATGGCTGCCTTGTGCTTGGTGGATTCCAGTTAAAGCTTGAATATCCGGCTTTATGTTCAAGTTCAGGCGCAAGTCTCCTTTGAGGCAAATGTCCAACTTATTTCTTTGTTTTGTGAGGAGCTGGACAACAGAACTAAATCCTTTTTCAACTAAATATGTTGACGGGAACGAGATGAGAAGTGGTTCAGTTTTTCCCCACATTTGTGAATAAGTGTCCATAATTTTCACCCAGCCTAACACGTAATCGCTCTGCTTGAAAATGATTTTCGCCTCACAGTCATACTTCAGATCTAGAAACTCTGTCTGCAAAGAGTTATCAAGCTTATCCACAGCTTCAAACGAGAATGGATCTAGAATCCAATCAGGAATTTGTAACTTGGTCAAATCTTCAAATCTCAATTCCATGTCAGTTTTTAACTGGTCAAGGAGATCAGTAAAAATTAGGATGTTATCTTCTGGGAGTTCAGGAGTCCCGTTAGCTGACATTGAACACTTTTTAAGGGTCGGAAAAATGAATCAGCTCTTTACGGCCAATATTTACCTTGTGAATATCAAACTTGGCGATGAATTATGAAATAATTCCTTTGGCCTTGATAAGGTTCATCTTGTTTCCTTGAAGCCTTATATAGCCTCCGGGAAATTACGCCCCCAGCCATGATAACCACGCTATCTAAGGATGATGGGAGTACCACGACCAGCTGGGAAGAGTCTGCGGTTCTTTTAATGGAGACATTGTTGCCAGATGACGACGTGACAGAAGATACTGAAGAGCACCAAATGTTGAGGGAGAGGATGGAGAATGACGAGTATGTAAATGAGGAAGAGGTAGAACCTGTTAGTCGGGCGGAGGTGATCAGGAACATTGCTCTGATGGGTAAGAAAAAGGCGCCTGGTCCGGACGGGATAAAGGTCGAGGTGCTGGAGAAGACGGCTGACCTTATTGCTCCTTTCCTTGCAGGGCTGTTAAACGAATGCCTCGCTCAAGGCAGAATCCCGAACATCTGGAAGCAGAGCGAGGTAATCGTGCTAAGCAAGGGGGAGGATAAAAATCCGCTTATTCCGAAGTCATACAGACCCATCTGCCTGTTGAACACAGTAGGGAAGTTGCAGGAGAAGATATTGTGTGAAAGATTACTGAGACACAGGACAGTCATGGGCATGCATCAGCAGCAGAATGGCTTCCGAAGAGGCAGGTCGACAGAGGACGCAATCTGCAGAGCAATGGAACTGATTGACTCGGCAAATGGTAAATACGTCGTAGGAATATTTGTGGACATCTCAGGCGCTTTTGACAACCTCTGGTGGCCGGCGATGTTTGACAGATTAAGAGAGATTCAGTGTCCGGGGCAGCTGTATAGGAGTCTTAAGGACTACTGTCGTAATAGATACTCCACCCTGAGATGTCCAGGAAATAAGGTTCAGAAGCTACTGACGAAGGGATGTCCCCAGGGATCGGTATGTGGCCCGATATTTTGGGATGTCAGCCTGGAACCAGTGTTGTACTTGTTGGAGGGATGCCAGAGACGCAGGGTGTGGTTGCCTTCGCAGACGACCTTCTAATAGTAATAGAAGGGTACTCGAGAAGGAACTTAGAGGAAAAAAGTAACCAGGTGCTTGAAGAACTTGACACCTGGTGTAAAAGTGTCAAGTTAAAAATGGCACCGGCGAAGACGACCTTCATGCTGTTTAAGGGTAGATTGGCTCGGGATCCGACCATAAAGTTAGGTACGAAATCTATAAGAAGAAGCCATACGGTCAGATACCTGGGAGTTACCCTAGATGAAAAGAGGAACTTCACAGCGCACATGGAGGGAGTGATGGGGAAAAATCTGTCGGTGATGAATAAAATTATAAGCATGGGACAGAGGCGGTTTTATCTGCCTATGCGGATAATAAGGACATACCATCAGATGATCCTTCTCTCCATTGTGAGCTATGGGGCATGCATCTGGGCTCACAGACTAACCAATGTCGCTCCGGCTAAGGCGATTCAGGGTCTGCAGAGGAACATCTTATTGAGGCTGACGGGAGCCTACCGTACTGTAGCAACGTATGCATTGAGTGTGGCCCTAGGTGTATGGCCGTTGGACCTCCTCATAAGGAAGAAAGCTGTGGCGTACTGGCTAAAAAAGAGAAACTTGGAGAAGGTGAGACTCCTCACCACACACGATGTGAGAACTTTTGGAGAGGCGGAAATAGTCCTGTTGGAGGAGTGGCAGAGACGTTGGGAGAGAAGTGGGACAGGTAGGAGGACTTATCAATTGTTCCCAAATGTGGTTGAGAGACTAGAGAATAAGCACCTCCAGCCATCTCGGGGTCTTGTCCACTTCATCACGGGGAAGGGACCGTACCCGGCATCTCTAAGGAAGCTGGGATTGATAGAGTCGGGGAATTGTCAATGTGGTGAGGAGGGAACCCCTGAACATGTGGTGCTTGAGTGTGTCATTACACTAGAAGCAAGAAGGAACTACCAGAGAGAGATCCAGGGGAGATTAGTAGGCGAAGTACTGAGGGACCCAGTCTATTGGAAATTCTTAGACCAGATTGCACTGGAAGCGTCAGATAGAGCAAAGACAGCCTACATAGACAGACTTAAAGAGGCACAGGGACGAATAAGACGGGACGTTGACACTGACAATGACGAAGAAGATGACAGCGACACGGAGGGCGGGACTGACACGGACACTAGTGCGGTCTCAGCGGGGAGTGAGTAGGGAAAAAAGGATTGTTAAAAGGGGATAAGTGGTAACAATCCTTGCCGGGGGAAAAAAAAAATGTGTATGTGCTGGGAGGAGCAAGCGCGAGCCCTGGGAACTGGATTCCAGTACGACTGAGTGTCTGAAGAAACACGGGGGATGCCCTTGAGATCCAGAAGACAGTTTTCCAGTCGTATGAACAAAAGTTAGTGGAATGATTATGAACTCTGAGGGGTTCCCTGCACCGTATGACCCACCACCTTGGAAACAAGAGAGGTGGGTTGTGGTTGATGGGCCCTCAGAGTCAAGATGGAGAAAGGCGGCTGCCCTGCAGCCCTCTGGGTGATGGTGTTCCCCGGCAGTAATGGGAATAGAATAGTTTAGTATTTTAGCTTAGCTTAGTTAGTAGTTAATATATATAATTAGGGACGGGGGAACTAGATAGGGGGTAGATTAGGAAATTCAGCTGCCAAGGGTAGAAAGTAGGCGGGGCACCAACTCTGATAGGGCGCCTCCCCAGGTGGTTATTATGGGGATGCCCACCTATGCTGAGCGCTTGGCGGACTCGGGAGTGAAATCCCGAGCATTGTGAAGGGCCTAGCGGGGGAGGGTACCGGAGGCGTAATATACCCGGGGTGGATCAAATTGAGCTAAGGGTAGTTGAATTTCATTTAAGTTAAGAGCCAAAATATGTGTTGTAATGATAAAAAGGAAATTCATATTAAAATTGTGTAAATTAAGTAAAAGTTGTGGAAAAAAACGGCCCGGATTTAAAGATTGTAAGATACCGGGCCTGTAAACACTGAATAAATAAATAAAAAAGCCTTATATTGACTTCGTTCATTTTTTCAAAAATATCTATAAGGTACGTAAGTTCCAATTTGCATTGTTTCAAATTCTCACTTAAAACAGGATCAGACGTGTCGAGAAACTCAGTAACCTTGTCAAATAATTCGAAGAAACGGCGCAAACAGTTTCCTTTGGAAAGCCACCTCACGGCCGTATGTAGAAGCAAGCGTTCGAATTCCTCATCATTTTCATGGCAAAGTTGTCAGAACAGACGGTCTTTGAGGGAATTAGCTTTAATCTTGTTGATACCAGTAATGACCAGTTTTAGGGTTTCATGCAGGACACCACTCAATTTTTTCGCAGCTAAGTGTTGACGATGAATGACACAGTGAATAGTTATGACCTCTGGCACTTCTTTCTTAAGGTGGGCTAGAAACCCAGCATGACGACCTGACATGGCAGGAGCACCGTCTGTTGCGCAAGCTCTCACGTTTGTTAGGGGAATCTCTTTTTCCTCAAAATAATCTTGTACCACTTTAAAAATCGACGATCCCTTCGTATCAGTGATCAAAGTTCTAGCAAACAGCATTTCCTCGGTAACTTCCTTTTGTTCATTGATAAACCTCACATAAGCTAATAAAATTGCTTTGTTATCAATCACAGTTGATTCATCAATCTGCAATGCAAATTTACTTTTTTTCAACAAATTGGTGAGTTTGGATTCAACGTCTGTGGCCATTTCGTCAATTCGCCTGGAAACAGTATTGTTGCTCAAAGGAACCGATAGACTTATCATATTACTAGGGCCTTCGCCTAGCTCGATTTCAACAATTTTTTTGGTAGCCGGTAAAACAAGAGTTTCGCCAATTGTGTGAGGTTTACCACATTTAGCGATCAATAAAGACACCTCGTAAGAAGCAAGAAGACCTTTGTCAAGATCGGTTGCTCGTTTTTTAAATAATTCACTCACATTAGGCCGTTTAACATCTTTAGCTTTGAGGTGTTGAAAATAACTAAGTTCTTTACTCACTTTATCACTGTGTACTCTTGATAAATGATCTTTCATTCGCGAAGGCTTCATGGCTTCATTACTAGTAAATGTTTTTATCGCACAATAGACAATGTGGAAACTGCACATTTTACGGTGACGTGATAAAACAGAATTTTAAATACTCAGCTGAGTATTGACGACACTTCTTCTTTTTGAATCCATTGTGCATGAACTTCTACACTTCAAAACAAACGCACAAAAACAAAAAAGACACGCACAAAAACTGATGGTGAGGCACACAAAGGCTAGTGAAGACTGAAGACGAATGTAGGTCAATGGCAAGTGTGTTGTGTTGGCAGAGGGGGGGGGTTGAGTCAACTCGCGCCGCTGAAAACAACAGGTGGGGACTGTGAGAGGGGTGAGTGCAGTGAACTCGCCGGCTGAGAATAGCCAGTGACCCGTGCTACCGGCAACTTCTACTGTACAGTACTATTTTAATTTTTCCCCCTTTGAATACTCATCGCCCCCAAATTGCGCCCCACCTATTTATTGCCCCCCTGATAACCCAAATCGCCCACTTGGGGGCGATCGCCCCCAGGTTGGGAACCATTGTGCTAGACCATACACTGGACATGTTAGGCCATACACTTAGAGAATGGGGATAACATCTCAGGAGTAACTATGACTTTTTCAGGAGCAAGTGAATAGTCACTGTGCTCGTCATGAATTTCTTCCGGATACTCTTGATCCACTTCTAATATATAGCCAACAGTGCTATCATCAACAACTGAAATTATATTGAGCTCTGCTATTTCACTCTTGTTCAACCACCTAAAATTACTCTGAGGAAGGAGGTCAGACATAACAGTTCCATATAGGTTATTACAATCCCAGTATGTGATATACTTCACCTCCTTTTCAGGATTAAAATCCATCATATCGGGGTTGTTTGCTTCAGAATGTCTATTAGAAATCATAGACACCCCACCACGTATCCCCTTTTCAATGAATAAATCTATTTCAATGTCAGTTAATAGCTCCAACTCAACCTTGGTCATCTTTAAAAAGGCTGCCCATGCTAATCCAGGGCTTGAGTAAAAATGTAGACAGTCTAATTTATAATACTCAAAACACAAAGAGCGAATGTATTCGAATACGTCTACTAAAAGTAGAACATCACTTAAAACATATAAATTTTGATAATCTTCCATAGTGTTCATTTCAAAGTTTTCCCACACAGTTGTAGCATGAGCGTAGTCATTTTCTGAAATATGTTCTTGATGCATCTGATTATAGAATGCGGATCTTGGTGGTAATTGATTATATTTCAGTTTACTGCTCCAATCCATGTAGTCATAAGGGAACACACCTTTTCGTAGCAGTAGATCTACTTTATAGAAAGGGATATTTTCATGGAGTATTTTAAATTGAGTTTTCCCATCATGTAACAAATTTTCAACCAACTTTTCAAGAGATGTTCTTAAAAACTGGAACGAGTCAATAAATTGTAAATACCCAAGACTGAAGGAGATATATTTCTCCATGTTGTTTGGGATACAAGATATTCTTCTGTCTGTAAACTTCCCAGTTTTCTGCATGATAATATTGGCGTAATAATTTCTTAAATTGTGTAAAATGACGGGTATTCTCTTGGTATATTGAAACTGAATATTGCACATACTATGAGAGGCACCCCGATAAGCTCCACTGAAATGACAGTGGTCACGAACGCGGTCTTGACCCAGCTCCTTCTCACAGATACTACATATGCTAGCCGAAATAAATTCATTTTCTTGCACATAGGGACAACATTTTTCTTCATCTTGGTGATCATAGTTTCTTCTTCAGTAAGTTTATGAAGAAAGGTGTCCACAACATTTTCTCCAAGTAGACGACCGGAGGTTTCACACATTTACCTTCCGAATCGACTATTATGTATGCAAATCCTGATGGCGTGTGCTTCGTCATTTTAGTAGTTGATGAGTGATCAGGGTTAGGTGCACACCCTGATATTTTAATATTAAAACACTCAAAATCTGCATAGATCACATACGGGATTTTTAGCATATGTTTATATGTTGAAAATTTCAATATTTTATCCTCTTCCTTGGGCATCTGTATCTTCTGAGCATCGAAATCAGTCACCTCTCACTATGCTCATCCCTGAGATTTTCCTTGGAAAATCTATGCAAACAATATTTGCAAAAGTATGATTCACCATCGTGGCTGGTCAGTGAGCTTAGCAATCTGCTCAAGTTCTTGATAAGACAATAATGTACTCCATCCACATTGGAAAGAAACAGCAAATCCACGTGATTGTCACGACTAACCTTAGTTATTCTTAAAGGGAATATTTCCCCTTGGTAGCCGTACACATTAATAGATACATTATTTTGTTTTTCAAACTTGGTTATTTGTGATATTTGCACAGGATATTCAATACCCTCCATATTTAGTTTACCTTCCAATGATATATACTTACTCACTCGATTAGCATCCTTTTCAGCTGGGTATAGAAATGCTAGCACAGACCAAATAAAACATTTACTGTTAGCATTTCTTATATTAATTAGAGCATGCTTATTTATCAACTCTTCTGGTAATGAAATATAGCTGGAAGCAGCCAAAGGAACATATTTAGCTAGTTTAAGCTCTAAGTATTTCACACTGTCCTCAGACCAACCACTTCCTTTGTGGTGGAAAGAAGAAGCTGCTTCAATCATGTAAGTGCATCCTCAATCTGTGATTTTAATTCGTCAGGACTTAGAGTGACCATACACTTACTGCGAAAGTAAGGGGTGATTGTTTCATCTCCCTCCTCACCAACACGAGAGTAATCTACACAGGCAGATGTATACCATGTAAGATTACCCATTACATTAAGTTGTTGGTCAAGCGTTGCTTCCAACTTCCTTTTAATTTCGTTAATAAAGGCTAAAAATAGCGAGGGAGAGAGCTTGATGATTTTGACTGTACCATTCAAAGCTTCTGAAATACTGCAAGGGTCATAATCTTCATCATTATCGAGATTCTCAATAGATTCCTGCTCTCTTACGTTGGTATCAGCCCCCTGTGAAGTTGCAGTACAGTTCTTTAGTTTGTGTTGTAATATATTATCCCGCCATGAAAATATTTGATTGCATTTATCACACTCGAATGATTTCACCTCCCGACTATGTGAAGAATGTTTATAAGTAAAATATCTAGGAAAAATCATGGTGTTTATATAACTTTTATATAAATTCAAGTTGAAACGCTTTAAATATCTAGAGATAGTGTGTTAATTAATTCCCTTAGCACAAATAAAATAATTAACCGATTTTTATATTTCCATCAAACATTAATAGATTTTTATAAAATATTATAAATGTCTCATATTAGGGTTTTGTAATGCCTCAAGGGCTATAATTTTTTATTTAATAAATTCACTAAAAATAATAATAGAAAGAGCTTCTATATTTCCGGCACTCCGTTGAAGTAATTAAATATTGAGTTACTATCACACATAAGAATATTTTATCAATACAGCAAGTTGTTAACACTTTCAATGTATACTATTATATATGTTTTGATTTATCCAAAGCTATTATTTATGATTACTCCCTCATTGACACCTGGATACGGGAGTCGAACCAGGGACTTGTGACGCAACCATATATGGCTTGTATTTATAATAATAATTAGCGTCTATCCCTCTAAACGGAGCAGAGGAGAAATACGCCAATCCTCAGTGAGAGAGTTAGGGCGACTGGAATATAACGCTAAATAGTTCGGGCTCGGGAGTCACACACACACACACACTTTCTTTTATTATTATATATTCCTGTTCTATTAATATAAATACGTGATTAGCCCTGCAGGGAAAAAAGAGAGAGAGAGAGAGAAAACAAGATCTAATCTCGCCGAGCTACAGTCCCGTTTTTTATAGTAACAACTAGAAAAACCCCTAGCTCTAATTTCACTTATTCATACGTCAAGACAGGTGCACAATTAATAATTACGATTTTTTTGTATCGGTTGCGCTTGCGCAATACAGATCTGTCCATAAGACCCTTTGTAGATCCCGTTATTTTATTAGTCGGCTCCTACCTAGTGATGGGAATGGGCGTACTGGCAACGGCTGGTACACTTTGGTTTAGCAAATACCATCGCGACATTAGCGGTGCTCGTACGGACTTTCTAGGACTCTCAGCTAAGTAAACTAGAGGTGTTTTCCACTCTCCCTCTATGCAAATGCAGGCTCACTTCCTAATTCCTGATCTATTAGCGTAATTAGTATAGCAGCCGCTTAAAACGCTAATTACAAAACCCGACTTCCTCCCATCTTTAGCAGTATAGTCTATTGCTAGAGTAGCAACTTAAACCGTGGGGTCATTCTTTATGTTAAGAACTTGCTGCTACGGGTTATAGATACAATTTAAATCCAAACAATTACCGATCTAGCTAGCGAATTGGATGGACGTCTCTGTTCGATGCTCTGTTCAGGCAACTGTGGGGTACACTTTGGCGTTGAATGAATCGCAAATGATGGTGCACAAGTGGTCACGCACATAATGAACAAGCATGGCTTAGTAAACGGTGGTGCAAACAGGCGGTGCCCAAACCTACCCTAACTCTACGCAGATGAAGGTACATTTTTCTATTCGTCAGTTTAAAATGAACACTATGGAAGATAATCAAAATTTATATGTTTAAAGCGATGTTCTACTTTTAGCAGACATCTTCGAATACTTCCGCTCTTTGTGTTTTGAGTACTTTTCCTCCCATCTTTAGCAGTCTAGTCTATTGTGAGAGTAGTGCCTTAAACCGTGTGGTCATTCTCAGGATTCGAACCCCCTCATGGCGACGAACAGGGTGTGTGTGTGCGTGCGTGTGCTTATGCGTGTGTGTGTGTGTGTAAATATTCCATAGTCGGTCTAGCAAATGCGGGTACCACATGGACTTTTTCTCACTCGCGCAAATGTCAGGTGCATTGAGGTGTTGTTGCTCGCCCCGCAAGGCCCTATGCAAGTCCTGTTAGTCACCATAAATCTTCTAGCAACCGCTTAATTTGAATAGTTTGAGATAGTACATAGAATGTATCAGTCTGCTAGTAAATTATACATGTGAGATGATTTCACTCTAAACCTTTATTTGAAATAAGTCTCTTCTCTAAACCTTCCCTCCCGTAAACACAATATAATATTTAGTTACAAAAGAATGTCTAGCTATTATGTTATGGTCAGATAAATAACTCGAGTGCTGAACAATAACGTTCATCCTTCCTCCACGCTGATGAAGGTACATTCGACCTTCTTTAGTCCTACACTATTAGTGTAAATAAACGAGGAGCCCTTTGCCGCTCTTTAACTACTAATATGATTTCTCATGCAAATCGTCACTTATTCCACTCTTGCCTGCTCCGGTGCTAGTTGATTATTTTACTATGAGATACTAATATTTACAAACACACATATAATTTGTTTTAAATTCAAATATTAGAACCGAACGGGTAGTAAGTTTTTAAAAGGGCCAGTTGAGCGTTGTACATTGAACATGACCCCTTTCAGCTAGTGTTCGAGCTTGAGTGATAGTTAACGGTATTTCACAAGCAGGGCCTGATGCGACTCTGTGTATGTGTGTGTGTGTGTGTGTGTGTCACTATCCCTGTCGATACAAGACAACGACTCCTCGATGTGTAGAGGTTAATGCCTGGTTCATCGCCCCCAGGATGAACAACCCCAGCTCTGGGGGGAGGGGGAAAGAATTCCCGTGTTCATGACCACCAGTCAGTGGAGGAAAGTGAAAGGGAGGGCTTGGTCATCAGATGTCAGGCTGCCTTTGGGAGGGAGATGTTTCTCAAATAATACAGCGCGAGGTTCATGCTGCTTGTTCCGGGACAGCCCATTGTGGTGGAAGAACCAATGTTCTTTCTAGGTCGGTCAGCCGTAGCGCGAGGTTCTAATAAACTACAGCGCCCTAATCGATGAATAAAAAAACTCCAACACCTCAATCCTACCAATTAATTAACAATCATTAATAATCAAGAACCAACATGACCAGGGTTGGTAGTCGAGGGGGGCTGTAGGGGAGGGGGGCAGAAGGGGAGGAGGGGGCGGGAGGGGTGAAGGAGCAGGAGGGGAGGGAGAACAGCGATCAGAGAAAAGGAGGGGGAAAAACAACAGCCAATCAAAGAGCAGGAGGAGGGGTCACGTGACCTGTCTCGACCAATCAGCGTCGGGGTCAAGTTGATTTCATCCGCCATCCTAGCTACTACACTTACGAGGGGGGGGGGTTGTAGGGGAGGACGTAATCAGCACTTGGGAACAGGGACCCACAGGTTGAGCCACCTCGCCAAGCGTATGCAGGAGAAAGTGATCCTCCCTACACTGGGGCGTGGGACTGAGAAAGCCTGAGCTAAGCTACCAAAAACACAATTTCAGACACGATAAGAAATAAATAGCCGAGAGTGGGACGGATATTGTAAATTAAATGTATCTACCCACCAACAATATTTATCTCACATTTATTCCTCATGCTCCATCGTTCCGTGGCCCAAAGGAATAAACTACATAGCAAAGTTATCTAGTCACCATGGTCGCTCTATTTGACCAACTACACAACACACCCAACACCACCGGTCCCGCACATTACCCTACATAGCAAAGTTGCCTAGTCACCATGGTCGCTCTATTTGACCAACTACACAACACACCCAAAACCACCGGTCCCGCACACTACCCTACATAGCAAAGTTGTCTAGTCACCATGGTCGCTCTATTTGACCAACTACACAACACACCCAACACCACCGGTCCCGCATATTACTCTACATAGCAAAGTTGTCTAGTCACCATGGTCGCTCTATTTGACCAACTACACAACACACCCAACACCACCGGTCCCGCACATTACTCTACATAGCAAAGTTGTCTAGTCACCATGGTCGCTCTATTTGACCAACTATACAACACACCCAACACCACCGGTCCCGCACATTACCCTAAATAGCAAAGTTATCTAGTCAACATGGTCGCTCTATTTGACCAACTACACAACACACCCAACACCACCGGTCCCGCATATTACTCTACATAGCAAAGTTGTCTAGTCACCATGGTCGCTCTATTTGACCAACTACACAACACACCCAACACCACCGGTCCCGCACATTACCCTACATAGCAAAGTTATCTAGTCACCATGGTCGCTCTATTTGACCAACTATACAACACACCCAACACCACCGGCCCCGCACATTACCCTAAATAGCAAAGTTATCTAGTCAACATGGTCGCTCTATTTGACCAACTACACAACACACCCAACACCACCGGTCCCGCATATTACTCTACATAGCAAAGTTGTCTAGTCACCATGGTCGCTCTATTTGACCAACTACACAACACACCCAACACCACCGGTCCCGCACATTACCCTACATAGCAAAGTTATCTAGTCACCATGGTCGCTCTATTTGACCAACTACACAACACACCCAACACCACCGGTCCCGCACATTACCCTACATATCAAAGTTATCTAGTCACCATGGTCGCTCTATTTGATCAACTACACAACACACCCAACACCACCGGTCCCGCAAACTACCCTACATAGCAAAGTTGTCTAGTCACCATGGTCGCTCTATTTGACCAACTACACAACACACCCAACACCACCGGTCCCGCACACTACCCTACATAGCAAAGTTATCTAGTCAACATGGTCGCTCTATTTGACCAACTACACAACACACCCAACACAACCGGTCTCACACATTACCCTACATAGCAAAGTTGCCTAGTCACCATGGTCGCTCTATTTGACCAACTACACAACACACCCAACACCACCGGTCCCACACATCCAAACGTCAACAATCTGAGTGACTGCGTTCCCAAGACTCTTCACCAGGAGATACTAACATCGGACATCCAGGAGAAAGTAATTCTCCTTACACAGGGTGCGGTGAGAATCACTTCACGGGGTGCGGTGTGGATCAATGTCAAATCTTATGGGAGAAAGTGCACTGGAACTCTTATTTCACCCACTACTAACCTGTACGAGACCACGTTTTCTTTTCCTGGGATATGAGTTATCGAGTACTTCAATACTTGTAGTTGGGCTATCCAGCGCGCTATTTTTCCTATTTGTTTCGGATGATTAATTAGCCAAGACACGGCGGGGTTGTCAGTTTGAAGTTCAAACTCTTTATGCTCTAAATACTGTCTGAACTTGCTTACACCGAAAATGATTGCTAACGCCTCCAGTTCGAATGTAGCGTAATTCTTTTCGTGGGTGTGTAACGTGCGGCTGGCGAAGGCTACTAGTTGTAATTCCCCTTCACTGCACTGGCTCAACACGGCTCCTAGGCCTGAAGATGACGCGTCTGTTTGTAGAATAAATGGCTTCTTAAAATCCGCCATTTTCGATAAAGGAGGGTGGGAAAGTTTAAATTTTAACTTTTCGAACGCTTCTTCGGCTCGCGGACTCCACTGAAATACCCCTTTATTTTTCTTTATTTAGTAAAGTGGGAAGGCTACCGATGCAAGATTAGGTATGAATCTTCCATAAAAATTGATCATGCCTAAAAATCGGGTGAGTTTTCTTGTAGTGTTGGGCGTGGGAAACTCGCGCACCGCTCGTGCACGTTCGGGGTTCACCATCACACCTTTATGGGAAATACTCTATTTCCGCTACCGCTACTCTTAATTTCTTTGGATTAACCGTAAGTCCGGCTTCCCTTAATCTTCTGAACACTTCTTTCAGATGTTTTTCATGTTCTTGGTAATTTTCAGAATATATTACTAAGTCGTCTAAATACGTAAATACGTACTTGAACTGAATGTCCCCGAATATGTTATTCATCAATCTACTAAGCGATTGAGCCCCATTACACATTCCAAAGGGCAGGAAATTAAATTTGAACAGTCCCACGGGCGTAACAAACGCCGTGTATGGATGGCTTGGATGACTCTGATAGAGGAAGTTGGTAGTAGGCTTTATTTAGATCCACCACCGTACATACCTTGGCCCTGCCAAGGTATTGAAAGGCCATTTCGATAGTTGGCAAGGGCTTCAAATTTCACTTTGGCGTTCAATTTTCTATAATCTATGACTATCCGATTGTCCTTGTTTTCCTTCATTATAAGAAAAGTTGGGGATGTACAAGTTCTTTTAGAGGGTCTGACAATTCCTTTCTTCATCAGATCGTGAACGTGGTGCCTAAGTACTTCCAACTTGCGTGGCGCATAGTGGTACGGTTTAGAATTCACCGGGACGTTGTCGAGGAGTTCAATGTCCAAGGTTAGCATGTTAGTTCTTCCTATTCTTTCACTTATTACGTCAGAATATTCACTCAATACCTTATCAAAATGTCTCGAGGATTCAATCTCCACCGCTATCGTTACTTCTCCTCGGTTAGGTATGGGTGCTAATTTAAACTTAAATTTGTTATTGAATTCAAAAATCACATTATTGTTAGGAAAATCTATTTTCATACCAGTGCGACTAATAAAGTCATTTCCTAATATAACTGGTGTCACTAAGGATGACACAATCAGAAACCAAATAGGCCACACCCATCTTCCTATTTTGACGCTTATGTTCACCCTTTGTTTTACATTTAGTGTTCTAGTGTCCGCCATGACACATAGTACGTCACATGGTGTCGGCCCTTTGAGTTTTTTTCCTAGGCTCTCATAGAACTCTTTAGACATAATATTGTTAACTGAGTCTGTATCGAGAAGAGCAATAATGGTTTTTGACATACTTTTATAGTCACCCCCCCTTTAGAGTGCCCCAGTGGTCAAGGTTCACGGGTTGGTTGTTTGGACCACGCCTACTTAAAAATGTGGCCTCTTTCCAGGCTCCTTACCCCTCGTGTTTCTATTAGGGCAGTCATGGATTAAATGTGTAGTCGCGAAACAATTAAAACATTTTCGTGTGATTGACGAGGGGTTGTTTCCTCTATTGTAGTTAATTTTTGAGTCGAAGGAGGAAGTTTCCCTTCTGGCACTTCGCGAAAAGGCCCCTACTCCAAGGTCTTGTCGGCTTTCCTGGTTAACATATAAGCTGTAACTGTCGTTCCCTTGTTGGTTACTTTTAAGTTTTTTTTTGTTCCCAAACGTTATTTCGTAATTTCTAATCTCTTGTTGGGCCAGCTCGAACTGCGCGGCTTCCTTCACTAGCTGAGGGACGGACTGTATTCTGTTCCTAGTTAAATTTATTTTAATATTGGCTCTTAAGTTTCGAAAGATACGGCTCAGTTCCTGTTCTTGCGTCAACCCCCCGTGCCTTCTAATAAGTGTTTGTAATTCAGTTACGTACTCCTCTACTGATTCCGCGGGTTTTTGTATCCGACCCTGAATATCCTCTTCTATTAACTCATGATAGCTAGTTTAAAAAAACTAACTTTGAAGGAATTCGAAAATTGTTCCCAATCGCTCCAGTTACGTTGATTGTTTCTTAACCACCATAACCTACGTCCTTAAAAAATTTCGGGTCGTGCTTGCAATAACTCCATATCTGTTAAGTGGTAAACTGTTTTAAGTTCATTTACCCTTTCTAAACAATCCACTGGGTCCGACTCCTACCCAAAATGTACCCTCCATTTTCTCACTATACTCAAAATAGTTAAAAGTCTTGTCTTAACAAAATTTGGTGATGCCGTTTGAATGGGGTCACTTATAGTTATTCCACTAATATTAGGGGTATCTTTGATGTTTGTTGACTTTTCGTTTAAAACAAGGGACTCCCCTTCGGGACGTCCTGGTAACTCTTCTTCTATTCCTGCCAGCGTGGGATCTCTATCATGAATTTTAACTGACTTTCCTCCTACTCTTGTTCTAAGTCGCTCCCTTAGTTTTAAACATGTCTCTTTGACTTCTAGTAATCTTGCTTCATCTATGGTCGCTCTTTCTAGCCTTGATGACAGATGTAATAACGAGGTATGGTATTTCTTTAATTGACTAGGGTTGAACTCTGTCTTATCGGTTATGCCTTTCTGTAAGTTATTTAACTTAAGTTCGACAATCGGGACTTCTTCTGATAGCGGTGGAATTAAGGAGGCTTTCACTCTCGAGGAATTTGTGTCTCTTTCCTTATATAATAGCTGAATGAGTTGTCTACGTAACTCCTCAACCGTATCTAACGGGGCTTCTCCACGAATATTAACTTCGTCTTGAAGTTCGTCTCTAACAACCTATGTGGGTCTAAATCCATGATGACCATTAGTACTTACAATTTGGTTAAAGTATACCCTACTGTTCAATTGTACTGTAATATTGTTTTCCTGGTTTGCATCTCCTTCTTTAGTACAATAATTAACTTTGTATCTTTAATTGGCACCCACTTCTCTCCTTTAAATATTACTAATGCTCTAGTACTATCCGGCATTGACTGTACCCAAAAGAAGAGGTTTTCTATTTTCAAAATTAGCAATAAATAGACCATGAACACCCGACATCAGAAACAGCGTCAAACGAAGCCTATACTCTTGGTCGGACCTTGTTTCCCTTTTATACTTCCTAATGGCTAGTGGTTTCGGAGTTAGTTTGCATACCCCTTATCTAACCCAATAAATATGAATTATTAACTCGAACAACCATTGGCTTCAGTAATTAGTTGCGACTATTTGGTGGCACATATATTAATACATGTTATTGACTTTCCAATACATTAGAAACACAAATTGTTTTAGACCTGTCCTTATTTAATATTTATGTTACTTCTTAGACTACCCATTTTCATATATATATATATATATATATATATATATATATATATATATATATATTCTATTTTTTGCACTTTAGTTTAGCAAATATATTCCTGGTGAGTTTGAGTTTGTTATTGACACAACCTGACGCTTTGGACGTATAGTTTATTCACTTGCTTTCTCGCTTAACATTATGTGACTTCATAGTGTTTTTAACTATTTTAAGAAAGAAGACTCTTTACATATTTTCTTTGCAAAAAATTAAATGAGATGGGTTGCGCCCATCTACCAACTTTCCCCGAAATTGAAAGTATCCGCTTTGTACTAACACTAAACAACACATACCTTTTTACCCAAAATGATTGTTTGTCAAATCTGGGTTTTTGCACTTATTTGTCAAATGTTGTCGCCGACTGGTAGATTCCACAGGCCTCCCCCATTGTTGATCCGTTCGTGACTCCAGCATTGTAGTCCCCTGTCCGGCGGAGTTTCTCGAACCCTCGGGTGAACCATTCCAATCTCAATCCTTGTTGAGTTATGGACTGGGATGGGTCTAGAGACCGCCAAGGTTGATCCTACTGGCTCCGTAGTCTTGTTTTGGACTGTATTGCTGCAACTGATGATAGCGATATTAAGTCGTGCTGCCATCAAAGTTGGTGAGATGTCGTCAAATGGGCCCAGTTCACCTTCTGTTGATTAGGCCCGGTTCACTATTGTCGACTGGCTGGTTGTGTCTTGTTTGTATGAATTGGACGTTATCTATAACGTGTAGCGATGTTGTGTTATGTCGCTTTAACTCCTGCTTCTATTTGGTGTTGTTGGTCAACTCTGCTCTGCTACCATTGCGCTGTCCTCGTCCCTCTCCGTGGATTTTGTTGGGTAGTAATCAGTAAAACGTTGGCGTGAAGTTAAATATAAGTTTTATTTCACCGATAAATCAAATACACTAATCTCGCGTGATGTGTTCTTTGGGCTGGATAGAGGTGGGGTGGCCTACTAGCCTACCCTCGCCAGGAGGCGTTCACTGTTCCGAGTCTCACGAGAGAGTCTCTTTCACTTTACTTCAAGCAAACACACTCTGAACAATCACATATGCTAGCGCTCCAGTTTTCTAAGCCCGCCTCGGTGGCGTAGTTGGCTAACGCGCTTGTCGTGTTGAACTCGACTGCTGAGGACGGGGAGATCGAGGTTCGAATCTCGGTCGGGTGAATTGGGGGTGTTTTTTCCTAAATGGTTTTCCACTCTCCCTCCACGCAAATGCGGGTTCACTTCCTCTAATTCAACCTTACCAATTCCTAATCCATTAGCGTAATTAGTACTTAAAGCGTATAACCCGAACGGGTAGTAAGACGCGGTGATAAATATTAAATATCCAGTTTTCTAAGCCCGCCACAGAAAGCACACGTCACAGTCTATAAATATATACACCATACTTTCTGACTGTTAAGTTATTGTGATCTTATATCACTACACATCCTTTAAGATAGGATATTGATTGCACCATTTCAAGAAGATTTATCAATTTTTTTTTCAGAAAATCACTTTTCACATAATTTGCCTTGCACCGCCTTTACGGGAATGTAATGGGAGGGTGCAAATTAACATACAAGAAATGAACAAAGCATTAGAGAGTTTATTTATAGATACAACAAGCATGTAAAAAAAGAACAAGTGATTATAATATTTTGGTTCATCTATATAATGGTGGCACAAATGCCCAGTTGCGTGTATATCTCTCTGGTCACCAGCCGAGCGCCAGTCAACCCCTCGTAAAAGTATTCAGCGAAGATCGGGTGGGGACGCCAGCTGCCCAACCTTGGGTCGACACGCTCATGACGGCGCCTCACTAAGTTAATTTTCCTTAAGGGGAACCAAACAAGCCAGAGGGGCTAGAACATAAGAAACAGGATCGACTCTTGCCTTAAAAGGAGTACAGTTACCCGGGAATTGAACCCACAAAACACAGCTCATAGAGTCCGTTCCAGATGGGAAGAACCCACAAGACTTGATCTAAAGCTAACGGGGGTTGAGCCCGCATAGTAACTCGTCTAGTCATCAGCTAAGCGAACTTCAACACTCAAGGTCACCGGGGCACAGCCCCACACCCGGCCTGGTCTACAGAGGTGTTTCACAGAGACAGGCGCTCCCCAGTCAGAGAGAGAGAGTGTCAAGCTCACACAAGTGGCGTATCATATTGCCCCGTAAAACCAAATAAGTTACAACAACACCAAGTCAGCTATCAGCGAGGGCTGTATACGCAAACCCATAAATATACTGAATACCTAAAGTTACATTGAGCCATTCAGGCTACCTACACACATTAGTAGAGCTCAAAGCGCTCTTAACAATAAACAAAGGTGCTAGGAACTAGCTGAGGGAACTAGCGTATGAGAAATATCCTAACTTTCCCTTTTAAGGTGGTAAATGCCACCACACGCTATCCTAAGGCTCATTCCTCCTAACCAGAAAGTTACATCCATTAAGGGGACAAGACACAGTGAGCCAATACCTACTCACCTAGCGCTAAGTAACTCACAGTTCACTAAAAGAGTCCAATCGCTCACATCAAATAAAATACAACGATAGATTGAGTTCATAAGACGCGACACCTTAATACTCCTAAACAAATGTCCACACAAAAATATCTAGAGAGGATCTCCTGAACGTCTAGCACAAAACAATACTTTGAGACAACTTAGGTCTTACTGAACGATAGCTGGTAGCTGTGTACCAGCCCTGGGCCAGCAAGGACAGTCTAACAGGACCACGGACGGAGAGAAGCGTCGAGCCTGACGAGATGTACCAGTCCTGGTAGGTCCAAGTACCAGCAGACTGAAGTGCAGCTTGCAGGCGGTAAACAGCGAAGTATTTGCCCGGCACTGGTAGAAGTAGAAGATAATAAATCAATGCAATAGTGGCGGGGGCTAGCTGGATACAGCCCAGGGTTCCCATATTAGGAACGCCATAGCGTAAGTGTAAATCTATTGCTTCCAGCCGTGGAACAGCATGACTCCAGCAAGCGTAGAAGGGTCAGGCTGTGTTCTCAGTCCCACAGCGACTCTTGTCCCCCTACGCTGATAGAAGTGGCTCTTAATAAGTCACTAGGCTGAACCGTCGCCCAGAGCGTCCAAAACGAGAATACATGTCAGTAGTAAAGAAAACGATCAGCTGTACAAAGCGTCCAAAACAAGCGAGGCGCGCATGCGCAGCCATACAAGGGAGGGAGGGAAGAGAGAACCAGAAGGGGGGAAATTCACAGCGCATACAAGACAGGGGAAATGGTTGCGCAGGCGCATTCGAGAGGCTCGAAACAAATAGAAGAAATGATAATCAATTAGGCAAGGAGAAAAGCATGCAATCAAGGATAAGAGGAAAATAGCAATTGATGTGTCACAACCATGCTTAGATCACAGTGACCTTGTGCGAGCTAATATCTCACATTAGCTCGGCACAGCCTCTAAGAAAAAATAAATGTTCTCTGATTAGCAAAAAACCATATCGTGGGGATTGAATTTGAGGCGGGAATGTTTTTTCCATTGTTTGAATAAAACTAATCACTGCTTTCCATTCTATTAATATCTAGAGCAGTGGTTCTTAACCTTGCGGAAGTCACGGAACACTTTTTATTATAAGAAAAATTTGCGTAATACCTGTGTCTAGGTGTAATTTTATCAATTTGAAGAATATAATATTTAGATACGGTTATATCCATGACTAACAAATATAATAGCTTGGATATTTTACCGTCATGATATTCGAATTCGTATAGTTGTCATAGTACTGGTGGCAGAAAAAAGCTATCTACTGAGTCGATTGTGGCTGCGTTATCTAATAGCTCGTGATCTTAATTTATCACACATTTCTGCCAACGATTTACGCACGACCATCACATACATGAGAGGAATGGCCCTAGGCACGCTGGATAACTCAGTATAAGCTCATTTACGTACTAAGCCAGGGGGGCTAGATTCGGTTCCCATGTCCAGGTGTAATTTTTCAATCCAAAGAATATGATATTCTCTTGGTTAATAAGTCATCGCGCGTATCAATTTTCATTTGTTAGAACCAGAGCAGGTAACATCACTTATAACTTTTGTCATGTGGTATCTTTCACTGGTGGAACACCGGTTAAGAACCACTGTACTAGAGAAAGGGTTCTGGGACTGTCTCCAAAATAATAATTATATCCTGGTCTGATTTTGTTTCAGATTTATGAAATTTGAAACTTGTATGAATTAAATAATTAATAAAGTAAATTTGTAAAAAGAGTAAGATGTAATATCATAAGACAATGAACAGGTTCAAAGCCATTGATTGACTTGGGGTCTAGGCTGGGTCTACTTTCATCCACTGTATCAAATCAATCTCATTTGCGTTTCATAGACCTGATTTATTGATTCTTTCCAATAACACGAGTATAAAAAACATGACTACAGGGTTTAGTAGGTACTCTTCACTAACCCTTGAAGCTACCTTTTATGGTTCTGTTATGGTGCAGAGTATAAGATAGGGCCATACTGTAGTTCATAAAGGTAATACCTTTCAACATTTAAATTACATCTACCTTCTTCAATTTTAATTAGTTGTTTTATATTGGGCTTTACCCAAAAACAAGAAAAAATAATCATCACTTTACTCTAGAGCTAGTATTTTCAAATTTAGAAGCTTTACTAGAGGTGTACTAAAACGTATTACTTAAAAACTGATACATTATCACTTCAGACATTTTATATTGAAAATCACAACTATTTGTGCCTTATGGTGTAACATTTTTTAATAATAATAATTTTTAAAGTGTTACTACCGTATCTAACGTGTCATAGTACAGGCAGGGTGTGATGGAAACAATTAAATAATCTCTGCCACGGAAAGAGATGGGCAAGGTGGTGAGGTTTGCCCAGTGGAGCTCACCTCACTGAAAAAAAGTGATAAAGCGTTGTATGAAGTTGGTTTTTATTTTTCTAGAGAATATTTACTTTTAAATTAAAGTTTTAATTTTTAAGTTACTAATCATCTAATTGTTTTGTCCCCAGCCTGTATATGAACAATCCATCTGATTCCTTCCCGCCGAGATAAGCTTAACCCACGTCCAACTTCATTTCGCTCTATTTTCCTCTCTTTTATTTGCTACGCGCATTACTACTCATCAGACCCCATTTAACTATACTAATTACCCGCTTTGGTGGCTGCGTGGTCTAAGGCGTTACTCTCGCAGTAGACCAGACTGCTAATGAAGGGGGAGATCGGGGTTCAAATATCGGTCAGGTGTATTGAGGGAAGTTTTCCAAAATGGTTTTACAATCTCCCTTCATGCAAATGCTGGTACACTTTCTGTTAATATAACCATCCTAATTCTTAAAACCATTAGTGTAATCAGTACATAGGCCTATAATTTAAATAGGTGATAATATGTAGTGGTAAAAAACACTAATTGAGTAGAGATGAGGAATGTTGGTTTTATCCGTATGTATGGTGAGGAAAAATGAGGATCAATTCAGGACAAATCACTCTTGGTACACCCTATCAGGGTTCAACACCCCATCACTGATAAATCAAAAAAGATTAATTTTAACGAGTTTAAAAATGACATCTGGACACAAGATTGGATCCCGGATTAGATTCGAATGTCCAGTTGTTATTTTTCAACTAATTTAAATTAATTTAACTTTGATCCTCTCGACACGAACTGCGACGTAATTACAATTACTTACAACTTGTTTGTTGATAGTCACCAAAAGAGATTGACACTTAGTCTGTAATGTGCTCATGCAACCCATAGTTTAGTCTCATTGTTTTGTTTAAACCTCTAACTTTGCAGTACTCTCACATTTGTGCTTAACTTTGTCAACTTGTATGAAGTCACAATAATGTAGAGGTAGGTATTCACATAATGATTTGGTTAGCTTGAGAATAATATAGGATGGGAGGAAGAGGCTATCTCACAGGGGTAAGGGAGTTTAATATTGGTCTACAGGCACCCCATGTTAAATATCTCCTGGCGTAGAAAATGATCAGACCTAACTAGCCACTGGCAGTTGAGGGTCTTCAGTCCCCTGATACTCATACAACTGTTCAAATACAACATACAGATTGATTTTCTTGAAACGCGCAGCTGGGTTCTCCTATTTAAAACTTAATTTCAATATAACTAAGCTCCTCTCCATATAGCGTTACCCCTTTTTTTTATGTGTTAAATTCTCTGTAGTGTATTTTGATTGATATTGTCGTCTTTGCAACAAGTAAACGCACAATTACAAGATATTGAGCATGTGCTATTTGCTAATTATTTCCGATATTCCTAAAGGTTTCAGATATGCTCAAGAACCTTTATTTATTCAATCTATTTCTCTTTTCTCTAAACAAGGCTCAAACTAGTAGCAAGAGTTAAGATGACGTCATCTTTTGTGCATGTATTTTACCAACTCACTTGGTCTCCCTTGCTACTCTCAGAGCCGATCCGCGGATCATGAATGACCCCAAACTGGCTTACCACCCCTCTTCTCAGGTGTCATAACCCCCCAAGAGATATATTCTTAAGCCAAACGTCACCGTCCCTAATTACTTCCGTCGGTCCAGACCCACGTCACTTTAAATAGTTACATGTTCACGTCTCATTGCTCCCTCATCTCCAAAATTTTCCTCCTGAAAGCCCTAATCTAGAATTCGGAGAAGCGATAAATCACGTGACCCCCAAGGTTTTTTTTTACTGACCTTCGAATATCCCCGGAGTGATAACTGGAATCTTACTCTCCCCTTTTTCTGGAACTCTTTAAGTGCTGCACCATATGGGAAAACCTCTTCACTCTCTCTGTTGTATATGGCACCATCTTCCGAATATGTTCCAAACCTTATATTCTTTCTCTCTGGAAGCTCCTACAACCTTTCTTCGTTCGGGAGTGATGATGTCAGTGGAAAGTCCTATATTCCCTGGAACTGCCATTGGAGTCTCGTTCATTCCAAATAACCATGTCAGACTCCTTTAGACTGCTGGCAGAACTTTTACATAGAAACGTTGCTGGTGCCGGACGGTTGTCTGAGCTTGAAGGCTAGGACTTTGTTGATGGTGAATCTGTCCTCCACGAATATCCTGGTGACGCCCCTTTACTTATTCCAGACGAATTTCCAGGACCTAGGTCCTCTCTCCTTATATGCGTCTTGTGAGTGTCTAACTAGATGAGCTTGGTTCCGTTGGCCTAATTAATTTGTACTTTCATTCCTCTCCTTCCGCACTTGGTCCATCAGAAGTCATCCTGGTCTACATCGGGCTCATTCTCACTAGATAAAAGTGTGTTGTAATAGCCTAATCGTGGGAGCCTTTTGTCGCTTATGTGTTACAATCAAGTGTTTTCACGTGGTTTCGTGTGCATTGTCCAGAGACTGTCACAAGTAATATGGTCTCGTGGGGATCTAAAAGTCGCGTCTGGGGGCAAACTATACTAGACGTTTGTTGGTAGACAAACTTCATCTCCAAACATCAAACTGTTTGATATACAGTAGCCCCATGACTTCTTTGGTGCTGACAGCTGACGGCGTTGAAAAGCTACCAGACCAAATTATGTATCCCTACGCCGAACCATATGATCTACAAAAACATGTGTCTATCAGCTGTCACTATTGACAGTCAACATTTAGGTATATACCTAAATGTTGACTGTCAGAAGTCAGCTGTGAGCTGTCAGTCAGCACCAAAGAAGCCATGGGGCTACTGTATGTCAGGTGCTCTCATGCACACTAGCTTGAAATGTCATCATTAATTGGGGAAGCTCCACATCCCATTATTGTTGGCCCATTGACTTAGAATCAATATGCGTGTTCGTTTAAAACCCTATACTATGACGTCCGATTGAATTCGAAAGGGAGACATGTGAATCTTCTTTATTCCCAGCTAAAAACAAGTATACAGTGTTGTTTGTTATACCACACAATGCCGAAATATCGACGTTATTCAAAATCATCAAATACATTTTCGAAAATTTTTCATTTTCAAAAAAATTACACCAGTAAACTACCCTTCAACGAATTTTTGCCTGAAAGCCAACTATAAATGCTATTTGTCATCGCATTCAAAACCCATATATGCATTCTAAATAAAATCATTGAAGTTATTTTGAAAAACTTGAAATACTAGATATCACTCATTAGTAAACTACCCTTATTTTGAGAGCTATGGTTAAAAAAATAAATTAAAAAAGTCCCGAGTCCCTATAGAATCTAAATGTCAAGTTTTAACAAAATCCACCTAATCATTTTGTATCTTTGGCCAGATACAGACATATATTAGGACAAACACAATTTTAAACCCCACTATTTGGGGTTTGTGTTCACGTTAAAAGTAAAGGTTCATCCTAATCTAGACTCTTAGAGATTGATTCTTTCTCAATTAAAATAATACGAGAAAGTAAATAAGGCCAGGCCATAAACGTCATGCCTGCAGATCCCACTGAGTCATGTCAAAATATCTTCATCCGTGAATACGTTTACCAAATGACAAGTTTCTCTTTTACGTTTTGCCGATGACGTGGAGGTTTCCTTTCGAATCCTGGATGGGTATGGCCTAATTAAAGTAATTTTATTAATATTTCCCTCCTCTACCATTACGTTGTACCGTGGCTACATAATTTAACCGTCAAACCTCCGCCACCAAGTGTACATCCAGCACTTACCCCATTTAACGGCCAAACTGGCGCTACGTACGGAGCAAGAAAACACGCCAGCCGACAACTGTGATCGCCACTGGCTACCCATAAATGCACGGTTCTAAACAAAAGAATTTAGAACAAAATATATTTAATAATTCAACCTTGTTGTTATTTATTTATTTTAGTAACATATCTGGGCATCTTTCATAATTCTTATGGAATTTTCAAACCATGCTAAAAATAGTTATTGAAATATTTTCATTAAAATGTTTCCATTTCAATGCATTTTAAATGGGAAAACAAAAATTATTAATGGATTTATTTATTTTCTTTGTACAATTAAGCTAGAGTGTTTGTTTATAACATACTCTTTAATGAATAATTTCTTTTTCTTTTTAGACATATTTTTTAATTTGGGTTAGCTTCAATAATCACGACGATATTGAGCTCTAACGACTCCCAAGTCGACTCTCTAGTCAAAATACATGGTTTTAAATACAACTTTTCCTTCTGCAACTAGTTGTCATAGCTGATAATAGGTGCCGTTAGTATGATCATTACCCATTTACAAGCTAGTATCATTTTGCAAGCGTTGGCTAACCTGCTGTATCGGAATGCAGGCGGAAATGGAGGGTTAAACTAATCTCTGTGACCTTCTTGAGTCAAAGAAACATTAATACCATGTACGTTAGGATAAGAAGGGCCAATGTCCTATTATGAAAATTTGCGTAATTAAATATAAACAATTAAATATCTTAATATATTCAGTAACTAAAATACTCACAAAGAATTCCTGCTGTGTGAATAAAGATAGTTGGTCCCTACTTACTTCAATGAGAGTATTACTCTAGTGATACATTATTTTCAAAGAAAAAGCCACATGCTTCTCCATACACAAAGTTTTATGACATTAGCCCTTATTTAACTGAGACAGTAAAACATGTAAAATTCTTCACTCTAATCTTATATTCTTTCTTGAGTTTTCTCATTCTTTAGCACTACACGTTGTAATAATAAGTGTTAATATTCAAAGTAAATGAAAACTACTATACATTGAATTTTTAATCCACTATTATAATAAATAAAAATAAACATTCCTGCTCATATCAAACATAGTTATTTTAAATAAAGTTTGGTCTAAATGTAATTTTGAGACGTTCTCAGTATAATTTTCTATAATAGTTTTTATTTTACGGTCTAGGATTTGACTCTCATTGGACTTTGGAATAAGTTATTTTTCAAAAAGTTAATGAACGAAGTTTTTGGTAGTCAAGATGTGAAAATGTTAATTTTATTTTATTAGCGTGTTAAATGTGATTACTTTTAATTTGAACCTGTTGCATTCTCGCAGTTTGTGCGCTCGTTTTGGAAGAAATGTATCGAATCCCGAACAATAAGTACCCACGGTGATTACTTTTTATATAATTAACAATATGTGACCTTTTTGCTTTTGAACAAAATCCAATGGATTGTATAAATTTTGAGGTGGAGAAGTATTTACAAAATATTATATTATATCCTTGTGAATAACAAGTTTATGAAGAAAGGGCGCACAAAGAAAATCAAAGATATAATTGATTATTTAACTGCTTGTAGTAAAGGGTAAGTTTTTTTTAATGGTATGCATATTACTGGCGCTTAGGCTATCTGTATCTACTAATTTAAGTACAATGGATGAGCAGCGATACTATTTTATTTACTGTAGAAATAATATCAAAATTAAGATACAAATAAATACTTCTATATAACAATGCAGCGATTATTCTGATATTTCAAGTACTTTTTTTTAAAGAAAAGCTCTTAGCTGAAAGTAAATGTTACTAACACTCTGTAACGCACTTATTGTATGTTCAAAATCTCTTGTGCCTTGGCCGAGTTCGTATCACACTAGTACTAAGTAATTTCAACCTAACAGGGAATCGAACTAGTCAAGTTATTGAGCTGATTAATTTACGCACTCAGTGCTCAGTCATAGCACTTTAGCAATATTGACCACGACATGAAGCCGATGATAAGTAAATATATATTTAAAACCATTAAAATTAATGAACTTTTGTGTTCCCTATGCCATAAAGTAAGTAAGTAAGTAAGTAAGTAAGTATTTGATACCCGACCGCCTCTGTTGTATAGTGGTCAGATTTACTGGCTTCAGATACTGAAGTCCCAAGTTCGATCCCCAGTGCCCCTAATTCTGTCTGTGAAGCAGTGGGTCTGAAACGGAACCAAAATCAACCTCGTGAGGACAAATGAGGAGATAATAGAATGAATAAGTAGCGCTTCAGTCTAGAAAACTGAGATAGAAGTCTGGAGGGCTCGTTGTGCTAACCACATGGCACCCTCATCTTGAAAATGTTGGCCCTATCTTTCCCAACATACGGCAGCCTCTCGATTGGTATAGCCTGCTTGCAGGCTGACACCATGGAGATATTACTCAAGTTAAACTCTACCAATATGTTAAAAAATTATTCCCAAAAACATTTATTTCTGGAAAATTGTGTAAATCCTATAGATGTTTGAAAACTGTAAACACCGTATTAAATAACAGATACCCACTTCAGTGGCTGAGTGGTCTAAGGTGTCACTAGTGTTAAATTGCCATTGCGCAGTTAATCTCACCAAGACGTCATCGCGACTTGTGCCATTGGTCTCTGCTCGAGACAACCGTATTGAAAACGCGCCAACCAAGGTGTCACCGAAATTGTCGATAGGGGCACAACTGCCACCTAAGTCGTCTCCCCCACCTGTACCACCCAGGAGGGCTCCTCGGGGAGCCCTCCCGAGCCCTCCTCGGGGAATTCCCCAAGCCCTCCACGGGGAACACCCCCGAGCCCCCCTCGGGGAAATAAATTACGTGCGGCCACTGTCGAGTCGCTCATTCTCGCCTCTGGGCCACCAAAGCCCGGGATGAGTGGCGGAACAGGTGAGGCCGCTAAGGCGAGTCCCACTGGTGCCTTGAAGAAGGACCAGCGAGTGACCGCCGAAATAAATAATATTAAAAAAGCGTCGAAGGCCTTAACAAAGCCTTCGCGCAAGGATCCGACTACCCAGTCTCTCCAAAATAAACCGAAGTCTCTCCTGAAGCGGGAGGTCCAGGAGAGACTGGGAAAGGCAAGAGGACCTAAAAAGGGCCTCAACCAATTTTTATTATTAAGGGATAGTGACATGGATTGCGAGTATAACTAAATATTATATTAACTAAGTATGACGCTACTACAATGGAATTGTAGGGGTTTCTATGCTCGTGTAGATGAAATTAAACAACAAATTTCTTCCCTGCATCCTTCCATCTTGTGTTTCAGGATACCCACTTCCGCCCAAATGACAACCCGATGCTTCGTGGGTACGATGTGTATCGTACCGACAAGCCTTTCTTTGATCGGGCTAGCGGAGGTGTGGCTATATTCGCACGAAGCAATATATATCACACAAATATTAATATCGTTTCTGATCTCCAAGTGATTGCTGTCAGAGTCTCCCTCCCTTTGGAGGTAACAATATGTTGCATCTACCTTCCACCGGGAGAGCGTGTTCCTAAGAGGACCCTAGAGGCCCTCTTTATACATCTTCCCGCCCCCTATATCATCTTGGGGGACTTTAATGCGCATAACCTGGTGTGGGGGTCCAATATTACTGACGCACGTGGGAGGATGGTAGAGGATATTCTTGTCTCGGTAAACCTGGTGTTAATGAACACCGGGACCCAGACACACTTCTCCACCTTTAATGGTGTATCCTCTTCCATCGACCTAATATTTTGTAGTCCCGGGATCGCTGCCCACTTCCTTTGGGTGGTCCACTCGGACTTATGTGGCAGTGATCATTATCCCATTCTGCTCTCACCACTTGAAGATCCTCCCAGTACAGTGCGGATACCCCAATGGGTGCTAAAACGTGCTGACTGGGATATATTCCGCGAGCTCGCTGTATTTGGTGAATCCCAACATCCTGACGTCGATATTAAGGCTGGGCATTTTACTTCGACGGTCATCGCGGCGGCGAGTGCTTCTATCCCTAAATCCTCGCCAAATCCACGCCACCGTCCTGTTCCTGGTGGAACGAGGAGTGTCGGTTGGCTGTTTCTGATTGTCAAAGGGCCCTTCGCCTCTTTCATCGACGTCCAACTTTGGAGAATCTGGAAACATTCCGGATTCTACGTGCTCGAGCTCATCGTGTTATTCGAGAAAGCAGAAGATATTCTTGGAGACAGTTTATTTCTACCCTTACAATTACCATTCCCACAACTAAGGTTTGGGACAATATACGTAAATTAAGTGGTAACAAAAATTCCATTAATAGTATAACTGCCCTCATGTCTAACGGTTCGCTTGTCTCCTCCCCTGTGGAGGTCGCCAATGTATTGGGCTCGATGTTCGCCGCTATTTCTAGCACTGCGAGCTACTCTAACGAGTTCGCGGTGCATAAGCGCAGCATCAAACGCCTTACTATTGATTTTGGCCAAAGTCGGGGGGAGGATAATAATTCTCCCTTTAGTAAAGAGGAACTTACCTATGCCCTGTCCCAGGCGGGCAATACAACTTCTGGCCCGGATGATATCCATTACGAAATGTTGCGCCAACTGTCCCCTGCTGGACGGGCGTTCCTCTTAGACTTCTACAATAGTGTTTGGGAATCTCGTCAATTCCCAACACTGTGGAGGCAAGCAACCGTTATCCCAATATATAAAAAGTGGCAAGGATAAATTAGAGCCAACTAGTTATAGACCGATAGCCTTAACTAGCTGTGTTTGCAAAATATTAGAAAAAATGATAGATAAACGACTTATATGGTGTTTAGAATCCCGCAATCTGCTATCCAATATTCAATGTGGTTTTCGCCGTAACCGATCCACGGTGGATCATCTCGTCCGTCTTGAGACTGCTGTTCGTGACGCCTTTCTCCATAAACAGCATCTTTTGGCTGTTTTCTTTGATTTGGAGAAGGCGTACGATACCACATGACGTTACGGCATCTTAAAAAACCTTTTTAATTGGGGGTTCCAGGGGAGTCTCCCTATTTTTTTAGCTAATTTTATGTCAGATAGACACTTCCGGGTAAGGTTAAACAACACCTTATCCGATGATTTTATTCAAGAAAATGGGGTCCCACAGGGCAGTCCTTTGAGCTGTACGTTGTTCGCTATTGCGATAAATAGCATTGATGACAACGTGCGCTTACCTGTTCGTTCATGCCTTTTTGTGGATGACTACGCAATTTATTACAGTTCATCAAGTCTCCACAGGGCTGAACGACAGATACAACTCGCTGTAAACAATCTATGGTTGTGGGCATCTCGTAATGGCTTTCGTTTCTCTGCGGCCAAGACGACTGTCGTCCACTTCCATAGATTACGCGGAATACAGCCAGCCCCCAATATTTTAATGAACAACGTTGTTTTACCTGTCTCCGAGACCGTAAGGTTCCTGGGACTTTTATTCGATTTTAAACTAACTTGGATCCCCCACATCAAAGACCTGAAAGCGAGGTGTATTAAAGCTTTGAATTTACTTAAAGTTGTGAGTGGTCGCTCTTGGGGTGCTGATAGGGAGACCTTGATGCGCCTCTATAGAGCCTTGGTGAGATCAAAACTTGATTACGCCAGTTTTGTATATGGTTCCGCTAGACCCTCGGCGTTAAAGATGCTCGATAGCGTCCACCATGCTGGCATTCGACTGGCTACTGGTGCTTTTCGTACCAGTCCAGTCGTCAGCATCTGTGCTGACGCCGATGAGCCCCCTCTTTCTTACCGGCGGTCTTACCTCCTGGCATCTTACGTGTCGAAACTGCATTGCATGCCAAATAATGTTGCTTACCGCCCTGTATTTCATCCCCCTAACCGTGTCTTGTATGAAACTAAATGGCGTAATACAAGGCCGGTTGGGATCCGGATGCTATCGGTTTTCGACACGTGTGGGATAGTCCTGCCAAAGGCTACCCCCACATCACCAGGTCGAGTTTCTCCCTGGAAAATACGCCCTCCGAAATGCCATTTTGATCTTGCCAAGTTCCCTAAAGCGACCACCCCAAACTTTGTATATGAGAGGACCATTAATGAGCTCCTCTCCACTCGCTTTCACGGATTTGAGCGCATCTACACTGATGGCTCTAAATCTGGAGTCTCCGTGGGATGTGCTTTTGTTGTGGAAGGATCCAATTTTAAATTTGGTTTACCTAATGAAACCAGTGTTTTTACAGCTGAATTGTATGCCATTTTTAAAGCTTTGTGTTTTGTATACCGAAGTAGTCACCGTTCTGTCCTCATCTGCACGGATTCCATGAGTGCTCTGTTGGCATTGTCCACTCTCTACTCCTGGAATCCCCTCGTGCAGATGATACATGAACAAATTTTTAAAATTGATTCACTAAGCACCCGGCTCGCCTTTTGCTGGATTCCTGGTCACGCTGGTCTTCCAGGAAATGAACTGGCGGCCCAGGCAGCCAAGGAGGCAGCACGCCTGCCTCCGGAGGCGAGTCTGGGTGTCCTGTTTTTAGATCTAAAGGGTTATGTTCGGCGTGGAGTTTTACGCACCTGGCACGAGCAGTGGGTCTCGACCCCTGCTCAGAACAAGCTGCGGTCCATCAAGGACGGTGTGTCGCGATGGCCCTCTTCTATACGAAAGTCTAGAAGAGAGGAGGTCATCGTGACGAGACTCCGCGTCGGGCATACTTCATTGACCCATAGTTTTTTACTGAGAGGGGATCCACCTCCAGTGTGTGAGTTTTGTGATACTCCCCTTAGTGTGCATCACATTTTGGTGGAGTGTCGCAAACTAGCCCCTATCCGTCTGGCTCTTGATTTTAAAGGTGACTTACGTTTTTTATTACGCGATAGTGCGGATGGAGTTATTTGTTTACTCCGTTTTATACGTCAGGCGGATCTTTTTAATGCCATTTGAGTCACTTTTATAAAGTGGCTCTTTTGGATATTATCTCATATTGAGATCCTTTTTAACAGTTTTATTACAATTTAACATGTTGTTTTGTCTTTTTAACGTATTATAATTTTAACATGTTGTGTCATTTTAACGTGTTATATTTTAATATGTTTGTTTTGTCTTTTTATTAGAGTGATACACTTGTGGTTTTTTTTTAGCAGGTGTATCACTTAATTTATACCAAGAGCCCATTTGAGCACTCCTATGGAGTGTTTCAGATGGTGAATGTTTTATCTCTTTCCCCTATGGGGATTTTATTATGTTTTTAATATATTTCAAGACCCTAATGACCTCGATGTGTCGATGACCCTTTAAACAATAATAATAGCATTAACCTGGAGTCACCACTTTGATATGCTAATTACTCAAAATGGGTACGGGTACAAAACTTATTTGTGTTACAAAACGGTAAAAAACTAGTACAAAACTTTGGCATCAAAAAATTCAAAAGTGGTACAACAGCATTAACCTGGAGTCACCACTTTGATATGCTAATTACTGAAAATGGTACAAAACTAGTACAAAACTTTGTCATGAAAATATTCAAAAGTGGTACAACAGCATTAACCTGGAGTCACCACTTTGATATGCTAATTACTGAAAATGAGTACGGGTACAAAACTTATTTGTGTTACAAAACGGTACAAAACTATTACAAAACTTTGGCATCAAAAAAAGTTCAAAATCAAAAGGGGTACAACCGCATTTACCTGGAGTACGTGGAGTACTCACTTTGATATGCTAATTACTCAAAACGGGTACGGGTACAATAATTTTCTTTCTGGTACAAAACGGTACAAAACTAGTACAAAACTTTGGCATCAAAAAAGTTCAAAATTAAAAAGTAGTAAAACAGCATTAACCTTGAGTCACCACTTTGATATGCTAATTACTCAAAATGGGTACGGATACAAAACTTTAGCATCAAAAAAAGTTCAAAATTCAAAAGTTGTACAACTGCATTAACCTAAAGTCACCACTTTGATATGCTAATTACTCAAAACGTGTACGGGTACAAAATGGTACAAAACTAGTACAAAACTTTGGTATAAAAAAATGCAAAAGTGGTACAACAGCATTAACCTGGAGTCACCACGTTGATATGCTAATTACTCAAAATGGTACAAAACTAGTACAAAACTTTGTCATGAAAATATTCAAAAGTGGTACAACAGCATTAACCTGGAGTCACCACTTTGATATGCTAATTACTCAAAACGGGTACGGGTACAATACTTTTTCTTTCTGGTGCAAAACGGTACAAAACTAGTACAAAACTTTGGCATCAAAAAAAGTTCAAAATTAAAAAGTAGTAAAACAGCATTAACCTTGAGTCACCACTTTGATATGCTAATTACTCAAAATGAGTACGGATACAAAACTTTGGCATCAAAAAAAGTTCAAAATTCAAAAGTGGTACAACAGCATTAACCTAGAGTCACCACTTTGATATGCTAATTACTCAAAACGGGTACGGGTACAAAATGGTACAAAACTAGTACTAAACTTTGGCATCAAAAGGTTCTAAATTCAAAAGTGGTACTACAGGTTAATGGACGTCTAGCTGACTGGAATGAATAAGCTAATTTTTCTGCTCGAGAGTGTGATTGTATCTTGACGTTATGTCTCCCCACGTTTAGTCAAACTTGGTCGCCTACACACTTTACGGTCCGGCACTACACTTCTTATCTCTCTCAATTCTTGGAAAAAAGTTTGCTTGCTGCCTTTACTGATTACCGGTCGTGGTCGCCAGTCTCCCAATTGTTTAAACAAACCAGTAGTTCTGCCAACCTGATGGCTGGAATCCACCAGTTTGTATAACGTTAGCAACGCCATCTATTTTAGAGCTGAAAGCCCAACAAGCCGCCAGGGAGGGTAGGCAGGGCCTTAACACGAAAGATCTGTTAAGTCTGTGTTACAATGTTTGTATGGAGTTTTCCGCATTTGTGCTGCTATCTAGACAAATATGTGAGCACTGTTGTTGTATTAAATAGCAGTCTCGGTGGCCCAGTAGGTATTTTATTTGCGTAATAATACTACTACTACTATTATTTTAATTTTATTTTTTACTATAAGTTGAATTTTCTAATCCATTTCACTTGAACAAATTTTATTTTGAAATATTTTTAAGACCAAATGTAATTAAATAAATATTTAATATAACATAATTATTGGTTTCTACAAAAATTATTTACATTGGGTCAATATTAAGTTTTTTTAATAAAATCTGTTCAAATGATAATGGTTGGCACAATATAGTTCTTTAACCATTTCTAGAAAAACTGAAATCAACACATCAAGTTTAAATTAATTTTTAAGGAAATATAAATAAAAATCAAACTAAGTTTAAAATAATCTATATTTATTTAAAAATTTAAACTTACACATTTTTTCACAAAGTACACAATATTTTTCAAATACAAACAAGTGTACATGTCATAATAAAAAAAAATCCCAATTAAAATCACCATCTATGTTTATTTATTTGGCATGAACATAATATTAACATGAAGAAAATCAATCAAGTATTATTATTATTATTATTAGCAGCGCACTTACGCTAATGTGTAATGGTAGGGTGATTGTGAGATGAAATGGAGGACCTACAGTTTAACGTGGAATCCGAACCACAGTGGAGGCCTGACATTCCACACATTCACAAGTTGTGATTAATACATGTCTTGTCAGAGGTGAAGGAAGGGTTTGGCAATCAGATAAATCCATGCCGGGACCGAGGATTGAACCCCAGACCCCCAAACCAGAAGTCTGACACCTTACCCCTAGACCACCAGGTTATCGATAATCAAGTAAAAAACAAATGTTAACCATTTTGTTTTGTTTTGTTAGCAATAGAATAGTTGTTTCCAACCAATTGCTCACTCACTTGTTTCAGGACTGGGGAGGTGGGGGTTGAAATCTCTGTTGAGTTAAATTATTTAAAGAGGTTACAATGGCGTTAGAGAAGGTGTAAAATTCAAAGAGAAATTAACAATTATAAAACTTAATTGACTGCAGTTAAAACAAGTAGGCTATCGACAGGTGCGCAGTCTTTTTTGTATGCTCGTTTGGTTCGCCGGTGATGAGGTCGGGATTCAAATACCAGCCTGGTAAACTAGCTGTACATTTTCTTAAGCATTTCTACCCTCCCCCTCCATGCAAAAAAGGGTATATTTAAACTAAATTATACCTCCCCCACCAATGTAATAAAATGAGCAAAGCCTTGAAGGGTAGAAGACCGTTAAAAAAGACATTAAGACAAAGTTAATTTGAACACTTCTAAGTTATCAAGGAATCACAAGGATATCATGGACAAAAAATGAGGTCAAACCTTGAAAACATTCGGAAACCAATACAAATAAATGGTACAGAACCCCGCAGTATCTCTTTACAACTAAAGCTCACAAAATTGTATCAATAGGCTATATTCGCCAATATCTCAGAAACTGTTGGTTTTATAAAATGTTAGATAAAAGTTTTTTATTTTTAATAGTACTACAATTTTGCAATGATAAGTTATTTAGTATCTCAAATAGTTGCAGAAATACGGAAATTAAAGCTTCTGTAAAGTACCCTAAAAGTTTTCATGGGAAAATGATAATAACCTGTTTATTTATAATCCTAATCAATGCCTAGATACTAATTTTAATCAAAAATCGTTAGAGCAGATTTTGAGAAAATTGGCTTTTTCTCCTTCATTTAACTACCCTTAATTTTAGGGGTGGATATCCAAATCCAAAAACCTCTCAGGTCAACTCTATGAAAACCCTAGATACTAAGTTTTAGTTCGATCGGTAAAATAGTTTAGGGTCAAGTTGGACTACAGACAGACAGACGGAAATTCAAAACCACTTTTTCAGATCCAGGGAGTTATGAAACGTCAAGATTCATCAAAATCTCGAGTTCAATTTTTTTTTATGATCACCATACTTTCTCTACCTGTAAGATAGCGAGAAAGTAAAAAGAAAGTATAAATCCTCTAATCTTCAAGTACAAGTGAGTTAGATGTTTATTTTGAGGATTGTTTGGGATAATTTTGTTAAATACTTTTGCTTAATCCTGGGAAAATCTTTATCAAGTCAAGATTGAGAAACTCTTAGTTCCTGAACTATTTTCAACTGTATTTGGCACAAACTTTCACAACATACTGGGCTGATCTTAATCAGTAAGTATTTAATTCTAAATCCCTTGGCTGTTGAGTTATTTTTTTTAGAGTCAATACATGGTTTAAACATTTTTCATGTTAAGTTTTTTTTTGTAATATATTTTTACTTGGTAAGTTAGTTTGGGACTATGTTTTTTATCACTTCGGGAATTGTTTTGTATGTAGCTCTAGTTCGACAAGGAATTTTAAAAATTAATAACAACAGGGTTGCCACTATTTTCTTATTACAAAATTGTTTTCCAGAGGAAATTTTCATTTTTCCAGACACCTAATAGATATTATAAATATATTTATAGGGACATAAAATTTTGTTTTAAAGAAAATTTTAGAAATGAAAGAGTGGTAATTAAACACATGTTTAAAAATTATTTTGAAAACAGATGAGAAATGAATGACATACATTTTCTAGAAAGAAAAATTGATTATATTTGCTGCATGCCCTAAACGGAATGAAATAAGAAAAAAAGTGGAAATACCAAAAATACATTTTTTTTAGTTTAAATGTGGTGGGGCCTATCTACAATGTCTTACTTGATTTAAAAACATTTTAACCAATCTTAATTATTGTATATGTACTGTAGGCCTATAGACTAAGTAGCCCACACAAATCGTGAATAATAATTTACAATAATGAAATTAGCATGTGATTTCCCTCGCCCATTCAGGTGCATTTTCTCTAATAACCCGCCACCCTCATCCATACCATATTGTAATAGATATAAAAAAAAGTCAACTCTCAATTTAGCGGGGTAATGGAGGGCTACAAAACCCCTTTATATCAATTTCCAAGGTAAATCTGCAAATCCATTGAAAACTACCAAATACATTAAGTAACGATACAACACAATCATATATAAATGTATCATAACTATTATTGAAAAATCAAGCATCAGTAAAATACACTTAGCTTTTTACCAAAAACACAATGATTAGGCTTAAGGCCCAAGATACCAATTTCGAAACAAATTGTTAAAGCTTGTTTTAAAATATTTCAAGTCTTTGAAAAAAATCCCTCATCAGTAAACTAGCCCTCAACAATTAATGCTTTATGTACCAGCTTGTCCTGCAGAGGTGTCCAAAATTGACTCGCATCAAAATGAGATGCACAAGTGTGTGCATAAATAAACTTCTCTCTATGGGCCATCAAGAGTCGATTTTGGGAGACGTCTACCCATTTCAGATACCTGGAAAAATTAACAAATAGTCTAGTGTTTGTTTTATTTCCTCAAACTGTAAACAAACAACTAATTTCTTCTATAAGTATTGCCAATCATGAACCAAATAATAGGCCTACTGTTAACTAGAACTATTGTTTCTTTTTTTTAGCACCATGTCTTACTCCCCGGTTGTGTTATATGCCATTAAATTGGCTCATAAAAGAATGTAATGCCTATATTATTTATTATTATTATTATTATTATTTATTATTATTATTATTTTATTAGCACCGCGTCTTACTACCCGTTCGGGTTATACGTACTTACGCTAATGTGTAATGGTAGAGTGAGTGTGAGATGAAATGGAGGACCTACAGTTTAACGTGGAATCCGAACCACGGTGGCGGCCTGGCATTCCACACATTCACAAGTTGTGAACGAGGGTTGAAGAGCTCAATAATTTCACAAATCATCAATAAGAAGCAACACCAAAAATATTCACAGAAGAATATTGACAGCTTCTTCAAACCTACGTCTACTAAGCAAAATATCACAGTGGCACACCAATCAACATCATGCTCGTATAATAGGCCTAGGTCTACTGAAATAGGGTGTGAATCAGACTCTGACTAAAATATTGAGGTCAGTATGTAAGCACATACAGTACAGTATATAGATAATTTGCCAGTAGTGCTATAGGCCCATTGTAATCTCAACCTTCCCCATTTGAATACCTGTGTTATTTGTGTGTCTTAAATGATATGTATAGTTTACCTCGTCACGTTAAAGTATAAAATTACTTTAGATAAATTACAATTTTCATTCTTTAGGCACAGCTTTTTTCCCCCTCGATAAGACAGACTTTTCATAACTCGAACAGGCCCCCTTTAGTATGAATTATCGAGCGTAGACTGAATTTCAGAATTTAATGAAAAACATTTAATTTATACCCAAGAGATTATGTTTTGTTCCTTTGGGTTGGTTAATAATAATAAAAATGTTAACTGTTATAATATATTAAAATAATTTACAAAAATTAAAGAAAAAGTAACTAAGAGATTAATTTTACAATTTTATTTTACTATCATTGTAAACATGCTTTCTTGTGTGTATAGGCTGTTAAAAATATAAATGTAAAATAAAAATCCCAGCACACTACTGTACTGGTGGACTATTTAGTGAGCCAGGATTAACAAGGTAAACATGCTTAATTAATAACTGTATCATACTCGGCAGTTAAAAAATATAATCAACATAATTATATATTATTACCTCAATTTGTCCCCTGTTGGAAATCGGAAAAATGTCAAGCCAGGATTTATCGTGGATGATCCGTAGCATCCTGTCACAGAGCAAGTGTAGACGACTGGAATTGGCATTGTTTTTATATTTACACTGTCAATCCAAGTCAAAATATAAATATTCAAATACAAAAAACAAAACATAATAAACAATTGAAAATTAACACTAATTACAAAATATTAACTAATACAAATTAATTTGAAAACGCAAAATAAGTTAAGAAGAGGAGACCAATCTAAATAACAAAAATATAGTTTATAACTAATGACCCCAATGAAAAATATTTTAAAATGGAGTCAAACCATTAGTCAAATATTTGTAATGTGTTTGGTGGGTCTAAAATTATTTAAAAATTCTCGTGATGAAGAAAAATAAATGTTTATTTAATAAAAATAAAAATTTATTTTTAAAATAAATACATTTTCAATACATTTAAAAATAGAAATAAATTGATTTTAATTAAAATTAATGAAAAAGAGTCAAATATATTTCGACTGGTGCGAGCTCTAGACAAATATGTGAGCACTAAATGAAGAATATAGGCAAGGGGGAGAGGGGAAGAAACATAGTACAAAATTTTACTATCCCAGTGTCAACCCCGTGATAAACAATATCTGGAGCCTGTTGTGAACATGCTATTGTTACCACAGGACTAAACCCACGTAGTAGTTGATGCGCTAGCGTGGCCTTGTGGAGGTCATTGGAGCTGTAGTGCTAAGTGTGTCCACCCCCTCCATCTTCTACTACCTCACAGCGCTGTGCGCAGGCGCCGATAATCTAAGCTCTCATTGGCTGTGAATGACATCACCTTACGTCATGCAATCCATCCACATTTCCCCCGCTGTTACAAGCAGGATATAAGCAAGTGCTCAGCGATACTCTGTACTCTTTGATGCCATTAGTTCTAAGGAACATTGTAAGAAGTTATCTTTGATTTATATTAGGTTTTTTTTGGGCGTTTCAATATTGTTTCTAAGTTGCGTAAATTGTCTTATAATATCTATTTATTACGGCTAATTTCGTTGAGCTGAGATTAAAGTATTAGTTTATCTTTAATCCTTCCGATCATGTTGAAATTTATTATTAAAGTTTTGGTCAGAGGGTTAGGCCTCTATGCACTGGCGTATAACTTATGTTATTCGTAGGTATGAATCTGTTAGTGTTAGTATTAAAGGGGAGGAACAGCCTAGATTACTGTAACTCTTTTTTGTATGCTCTTTATTGACAAGCCAGTCATTTGTCATTTGAATTCGATGTAACTCTTATATGTTTATTATAGAATCCCTATTATCTGATTGTATATTACGGACATAATTATAGCAAAATTTTTGTGTTGTAAATTGATATTGCTGCTCGTCCTAAAATTAATAATGTATAAACTAATTATAATTTTATTAATTAGAGAGAATTTATGTTATGTTTAAATGTCTAATATATTTTGTCGAAGTCGCAGCCTTATTTCATCTTATGAAGTTATAAATTTATATTTTTACCAGTTATAAATAAGCTTGCTGAAAGGCCCTAATTGTTACTAGTCCTGATTTTATTTAACTTGAACACTAATTCCCTGATGTTGTAAAATGGGTAGGTTGTGTTAAGGGGTGTTCATTAACGATCCCTGATGATTTACTAGCGTAATATTTTTTTTGTATGACGCTCTCGTTGTGGTGGTATTCTGGTCAGATAGGGAAAGGACGCTACCGGCGGGGGAGGGTTGAAGTTCATTCTGATTATACCTCCTTCAGCTTTACTAACTGGTGAAGTTAACGTACACTGATATATTATAAAAGTATTATTATTATTATTATTATTATTATTATTATTATTATTATTATTATTAGCACCGCGTCTTACTACCCATTCGGGTTATACGCACTTACGCTAATGTGTAATGGTAGGGTGATTGTGAGATGAAACGGAGGACCTACAGTTTAACGTGGAATCCGAACCACGGTGGAGGCCTGGCATTCCCTTATAAAAGTAGAATTCAATATATAATTACAATGATGGTAGTTGAAATTAAAGTTGAAATAATGATTATAATAACAATATTAATGTATTACAATGTAACCTAAAAAGAACTGAATGTGGATTAATTAGATATAAATTGATTACACAAAAGAATATATTGACAATGGATATGATTTTACAAGAATAGGACCATCTTGCATAAAACATGAATATATAACATATTAAATAAATAAATAAATAAATTGAAAATTAAAAAACATAATATTTTAGGTTAAGATGGATAAGTAAATATGGCAAGAATCAAAAAATATAATATTTATTAAATTATTGATTGTTGAGGATTGATAATGATGATTTAAAATTTATATTTTAATACTGAATTCTGGCTTATCTGCTTTAATGCCCTTGTTCCTTTTATTTCTTTGTGGCTGGTGTAGTTTCAGCCCAAGTTGCTACATGTTTCGGCGTGTCAATACGACGCCATCATAGGCTATAGATTAAAAAACAAAACAAATTATGGTACAATTCCAGTGTGAAATGTTATACGTAGAAAAGAATATGCAAAGGTTGAACGTGAATATAATAATGAAATATTGTATTTACCAATTAACGCCTTTAATATAAGTTTGTCATTATTGAAGAACTGAAACTGATCTTAGAAGGTGTGATATAACCATGTGTATATGAACAGAGTCCAAATTTGTTCTAGAAGAAAGATGTAAGAAATCAAAGAGATTGAAATGTATATGGTATTGAGAATCTAATAGTGTTGGAGTGAAATGCAGATAGATAGATAAATTAACGTGAATATAATAATGAAATATCGTATTTACCAATTAATGCCTTTAATATGAGTTTGTCAGTATTGAAGAGTTGAAACTGATTTTAGAAGGTGTAATATAATCATGTGTATATGAACAGAGTCCAAATTTGTTCTAGAAGAAAATGAAAGAAATTAAAGAGATTGAATTTTATATGGTAATGAGAATCTAATATTGTTGGAGCGAAATGCAGAGAGATATGTAAATTAAACTGGTATAAAATTAATAATCAGGATTTATAAAATATAAAAAAGGGGGGTGCAGAAAGATAGAAATTTAACTGGTGTAAATTTTAGTCAGGAAATATAAAAAATATAAAAAGTTCTTAAGTTTCTTGATATTGGCCTGAACATGGCATGAACTGATATGGAAGGATGGGCGTGTAATATAAGGGAAATTATTTCATTTTTGTATGCTGGGGTAGGTGTCTTAGAGTATTAATAAGTGTTTGATTTTCAAAGTGGGTTTGTTCATTGAGAATATTTCTGTTGTTAAGTATGGCAGTTTGAATAAATATGTTTTCTGCCGTATTCATGTTGTGCCTTTCTGAGATTTGTGTAAAAGTTTCATACATTTTTCCATAGGGGTTGGTTGATGACCGGATGTTTTTAGGTGTTCTGAAAATTTGGATTTATTCCTATTGTGTTTGAAATCACTTATATGCTCGGAATACCTAGTCAAAATTTGAAGTCCAGACTGACCTATGTAAACGCTATTGCACTCACAAGTGAGTTGGTATATACCGCTGTGTTGATATTGGTTAACTTTATTGAGATTGGAGTTGTTGATATGTTTTTTGACATTGTTATTGGTGCTGAAAGCGATTTTGAGTTTATGTTTTTTGAAAATGTTGGTGATGTTGTTAATTTCTTGGCCAGTGTAATTAAATTTGATCCATTTGTTTTGGCTGTCAGGATTGGTATGAAGGTTTTTTAGAGTAGTTGTGTTGTTTAGTTGATATTTTTGTTTCTGAAGGATCCGATATACGAAGGAATGGGAGTAACCATGGGATGTAGCTAATTGCTTGATAACGCTGAGTTCCATTTTGAAGTTTTTCTTGTTTAGAGGTATATGGAGTAGTCGATAGATTAAACTGTTGAAAGCTGCTTTTTGTGGATAGGTGGATGGTTACAATCATTTGGAATGATGATATCTGTATGCGTGGGTTTTCTATCGATTTTATATTCAAAAAGGTTGAGTTTATTCTTTGTTATTGAAAGATCTAGGTAGTTGATGCTGTTGTTGACTTCATGTTCTACTGTGAGTTTGAGGTTGGGATGAATGTTATTCATACTATAAGTTAGATCATGTTGAGAAGAGTTAGGAAGAGGTTCAGAGATTACCAGAATGTTATTCATACTATAAGTTAGATCATGTTGAGAAGAGTTAGGAAGAGGTTCATAGATTACCAGAATGTTATTCATACTATAAGTTAGATCATGTTGAGAAGAGTTAGGAAGAGGTTCATAGATTACCAGAATGTTATTCATACTATAAGTTAGATCATGTTGAGAAGAGTTAGGAAGAGGTTCATAGATTACCAGAATGTTATTCATACTATAAGTTAGATCATGTTGAGATGAGTTAGGAAGAGGTTCATAGATTACCAGAATGTTATTCATACTATAAGTTAGATCATGTTGAGAAGAGTTAGGAAGAGGTTCAGAGATTACCAGAATGTTATTCATACTATAAGTTAGATCATGTTGAGAAGAGTTAAGAAGAGGTTCATAGATTACCAGAATGTTATTCATACTATAAGTTAGATCATGTTGAGAAGAGTTAAGAAGAGGTTCATAGATTACCAGAATGTTATTCATACTATAAGTTAGATCATGTTGAGAAGAGGTTCATAGATTACCAGAATGTTATTCATACTATTAGTTAGATCATGTTGAGATGAGTTAGGAAGAGGTTCATAGATTACCAGAATGTTATTCATACTATAAGTTAGATCATGTTGAGAAGAGTTAGGAAGAGGTTCAGAGATTACCAGAATGTTATTCATACTATAAGTTAGATCATGTTGAGAAGAGTTAAGAAGAGGTTCATAGATTACCAGAATGTTATTCATACTATAAGTTAGATCATGTTGAGAAGAGGTTCATAGATTACCAGAATGTTATTCATACTATTAGTTAGATCATGTTGAGAAGAGTTAGGAAGAGGTTCAGAGATTACCAGAATGTTATTCATACTATAAGTTAGATCATGTTGAGAAGAGTTAGGAAGAGGTTCATAGATTACCAGAATGTTATTCATACTATAAGTTAGATCATGTTGAGAAGAGTTAGGAAGAGGTTCATAGATTACCAGAATGTTATTCATACTATAAGTTAGATCATGTTGAGATGAGTTAGGAAGAGGTTCATAGATTACCAGAATGTTATTCATACTATAAGTTAGATCATGTTGAGAAGAGTTAGGAAGAGGTTCAGAGATTACCAGAATGTTATTCATACTATAAGTTAGATCATGTTGAGAAGAGTTAAGAAGAGGTTCATAGATTACCAGAATGTTATTCATACTATAAGTTAGATCATGTTGAGAAGAGTTAAGAAGAGGTTCATAGATTACCAGAATGTTATTCATACTATAAGTTAGATCATGTTGAGAAGAGGTTCATAGATTACCAGAATGTTATTCATACTATTAGTTAGATCATGTTGAGAAGAGTTAAGAAGAGGTTCATAGATTACCAGAATGTTATTCATACTATTAGTTAGATCATGTTGAGAAGAGTTAGGAAGAGGTTCATAGATTACCAGAATGTTATTCATACTATAAGTTAGATCATGTTGAGAAGAGTTAAGAAGAGGTTCATAGATTACCAGAATGTTATTCATACTATTAGTTAGATCATGTTGAGAAGAGTTAGGAAGAGGATCATAGATTACCAGAATGTTATTCATACTATAAGTTAGATCATGTTGAGAAGAGTTAGGAAGAGGTTCATAGATTACCAGAATGTTATTCATACTATAAGTTAGATCATGTTGAGAAGAGTTAAGAAGAGGTTCATAGATTACCAGAATGTTATTCATACTATTAGTTAGATCATGTTGAGAAGAGTTAGGAAGAGGTTCATAGATTACCAGAATGTTATTCATACTATAAGTTAGATCATGTTGAGAAGAGTTAGGAAGAGGTTCATAGATTACCAGAATGTTATTCATACTATTAGTTAGATCATGTTGAGAAGAGTTAGGAAGAGGTTCATAGATTACCAGAATGTTATTCATACTATAAGTTAGATCATGTTGAGAAGAGTTAGGAAGAGGTTCATAGATTACCAGAATGTTATTCATACTATAAGTTAGATCATGTTGAGAAGAGTTAGGAAGAGGTTCATAGATTACCAGAATGTTATTCTATACTATAAGTTAGATCATGTTGAGAAGAGTTAGGAAGAGGTTCATAGATTACCAGAATGTTATTCATACTATTAGTTAGATCATGTTGAGAAGAGTTAGGAAGAGGTTCATAGATTACCAGAATGTTATTCATACTATAAGTTAGATCATGTTGAGAAGAGTTAGGAAGAGGTTCATAGATTACCAGAATGTTATTCATACTATTAGTTAGATCATGTTGAGAAGAGTTAAGAAGGTTCATAGATTACCAGAATGTTATTCATACTATAAGTTAGATCATGTTGAGAAGAGTTAGGAAGAGGTTCATAGATTACCAGAATGTTATTCATACTATTAGTTAGATCATGTTGAGAAGAGTTAGGAAGAGGTTCATAGATTACCAGAATGTTATTCATACTATTAGTTAGATCATGTTGAGAAGAGTTAAGAAGAGGTTCATAGATTACCAGAATGTTATTCATACTATAAGTTAGATCATGTTGAGAAGAGTTAGGAAGAGGTTCATAGATTACCAGAATGTTATTCATACTATTAGTTAGATCATGTTGAGAAGAGTTAGGAAGAGGTTCATAGATTACCAGAATGTTATTCATACTATAAGTTAGATCATGTTGAGAAGAGGTTCATAGATTACCAGAATGTTATTCATACTATAAGTTAGATCATGTTGAGAAGAGTTAGGAAGAGGTTCATAGATTACCAGATGTTATTCATACTATAAGTTAGATCATGTTGAGAAGAGTTAGGAAGAGGTTCATAGATTACCAGAATGTTATTCATACTATAAGTTAGATCATGTTGAGAAGAGTTAGGAAGAGGTTCATAGATTACCAGAATGTTATTCATACTATTAGTTAGATCATGTTGAGAAGAGTTAGGAAGAGGTTCATAGATTACCAGAATGTTATTCATACTATAAGTTAGATCATGTTGAGAAGAGGTTCATAGATTACCAGAATGTTATTCATACTATTAGTTAGATCATGTTGAGAAGAGTTAGGAAGAGGTTCATAGATTACCAGATGTTATTCATACTATAAGTTAGATCATGTTGAGAAGAGGTTCATAGATTACCAGAATGTTATTCATACTATTAGTTAGATCATGTTGAGAAGAGTTAGGAAGAGGTTCATAGATTACCAGAATGTTATTCATACTATTAGTTAGATCATGTTGAGAAGAGTTAGGAAGAGGTTCATAGATTACCAGAATGTTATTCATACTATAAGTTAGATCATGTTGAGAAGAGTTAGGAAGAGGTTCATAGATTACCAGAATGTTATTCATACTATTAGTTAGATCATGTTGAGAAGAGTTAGGAAGAGGTTCAGAGATTACCAGAATGTTATTCATACTATTAGTTAGATCATGTTGAGAAGAGTTAGGAAGAGGTTCATAGATTACCAGAATGTTATTCATACTATTAGTTAGATCATGTTGAGAAGAGTTAGGAAGAGGTTCATAGATTACCAGAATGTTATTCATACTATTAGTTAGATCATGTTGAGAAGAGTTAGGAAGAGGTTCATAGATTACCAGAATGTTATTCATACTATTAGTTAGATCATGTTGAGAAGAGTTAGGAAGAGGTTCAGAGATTACCAGAATGTTATTCATACTATTAGTTAGATCATGTTGAGAAGAGTTAGGAAGAGGTTCATAGATTACCAGAATGTTATTCATACTATTAGTTAGATCATGTTGAGAAGAGTTAGGAAGAGGTTCATAGATTACCAGAATGTTATTCATACTATAAGTTAGATCATGTTGAGAAGAGGTTCATAGATTACCAGAATGTTATTCATACTATTAGTTAGATCATGTTGAGAAGAGGTTCATAGATTACCAGAATGTTATTCATACTATTAGTTAGATCATGTTGAGAAGAGTTAGGAAGAGGTTCATAGATTACCAGAATGTTATTCATACTATAAGTTAGATCATGTTGAGAAGAGGTTCATAGATTACCAGAATGTTATTCATACTATAAGTTAGATCATGTTGAGAAGAGGTTCATAGATTACCAGAATGTTATTCATACTATTAGTTAGATCATGTTGAGAAGAGTTAGGAAGAGGTTCAGAGATTACCAGAATGTTATTCATACTATAAGTTAGATCATGTTGAGAAGAGTTAGGAAGAGGTTCATAGATTACCAGAATGTTATTCATACTATTAGTTAGATCATGTTGAGAAGAGTTAAGAAGAGGTTCATAGATTACCAGAATGTTATTCATACTATAAGTTAGATCATGTTGAGAAGAGTTAGGAAGAGGTTCATAGATTACCAGAATGTTATTCATACTATAAGTTAGATCATGTTGAGAAGAGTTAGGAAGAGGTTCATAGATTACCAGAATGTTATTCATACTATAAGTTAGATCATGTTGAGAAGAGGTTCATAGATTACCAGAATGTTATTCATACTATTAGTTAGATCATGTTGAGAAGAGTTAAGAAGAGGTTCATAGATTACCAGAATGTTATTCATACTATAAGTTAGATCATGTTGAGAAGAGTTAGGAAGAGGTTCAGAGATTACCAGAATGTTATTCATACTATAAGTTAGATCATGTTGAGAAGAGTTAGGAAGAGGTTCATAGATTACCAGAATGTTATTCATACTATTAGTTAGATCATGTTGAGAAGAGTTAGGAAGAAGTTCATAGATTACCATAATGTTATTCATACTATTAGTTAGATCATGTTGAGAAGAGTTAGGAAGAGGTTCAGAGATTACCAGAATGTTATTCATACTATAAGTTAGATCATGTTGAGAAGAGTTAGGAAGAGGTTCATAGATTACCAGAATGTTATTCATACTATTAGTTAGATCATGTTGAGAAGAGTTAAGAAGAGGTTCATAGATTACCAGAATGTTATTCATACTATAAGTTAGATCATGTTGAGAAGAGTTAGGAAGAGGTTCAGAGATTACCAGAATGTTATTCATACTATAAGTTAGATCATGTTGAGAAGAGGTTCATAGATTACCAGAATGTTATTCATACTATTAGTTAGATCATGTTGAGAAGAGGTTCATAGATTACCAGAATGTTATTCATACTATAAGTTAGATCATGTTGAGAAGAGTTAGGAAGAGGTTCATAGATTACCAGAATGTTATTCATACTATTAGTTAGATCATGTTGAGAAGAGTTAGGAAGAGGTTCATAGATTACCAGAATGTTATTCATACTATTAGTTAGATCATGTTGAGAAGAGTTAAGAAGAGGATCATAGATTACCAGAATGTTATTCATACTATTAGTTAGATCATGTTGAGAAGAGTTAGGAAGAGGTTCATAGATTACCAGAATGTTATTCATACTATTAGTTAGATCATGTTGAGAAGAGGTTCATAGATTACCAGAATGTTATTCATACTATAAGTTAGATCATGTTGAGAAGAGTTAGGAAGAGGATCATAGATTACCAGAATGTTATTCATACTATTAGTTAGATCATGTTGAGAAGAGTTAGGAAGAGGTTCATAGATTACCAGAATGTTATTCATACTATTAGTTAGATCATGTTGAGAAGAGGTTCATAGATTACCAGAATGTTATTCATACTATAAGTTAGATCATGTTGAGAAGAGTTAGGAAGAGGTTCATACATTACCAGAATGTTATTCATACTATTAGTTAGATCATGTTGAGAAGAGTTAGGAAGAGGTTCATAGATTACCAGAATGTTATTCATACTATAAGTTAGATCATGTTGAGAAGAGTTAGGAAGAGGTTCATAGATTACCAGAATGTTATTCATACTATTAGTTAGATCATGTTGAGATGAGTTAGGAAGAGGTTCATAGATTACCAGAATGTTATTCATACTATAAGTTAGATCATGTTGAGAAGAGTTAGGAAGAGGTTCATAGATTACCAGAATGTTATTCATACTATTAGTTAGATCATGTTGAGAAGAGTTAGGAAGAGGTTCATAGATTACCAGAATGTTATTCATACTATTAGTTAGATCATGTTGAGAAGAGTTAGGAAGAGGTTCATAGATTACCAGAATGTTATTCATACTATAAGTTAGATCATGTTGAGAAGAGTTAGGAAGAGGTTCAGAGATTACCAGAATGTTATTCATACTATAAGTTAGATCATGTTGAGAAGAGTTAGGAAGAGGTTCAGAGATTACCAGAATGTCGTCGACGTATCGGCAATAAAATGTTACGTTGATTAAGGATTTGAGTTCATTTAAGATTTTGTGATCATATTGTTGTAGAAAGATTTCAGATATAAGATAAGACTTGAAATAGGTGAACCCATAACTAATCCATCATTTTGAGAGAAAAATTTATTGTTGAATTGAAAATAGTTTTGATTGGAGACGGTAATTAAAACGGAAATGATTTGTTTGATATATTCAGAAGAAGCATTATTGGTTTCAAGAATGTTTTTTGTGATGTTTATGGTCTCATTTATGGGAAAATTTGTATATAAATTGGATATGTCAAGAGATAAGAATTTTGATTGGTTACTTATGCTTATATTTTTTAATTTGTTAATTAGGTCATAAGAGCGTTTGACGTTATGAATATATGGAAGTTGTAAATTCTGTTGGAGTGTTTTGGCAAGAAATTTGGTTGTTTTATAGGCAGGGGCATTTTGATAGTTGACTAAGGGCCGGATAGGGATATTAGGTTTTTTAATTTTTAATTTATTTATTTATTTAATATGTTATATATTCATGTTTTATGTAAGATGGTCCTATTCTTGTAAAATCATATCCATTGTCAATATATTCTTTTATGTAATCAATTTATATCTAATTAATCCACATTCAGTTCTTTTTAGGTTTCATTGTAATACATTAATATTGTTATTATAATCATTATTTCAACTTTAATTTCAACTACCATCATTGTAATTATATATTGAATTCTACTTTTATAATATAAATACGTTTCCTTACTACACTACATCATGTTCTTTATGTACACTGATATAGCCCGGACGGACAGTAAAACACCGTGACATAGTACTTAGAGACAATCAAAGAAATTAAACAACAACATTTTGACATTTTGACCAAAAAGACCAAAGTGGTTCGCTAGTCATCCCAATGTTAATAGTATTTGTTTTAAGACATAATTATTATAATATTCGACAACAAGCTTGGCTCATAACGACCGGTCTTAGTACATCCCGATTACTGTACAAACTAGTATCTATGTATACAGTACTAGCCAACCTGTACAAACTAGTATCTATGTATACAGTACTAGCCAACCTGTACAAACTAGTATCTATGTATACAGTACTAGCCAACCTGTACAAACTAGTATCTATGTATACAGTACTAACCAACTTGTACAAACTAGTATCTATGTATACAGTACTAACCAACTTGTACAAACTAGTATCTATGTATACAGTACTAGCCAACCTGTACAAACTAGTATCTATGTATACAGTACTAGCCAACCTGTACAAACTAGTATCTATGTATACAGTACTAACCAACTTGTACAAACTAGTATCTATGTATACAGTACTAGCCAACCTGTACAAACTAGTATCTATGTATACAGTACTAGCCAACCTGTACAAACTAGTATCTATGTATACAGTACTAACCAACTTGTACAAACTAGTATCTATGCATACAGTACTAGCCAACCTGTACAAACTAGTATCCATGTATACAGTACTAGCCAACCTGTACAAACTAGTATCTATGTATACAGTACTAGCCAACCTGTACAAACTAGTATCTATGTATACAGTACTAGCCAACCTGTACAAACTAGTATCTATGTATACAGTACTAGCCAACCTGTACAAACTAGTATCTAAGTATACAGTACTAACCAACCTGTACAAACTAGTATCTATGTATACAGTACTAGCCAACCTGTACAAACTAGTATCTATGTATACAGTACTAACCAACTTGTACAAACTAGTATCTATGTATACAGTACTAGCCAACCTGTACAAACTAGTATCTATGTATACAGTACTAGCCAACCTGTACAAACTAGTATCTATGTATACAGTACTAACCAACTTGTACAAACTAGTATCTATGTATACAGTACTAACCAACCTGTACAAACTAGTATCTATGTATACAGTACTAGCCAACCTGTACAAACTAGTATCTATGTATACAGTACTAGCCAACCTGTACAAACTAGTATCTATGTATACAGTACTAGCCAACCTGTACAAACTAGTATCTATGTATACAGTACTAGCCAACCTGTACAAACTAGTATCTATGTATACAGTACTAGCCAACCTGTACAAACTAGTATCTATGTATACAGTACTAACCAACTTGTACAAACTAGTATCTATGTATACAGTACTAACCAACCTGTACAAACTAGTATCTATGTATACAGTACTAGCCAACCTGTACAAACTAGTATCTATGTATACAGTACTAGCCAACCTGTACAAACTAGTATCTATGTATACAGTACTAGCCAACCTGTACAAACTAGTATCTATGTATACAGTACTAACCAACCTGTACAAACTAGTATCTATGTATACAGTACTAGCCAACCTGTACAAACTAGTATCTATGTATACAGTACTAGCCAACCTGTACAAACTAGTATCTATGTATACAGTACTAACCAACTTGTACAAACTAGTATCTATGTATACAGTACTAACCAACTTGTACAAACTAGTATCTATGTATACAGTACTAGCCAACCTGTACAAACTAGTATCTATGTATACAGTACTAGCCAACCTGTACAAACTAGTATCTATGTATACAGTACTAACCAACTTGTACAAACTAGTATCTATGTATACAGTACTAACCAACTTGTACAAACTAGTATCTATGTATACAGTACTAACCAACTTGTACAAACTAGTATCTATGTATACAGTACTAGCCAACCTGTACAAACTAGTATCTATGTATACAGTACTAACCAACTTGTACAAACTAGTATCTATGTATACAGTACTAGCCAACCTGTACAAACTAGTATCTATGTATACAGTACTAGCCAACCTGTACAAACTAGTATCTATGTATACAGTACTAGCCAACCTGTACAAACTAGTATCTATGTATACAGTACTAGCCAACCTGTACAAACTAGTATCTATGTATACAGTACTAGCCAACCTGTACAAACTAGTATCTATGTATACAGTACTAGCCAACCTGTACAAACTAGTATCTATGTATACAGTACTAGCCAACCTGTACAAACTAGTATCTATGTATACAGTACTAACCAACTTGTACAAACTAGTATCTATGTATACAGTACTAGCCAACCTGTACAAACTAGTATCTATGTATACAGTACTAGCCAACCTGTACAAACTAGTATCTATGTATACAGTACTAGCCAACCTGTACAAACTAGTATCTATGTATACAGTACTAACCAACTTTTACAAACTAGTATCTATGTATACAGTACTAGCCAACCTGTACAAACTAGTATCTATGTATACAGTACTAGCCAACCTGTACAAACTAGTATCTATGTATACAGTACTAGCCAACCTGTACAAACTAGTATCTATGTATACAGTACTAACCAACTTGTACAAACTAGTATCTATGTATACAGTACTAACCAACTTGTACAAACTAGTATCTATGTATACAGTACTAGCCAACCTGTACAAACTAGTATCTATGTATACAGTACTAGCCAACCTGTACAAACTAGTATCTATGTATACAGTACTAACCAACTTGTACAAACTAGTATCTATGTATACAGTACTAACCAACCTGTACAAACTAGTATCTATGTATACAGTACTAACCAACTTGTACAAACTAGTATCTATGTATACAGTACTAGCCAACCTGTACAAACTAGTATCTATGTATACAGTACTAACCAACTTGTACAAACTAGTATCTATGTATACAGTACTAGCCAACCTGTACAAACTAGTATCTATGTATACAGTACTAGCCAACCTGTACAAACTAGTATCTATGTATACAGTACTAGCCAACCTGTACAAACTAGTATCTATGTATACAGTACTAGCCAACCTGTACAAACTAGTATCTATGTATACAGTACTAACCAACTTGTACAAACTAGTATCTATGTATACAGTACTAACCAACTTGTACAAACTAGTATCTATGTATACAGTACTAGCCAACCTGTACAAACTAGTATCTATGTATACAGTACTAACCAACTTGTACAAACTAGTATCTATGTATACAGTACTAACCAACTTGTACAAACTAGTATCTATGTATACAGTACTAACCAACTTGTACAAACTTGTATCTATGTATACAGTACTAGCCAACCTGTACAAACTAGTATCTATGTATACAGTACTTGCCAACCTGTACAAACTAGTATCTATGTATACAGTACTAACCAACTTGTACAAAATGGATCCTGCGTGTATTCTTTTAAAACAATAAATGTTCTCTGTATAAAGACAAGAGCCCTGAATAACTGACCATCACCTTATCTCCCGAACTTCCATACCTGGAATCTTGAAACTTGGCAATACGTTGGCATCCGATAAGATGGTGTTTGGCGAAATGAATCTCCCAAATCGATAAACCGGGTGTAGAAATACTGTGATTGCAACCACAAAACTAAAAAAAAACCGGAAAGATCTAAAAATGGGAATTCAAGAAATGAAGTGGCTATAATTAGAAAAAAACTTTTCAGATTAGGTGGAAAATTAAAATTTTGTCTGATAGGTAGAGAGACTATTACAGATAATCCAAATAAATATTATAATATGGAATTTCTAAGAATGATTTAGAGAAAGAGTTAATATTTCTATAACTAATATAAATAACTAATCAGTGTGGATGCAAAATTGAATTTTTCTGGCAGTTAAAGAGACCAATCCAATTATTCATAACCTACATACTCTATAGAACTAGGAACTTTAAAGTTAGTTGCTGAACATAAAAAAGTACTCAATCTATCCCTATCCTGAGCTAGCTCCATCCAGTCCACCTCATTAAAACCTATCCCTATCCTGAGCTAGCTCCATCCAGTCCACCTCATTACAACCTATCCCTTACTTGAGCTAGTTCTATCCAGCCCACCATGATCTATTAGACTAATTATCTTAATATTCTCCTGTGATTATTACTTGGTATGTAACTCATCATTATATAACCTCTTCCACTCCCCAGTAACCTAATATAAATTTGGACCCAGTATCTTCCTAAGCATCTTGTTTCCCCCTCTTCCTCTAAGCTAGGAGAGCCCGTGGTGGTGTATATTGTGAATGTTAGATTCCTAAACAGCAACAACTTACTCACTGATAAATAGGGATAGAAATACAAGATTAAAACTCGTATCTAGGCGTTGACTAAGTTTATAAACAAAATTGCTATTTTGATTTTCCCATGAAAATGACTTTTAGGGTACTTTACTGAAGCGGAACTTTCCTTATCTCCGTAACTATTTAAGATACTAAATAACTTATCATTGCAAAATATTAGTAGTATTAAAAATAAAAATCTTTTAATCGGAATATATAAAACCAATAGGTCTGAGATAATGGCAAATGTATTAATACACCTATGTGAGCTTTAGTTGTACAGAAATACTACGTAAACGTAATCAGTCTCTAATGCCATAAGGTAAACAGATAAGTAGGTTCCCAAAAAGTTTATTCTTTTTTATCTAACCTCTTAAGGGAAATGTTTGTACAGCAATGATGTATCTCCTTCATTTTAGACTCGATAGTCATAACAAAAATGCGATAGCCATAAGATGGATAACTTCTAATAAAATGTCGAAAATTTTAACCGGAAGTCGGACTTTTAATACAAAGTATTGATCCTTGTAGACCCAATATTGATATATTTATTTCGTCCAAATATACTAGTGAGGATTTAATTATTAAAAAATATCATAAAATTTAAATTCGGGAGTTTAAAAAGTCTAACGTAGCTATTACGCAATTTTTGCTCGGGGTTGCTAACATATATTATTTTGTTTCACATATAATTATATCACAGATTGTATTAGTTTTATAAGTTTAGATTATATCTCTGGAAAATTACAGCTGCAGATTACATGACTTAATGTATGAATGCCTGAATGTGATTTATTAACGTTTCTAGCTGTTAGATAAAATGGCCTTTAAATGAAATTTGGGGTTAATTTTAATGATATTTCAGGGAATTGTTTGTTTGATTTTTCAATGTTGTATAAAACCCAGGTGTGTTACTCTAGTGATTATGTTAGTAAATATTAGTTAATTTATGTTGTTCTCCAGTATAAATGTTTGTAGATGAGCAGGTTTAACAGTAGGAACGTAATGGGACTTGGTTTCTCCTAGGTAGAATGACGAGTCATGGCAACTAGACCCCTGCAAGTCATGCGTGTGTCGCGAGGGTCAACCCAGGTGCGTCATGGAGAAGTGTCCTCACAACAACGTCTTGTGTCCTCCTAACTACAGACTCGTGCAAGAGTCTGGCCAGTGCTGTGCTCGCTGCGTTGAGAGTAAGACACACACACATCTTAATAACAAGTATTATAAGTGACTCAAGCAATATTATTTTGATAAATAACCGGCGACATAGTGTTGTGTTGTGTTTAGTGCAACTGGCTACGAGCCTTGGGGTTCTATTCCCGCCTAGTACTTTGGGTATTTTTCCGAAAGGGGAACTTCCCCAACGATTACAAGGATTTGGTTAGTTAGGCTGAAGTTAGGTTTAAGTGTTTACACTGGTTCCACACCTCACACTAACTATCATTCTCATACTCACTATCACCCTCACACTCTCTATCACCATCACACTCACTTTCACCATTATACTCACTATCACCATCACCATCACCATCATCTCATCTCATTGGGACATGGAAAGAGCCTCCATAGAAAGGCTGTACAATTAATACATTTAGACATATCCTGGAAAATTGTACATTAGTACTGAATAATCTTTATACTACTAGACTAAAAGTGATGTAACCCAGACACGCAATATTATTATTTTATTATTTGTTTTAGGTGAGGGGGTGTGCACTGTGTTTGGTGACCCACACTACCGGACGTTTGATGGCAAGCTATACAGTTTCCAAGGATCTTGCAAAATCTGTTGACTGCAGACTGTGTAGCACACACTTTCAATATCAGAGTCACAAATAATGCCAGAACAACCAAGACTTCATCATGGACCAAAACTATTTCCATAAAGGTTGAAATCTCATTATTTAGGTTAGGCCTTTCCTGGCAAATCGTTAATTGTGTATATTTGATCATATATTTTCTAATTACTTTTGTCAAATTAATTCAATTAACTTTACTAAAACAACTAAAAGTACTTTTTAGATAAATAAAACAGATAACTTTGAAAAACATTAACCTTTTTAAGAAAACATTAGCCGAAGGTACCTAAAATCTTTTTATGCTTTTGAAACATATATTTAAAACTAATTATTATATGTATTGATCAAATATGTTTATTATAATTTTAAAGCATAAATAATTTAATCATATTGTATGAGTCATAAATCACTGAAAGATCTCAATTTTTACTTACTACTTTATTATTGCCCTTTGAACAAAAGTAAAAACATAGTTGTTTGCTCTTACGATGACTGCTACACCGACATCATTTTAAATGAGAGAAAGACGCACCAGATAATAACTTTGGGGGAGTGAATTGGTCACCAATAAATATTATGAGGATTATCAGTTGCCAAATAGTTACAGTTATCTCTGTTAATGATTCTATAAAAATGAGTCTGTAAGTATGTTAGCCAACTTTAGCATTGTTTGTTTCAGAGCAAAAAAAATCTTAAAAACTCTGTTACACACTCCATAACAAAAGGCTCTCAACATCATATAAATAATTCCTTGTTTACTGCTAACAAATTTATGTTTAATTTTGTTTATAGAACAATAATACAGAATAATTATATAACTTACCAACAAATTCATCAAACCATGACTAACTTATCCAACATCTCATATGTTTATTTATAAGCTTTACCTGCTCAAAAAGAAAGTTATGGTAAGAGATACAATCTTAGAAAGTTTAGTTAGTTGAGAAATATCCCAATTTATATAATTTATTATAGTTAAAACATAATATTAATTTGTTTGTAAAAAATATCTTGTAAAGCTATAGTTTATAAACTCCTCTGCCCGCATCGTTGAGGCCAAGGAAGCCACATTGCCCTTTAAGTGTGTGAATGCGTATAGGTGAGATTGAGTATATACTTTTAATAATATTACTTTATAAAATTAAAATTTATAAGGTATTGAATATTAATGTTAATAATTTAATTATTTCAAGGTTGGTGAAATAAAAGTAAATCTCGGCCAGAAGATGAGAGTGAAGTTGAATGGCAAGAGAATTGAACCTCCGTATTCGTATGGTGACCATATTATTGTCAATAAAACTGATGATAGTATCGTGGTCTACACTAAACTGGGAATAAAGATTTTGTGGGACGGAAACAGTTTCCTGGAGGTGTCTGCCCCAACTTCTTATAAGGGCAAGTTGTGTGGCCTCTGTGGCAATTTCAACAACAAAAAGAGAGATGACTTTGCTAACAGGCAAGGTCGCCTGGTGTCCAACCCAGAGAGGTTCGGTTTGGCATGGCGAGTTGGTGGGAAGAAGGCTTGCACACGACCTCAGGATGACTTTTACAGTGAACCCCAGTGTTCGGCTCGGTCGTCGAGCCGTTTCGATAGAGACTCCAACCTTTGCAAAAAGTTGAGAAAGTCTTCGACATTTGGAGTTTGCCACGGAAAAGTTCACCCAACCATGTACATTGAGTGAGTATTTTTTATTCTTGTTTCAGATCCACTAATACATGGGTTGAATAGCAATTGTGTAAACTTACGAGTGAATATTTAAACACACCATATAATCCTTAACAAGTGTATTCCAACTTAATATATTTTAAATATATCTCAAACCATTTTTATTGTACTCATATTGGCCGAAAATGTGTAACTAGTAAAAGTAAAGACAGAACAATTGACTTATACATTTATTAAAATGTAAATGTTAAATATTTAACTGAAATTAATTCAATCCTTCTTTAACTATTGAATTATCCACCAACTTGTTACAAGCACAAGGCATATTCGTGCATATAGCTTAATAGTCGAGAATATATTCAATTATACCCACCAAGTTAAAAATCTATCACTTCTTTCAATCTATAGGATTATATAGTAGTGAATCCATTTTACATCATGTTCTAGAGAGTATGACGATACTAGCCTTGATATTGCCGTGCGTCTAATGATGATTATTCCTCCTTCTCATGAAAACCTTAAGATTGATTTTGTAAAACTGTATCATATCACAATCTCTCTTATATGATGCTCATGTGGGAAACCGTTTTCAGTCAACTAACAATGCACGCGCTATAAGTTTTTGTTTGTTTTTCACCAGTCCTGGCGCTGATATAAAGGCAGAGACTCGTTTGGAATAAACATTTATGACAGTGAGAATGTATTCGTAACTCCGGGTTGATCTAAAATAGGGTAACATCTCAATCAGATTGTCCTGTAGCATTTCTTTCAATCAATCTTCTAGCATAATAATAAGTTCAAATGGGAAATCCCAACTTACAGACATTTTTCAGGGAATAAAATAAACAGTGTTTGTAAAAATATTCCAGCCTTTCACGCTTTTTCAATGACCTAAACGAATTTTTTGTCACGAAAGTTAGCCAACTTTAGCATTGTTTGTTTCAGAGCAAAAAAAATCTTAAAAACTCTAATACACACTCCATAACAAAAGGCTCTCAACATCATATAAATAACTCCTTGTTTACTGCTAACAAATTTATGTTTAATTTGCTATATCTCCAGCTCATCCTCCTCACTGAGCACAGGTTTGATGATACATAAATACTTTGTTCTGAAACGTTATTTAACACACACATAATTTTCGTTCCTACCCGAATATATGTTATTTTCCTTGAGTATAGACTCTTAGACATCTGGGTCTTTCTTGGAGCAATGTGAAGGTTCATTTTTGAAGAGTCATACTTAATGTCCTAGATTATATAGAAGAATGACTCTAATAGGAAGTATATCGCTGAACATGAATCTAGTGTCACTAAGCCTCGTTTATTATGTAACAAATGAAACCCAAACCCTAGAGATGGTGATGAATACAAATAAGTTAAGCAAGGATAGGATAACGTACATTGATAAACAAAAGAGAAAATTACAAGTTAACAAATAAGTTCATTGATATCAAAACAAAAGGGAATAGTTAGACATTCACTGACATTAGGGCATTCCACACTTTCCATATTAAATGATCAGCGTTAACAATGTTACTAGAAACATTGTTACCAAATTTCCCTATTTTGTGCAAGACACGTCAACCTAGACAACAAAGCTTGGGTTGAAGATTGACTAACATGTGACTCCTTAAAGAATAACATGTGCACTTTCTAAAATGAAAGTGTACAAAACAGACAACTACCCCAATTCTAATCAGAAGGGTTAAATTAAGTGATGGTTAATCAACAAAACAAAACTCTAGTCCAGCTATACGGCTGTTAGCCTCTAAAATGATAAGCATGGTCAAATAATGATGTAGAACCACTTTTAAAACTAAGGAGGCTGTATTTAAGGAGCGATAACTGCTAACTGAGCTAGCTAGCGTTGGTAGCTCCAAAAACGAGTAATGTGATAGAAAATAAATGTTCCAAAAGCTGGAATATTGGTCAGCTAATAGAAAAAGAGAGATTTCAGGAATCTAGACCATTAGGAAACTATGGTAGGCCTATTCCTAATTAGTACTGCCTCATTATCCAATAGAATAGTTAACACTCGACACTAGTCTGGAGACAGACTACAACAATGGAAAACTTCTAAACTTAAAAGTGTCAAGCGACACCTGGGTACAAACTAAAGATTATACCATATTCGACATAGTCACATAGAACAGGGCATAGTCATATAATCCAGACTCTGGCAAATAGTATACTACTAAACTTAACAAACATTGAAGCTTCGCGCTGGAAGCCTCCTGGATGCTTGTGTAATGAGTTGTTGAAATGGAATACAATAATAGTACGAGAAGCTGTATTATATATGAAATATATCTGATGCCCAAGGAGAAGAGGGGAAGGGGTCTACTCTCATGCGCCAGAATTATACAGAACAATAAACCAGAGTTAGCTGGAGTCCACAGAAGCACACACAGGATGTTCCAGTCTTGCTTTGCTGAGACAGTTGATTAGATGCAGCTGCCCAGGCAGGACTCAAGTGACCTAGTATGCAACATACGGGCCAAATGGTCCATTACACAAGTTGGACCCAACATGTTGGAAGACATCACATTGCGTTTATTGTCACCAAGTTATTTGAAAGGCTAAATTATTTCCGTCGCGGCTACACCACACTCATGACGTGAGTCATGTAAATGATAATACATTGTTTTGTGGAATGTGTCAACTCAAATTATTTTGATTTGTGTAATTTATATGTTCTAAATGGGGGTGTTTGTTTATTTTAAATATTGTAATTTTGTGAATTGCAAGTGACAGAAAGATTTAGCAACATGTTTTAAGGGTGAGTAAACAATAGGACACAAGTGCTGACGGCATAATGTCTTGTCAACATTCCTTTTGGCAATCAGGTCAAGTTGTAGTATAATAGTACTATTTTCCAAGCTAACAGGGCTGACAATTCACCATCGATTCATGGGGGTCACTCTGGACATTTTGGGGGCCATGAGGGTTAGGACGCCGGATCGGTGAGTGCATGTGCTGGGGGGCTACCATCATGCCAAGGTACTGGGGTTCATAACCGTTTAAGTCCACCTAGGGTATCAGTCAGGTCATTGGTTAAGCGTTCCTTGCTATCCTTCATTCTGTCATGAGCTTTTGAGTAAGTCTTTTCAAATACTTTTTATAGCTTTTTTTGTAACTTCTTAACGACATCACATTTTGTAGTAGTGCAAAGTATTACATTGAAACCCTAAAAACCAAAGCCGTACATCATTTGTGAGCCACACAGTAATACATCATGTCCTCACCCTTATCCTCGACTGCAACACATCCTCACAGTAATACATCATGTCCTCACCCTTATCCTCGACTGCAACACATCCTCACAGTAATACATCATGTCCTCACCCTTATCCTCGACTGCACACATCCTCACAGTAATACATATGTCTCACCTTATCCTCGACTGCAACACATCCTCACAGTAATACATCATGTCCTCACCCTTATCCTCGACTGCAAACACATCCTCACAGTAATACATCATGTCCTCACCCTTATCCTCGACTGCAACACATCCTCACAGATTTGGCCATGAAAGAGGCGGATAAATTTGTTTTGTTTCAATCCAGTTTTAAAATGTAGGGAGAATCAATTAATTATTCATCGTGTTAAAAGGGCAATTTATAACGTTTTTAATGGTTTGCGTTTGTTTATGCACACAGTTTGTGGACACGGTAATTATTTTATCTCAATTTATTACTATATTATTATTTACCATATTGTTTTGTGATTGCCATAGTTAGCTTAGGACTGGACACTGAGGAATTATCAAAGAATGGGCAGCCGGATGTTTAACGTTCTAATTTCATATGGTTTGGGTGTTGTTTAACCATTTAAAGAATGGGTTAGTATATTATAAATGAGTACTATTCTGCTCACCATTCTTGATATTTTATTTTATTTCTTCTTTCTTTTTCTTTCTTTAGTGTTTTATTTATAACATACTTACTCGCTATTTACATACATGAATTGACAGAACATAATCGAAATAATCATTTTCTCCAACACCTTGGGGTTCTTCAAAATAGTATTTACATCAAAAATAAAATAAAATCAAAGTTTTTTTAAATCCCCAAAATAGGGCACAGTTCACATATATAGCGGTGGGGTTTTGTGTCCCCCCTCACAACACATATCACTTGGTCGATGTCATCGCCGCTGGTGCCCTTACTGCGTCACTGGGCGACCCACGCACTGCTAACGAACTCGGCCTATTGGCCGGCATACCCCGCTGTCTGGCCTCCCCTCCCAGTCTCACACGACTATAAGGGGGGTCACGACTCCCCAGATTCGACTCCGAGGTCCCCTGCCGACGTCGACAAAGGGGTTCACAACGCCGTCCCTGATTCGGCGGTAGGGATGGCCAGGAGCGTCGTAATCGCCGAAGCCCCTGACGATCATGTTGGAGCTGGCCTGCGCTCGGGTGAAGAATCTTACCGCCAGCCCGCGGATACGGCTGTCCAGGGATGGGAGGTCTGACATGGTCAGGACAACGCGGTTTGGGACGCGGGGCGGAGCCCCGAAGATCAGACGAAGGAACCGGTGGTATACAGCACGGAGATGATTGTATCTGTATCTGGGTAGATAGGAAAATACGAGAGCGGAATAGAGAAGGATGGACACCACACAGAGCAGGAAAAGCCTGATCTTGTAACCGTATTCCAACGGACTGGCCGGGCGCAAGAGAGGAGCCAGCTTCAACATGACGCCCCTGGCCCTACCTTCCGCCGAACGCAGGTGCGGGTCCCAGCTGCATTTCGCGTCCAGGGTCACACCCCAACTACCGGACTGACGGCGACCACTGAACCGCGGTACCCTCCACGCGAAGTGGCTGCAGAGGGCCCGTTCCCCGACCCGTGACGTGAACAAGCTATTTTGCATTGACAACTTACCTTGGTGGAAATCACAAGTATTTACTCGAACTGCCTTTAGTTTTGTGTGAACGATTAGGCAATCATATACTACACATTTAGGCACGATGGAATTTGGTCTTTGTTGGAATGTTTAGAATGAGGCCGGAAAGGCTTGCTAGTTTATATATGGGTACAGGCTGGACAGGATTGCTAGTTTATATATGGGTACAGGCTGGACAGGATTGCTAGTTTATATATGGGTACAGGCTGGACAGGCTTGCTAGTTTATATATGGGTACAGGTCGGACAGGCTTGCTAGTTTATATATGGGTACAGGCCGGACGGGATTGCTAGTTTATATATGGGTACAGGCCGGACAGGATTGTTAGTTTATATATGGGTACAGGCTGGACAGGATTGCTAGTTTATATATGGGTACAGGTCGGACGAGATTGCTAGTTTATACATGAGTACAGGCCGGACAGGCTTGCTAGTTTATATATGGGTACAGGCCGGACAGGCTTGCTAGTTTATATATGGGTACAGGCCGGACAGGATTGCTAGTTTATATATGGGTACAGGCCGGACAGGTTTGCTAGTTTATACATGAGTACAGGCCGGACAGGATTGCTAGTTTATATATGAGTACAGGCAGGACAGGCTTGCTAGTTTATATATCTGTACAGGCCGGACAGGATTGCTAGTTTATATATGGGTACAGGCAGGACAGGCTTGCTAGTTTATATATGGGTACAGGCCGGACAGGCTTGCTAGTTTATATATGAGTACAGGCCGGACAGGATTGTTAGTTTATATATGGGTACAGGCCGGACAGGCTTGCTAGTTTATATATGGGTACAGGCCGGACAGGATTGCTAGTTTATATATGGGTACAGGCCGGACGAGATTGCTAGTTTATACATGAGTACAGGCCGGACAGGCTTGCTAGTTTATATATGGGTACAGGCCGGACAGGCTTGCTAGTTTATATATGGGTACAGGCCGGACAGGATTGCTAGTTTATATATGGGTACAGGCCGGACAGGTTTGCTAGTTTATACATGAGTACAGGCCGGACAGGATTGCTAGTTTATATATGGGTACAGGCCGGACAGGCTTGCTAGTTTATATATGGGTACAGGCCGGACAGGCTTGCTACTTTATATATGGGTACAGGCCGGACAGGATTGCTAGTTTATATATGGGTACAGGCCGGACAGGCTTGCTAGTTTATATATGGATACAGGCCGGACAGGATTGCTAGTTTATATATGGGTACCGGCCGGACATGCTTGCTAGTTTATATATGGGTACAGGCCTGACAGGATTGCTAGTTTATATATGGGTACAGGCCGGACAGGCTTGCTAGTTTATATATGAGTACAGGCCGGACAGGATTGCTAGTTTATATATGGGTACAGGCCGGACAGGATTGCTAGTTTATATATGGGTACAGGCCGGACAGGATTGCTAGTTTATATATGGGTACAGGCCGGACAGGATTGCTAGTTTATATATGGGTACAGGCCGGACGAGATCGCTAGTTTATATATGGGTACAGGCCGGACAGGTTTGCTAGTTTATACATAAGTACAGGCCGGACAGGATTGTTAGTTTATATATGGGTACAGGCTGGACAGGATTGCTAGTTTATATATGGGTACAGGTCGGACAGGCTTGCTAGTTTATATATGGGTACAGGTCGGACAGGCTTGCTAGTTTATATATGGGTACAGGCCGGACGGATTGCTAGTTTATATATGGGTACAGGCCGGACAGGATTGTTAGTTTATATATGGGTACAGGCTAGACAGGATTGCTAGTTTATATATGGGTACAGGTCGTACAGGCTTGCTAGTTTATATATGGGTACAGGCCGGACAGGATTGCCAGTTTATATATGGGTACAGGCCGGACAGGTTTGCTAGTTTATACATGAGTACAGGCCGGACAGGATTGCTAGTTTATATATGGGTACAGGCCGGACAGGCTTGCTAGTTTATATATGGGTACAGGCCAGACAGGATTGCTAGTTTATATATGGGTACAGGCCGGACAGGATTGTTAGTTTATATATGGGTACAGGCCCGACAGGATTGCTAGTTTATATATGGGTACAGGCCGGACAGGCTTGCTAGTTTATATATGGGTACAGGCCGGACAGGCTTGCTAGTTTATATATGGGTACAGGCCAGACAGGATTGCTAGTTTATATATGGGTACAGGCCGGACAGGATTGCTAGTTTATATATGGGTACAGGCCGGACAGGATTGTTAGTTTATATATGGGTACAGGCTGGACAGGATTGCTAGTTTATAGTTATATATATGGGTACAGGCCGGATGGGCTTGCTAGTTTATGTATGGGTACAGGCCAGACAGGCTTGCTAGTTTATATATGGGTACAGGCCGGACAGGATTGCTAGTTTTATATATGGGTACAGGCCGGACAGGATTGCTAGTTTATATATGGGCACAGGTCGGACAGGCTTGCTAGTTTATATATGGGTACAGGCCGGATGGGCTTGCTAGTTTATAGTATGGGTACAGGCCGGACGGGCTTGCTAGTTTATATAGGGGTACAGGCCGGACGAGATTGCTAGTTTATATATGGGTACAGGCCGGACAGGATTGCTAGTTTATATATGGGTACAGGCCGGACGAGATTGCTAGTTTATATATGGGTACAGGCCGGAAAGGATTGCTAGTTTATATATGGTACAGGCCGGACAGCTTGCTAGTATATATATGGGTACAGGCCGGATGGGCTTGCTAGTTTATATATGGGTACAGACCGGAGAGGATTGCTAGTTTATATATGGGTACAGACAGGACGGGCTTGATAATTTATGTATGGGTACAGACTGGACAGGCTTGATAGTTTATATATGAGTACAGGCCGGACAGGATTGCTAGTTTATATATAGGGTACAGGCCGGACAGGCTTGCTAGTTTATATATGGGTACAGGCCGGACAGGATTGCTAGTTTATATATGGATACAGGCTCGACAGGATTGCTAGTTTATATATGGGTACAGGCCGGACATGATTGCTAGTTTATATATGGGTACAGACCGGACAGGATTGCTAGTTTATATAATGGGTACAGGCCGGACGGGCTTGATAATTTATGTATGGGTACAGACGGACAGGATTGCTAGTTTATATATATGGGTATAGGCAGGACAGGATTGTTAGTTATAAATCTGGGTACAGGCCGGACAGGTTTGCTAGTTTATATATGGGTACAGGCAGACAGGATTGCTAGTTTATATATGGTGTACAGGCAGGACAGGATTGTTAGTGTTTATATATGGGTACAGGCCGGACAAGATTGCTAGTTTTTTATATGGGTATAGGCCGGACAGGATGCAGTTTATATATGGGTACAGGCAGGACAGGATTGCTAGTTTATATATGGGTACAGGCCGGACAAGTTTGCTAGTTTATATATGGGTACAGGCCGGACGAGCTTGCTAGTTTATATATGGGTACAGGCCGGACGAGCTTGCTAGTTTATATATGGGTACAGGCCGGGCGAGCTTGCTAGTTTATATATGGGTACAGGCCGGATGGAATTGCTAGTTTATATATGGGTACATGCCGGACAAGATTGCTAGTTTATATATGGGTACAGCCCGGACAGGATTGTTAGTTTATATATGGGTACAGACGGACAGGATTGCTTGTTTTATGTATGGGTACAGGCAGGACATGATTGTTAGTTTATATATGGTACAGGCAGGACAGGATTGTATGTTTATATATGGGTACAGACTGGACAGGATTGCTAGTTTATATATATGGGTACAGGCCGGACATGATTGCTCGTTTATATATGGGTACAGACCGGACAGGAATTGCTAGTTTATATATGGGTACAGGCCGGACGAGCTTGCTAGTTTATATATGGTACAGGCCGACGGGCTTGATAATTTATGTATGGTACAGACTGGACAGGATTGCTAGTTTATATATGGGTACAGGCAGGACAGGATTGTTAGTTTATACATGGTACAGGCCGGACAAGATTGCTAGTTTATATATGGGTACAGGCCGACGAGCTTGCTAGTTTATATATGGGTACAGGCCGGACAGGATTGTAGTTTATATATGGGTACAGGCCGACAGGATTGCTAGTTTATATATGGTACAGACCGACGGATTGCTAGTTTATATATGGGTACAGCCGGACAGGATTGCTAGTTTATATATGGTACAGGCCGACAGGCTTGCTAGTTATATATGGGTACAGGCCGGACAGGATTGCTAGTTTATATATGGGTACAGCCGGACAGATTGCTAGTTTATATATGGGTACAGCCGGACAGGATTGCTAGTTTATATATGGTACAGGCCGGACAGGTTGCTAGTTTATATATGGGTACAGGCCGACAGGATTGCTAGTTTATATATGGGTACAGGCCGGACAGGATTGCTAGTTTATATATGGGTACAGACCGACAGGATCTTAGTTTATATATGGTACAGGCCAGACGGCTTGATAATTTATGATGGGTACAGGCCGGACGGCTTGCTAATTTATATATGGGTACAGGCCGGACGGCTTGCTAGTTTATTATGGTACAGGCCGGACAGGATTGCTTAGTTTATATATGGGTACAGGCCGACGGCTTGCTAGTTTATGTATGGTACAGGCGGACGGATTGCTAGTTTATATATGGTACAGGTCGGACAGGATTGCTAGTTTATATATGGGTACAGGCCGGACAGATTGCTAGTTTATATATGGGTACAGCCGGACAGGATTGCTAGTTTATATATGGGTACAGGCCGGACAGTTGCTAGTTTATATATGGGTACAGGCCGGACAGGATTGCTTATTTATATATGGTACAGGCGGACAGGATTGCTAGTTTATATATGGGTACAGGCCGGACAGGATTGCTATTTATATATGGGTACAGGCGGACGGGCTTGCTATTTATATATGGGTACAGCCGGACAGGATTGCTAGTTTATATATGGGTACAGGCCGGACAGGGATTGCTAGTTTATATATGGGTACAGGCCGGACGAGCTTGCTAGTTTATATTGTGGACAGAGCGAACAGAAGCTGCTAGTTTATTATGGGTACAGGCCGGACAGATTGCTAGTTTATATATGGGTACAGGCCGGACAGGATTGCTAGTTTATATATGGGTACAGGCCGGACAGTTGCTAGTTTATATATGGGTACAGGCCGGACAGGATTGCTAGTTTATATATGGGTACAGCCGGACAGATTGCTAGTTTATATATGGGTACAGGCGGACAGGATTGCTAGTTTATATATGGGTACAGGCGGACAGGATTGCTAGTTTATATGGGTACAGGCGGACAGGATTGCTAGTTTATATATGGGTACAGGCCGGACAGGATTGCTAGTTTATATGTAGTGGTACAGGCCGGACAGGATTGCTAGTTTATATATGGGTACAGGCCGGACGGTTGCTAGTTTATGTATGGGTACAGGCCGGACAGGATTGCTAGTTTATATGTAAGGGTTATTAATGGTGCCGACGAGCTTGGCTGATATTTATTATGGGTACAGGCGGACAGGTTGCTAGTTTATATATGGGTACAGGCCGGATGGGCTTGCTAGTTTATATATGGGTACAGGCCGGATGGTTGCTAGTTTATATAAGGGTACAGGCCGGACGGATTGCTAGTTTATATATGGGTACAGGCCGGACAGGATTGCTAGTTTATATATGGGTACAGGCCGGACGAGCTTGCAAGTTTATATATGGGTACAGGCCGGACGGGGACTTGCTAGTTTATATATGGGTACAGCCGGACGAGCTTGCTAGTTATATATGGGTACAGGTTGGATGGGCTTGCTAGTTTATATATGGTACAGGCCGGACAGGATTGCTAGTTTATATATGGGTACAGGCCGGACGAGCTTGCTAGTTTATATATGGGTACAGGCCGGACGGCTTGCTAGTTTATTATGGGTACAGGCCGGACGAGCATTGCTAGTTTATTATGGGTACAGGCCGGATGGCTTGCTAGTTTATATATGGGTACAGGCCGGAGGGCTTGCTAGTTTATATATGGGTACAGGCCGGACGGCTTGCAAGTTTATGTATGGGTACAGGCCGGACAGGATTGCTAGTTTATTATGGGTACAGGTCGGACGGGCTTGCATATTTATGTATGGGTACAGGCCTGGACAGGATTGCTAGTTTATATATGGGTACAGCCGGACAGGATTGCTAGTTTATATATGGTACATGCCGGACGAGCTTGCTAGTTTATATATGGTACAGGCCGGACGGCTTGCTAGTTTATATATGGGTACAGGCCGGACGAGCATGTTAGTTTATATATGGGTACAAGCCGGAATGGCTTGCTAGTTATATATGGGTAAAGACCGGACGAGCTTGCTAGTTTATATATGGTACAGGCAGGACAGGATTGTAGTTTATATATGGGTACAGGCCGGATGGCTTGCTAGTTTATATATGGGTACAGGCCGGATGGGCTTGCTAGTTTATATATGGGTACAGGCCGGACGGGCTTGCTAGTTTATATATGGGTACAGGCCGGACGAGTTGCTAGTTTATGTATGGGTACAGGCCGGACGGTCTTGATATTTATGTATGGGTACAGGCTGGACAGGATTGCTAGTTTATATATGGGTACAGGCCGGACGGATTGCTAGTTTATATAGGGTACAGCCGGACGGGCTTGCTAGTTTATATATGGGTACAGGCCGGACAGATTGCTAGTTTATATATGGGTACAGGCGGATGGGCTTGCTAGTTTATATATGGGTACAGGCCGGACAGGGCATTGCTAGTTTATTATGGGTACAGGCCAGACAGGATTGCTAGTTTATATATGGGTACAGGCCGGACAGGATTGCTAGTTTATATATGGGAACAGGCCGGATAGGCTTTGCTAGTTTATATATGGGTACAGGCCCGGACGGCTTGCTAGTTTATATATGGGTACAGGCAGACAGGATTGCTAGTTTATTATGGTACAGGCCGGACAGGTTTGTTAGTTTATATATGGGTACAGGACCGGACAGGCTTGCTAGTTTATATATGGGTACAGGCCGGACAGGATTGCTAGTTTATTATGGGTACAGGTCGGACGGGCTCTCTAATTTATGTATGGGTACAGGCCAACAGATTGCTAGTTTATATATGGGTACAGGCGGACGAGCTTGCTAGTTTATATATGGGTACAGGCGATGGACGTTGCTAGTTTATTATGGGTACAGGCCGGACGGGCTTGTAATTTATTATGGGTACAGGCCAGGACGGATTGCTAGTTTATTATGGGTACAGGCCGGACGGCTTGCTAGTTTATGTATGGGTACAGTCCCGACAGGATTGCTAGTTTATATATGGGAACAGGCGCGAGGCTTGCTAGTTTATATATGGGTACAGGCGGACGGGCATTGCTAGTTTATTATGGGTACAGGCCAGACAGGTTGCTAGTTTATATATGGGTACAGGACCGGACAGGATTGTTAGTTTATATATGGGTACGGGCCCGGACGGGCTTGCTAGTTTATATATGGGTACAGCCCGGGACAGGATTGCTAGTTTATATATGGTACAGGCCGGACGAATTGCTAGTTTATATATGGGTACAGGCCGGACAGGATTGCTAGTTTATATGGGTACAGGCCGACAGGATTTGCTAGTTTATATATGGGTACAGGCCGGACGGGTGATGGGACTTGATGACAAAAAAATCTAGATAACATAAGTGCATTCTATTTATACAATAAATATTTTTAGAACCGCGTCTTACTACCCATTTGGGTTATACGCTTGTGTATTAATCATCCAAATGGCTTCAGAGATTGATAAGTCTATATTTAGAAGAAGTATATCCGCATGTGAGTGAAAGGAGAGTGAAGAACAATTTAGGAAAAAGCACCCTCAGTACACCTGACCGTGATTCGAGTCTCGCTCTTCCCGTCATCAGCAGTCTAGTGCACTGCGAGAGTAGCGCGTTAGACCATAAGGCCACTGAAGCAGGTAATAACATGATTATATCACGTTATATTATGCTGCTATAAAGCCACATGTCTGACTCACTCACTGACATTAATGTTTACCCACTTCCATATGAGCTAGAAACTTGAAATTTAGCAAACTTATAGGTCCTCTCCTGTAACCGACGGGAAAATTCCAAAAAGATTTAAAAAAAATTAACCCCCAAAAAAATTCAAAATGCGGAGTAACTTTAAAGTCGGTGTGGTCCTTTCTTTGTTGGTCTCTTGTGGCTAAACGGTAAGACCTATCAAAAAACAGCTCTGAAATTACATTAGTTTTCATCCACTTGCAAAGAAAACTCAAACCAGCAAGACGAGTTTGAATATATAGGTGGCCTTTAGTCATTCGAAACTTTCTCAAGCTTCCTTGAAAGGTTTCAGGTCAGAACACATAACTAACCTTTATAACAATTTGTGTATGTGTGTTTGTGCAGATCATGTATGGTGGACATGTGTGAATGTCCTAATGGCCGATGTTACTGTGAATCGTTCACAGCATACGCTCACGAATGCCAAAGGTCAGGAGTGAATCTGATGGATTGGCGAAGAGAAACCCACTGCCCTAGTGGTTGGACTCGTTCAATGAGGCCTTACCCTCTCAGGCTTCACTAAGGATCTCCGGGAACATAATAACCAACTAGTCATGTTTTGGTTTAATGTATCTAACTTTACAGTAGGTAAAACTTATGTTATGATTGGTCATTTTGTATTAGAATAACTCTTGTTATAACTCGTATCAACACATTCTTAGCGGGTTCCTGCTTGGACTCTGATACTAAAATCTTTCTCCTCCTGGCTGTGAACTCAGCACTAGAAATTCCCCCCTTATTAATGCCACTCATCCCCTGAACCATTTCCTTACCACCCTCCTATCTTTTCACAAGGGTGGAGGCCACAAAACTCAAGATTGTGTTGAACTTCTTAAAGTCGATACTTGGATTATACCCATGAAACTTTTCATAAAGTGTGATGAAGAGAGTGTGGGCCTCTCTGAGGAGCAGCCATGGCCATATGTTGATGGAACAAACTATCAGCTACTTGATAATTCATGTTAGTGCACCCACCAAGCTGAAGGAGCTTATGATCACACCCTCAACACTCAACAGAGTCATGAGGAACAAGGCCAAGCTGGAAGGTTTCCTGGTTAAAATACCAGTTCTCTAAAAGAGGCTCTAGTTGGTAGAGCTCATCTCTTAGTGGAATAAGGGACACTTTCATATAGGAGGTAGTGTGTGGATCTGGGAATACTGTTAATTATCTCAGGCGGACATAGCCGGATGGGAAGGGGGGAGGAACCTTAATGTATTAGATATATAAAGTAACAAACAAGAACAGTCGTATTCAGGGATGATAGGTTGACAGATATAACAGGCTATAACTATAAAGTTATCTAGATAGACAAGCAGCAATAGCCTTATATAGAAAAGCACATTCCTGGACTACTACCCATGTGGGATAACACATGAGTTGAACTATATGTCGAGACCTTGAACAGCGACCTTGAGATGGTACTACATATATAGAGGTTCTTGGAACATATACAAAGCAGTGTTCAAAACTGACACTCTAGAACTACAGTTGTGATCTTTAGAATAAGTAGTCTTATTTGAGCTTTACATTAGAAATAGTAAGAATTAGGAGGTGTATCTAAGTTTAAGAACACACAGGAGGACAAAGTAGGTGTATGTTTCATAGTTAATCTATAATCACTAAGTTTGTTTTGCTCCATAATTAACATAATATAATTTATAACAATATCCTTGTTCCCATTTTCATATTATAATTATTTGTGTGTATGTGTGTTTCAGTATTGTGATCTACATGCTCCGCTATACTGGGCTCATATTTATTGTGCCAAACATGTTGGCTGAAAATAACGTTTATAATAGACATATTTCCAAACTTTTGTATCCATTCTATTTTTTAATGATCGTTTTTTTGAGCTGGTTCTCATCTGACATATTAATTTTATTGTTTTTACAACTAGGCTAAAGTTTTATTGTGATAATTAACTATGTGTATATTTGTACAGTTTAGTAATTTTAAGTTAAAACATATATTATAATTTTAAATGATTAATATATCTAATATTTAAGAACTAAATTCAAAGATGTAAATAATGGATTAAATGTTGAAAGCGCAGATTTAAACCATAATATCTAGTTTTAATTTAAATTTCCCAAGGTTAGACCTGTATGGTTTACATTTCTAGAAGAATATCAACTATAAATAATGATTCCAAAAAGGTTATTTGATGTGAATATATTTAGTTCTAGTGATTTATTTCAGTATATAGGATAACTTTACCAAAGATAGTACAATTTATTTTTATATTGTAGTGACCTAAGTTGTAGTTAATTTAAATCTCTAATTTTTTACTATTTATTAAAAATAAATATATATTTGTTAATTTTATCCGTGTGAAATTTGTAGCTTGTTCATAAAAAATGTGTTTTATCAATAAATAAATATTTTGTATATGTACCCTATAGTTAAGTGTAAATTTATTAGTTTAGTATTAGATCAGTTTATATTGTTCAATTGAATAAAAAAATACCTTAAAATTCACTTTATTCATAAAACTGAAACAATATACTTGCACAATAATTCTCTTTTGTACAGTTTTTATTGAAGATGCTTTGTCTGAGCTAAATTAGATTTTCAAGTAAAAAAATGAGAATAAAGAAACTAAATTTTCTACGGCCTCTTTATTTATGTTGTATTGAAATTATTTAGTAAACACCAAACAAAAATTAAAACTTTATATAAGTTTCAAACAGTAACTTTACTCTAATGTCTTAGTTTAATTGAACATTCATGATTTAGCTCCAGTTCCAACATTAATAATAACCAGCAAACCTAATTTCCTTCCCCCTCTTTAATAAAAATATAAAAACTAGTTTTCATTATTTATCTAACCCACGCTAAACTTATTATTTTTTGATAAGATATGGCTTATATTATTCATTCTCGGTAGAAGGATACTGGAGCTAACTGTGACCAGGCGTGTATCTCAGTGGCGTCGCGTCACTGCTTGCCTTTGAAGATATGTAATATATTTATTTAATGTTTGAAAAACAATCCCATACCTGGCAGTGACCATAACATGCATGCAAGACGTGCTCTTATGCATCTGATGGCGGTTGATTTGATTTGCACAACTTATTGTATATAATTTTGGTAAATAGAACGTATCCCATATCAGCCATTTTTCTTGTACAACTTTTGTGTTGTAAACATGAAAACTTTGTCTGCTAGACAGTTACTTAAAAAAAGAGTGATTGTAAGAAAAACAGTGAAATGCTTGAAAACAAACAAATAATTATAATTAGAGGAGGTTAAACCCCAAATATAAAGGTTTTCAGATGTTTTAAAATTGTATTAAAAAATTGAAAGAAAAATGATTTTTTTATTTTCATAATATTTAAGAATGATTAAGAAATTATTTACATTAAATACAAATATTTTACAAATCATTCAATCATTATTTTTCCATAAAAAGGGCAAAAACGCAATTATTTTTTTTCCAAATATTATATGTAATCACAAATGCCGTGTGAACAATCACTGGTTAAAATTAGTATGCAATACATGTCACCAAGATATTGTACAAGAAGTTGTATTGTGTATACTGGGCTTTAAAGTTTTGTGGAGTTTATTGTAGCAGGTGCTTTTGTTTTGATATGTGTATCAGTGGAAGCCAAACGAAAGTTTATAAGAATATGTCTATAAATTCCAAGACCTCCCCTTATAAACTTGGAGGCACACCTACCAAGCTTGCCTAAGAATTTTGTTCACGAGACGCTACTGGTCTCAGTAGGTGGAGAAAGGAGGATATCAAAGTAAGTTGCCAATTTTTTTCAACAATGTCACATAAAAACTTTATAACTTTTAACTCCTAGATGAACAAGTCAATACTGCATGATTATTAACATCATGGGTAAATAAATTAGATAGTTTCAACTGACAAAAAGTCTTTAAACTGCCATTTAACTTTATTGACTAATATATATGCACATATAATTAGTCAATAAAGTTGAATGGCAGTTTAAAGCCTTTTTGTCAGTTGAAGCTATCTAATTTATTTACCCATGATGTTAATAATCATGCATTATTGACTTGTTCATCTAATTACAATTAAGTACAACGGATGAGTAGCAATACTATTTTATTTACTGTAGAAATAATATAAAATTAAGATACAAATAAATATTTTTATATAACAATGTAGTGATTATTCTGATATTTCAAGTACTTTTTTTTTAAAAAAAGCTCTTAGCTGAAGGCAAATGTTACTAACACTCTGCAACGCACTTATATTATGTTCAATATCTCTTGTGCCTTGGCCACAGACAAAGAAATAACAGATACCCAGCCTTACAGGAGATTTGTTGCGCTCCTCGAGTCAGGTAACTTAAAATATCCAATGATAACAGCGCTTCCAAGTTGGAATTCTTTAAAACCACTCACTTTCAAAATGTTCCTCTTGAGAAAGACCAGCTGAGAGCTAAGAGCTGCCTTCACTTCGAGTACAATAGTCCAGGTAGCGGTAAACCTTTACCCCGCCTCAACACTCCTTTCATTAAGCAAAACTTTTCAAACAGTAAGCAACACACTGTCTTGGAAATGCACTTGTAAATGAATTATTAAATATTTTGTGAACAGCATCTGCGGTCACAATCTTTGGTCACTTTTTCATTAAACTGAATTTCAAATAATTGGGATATCAGTGTTCGAATCCCGATAGGGTGTAATAAGAGTGTTTTTTTGTTAAAATATTTATAATTCTATTTCAACGCAAATATGGGCACATTTCCCAAAAAAATTTACCTTCCTAATTCCTTATCCTTAGGAGTAAATACGCGGATAGCTGTAATGGGAAGTAAGACACAGTGCAAAAATATATCAGTAATTAAAGTTAAATACTTAAGTTGTAACGGTTGCATTTATTTTTACATTTTGTTGTCAAATTAATATAAACAAATACACAAGTGATATGCTACTTTATTAACTAAAAAAATGTTAAAGCTTGGAAAATACAATTAAAAGAGTTTCCTAAGTATATATTTGGTATCAGTAATGTTTAACATGTTTAACATTGTTTTAAACAATGGAATGATTATATTCAACATTATCTTATACTAATACCCGCCTCCGTGGCATAGTTAGCTAATCGCACTAGTTTGTGTTGAGCTAGACTGCCGAGGATGGCAAGACCTAGGTTCGAATCTCACTCGGTTGAACTGGGGTGGGTGGTTTTCCTAAACGGTTTTCCACCCTCCCTCCACGCAAATGTGGGTTCACGTCCTCTATATCCAACATTCTCAAATCCTAACCCATAAGCGCATTTAGTACTTAAGCGTATAACCCGAACGGGTAATAAGACACGGTACTAAGTATCACTTATTATGTAATATTAATGTGCATGGGTAGTTAATAAAACCGGTTTTAAATCAGTTTATAGTAAAATCAAGTCTGCAAATGAAGCTTATCTCCCTAAACGCGCTTTTAGGATTATACAATAAAAAGCTCATAATGTTTTGTCCAATTATACTTGTCCAACACCTTCTCGTGTCTGTATGGAAAATTAAATATCTATTAATTTTAGAACAGGGGAATATAAATTAAATATTAAAAAAAATTACACTAAAAACTCTTTCAGTATAAGATTACTTTACTATAATATAACAATATTTTCATACAATTAATAATTGCAGATTTTATTAATATATTATATATATATATATGATTTTATTAATATATATAATAATAGATAGATTTTATTAAATATATATATATATCTCACAATAAAGGAGTTTAGTAAAGTGAATAAAATTGTTGACAATACAAAGTATATGAAAAAAATATATTCTTAACTATAACCAAATATTGTTTTAATCACAGCTATAGTTATTAAGGCTTTGGTATAAAAATTATCTACAAAAGTAAAGAAAAAATTCTGATTATGAAGTTTGGATAGGTTTGAAACTAAAATTATAATCAATACAGTAATAATACAGAAATAAGATTTAACATAAATCTGATTAAAATATATCTCAAACTAATTTGTAAATTGATATATTTCATAATATTTTGATCACTTTGATTTCATAATGTACTAAATTGAGCTTTGACGTTTTTAGCTATAACATCCTTACTTTATTGGTCCACCTGTCATAATTTTGAAAGTTCCTTCGTGTACAATCCTAAGCTAACCATGGCAATCACAACTCAGTTATTGAAATTAATAAATAAACAATCTTAGAAGTAAAATATTACCTAGTTTACAATCTGAGTGCACAAACGAGCGCAATCGCAGGGCAGCCGTCGTACTCCATTAATTTTAACTAAGCACGATCATAGAAACATGTTTGAAAAAAGAGCATCACATTTCACCAATGATCATAAATTAAATAATAGACTCTTTTACAGAAACATATTAAACTATAAAGCATCATTATTATCCAAAGAGAATCATGGTCACCAAGCTATGTCGCCTGAATTGGTTTATTTTAATTGTTATGTTGCTCCTAGATATGCGATAATAGCTGTGTATTGGTAAATCTAATGTATCCACTTTAAGATAGGCTTTAGTTTGTGTGTTGATTTACTTTTAGTATAAGCTTTTTCCCACTGCCTTTACAAATTTAATGTTCCAAATGTCTTACTACTACCCAATTTTTATAAATAGAGCCTTTTAGAAAGTAGTTTTTTTGCTGTCAACATCAATAATATTTTCTATTTTGTTATTTTTGTTAGCATTGTGCCTTAATATTTGTTCGAGCTATACACTTACATACTACTAATTACGCTATTGTGCCAGGGCTGCGGGGGGTTTAATTAGTATTAAGTGTACCCACATTTGGAACATATCGAGTTTTTAAAGCTTAGGAAATTTTAAAGGCCTCTCCGATTTCCCAGCAGTAAATTTTCGAATTTCAAACTTTCCGACTTATATGGTTATGTGGGATGGTCTTTTTATCAAATTGGAAAATTTAAATATACTTTCATGCATAAAATTATAGTTTCTTTGGAAAATGGCAATTTACTCTCATTTCCAAATCCCTCTGTCTCCCTCACCCTCCTTAGCTTCCACAATTCTAATTTGAAATTTTAAGACTTATTTGGTTATTTTATATGATATTTTCCGTGGCTACCAAATGTTAACCTAACCACATCGTTAAGAATGTTATATTTTGGTTGTATACATTTTAAGCGCTACCATTTCTTGGGCTTCAATTTTGAAATTCCACTTGTTCAAGAATGTAGGAAACGCAAGAAAATGCCAATGTTTTTTCAGTTTTCATTTTTTTTTTTTTTTGCCAAAACAAATAAATATCGCTCCAGTAGAAATATTTAGTTTAATTTTCTTCACTTGTTGATATAAACAGTTGTTGGAACCCCCACCCCCTCCCTATTTCCTGTAGTCTCATTTGGAAATTTAAAATGTTCAGACTTTATAGTTAATTTGGGTGGTCCCTCCCTATCTATGCTTGACGAATTTCAGTTTTATATCACACATTAAGGTAGTTTATCCACTGGTTTTGAAAATTTTAGCCTCCTCCCCCGATTTCTATAACTCCCACTTCAAAATCTCAAATTTAAAACTTATTTGGTTATCTGGAGCCGTACCTCTACCAGCATGCAAAATTTAGACTTTTTACCATACTTAATATTTTATAAACTCCCCCCTTTTTTTGGACTCCTATTATAAACTTTAAAATTTTTGGACATTTATAGTTATTTGGAGTGGTATCTTTGACTATGTGGAGAAATTTAGTTTTATACCACACTGAGAAGAGGTTGTTTCTAATACTTTTATAAGTATTAGAAGTCAACCCACTTTTCCAAACCCCTTTGAAAAATATTAAATTATAACATTCATTTAGATATCTGGAGTTTTATTTCTACCTGTCTTTCAAATTTTAATTTCTAATATCATCTCAAAAGTTATTTATAGCTATAGCTTCCCCCTCCCCCATTTTCATAGCTAAAATGTAAATTTCACATTTTTTTGTTAACTTAGAGTGGTCCGTATACTAAGAATTTAAGTTTTTTACCACACAGAATGTAGTTGAATTTATTAGTTTTTGTAAATGTTGAGCCCGCTCCCTTCCCCTACCACTTCTTAAACTCCCACTTATACATTTCAAATATTAAGATTTATTTGGTTATTTTGAAAGTACATTCTAACTACTTGCCAAATTTAAATATTATATCAAGATACAGTTGTTTTTATTCTTATAACCCCTTAGCCCCCCACCCTATTTCCCGAGGTCCCATTTAAATTTAAAATTGTACAGGCTTATATTAATTTGACATGTTCTTTTACTTTACTTATACATTTCAATTCTCTGCCACACAGAGAATTAGTTGTTTCTATTAGTTTTGTAAATATTTCAGGTCATTTTTCTAACTATCATTAAAAAAATTCCATTTTTAAGACTTATTTGGTTATTTGGAGTTGTCCTCCTAAACGAGTGTCAAATTTAAGTTTGCTAGCACACAAAAACAGGTTTTTATTCTGTTTTGATCCCCTTCCCTATGTCCCAGGGTCGCACTTATTAAACAAAAAGTTCATTCTTTTATAATTATTTGAGTGGTCTAATTATTGTTTGCATATTTCAATCTTCTATCATCCTGTAAAGTATTTATTTATATTAGTCTTGGTAGTCTTAGACATACTTTTTACCAACGCACCTCAGGAATCATCGTGTGGTTGCCGTACATAAATTAATTTCATATTAGTGTTCTGCGACCCGATAACCCTCCATATAACAAATTGCATCTTGATTGGAGGACATAGAATTTACTGCAACTTTTTCCCCTTTAGGTGATTAAATTTGAAACCATAAAAATAACACCCCATTTCTATACAGAAACATTCATTATAAATTTCAAGGCTCTCTGTCCACTAGTTCAAAAAATGCTAGGTTTGAGAATTTTGAAAACTTGAACCCTCTTTTTCATCTCTTACAGGTTGATGAATTTCACAAAATTTGGTCTTATCTCTGGTCTATAGCCAATAAGGAACCTTTACTAAAAATTTCTAAAGTCCATGTTTGAAACCATTAAGTTCTTCTAACAAAACCACAAACTCCCCAGATCATGTATTGTCTCTACAGGTAAAATAGGCCTTGTAGTTTAGAATTTTAAGCAATAATGTCTCATCCCCGTATATCCACACTAGTGTTAATGTTATTAAATCAATATTTAGCTTAATATAAGAGAGAAAACATAATAAATCCTCCTCTTTGTGCTTTATACTTCTAATATTTAAATATATTATTTTCAAATAGCAGTTGAAATGGACTATTTGGCCGAAATTTACTTTAGATAAATGTTTTCAATAAATGATTCTTCTATGATATTAGTTTTGGTATCAACTAAATGAGAAATAATGTTTTAATAAAGACAAAACTACAAACAAGTTTATAAGTTGTATAATATTAACTTGTGTCCATATTATTAAGGCTAACAACTAGACCTATCTCAATAAATAAATGGTATGGTGCACCAAATAGATTTTCTCCTTACTTTGTCTAAAAATGGAAACATTTACTCGTAATATTTGTGAAAACAGATAATATACATTTGCAGAAACATGATGTAAAAAAAGAGCATCACATTTCACAAAGAGTCATAAATGAAAGAAACGTATTGTTCATTATTCAGATTTTACAGATTTTACATATTTTCATCAAAAAGCATAATAATAAAGTACATAATTAGTTGTAGTAAGGAACAATATATATCCTAATAGATAAAATAGAAATCAATTGAAAGATATGAATAAGACAGAAATTAAGTTATTGATATAATTTATAAATACAATAACAATTAAGTTTACTTATTATAAAGAGTATATAGACTGTTTGGCAAAATTGTTGTTAAAACAAAAAATCAAGTAGAATCAATTAAGTGAGAAAGGAATAGAGATTATGTATTGAGAGAAAATTTAATTAGGTTAAAATGTAATACTTCACATTATACAAACACATTAAATATGTGAGTCAGAAAACACATATAGAACAAAACAACAAAACATATTAAAATACATGTATTAAAGACATGAGTTAAAATAAAAAATAAGGTGTATAATACTGATAACAAGATAAAATTATGATTAGAAAAGAATTAATTGAGTTTATTTGAGAATTGATGCCTATGCTTGCTAAAAGTTTTTATAAGTTAGCATATTCCAAAATCTCAAGAAGTTATGTTGTTATAATTTAATAAACCATAAATATATTAAGACAAGTGTTAACGAACGTGGGATATTTTAGATGAAACTTATAATACAGATAATAAGATAAATAAGTTGATTGACAAAAATGTGATTTATAAATACAAAGAAGTTAAATGTAAGTTGAGATCCATAGATCTCAACTGTCTATGAGATGGCTCTGGCCAGTTAGCTCCCAGTTTGGAGGGCTGGGAGTGAGAGGGTTGATAGTCTGGTCAACAAGCTTGGAACAGTCTGGCCAGTTAGCTCCCAGTTTGGTGGGCTGGGAGTCAGAGGGTTGATAGTCTGGTCAACAAGCTTGGAACAGAGTCTGGCCAGTTAGCTCCCAGTGTGGTGGGCTGGGAGTGAGAGGGTTGATAGACTGGTCAACAAGCTTGGAACAGAGTCTGGCCAGTTAGCTCCCAGTTTGGTGGGCTGGGAGTGAGAGGGTTGATAGTCTGGTCAACAAGCTTGTAACAGAGTCTGGCCAGTTAGCTCCCAGTTTGGTGGGCTGGGAGTGAGAGGGTTGATAGTCTGGTCAACAAGCTTGTAACAGTCTGGCCAGTTAGCTCCCAGTTTGGTGGGCTGGGAGTGAGAGGGTTGATAGTCTGGTCAACAAGCTTGTAACAGAGTCTGGCCAGTTATCTCCCAGTTTGGTGGGCTGGGAGTGAAAGGGTTGATAGTCTGGTCAACAAGCTTGTAACAGGCTCTGGCCCGTTAGCTCCCAGTTTGGTGGGCTAGGAGTGAGAGGGTTGATAGACTGGTCAACAAGCTTGTAACAGAGTCTGGCCAGTTATCTCCCAGTTTGGTGGGCTGGGAGTGAGAGGGTTGATAGACTGGTCAACAAGCTTGGAACAGTCTGGCCAGTTAGCTCCCAGTGTGGTGGGCTGGGAGTGAGAGGGTTGATATACTGGTCAACAAGCTTGGAACAGAGTCTGGCCAGTTAGCTCCCAGTTTGGTGGGCTGGGAGTGAGAGGGTTGATAGTCTGGTCAACAAGCTTGTAACAGAGTCTGGCCAGTTAGCTCCCAGTTTGGTGGGCTGGGAGTGAGAGGGTTGATAGACTGGTCAACAAGCTTGTAACAGGCTCTGGCCCGTTAGCTCCCAGTTTGGTGGGCTAGGAGTGAGAGGGTTGATAGACTGGTCAACAAGCTTGGAACAGTCTGGCCAGTTAGCTCCCAGTTTGGTGGGCTGGGAGTGAGAGGGTTGATAGTCTGGTCAACAAGCTTAGAACAGGCTCTGGCCCGTTAGCTTCTAGATTGGTGGGCTGGGAGTGAGAGGGTTGATAGACTGGTCAACAAGCTTGGAACAGTCTGGCCAGTTAGCTCCCAGTTTGGTGGGCTGGGAGTGAGAGGGTTGATAGTCTAGTCAACAAGCTTAGAACAGGCTCTGGCCCGTTAGCTTCTACATTGGTGGGCTGGGAGTGAGAGGGTTGATAGTCTGGTCAACAAGCTTGTAACAGTCTGGCCAGTTAGCTCCCAGTTTGGTGGGCTGGGCATGAGAGGGTTGATAGTCTGGTCAACAAGCTTGGAACAGTCTGGCCAGTTAGCTCCCAGTTTGGTGGGCTGGGCATGAGAGGGTTGATAGACTGGTCAACAAGCTTGGAACAGTCTGGCCAGTTAGCTCCCAGTTTGGTGGGCTTGGAGTGAAAGGGTTGATAGAATGGTCAACAAGCTTGGAACAGTCTGGCCAGTTAGCTCCCAGTTTGGTGGGTTTGGAGTGAAAGGGTTGATAGACTGGTCAACAAGCTTGGAACAGTCTGGCCAGTTAGCTCCCAGTTTGGTGGGCTTGGAGTGAAAGGGTTGATAGACTGGTCAACAAGCTTGGAACAGTCTGGCCAGTTAGCTCCCAGTTTGGTGGGCTGGGAGTGAGAGGGTTGATAGTCTGGTCAACAAGCTTGTAACAGAGTCTGGCCAGTTAGCTCCCAGATTGGTGGGCTGGGAGTGAGAGTGTTGATAGACTGGTCAACAAGCTTGTAACAGAGTCTGGCCAGTTAGCTCCCAGATTGGTGGGCTGGGAGTGAGAGTGTTGATAAACTGGTCAACAAGCTTGTAACAGGCTCTGGCCCGTTAGCTCCCAGTTTGGTGGGCTGGGAGTGAGAGGGTTGATAGTCTAGTCAACAAGCTTAGAACAGGCTCTGGCCCGTTAGCTTCTACATTGGTGGGCTGGGAGTGAGAGGGTTGATAGTCTGGTCAACAAGCTTGGAACATTCTGGCCAGTTAGCTCCCAGTTTGGTGGGCTGGGAGTGAAAGGGTTGATAGACTGGTCAACAAGCTTGTAACAGGCTCTGGCCAGTTAGTTCCCAGTTTGGTGGGCTGGGAGTGAGAGGGTTGATAGTCTGGTCAACAAGCTTGGAACAGAGTCTGGCCAGTTAGCTTCTAGATTGGTGGGCTTGGAGTGAAAGGGTTGATAGACTGGTCAACAAGCTTGGAACAGTCTGGCCAATTAGCTCCCAGTTTGGTTGGCTCGGAGTGAGAGGGTTGATAGTCTGGTCAACAAGCTTGGAACAGAGTCTGGCCAGTTAGCTCCCAGTTTGGTGGGCTGGGAGTGAGAGGGTTGATAGACTGGTCAATAAGCTTAGAACAAAGTCTGGCCAGTTAGCTCCCAGTTTGGTGGCCTTGGAGTGAAAGGGTTGATAGTCTGGTCAACAAGCTTGGAACAGAGTCTGGCCAGTTTGCACCCAGTTTGGTGGCCTTGGAGTGAAAGGGTTGATAGTCTGGTCAACAAGCTTGGAACAGAGTCTGGCCAGTTTGCTCCCAGTTTGGTGGGCTGGGAGTGAGAGGGTTGATAGTCTGGTCAACAAGCTTAGAACAGGCTCTGGCCCGTTAGCTTCTAGATTGGTGGGCTAGGAGTGAGAGGGTTGATAGTCTTGTCAACAAGCTTGGAACAGAGTCTGGCCAGTTAGTTCCCAGTTTGGTGGCCTTGGAGTGAAAGGGTTGATAGTCTGGTCAACAAGCTTGGAACAGAGTCTGGCCAGTTAGCTCCCAGTTTGGTGGGCTGGGAGTGAGAGGGTTGATAGTCTGGTCAACAAGCTTGGAACAGAGTCTGGCCAGTTAGCTCTCAGTTTGGGGGGCTGGGAGTTAGAGGGTTGATATACTGTTTAACAAGCTTGGAACAGAGTCTGGCCAGTTAGCTCCCAGTTTGGTGGCCTTGGAGTGAAAGGGTTGATAGTCTTGTCAACAAGCTTGGAACAGAGTCTGGCCAGTTAGTTCCCAGTTTGGTGGCCTTTGAGTGAAAGGGTTGATAGTCTGGTCAACAAGCTTGGAACAGAGTCTGGCCAGTTAGCTCCCAGTTTGGTGGGCTGGGAGTGAGAGGGTTGATAGACTGGTCAACAAGCTTGGAACAAAGTCTGGCCAGTTAGCTCCCAGTTTGGTGGCCTTGGAGTGAAAGGGTTGATAGTCTGGTCAACAAGCTTGGAACAGAGTCTGGCCAGTTTGCTCCCAGTTTGGTGGGCTGGGAGTGAGAGGGTTGATTGTCTGGTCAACAAGCTTAGAACAGGCTCTGGCCCGTTAGCTTCTAGATTGGTGGGCTAGGAGTGAGAGGGTTGATAGTCTTGTCAACAAGCTTGGAACAGAGTCTGGCCAGTTAGTTCCCAGTTTGGTGGCCTTGGAGTGAAAGGGTTGATAGTCTGGTCAACAAGCTTGGAACAGAGTCTGGCCAGTTAACTCCCAATTTGGTGGGCTGGGAGTTAGAGGGTTTATAGACTTGTTAACAATCTTGTAACAGAGTCTGGCCAGTTAGCTCCCAGTTCGGTGGGCTGGGAGTGAGAGGGTTGATAGACTGGTCAACAAGCTTGGAACAAAGTCTGGCCAGTTAGCTCCCAGTTTGGTGGGCTGGGAGTGAAAGGGTTGATAGTCTGGTCAACAAGCTTGGAACAGAGTCTGGCCAGTTAGCTCTCAGTTTGGGGGGCTGGGAGTTAGAGGGTTGATATACTGTTTAACAAGCTTGGAACAGAGTCTGGCCAGTTAGCTCCCAGTTTGGTGAGATGGGAGTGAAAGGGTTGATAGTCTGGTCAACTAGCTTGTAACAGGCTCTGGCCTGTTAGCTCCCAGTTTGGTGGGCTGGGAGTGAGAGGGTTGATAGACTGGTCAACAAGCTTGGAACAAAGTCTGGCCAGTTATCTCCCAGTTTGGTGGCCTTGGAGTGAAAGGGTTGATAGTCTGGTCAACAAGCTTGGAACAGAGTCTGGCCAGTTTGCTCCCAGTTTGGTGGGCTGGGAGTGAGAGGGTTGATAGTCTGGTCAACAAGCTTAGAACAGGCTCTGGCCCGTTAGCTTCTAGATTGGTGGGCTAGGAGTGAGAAGGTTGATAGTCTTGTCAACAAGCTTGGAACAGAGTCTGGCCAGTTAGTTCCCAGTTTGGTGGCCTTGGAGTGAAAGGGTTGATAGTCTGGTCAACAAGCTTGGAACAGAGTCTGGCCAGTTAACTCCCAATTTGGTGGGCTGGGAGTTAGAGGGTTTATAGACTTGTTAACAATCTTGTAACAGAGTCTGGCCAGTTAGCTCCCAGTTCGGTGGGCTGGGAGTGAGAGGGTTGATAGACTGGTCAACAAGCTTGGAACAAAGTCTGGCCAGTTAGCTCCCAGTGTGGTGGGCTGGGAGTGAGAGGGTTGATAGTCTGGTCAACAAGCTTGTAACAGGCTCTGGCCTGTTAGCTCCCAGTTTGGTGGGCTGGGAGTGAGAGGGTTGATAGTCTGGTCAACAAGCTTAGAACAGGCTCTGGCCCGTTAGCTTCTAGATTGGTGGGCTAGGAGTGAGAAGGTTGATAGTCTTGTCAACAAGCTTGGAACAGAGTCTGGCCAGTTAGTTCCCAGTTTGGTGGCCTTGGAGTGAAAGGGTTGATAGTCTGGTCAACAAGCTTGGAACAGAGTCTGGCCAGTTAACTCCCAATTTGGTGGGCTGGGAGTTAGAGGGTTTATAGACTTGTTAACAATCTTGTAACAGAGTCTGGCCAGTTAGCTCCCAGTTCGGTGGGCTGGGAGTGAGAGGGTTGATAGACTGGTCAACAAGCTTGGAACAAAGTCTGGCCAGTTAGCTCCCAGTTTGGTGGGCTGGGAGTGAGAGGGTTGATAATCTGGTCAACAAGCTTAGAACAGGCTCTGGCCCGTTAGCTTCTAGATTGGTGGGCTAGGAGTGAGAAGGTTGATAGTCTTGTCAACAAGCTTGGAACAGAGTCTGGCCAGTTAGTTCCCAGTTTGGTGGCCTTGGAGTGAAAGGGTTGATAGTCTGGTCAACAAGCTTGGAACAGAGTCTGGCCAGTTAACTCCCAATTTGGTGGGCTGGGAGTTAGAGGGTTGATAGACTGGTCAACAATCTTGTAACAGAGTCTGGCCAGTTAGCTCCCAGTTCGGTGGGCTGGGAGTGAGAGGGTTGATAGACTGGTCAACAAGCTTGGAACAAAGTCTGGCCAGTTAGCTCCCAGTTTGGTGGGCTGGGAGTGAAAGGGTTGATAGTCTGGTCAACAAGCTTGGAACAAAGTCTGGCCAGTTAGCTCCCAGTGTGGTGGGCTGGGAGTGAGAGGGTTGATAGACTTGTCAACAAGCTTGGATCAGTGTCTGGCCAGTTAGTTCCCAGTTTGGTGTGTTGGGAGTGAGAGGGTTGAGAGACTTGTCAACACGCTTGGATCAGGGTCTGGCCAGTTAGCTCCCAGTTTTTTGAGCCTGGAGTGAGAAGGTTGGTGATGATGAACTAAGTCATCATAAACATTCATAGCCTCAGTTAGGGAAGGTTATCACCAAGAGCAGGTATATCTGAGGATCTGTAAGCGCCAGTCTTGCTACTCAGGTGTAGGTCATGACAGGCCTAGTAAGCCGGTGGTCAAAACATAATAATAACTCAAGAAAATAAATTAAAATACTAGCAGGAAAATTTAAAGACTACAACAAGCTACTGATAGGTAGATTGAATATTGGCACGAGACAGGAAGGGTGGAAGATATTGTTTATCTAATGGAGGAGAAGAAGCTGGATGTACCTGGAGTGAATGAGTCAAAGTGGAGAGGGAGTAGAAAAATAACATTAAGAAAAGGATCTAGCTAGATTACATTGGATGGGGAGTGATGAAGTAAAGAAAATTGGGTGTGTTTGTTGTAAGGATAGGCTGGGAAGTAAATGGAGAGAATAAGTGGCATAGTAATGAAAATGGTTATTGCACAGAAATGAAAGCAGTAAGAAGTACTGTAAGTATATTCCCTTCAAGTTGGATGCAATTTGGAGGCGAAAGAAATATTTGAAGAAAAACTGGACATAAACCTGGGGAAAGAAAGTCAAGTGGTGATGTTGGACTTAAATACCAAAGTTGGAAAGGAAATAAGAGGGTTGGAAGAGGTACTAAGTGTGAGGGAGAAAAACATTGATGGAAGAGTGGATAAAAGTGCTACAGACTGATGTGGAAGGGAGCAAGAAATATTTTATATTCAAGTGAGCCAAAGAAGGAGGGAAAATAGAGAAGATGTTCGAATGATGGCTTAAAAAGGAACGATAGTGGAGAGGAATGAGAAGGTAAAAAAGCTGTGGAAATCATCTTTTGAGAGATTGTTGAACCCTGAGGGAGAAGGATTGGTTCGTAAGGAAGAAGAATAGAAGGAATTGGGTGGAGAGATGGAGGAGGAAGTAGTGGACCTAATCTGTAAGGAGGTAAAAGAGACCTTTAAAAGCACAAGGAAGGGAAAGGCACCAGGAATTGATGAACTCTCAGTGGAAATGTTAATTGCAGCAGGATAAATTGGTCTACGGTTTTGGTATAGACTATAGAGTATTAAAGGCAGTGTGGAGGGAGACAAAAGTGCCAGAGGATTGGACAAAAGGTAGCTTATTATATTACCAATACTCAAGAAAGGGGATAGGAAGAGGTGTGAAAATTATAGAGGCACAACAGTGATGTGTCAAAGCACGAAAATTTACGAAAAGATTATGGGAAGTAGAGTGAGGAAAGGCGTGAAGGGAAGATGAAAATATGAGCATTATGGGTTCAGAGAAAAGAGGTCGACAATAGATTTAATATTTGTAATTAGACAGTTGATTGAAAAGAGATATGAATTTGGAAAGGATCTGGTAATGGCATATGTATGTAGAAAAATCTTATGATAATGTGGATGGAAATAAATATGGAAAGAATTGTAGGAGGCTGGAGTAGAAATAGGAGTGACTAGGAGAGTAGGGAATATGTATAATAATAACATGAGTTGTGTAAAGCTGTAGAGAGGGTGGACAGAGTGGTTCCAATTGAAAAATTGAGTCAAGCAGGAAAGCTCCCTCTCATTATTACTATTTGTATTGGTGATAAGAAAATGATAGTAATGTTGCTTGCAAATGACTAGTTGGTATGGGTGGGGAAGGGGTCTCTAAACTTGTTGCTATTCGGGCCACATAATATATTTTACAAATTTTTGTGGGCCACCTGGGTTCACCTGTTCTTCAAGGAGCATTATATTTGCCCTAAATGCCTTGATATGCGCAAATAGATCATAAATAAAATTTGTTTCAACATGCAAATTTCGATTCAAGTCATATTGCCAGTCACGTCTATAAAAATTTTCACTTTCCAAGGCCAGTCAGTGTCAAGCCATTCTGCTGTCGGTATACGGAATGGCACCTGTGACTGAAAATGAGGGTTAGAAATTCTGACAGTAATCTGGCTTGGTGTCATGGGGGAAGTAATCTGGCTTGGTGTCATGGGGGAAGTAATCTGGCTTGATGTCATGGGGGAAGCACTCTGGCTTGGTATCATACGGGAAGTAATCTGGCTTGGTATCATAGGGGAAGTAATCTGGCTTGGTATCATAGGGGAAGTAATCTGGCTTGGTGTCATGGGGGAAGTAATCTGGCTTGGTGTCATGGGGGAAGTAATCTGGCTTGGTGTCATGGGGGAAGCACTCTGGCTTGGTGTCATGGGGGAAGCACTCTGGCTTGGTGGTCATGGGGGAAGTAATCTGGCTTGGTGTCATGGGGGAAGTACATCTGCTTGGTGTCATGGGGGAAGTAATCTGGCTTGGTGTCATGGGGGAAGTAATCTGGCTTGGTTCATGGGGGAAGTAATCTGGCTTGGTGTCATGGGGGAAGTAATCTGGCTTGGTGTCATGGGGAAGTACTCTGGCTTGGTGTCATGGGGGAAGTAATCGGCTTGTGTTCATGGGGGAAGTAATCTGGCTTGGTGTCATGGGGGAAGCACTCTGGCTTGGTGTCATGGGGGAAGTAATCTGGCTTGGTTCATGGGGGAAGTAATCTGGCTTGGTGTCATGGGGAAGTAATCTGGCTTGGTGTCATGGGGGAAGTAATCTGGCTTGGTGTCATGGGGGAAGCACTGGCTTGGTGTCATGGGGAAGATCTGGCTTGGTGTCATGGGGGAAGAAATCTGGCTTGGTGTCATGGGGGAAGCAATGCTTGGTTTGGGGAAGATCTGGCTTGTGTCATGGGGGAAGCACTCTGGCTTGGTGTCATGGGGAAGTAATCTGGCTTGGTGTCATGGGGAAGTAACTCTGGCTTGGTGTCATGGGGAAGTAATCTGGCTTGGTGTCATGGGGAAGTAATCTGGCTTGGTATCATGGGGAAGTAATCTGGCTTGGTGTCATGGGGGAAGCATCTGGCTTGGTGTCATGGGGGAAGTAATCTGGCTTGGTGTCATGGGGGAAGCACTCTGGCTTGGTGTCATGGGGGAAGCACTCTGGCTTGGTGTCATGGGGGAAGTAATCTGGCTTGGTGTCATGGGGAAGTAATCTGGCTTGGTGTCATGGGGGAAGTAATCTGGCTTGGTGTCATGGGGGAAGATCTGGTTGGTGTCATGGGGAAGAATCTGGCTTGTGTCATGGGGAAGATCTGGCTGGTGTCATGGGGAAGTAATCTGGCTTGGTGTCATGGAGAAGTAATCTGGCTTGGTGTCATGGGGGAAGATCTGGCTTGGTTCATGGGGGAAGACTCTGGCTTGGTGTCATGGGGGAAGTAATCTGGCTTGGTTCATGGGGGAAGAATTGGCTTGGTGTCATGGGGGAAGTAATCTGGCTTGGTTCATGGGGAAGTAATCTGGCTTGGTGTCATGGGGGAAGCACTCTGGCTTGGTGTCATGGGGGAAGTAATCTGGCTTGGTGTCATGGGGGAAGTAATCTGGCTTGGTATCATGGGGAAGTAATCTGGCTTGGTGTCATGGGGGAAGTAATCTGGCTTGGTGTCATGGGGGAAGCACTCTGGCTTGGTGTCATGGGGAATATCTGGCTTGGTGTCATGGGGAAGTAATCTGGCTTGGTGTCATGGGGAAGTAATCTGGCTTGGTATCATGGGGGAAGCACTCTGGCTTGGTGTCATGGGGAAGCACTCTGGCTTGGTGTCATGGGGGAAGCATCTGGCTTGGTGTCATGGGGGAAGTAATCTGGCTTGGTATCATGGGGGAAGCACTCTGGCTTGGTGTCATGGGGAAGTAACTCTGGCTTGGGAATCTGGTGGGGAAGTAATCTGGCTTGGTGTCATGGGGGAAGTAACTCTGGGCTTTGGTGTCATGGGGAAGTAATCTGGCTTGGTGTCATGGGGAAGTAATCTGGCTTGGATCAGGGGAAGACTCTGGTTGGTGTCATGGGGGAAGCACTCTGGCTTGGTGTCATGGGGAAGTAATCTGGCTTGGTGTCATGGGGGAAGTAATCTGGCTTGGTTCATGGGGAAGTAACTCTGGCTCGGTGTCATGGGGGAAGCACTCTGGCTTGGTGTCATGGGGGAAGTAATCTGGCTTGGTGTCATGGGGGAAGTAATCTGGCTTGGTATCATGGGTGAAGTAATCTGGCTTGGTGTCATGGGAGAAGTAATCTGGCTTGGTGTCATGGGGGAAGCACTCTGGCTCGGTGTCATGGGACACTCTGGCTTGGTGTCATGGGGGAAGTAATCTGGCTTGGTGTCATGGGGGAAGTAATCTGGCTTGGTATCATGGGGAAGTAATCTGGCTTGGTGTCATGGGGGAAGAATCTGGCTTGGTGTCATGGGGGAAGCACTCTGGCTTGGTGTCATGGGGAAGTAATCTGGCTTGGTATCATGGGGAAGCACTCTTGGCTTGGTGTCATGGGGAAGTAATCTGGCTTGGTTCATGGGGAAGTAATCTGGCTTGGTGTCATGGGGGAAGTAATCTGGCTTGGTGTCATGGGGAAGTAATCTGGCTCGGTGTCATGGGGAAGCACTCTGGCTTGGTGTCATGGGGGAAGAATCTGGCTTGTGTCATGGGGAAGTAATCTGTCTTGGTATCATGGGGAAGCACTCTGGTTGGTATCATGGGGAAGTAATCTGGCTTGGTATCATGGGGAAGTAATCTGGCTTGGTGTCATGGGGAAGCATCTGGCTTGGGTATCATGGGGGAAGTAATCTGGCTTGGTGTCATGGGGAACAATCTGGCTTGGTGTCATGGGGAAGTAATCTGGCTTGGTGTCATGGGGGAAGTAATCTGGCTTGGTGTCATGGGGGAAGTAATCTGGCTTGGTGTCATGGGGAAGCACTCTGGCTTGGTGTCATGGGGGAAGTATCTGGCTTGGTGTCATGAGGGGAAGTAATCTGGCTTGGTGTCATGGGGGAAGTAATCTGGCTTGGTGTCATGGGGGAAGTAATCTGGCTTGGTGTCATGGGGGAAGAATCTGGCTTGGTGTCATGGGGGAAGCACTCTGGCTTGGTGTCATGGGGGAAGTAATCTGGCTTGGTGTCATGGGGAAGTAATCTGGCTTGGTGTCATGGGGAAGTAATCTGGCTTGGTGTCATGGGGGAAGCATCTGGCTTGGTCATGGGGGAAGTCAACTCTGGCTTGGTGTCATGGGGAAGTAATCTGGCTTGGTTCATGGGGGAAGTAATCTGGCTTGGTGTCATGGGGGAAGTAATCTGGCTTGGTGTCATGGCACGGCTTGGTCAGGGGAAGTAACTCTGGCTTGGTGTCATGGGGAAGTAATCTGGCTTGGTAGTCATGGGGGAAGCACTCTTGGCATTGGTGTCATGGGGGAAGTAACTCTGGCTTGGTGTCATGGGGGAAGTCAATCTGGCTTGGTATCATGGGGAAGTAATCTGGCTTGGTGTCATGGGGAAGTAATCTGGCTTGGTGTCATGGGGGAAGATCTGGCTTGGTGTCATGGGGAAGTAATCTGGCTTGGTGTCATGGGGGAAGTAATCTGGCTTGGTGTCATGGGGGAAGCACTCTGGCTTGGTGTCATGGGGGAAGACATCTGGCTTGGTGTCATGGGGAAGCACATCTGGCTTGGTGTCATGGGGGAAGCAATCTGGCTTGGTGTCATGGGGAAGTAATCTGGCTTGGTGTCATGGGGGAAGCACTCTGGCTTGGTGTCATGGGGGAAGTCACTCTGGCTTGGTGTCATGGGGGAAGTAAGCTTGGTATCATGGGGGAAGTAATCTGGCTTGGTGTCATGGGGGAAGTAATCTGGCTTGGTTCATGGGGGAAGTAATCTGGCTTGGTGTCATGGGGGAAGCTATCTGGCTTGGTGTCATGGGGGAAGTAATCTGGCTTGGTGTCATGGGGGAAGCTATCTGGCTTGGTGTCATGGGGAAAGCACTTGGCTTAGGCTTGGTTGGTGTCATGGGGAAGCATCTGGCTGGTGTCATGGGGGAAGCACTCTGGCTTGGTGTCATGGGGAATAATCTGGCTTGGTGTCATGGGGAAGTACTCTGGCTTGGTGTCATGGGGGAAGTAATCTGGCTTGGTGTCATGGGGGAAGTAATCTGGCTTGGTTCATGGGGGAAGTAATCTGGCTTGGTGTCATGGGGGAAGCACTCTGGCTTGGTGTCATGGGGGAAGCACTCTGGCTTGGTGTCATGGGGGAAGTAATCTGGCTTGGTGTCATGGGGAAGTAATCTGGCTTGTGTCATGGGGGAAGTAATCTGGCTTGGTGTCATGGGGAAGTAATCTGGCTTGGTGTCATGGGGAAGTATCTGGTTGGTGATAGGGGGAAGCACTTGGCTTGGTGTCATGGGGGAAGTAATCTGGCTTGGTATCATGGGGGAAGTAATCTGGCTTGGTGTCATGGGGGAAGCACTCTGGCTTGGTGTCATGGGGGAAGCAATCTGGCTTGGTGTCATGGGGGAAGACTCTGGCTTGGGTCATGGGGGAAGAATCTGGCTTGGTGTCATGGGGGAAGTATCTGGCTTGGTGTCATGGGGAAGTACTGGCTGTGTCTGGGGAAGTATCTGGCTTGGTGTCATGGGGAAGTAATCTGGCTTGGTGTCATGGGGGAAGTATCTGGCTTGGTGTCATGGGGGAAGTAATCTGGCTTGGTTCATGGGGGAAGTAATCTGGCTTGGTGTCATGGGGGAAGTAATCTGGCTTGGTGTCATGGGGAAGCACTCTGGCTTGGTATCTGGGGGAAGTAGTCTGGCTTGGTATCATGGGGGAAGTAATCTGGCTTGGTATCATGGGGGAAGTAATCTGGCTTGGTGTCATGGGGGAAGTAATCTGGCTTGGTATCATGGGGGATGTAATCTGGCTTGGTGTCATGGGGGAAGTAATCTGGCTTGGTGTCATGGGGGAAGCACTCTGGCTTGGTATCATGGGGGAAGTAATCTGGCTTGGTGTCATGGGGGAAGTAATCTGGCTTGGTGTCATGGGGGAAGTAATCTGGCTTGGTATCATGGGGAAGTAATCTGGCTTGGTGTCATGGGGGAAGTAGTCTGGCTTGGTATCATGGGGAAGCACTCTGGCTTGGTGTCATGGGGGAAGTAATCTGGCTTGGTGTCATTGGGGAAGCATCTGGCTTGGTGTCATGGGGGAAGTAATCTGGCTTGGTGTCATGGGGGAAGCACTCTGGCTTGGTGTCATGGTGGGAAGCACTCTGGCTTGGTGTCATGGGGGAAGTAATCTGGCTTGGTATCATGGGGGAAGTAATCTGGCTTGGTGTCATGGGGGAAGCACTCGGCTTGGTGTCATGGGGGAAGAAATCTGGCTTGTGTCATGGGGGAAGCATCTGGCTTGGTGTCATGGGGGAAGCACTCTGGCTTGGTGTCATGGGGGAAGTAATCTGGCTTGGTATCATGGGGGAAGTAATCTGGCTTGGTGTCATGGGGAAGCACTCTGGCTTGGTGTCATGGGGGAAGCACTCTGGCTTGGTGTCATGGGGAAGCACTCTGCTTGGTGTAATTGGGGAATCAATCTGGCTTGGTGTCATGAGGGAAGCATCTGGCTTGGTGTCATGGGGGAAGTAATCTGGCTTGGTATCATGGGGAAGTAATCTGGCTTGGTATCATGGGGGAAGTAATCTGGCTTGGTGTAATGGGGGAAGTAATCTTGCTTGGTGTCATGGGGAAGTAATCTGGCTTGGTATCATGGGGGATGTAATCTGGCTTGGTGTCATGGGGGAAGTAATCTGGCTTGGTGTCATGGGGGAAGCACTCTGGCTTGGAATCATGGGGGAAGTAATCTGGCTTGGTTCATGGGGGAAGTAATCTGGCTTGTATCATGGGGGAAGTAATCTGGCTTGGTGTCATGGGGGAGGTAATCTGGCTTGGTGTCATTGGGGAAGCAATTTGGCCTGGTGTCATGGGGGAAGTACTCTGGCTTGGTGTCATGGGGGAAGTAATCTGGCTTGGTGTCATGGGGGAAGCACTCTGGCTTGGTGTCATGGGGGAAGTAATCTGGCTTGGTATCATGGGGGAAGTAATCTGGCTTGGTGTCATGGGGGAAGTAATCTGGCTTGGTGTCATGGGAGAAGCACTCTGGCTTGGTGTCATGGGGGAAGCACTCTGGCTTGGTGTCATGGGGGAAGCACTCTGGCTTGGTATCATGGGGAAGCACTCTGGCTTGGTATCATGGGGAAGCACTCTGGCTTGGTATCATGGGGGAAGTAATCTGGCTTGGTATCATGGGGGAAGTAATCTGGCTTGGTGTCATGGGGGAAGCACTGTGGCTTGGTGTCATGGGGGGAAGTAATCTGGCTTGGTGTCATGGGGGAAGTAATCTGGCTTGGTATCATGGGGGAAGTAATCTGGCTTGGTATCATGGGGGAAGTAATCTGGCTTGGTATCATGGGGGAAGTAATCTGGCTTGGTGTCATAGGGGGAAGCTTGGTGTCATGGGGAGAAGCACTCTGGCTTGGTGTCATGGGGGAAGCACTCTGGCTTGGTGTCATGGGGGAAGCTTGGTGTCATGGGGGAAGCACTCTGGCTTGATGTCATGGGGGAAGCACTCTGGCTTGGTGTCATGGGGGGAAGTACTCTGGCTTGGTGTCATAGGGGAAGCTTGGTGTCATGGGGGGAAGCACTCTGGCTTGGTGTCATAGGGGAAGCACTCTGGCTTGGTGTCATGGGGGAAGTAATCTGGCTTGGTATCATGGGGGAAGTAATCTGGCTTGGTATCATGGGGGAAGTAATCTGGCTTGGTGTCATGGGGGAAGTACTCTGTCTTGGTATCATGGGGGAAGTAATCTGGCTTGGTATCATGGGGGAAGTAATCTGGCTTGGTGTCATGGGGGGAAGTACTCTGGCTTGGTGTCATAGGGGGAAGCTTGGTGTCATGGGGGAAGCACTCTTGCTTTGTGTCATGGGGGAAGCACTCTGGCTTGGTATCATGGGGGAAGTAATCTGGCTTGGTGTCATGGGGGAAGCACTCTTGCTTGGTGTCATGGGGGAAGCACTCTGGCTTGGTGTCATGGGGGAAGCACTCTGGCTTGGTGTCATGGGGGAAGTAATCTGGCTTGGTGTCATGGGGGAAGCACTCTGGCTTGGTGTCATGGGGGAAGTAATCTGGTTTGGTGTCATGGGGGAAGTAATCTGGCTTGGTGTCATGGAGGAAGCACTCTGGCTTAGTGTCGTGGGGGAAGCACGCGTGCGTACAGAAACTGGACATGTCAAATAAACTGTGGGGCTAATAAATAACGAAGAGGAACAATTAATTTGTTTTTTTGATAAAATCTTGAAATGGGTCGAATATAATCTTGTGGTGGGTTGGACGTGGCTCGCGGGTAGTAATTTGGAGACCTCTGATTTAAAGAATTGGAAGCAAAAAAGTCATGTATAAGCTATAAAGAGATCTCTTTACACCCATATCTTTGGCTTCCTGATGACGTCACTATCATCAAGGTTATTAAATATTAACGTTGCTTGAGTAAGATTATTTTGTTTTTAACCTCTCTCTATTTATTTAATATTCATACATGCATAAAGTTTTAAGTATTTTTGAAAGAGAGCTTGAGTTTGGAAAAGAAGGATTTTATATATTTGATAAAGTTAATAAAATAATAATATGCAAATTGTGCAACATGCGCGTTGATTGGTTCAGAAAAGACACGTGTTTGAAGCACATAATAGTGCTTTAACTAAACGGAAAAAAGTAATATTTCTGAATCATCAAAACAAGCAACCCTTGAAAATTCTCTAATAAAGTCTAAAAACTAAAATAAGATCCCAAAAAATTCATTATGGACACTATGAAAACATTTATGGAAGCCAATATTCTCATTGAAAAACTACATCATCCATCTATGCGATGTTGGATGGATAAATATGTGAAAGGTAACCATTTTGAAGAATTTTTAAATTTCCTTTATTATTTAAAAATCAGGAGCAAATAGGGGCCTATTATTTTCCATTATTTTCTGATTTTATTTTCCTAATGACAAAATAGCATGTTTCTTAACAGTTTAGATTATTTAATAATTCATCAAAGAATATATGATATAAAAAAGTTCAAGTTGGGTTATTTTTAGGATATTTATCTTTAGGTACAAATAGTGACATAGCCTATTAAATTAGTGTATACACACTTTGTCAACCAACATAGCCTAATATTAGTTTGGTTGGTCAAACATTAGTATGCTACAATTCAGTTTTAGGTGGAGGAGACCTCCTTAAGGTAGAAACTATAATAAGTGTTTGGATCTCAGAACTTAACCAAAGTCAAGAGGATAGTACCAAGAACAATGTAAAAAAATCAGCAAGAAGCGATTCTTTGTGAAGAGACAACTGATAGAAAAGGACAGTGTGCTTTTGTTATTTTGTTGTAAACATTACGTGCTGACCCGAAGAAAAACTTGTTTTTTGGTGGAGTTAAAGTTTTGCAGAACGCTTCAGCAACAGAATGTTTATGGGCACTTGTGGACACCATCACCAAGTATGAGATTCCTTATGAACATGTAGTTTGTGTTGTGACAGATGGTGCGAGTTACATGACGAAACGTTTGACTTCTTTGAAAGTTCTCTTAAGCGATGATTTTCTGCATATACAGTGCTGGGACCACAAACTTAATTTGGTTCAAAATTATTGGTCAGCAGAGCTGCCAGAGCTGAATGAGTGTGTTGCTAATGCAAAGGTTGTATTTCTGAACATTTAAAAGAGAAAACATAATTATCTAGCATTTCTGAACGAAAAATACAGTAAAGGTGAAAAGTCTGCTAAGCTATTTCCCAACCCAGTTTTTAAGCGATGGAACTCTTGGTTTTGTTCAGTGCTGTACCTCTGTTAATATTTGGTGGATCTAGTGGAATATCTTTCCACGTTAGGAGGTGACAGCAGCACTTAAGGTACTTCCAGGATATGTCAAATGATAAAGTAACCCTAATGTTGATTGAATGTCAAGCAACATTTTTAATTGAGCACTCTTCTGAATTGGTGGAATTAATTACTTATCTCGAAGGTTCTACCTATTGCCTTCAGTCATAAGCTGTATGGTGAAGTGACAGAGCTACAAAGTAATTTTAAGCTGTTTTCTGATAAAACTACGGAGGAAAAAACAAGAAAAATGGTTAATTCTTCCAACTTTAAAACAAGCAATGTCAAAAGTCAGTTTCAATCTTTGGAAGGCAGTGCCTTATAAAGCTGAGTTCATTCCATCAGTTAGTCCTACCTAAAACATTTTTTGAAAACATTGCTACTCTTTTTGACACTTGCTCGATTGGGACAAAACAAGTTAACTCTGATCTCTTCTAATCAGCTCGGGAAATACCATTTTTAAAATCCTGCTCTGAAATTAATTTTCAAAGAGGATACTGTGCGTTGCAGACACAAGTGAGAGCTTTGCAAAGCAATAGTAAAAAGTTGACATTATGGACATATTGTGTGCACTGAAAGAAGACCATGAAGAGTTTGCTATCAACACCATAAAAGCAATATGGATTCCAGTGTCTAATGTTGACATGTGAACACGCACTTTCGGCATATCCAACATTATGTCACATAAGCGCACTAACTTGAAAATCGAAAATTTGGAAACAATGTCGTCTTTGTACGTTGGTGATTGACGTGAATTATGTTGGTAAAGTTGTGAACATTTTTGTCTTATAAAATAATTCAGTGCAAGTACTTTTTAAGCCCTTTGAGTTAATTTATTACCATTACCTGAAAAAACTCTAAATACTGATTCTACCGAAAATCTAACCCTTTTATTTATAATATCTACCTATATTCAACTTTTTATTTAACGAAATCAAGTAATTTTAACTATCGAAAATCATGGTTTTTCCCTTTTATTGACCGAATTTTATTCAACTAAATCCAGTGGTTTTATTTACCACAAATCAGAGTCTCTTAGCATACTTCATACCCATAGTTACGTATGCAGTGGAAACTTGGACTGTGGATAAGAGAGAAATGAAGAAAGTGGAAGCCATGCGAATGAAGTTTTTGAGGAGCACGCTAGCTGTCACCATAAAAGATAGAATTAGGAATGAAGATGTAAGGTCTATAGTTGGGGTAGGTAGTCCTCTGGACCTTACGAATCAACTTGACCTTGAGCTCTTATTGGCTGAATCAGGTCACGTGACCCTCCTGCTCTCTTATTGGCTGTTGTTTTTCACCCTTCTGCTCTCTGATTGGCTGTTGATTTTCCCACTCCCCTACAGCCCCCTCACCTCCAACCATGGACATGTTGGTTCTTGATCATTAATTATTAAAGATTGTTAATTAATTATTGCTAATTAATTATTGTTAATTAATTAATTGGTAGGATTGAGGTGTTGGAGTTTTATTCATTGATTAGGGCGCTGTAGTTTATTTTGGGGGAGCATGATGCCGCGGCATGAACCTTGCGCCATGGCTGTCGGGGGGTAGAATGAACATTGTTTCCTCCGTCACAAGGCTCTGTCTCGGAACAAGCAGCACGAACCTCGCGCCATGGCTGTCGGGGTAAAATGAACATTGATTCCTCCTCCACAAGGCTCTGTCAGACTGTCCAGCACGAACCGCACGCTATGGCTGTCGGGGGTAGAGTGTGATAAATGGTTCCCCAGCCTTTCATTTCCACCCCCATCTGCCGCAACCATGGCGTCAGTATGGTGGGTTGACAAGTCAGGACAAGAATAGATCGTGGCCTCGACAACATTGGGTTTTCCCAATAATGTAATCATTGCGTGTTATGTCGCAACCTTGGCAGGTCGACAAGTCAGGACAAGAATAGATCGTGAGCTCGGCAACCTGGGATTTCCCTGGTGCCAGTATGTCGGCCTGACAAGACGAGTTGAGACAAGAATAGATATTGAGGTCATTGACCCGGGCAACGGGTTTTTCCCTGGCGCCAGGTTGGCGGCAGACAAGACAAGTCGAGACAAGAATAGATCGTGACCCTGTTCTTCTTCTCGCACCATGTGACGTCAAACGAGGGAGTAAGGGGGTGGCTATAAAGGGGGGAGGGCATCTGGTTGTCTATTTATAAACGTTTGTAGAGCAGTTCAAAATGGACAAGTTACAGCAGCTGGTAAATATCTGTCGACGCTGTGCAGACCGTCAAATTGTGTGATCTAACCGTAGATCAAAAGTACTCGATGGATAAACTAAAAGCGTCAATACAAAGTTCGGGAGACTCCCAATAGCCTATCTAGACGGTCGAGTTTTGTGTATTTCTACCCTGTCCGGTTTGGTACTCTTACAGATGAAGACTGTGTGAGTTAAATAAAGAAAAACTGGTATTTACCTGCGCCGGAGTAAAACCCGGTTCACCTACCATTGTGAACTTTGAATGCGTTTAAGAGACGTGCAGTTAACAACGACAACAACGGGCAGCGGTGCGGTTAGTACAGAACGTTTAGCTCTCAGATACGCTCACCATGCTTAGATCCGGCTATATTAATTTAATGTTTGTGGGTCATACGATTGAGGGGGTGCTATATGACGGGGGAGAATGTTCACAGTGTGGCGGTGAGTGATAGACAGGTAATTTACAAAATAGAGAAGCGAGGCTATATAGAGTTTTGCGACTCAACCTGTCACACGATAAGAGCGATGGAATTACTACCCTACGAGAGAATCAAGGAGATATACATGTGTGATATGACGTGCGCCGTGTATAATTTCCACAAAGGAGATGTTGTGGCTGTGTTGCCACGCCCTCCACCACCACCCTTCCACCACCCCCTCCGTCCTTCACAACGCCGCCACCGCCGTCCCCAGAGTAACCCGAGTACCCACCACCAGAGTCGTCTACCTACCAGGCATCAGAGTCACCTGAGTACCCGCAACCAGAGTCGCCTACCTACCAGTGACATGCGTGCCTGCCAACACCACCGGAGGAGGTAAAGTCAGAAGAACCCGTAAATCTAAAGGATTTAACAATGTTAAAAATTATTAAAATGTTAAAATAATAGGTGAAACGCCCAATGACTACATACTCGGTCTGGGCCGTTTAAGCGGTTTAAATCTAAAGCACGCTGTATGATATATTGTAGCAATTATTGCTCCAAGTCAACAGAATGGGGACAGTCAAGTATAAACATCACTTACCCAATACCACTAATCTTGCCGAGCACCTCGCGCAACAAACATCCGACTACACAAACCACAAGCGAACAACTGCCAAGACTGAGCCAAGTTCCGCATCTCGCCACTAGAGACCGGCACCACCACTACCATGATCAATCCGCCCAACTTCAAGAAAGGAGAAGAAGATGGTAACTGCCAGGCTTTGCCAGAATAATATAGAATGTTCTTCTGCCGGCGCGCCCCTTCCTTTGTGCCTATCCTGTTCGATGAGTGTGCCATATAAAAGACCATCCGTCGAGGAAGACGTCACTCTTGGACTTGGCTGCGACCATGTAGGACTAAGCGTCGGCGTAACGGATATATTACGTTAATGTAAGAATAAAATCCAATTTCGGTTTAAATGTAAATTATGGGAACTAGTCAAAATTCTTTTTAGATCTTTTTATCAAATTTAATGATAAAGTATTTGCGTAAATCTTCGTCTTTGATTTACTTTATAATGAGAGTATTGTAAAGTCAGACATTTTCTGTGTTATTGATATTAGGCATTATGCGCGAACTTTATACTCAACCGATTAACTTTATTTGTTTCTCAGTAGTATTTAGATTAGATGAGTGTAATAAATATGAAATTTTGAGAGTGTTGTTAGATCAGAACTTTTCAATATTATCCATAATGATTGAAAGTCAAACATTTCAAAATTAACTTTATTTCGTCTCAATTGCAAATGTGGCATTTTGGGTTTGGTAAACATTAAGGTGGGAAAGTGTTTGAAATATGGTGCCGAGATTTTCAATATTAGTAGAATGGAGTATTGCACTAGATTATTATATATATCAACTTAACTTTATATTTTTTTACTAGTTTCTCGATTGTTATTTTTAGGATAATGTTGTTAATATCTATTTTGTGCCAAAATAGTAACAAAAAAAACTTAAAGGGGTAATGTTAGGAAATATCCTCGATATTTATAATAGTACTATAATCCTTGTTTAGGACATAGGCGAAGGCTATTGTGAGTTATGCTAGTAGGTTATTAGCGTTAAAGTTAAATGGTATTGACATTAGGTATTTTTGATGGAACTAAAACTTTTAGTAACATGTGGCATTTTCGCAACAGGTTAAAAAATGTGTTAGGAGAGATCATTTACTGTACCACGTATGATATTATTAAATTAATGTTATGCATCAATATTTGTATTTACATAATATGTTTAGGGTACATAATAAATAACGTAATGATTAGAAGGAAAAGAGTAAATATTTATGGAACAATGTTTTTATTGGATAGTATATATTTATGTTGAGAATTCTTGCTCACTCACGACTATTATATATATATATATATATATATATATATATATATATATATATATATATATAACTGAATTATTAAATGCTCTTCAAATAATATGCTTATTATTTAATAAAGTTTGGCATAAATTAAATCTAAAAGATTCTAAGACTTGAATTTATTCTATTACATAATTACGCCATATTATCCCTATGTCTAGAAAAGGTGCGAGGGATTAGCCTTCAACCTTTTTATATATTAATATGTTAGTCAACCTGTGAAGGTGGACCGTAGTTTCCCGCTACTCACAAGAGTGAGTTGCGTGCGCTGGGGACATGCTAAATGTCCAGCACTTTATAACTCACAATTTTAGGATATTCACTCTACGCGCTCCTCTATATTCCATTTTATTTCTTTAACTGTAGGTTTTGTTTATATTTATGTATTGAATCCCTCTAGTTTGGAGCTTAGGGATTACAATATCTTGGAGGACAAAGTGTGATGTTTAAGAGTAAATTAATAAACTAGACGTGCTCAGGTGTTTGTAGTACTCTGCCGGAGTCATCGGAGCTACCGGTGACATTTTGAAAAAGGTGAGAGGAGGGAACGCAGTTGGGTGAGTAGAGCGAGTGTGTTTATTTTGCTGTATCTCCAATAGACATTATGCCGTTTAAATGCGGTGGATCCTACGCAAAGCTCTCCAATCTTATTTTTCACAAACATCAAACACCTCCAAATGCTGCTCACAAGGATGCCTGTTGGGATGAGGAGGTATTGTGCAGTGCGTCAGACCTGAGGAATACAACCGTGTCAAGTGCTTAAACGAACTTGTGAATAACAAAAGTTATAACATTGTGATAGCGGAAGATAACTGAATGTTTTTGTGCTCGAGTTTGTTGGAAGAGTAAGATTGCCAGATGCAAAACTGTGGAGACATTGTCAATATACGTTATAGCCCCACTTAGCGTGCCCTTTATCAGGTGGCTCCTACACATTTTCTAGATGTTAGATCTATTTTATATGTATTGATCAAAAGACTTAAATAATATTGCTGCTTGTTGTTATGAATGTTTTAAGTTATACAATTGCTGATTGTCAATTAAAAAACTGCCAATAAAATATATTTTTAACCCCCTTAAATAAATCGGTTGGAGAATCAAAGACTTGAAGGAGATGGAAACATTGTTGTAGTGACTTAGGTTGCTACCCAGAGAGAAAGTATTTTGTCCAGAATATTTGAGACGGAGCTTCTATGATAGTAGAGAGAGAGGGTGTAGACGTTAAAACGCAAACATAATAGTTTTATAATATTTATTCCCACAACACTTAAACAAAAAAATAAATTTAACGTTCGCAAAAATAGTATGATATAATAATATATTACTTTTACAAAAAAAAAATCGCAAGTAATACACATATGTTACTTAAACAGCAACCAGAAATTTAAAGTTCGCAAAAATATTATGATATAATAATATATTTACTTTTACCAAAAAAATCACAAGTAATACACTTATGAGGATCTCGAAATTATTTTAAATTAATATGTTGTTACGTTTTAAATATGAAACTATATACGCTGACATAATATTTAACATTTACAATAAACAAATTATCCACTTCGCAAAAAAAAAAAATGTTGATATAATATATTTAACATATACAAAAACCCGCCTCAGTGCCGTAGTTGGTTAACGCGCTTGGCGTATTGAGCTCGGCTGCCGAGGACGGGGAGATCGAGGTTCGAATCTCGGTCGGGTGAACTGGGCGTGGTTTTTCCTAAATGGTGTTCCACTCGATGATCATGGTTTCTTCTTCAACAAGTTTATGAAGAAAGGTATCCACAACATTTTCACCGCTATAGACAACAGGAGGTTTCACACATTTACCTCCGGAATCGACTATTACATATACAAATCCTGATGGTGTATGCTTCAACATTTTTGTAGTTGGTGAGTGATCAGGGTGTGCTGACTGCGCTTATTAGCTATATGGGTTTGTATTTATAGGATAGGAGGGAGGTGCGGGTGTAGACGTTAAAACACAAACATAACAGTTTTTACAATATCTATTTAAATCATGAAAAGTATACAGACAGTGAAAAGTATACTGTGAATATTTACAATATATATATTTATTAGCATAAACATAACAGTTTTACAATATTTATTTAAATTGTGAAAAAGTATACACACAGTGAAAAGTATACTGTGAATATTTACAATATATATATTAGCATAAACATAACTGTTTTTTACACACAGTGAAAAGTATAATGTGAATATTTAAAATATTTATTTAAAAAATTATGAAAAGTATAATGTGAATATTTAAAATATTCATTTACACACAGTGAAAAGTATACTGTAATATTTACAATATAGGGGAGAATAGTGGCCTCGGTACTAAATATTATATATACACAGTGACGGTTTTCAATTTAAAATAATATATATATATATATATATATACAAACAGTTTATTATATATATTTGAATAGATTTAAAATAAATATATATACAGTTTATTATATTTGAATAGATTTAAATATATATATAGAAACAGTTGACTAGAATTAAAATATATACAAACAACTAATTGTCTAAAAAAAATCAGTTAGGCGGAGGATTGTACTGGCAAATAAAAAAATATAAAAAAGTAACCCGGGCGCATAAAAAAATAAAAAAATGCTTGTTTTCATTGCAGAAAAAGACTATGAAAAGAAATCTCAAGTCTTTGAAAAATGGTATGTTATTGGAACTGTTTAGAGTGAATAAAAAGATGATTATTCGGCCCGTCTAAATGATCACCTTTTAGTCGTGGCGAGTGCGTTTACAAGGACTCTGATACCCAAACGGCAACGTATTAAAATCAGACGTTTGGTGTACACGGGCCGGTAGACTTTAGTCTGCAAAACGGTACATACAGTCGCAAGAACTTTTCTTACAATTTTGTGCGGTATCTCTAAGTATCTTTTCGCAGCCTGTTCGGTGACCATCGCTTTCAAAACCTCAAAATTAACATCGTTCCGGTTGCCATAGTTTATGGTGTTCCCGCGAACCTTGCACACCGTTTTTGTTTTGGCATGATCGCCACCAACACAAACTCGGTACGCGTAATTCTTGGGGCCACCAGATACAAAGGCGCTAATTTAGCTTCCCGGACCGTAATCCTGAAGTTCATCAGTGAGGTCACCTAAAAAGTCGCCAGTCGGTGGACTCCAATCGCCGGGGCGTTCGGTGAATAGAACGCTATCTCTATCACGATACAAAACGCGGTCCCCCAATTGTTAAAGGATGCTGTATAAGTGCAACCTAGCCATAGCAGTCGTGTAGCATGCCACCGCCACACTCTTGTTAGGGTTAGGGCGCAACGTGTCACACGCATCCTTGTAATTGAGGAACATAACCTTATCATTTACATCAATGACGTTGTCCACGGTGATGTATGGATATGTCAGGTACTTGTGGATGCCCTGATAGTCTTTAACAATGGTGTAACCTTGTTACAACGTCACATAGAATAAATAATAACACTCACCAACTCAGCCCAAGTTGACTCGTCCCGACTCCTCTACGATACGCCCGAGACACTCATCACCACTATAGCCAACTGAACCGAGGTTTGAATCTCATTGCTGACCGTGTGGTTGGGCTGCCTCCCACCTCTCCTCTCAATTGGACAAGAAACAAGTCATCGTCATTCTGCGCGCGCCCTGACGCATTGCAGATAAAACTTCTATGGACTGTATTTCGACGCACAAACTACGTCTATTGGTCCTCGAGATTATTCTCGAACACCCCTCCCCTTTGTTTGTTCCGCGCTCTGAGAATATATGTTTATCACAGTGTATATAATGAGTGGAAGGACAGACATTACACTCTGGGCTTTCGAGGTAAATAGCTTAACTTTGTAGTCTCGACGATATACTTTAAAATCAATTTGACTTTAATCTACCTTCTCTCAAAATTCAATATATATAAGCGTCTAATATTTTTGTAACAATCTATTACGTCAGCCCTTAAGGCAATGTTTTCTTTACATATATTTGGTCTCCTCTGATAATTTAGGTATCTTTAATGTCTGGGGATTATTAATATTTGCCTCTTTGTTTCCTACCAATGTTGGTGAAATGTGGGGCCGCGAGCCGGCGGAGAGATTAATATTATACGGACGACATGTTAGGTGTTAATTTTAGGCTAGTTCATTGTAGTTTTGCTGGTGTCTATTTATTTGTATTGGTCATATGTGGGGCCGCGGGCCTCCCAGGACTTAATTCCTGAGGACATCTTATTGGCTCTTAAAGGCTTTAGGCCTTGTTATGTACACTTAATCTTTTTACAACGTGAAATATTAGCATAGTGTCAATGTCATTCTTTAGTTAAGGGACGTGAGCTGTTGACTCACTCTATGTTACGGATCATGAGAAGGGGTTGTCTCTCTACTCATGTTGCCGATTGACTATTTTCTTTATGTTTTATTATTCTGAATCTGGAGACCAAATCGTTAGACCTTTATATTGTTCTTTGAGGACGCCATTTTGGAGGGCGTTTGTGTGCAAGGAGCCGCCTGACATTAATTATTGTTGTAATGCCCTTCAGGCCCTGGCGGTGTCCTTTGTGCCTTGCAGCCCTTCTGGCTTTTGGTTCCTTTGTTATTCCTAAGTATCACTCCCCCATTGAGTTGTACTATGTTTCTTGATAATAAAATTATAACTCTCTTGTGCTCACCTCTGTCTATTATTTTATGTGGGATAATAAGGGGGTAAGTTACAACGGCTACGTGTGGTAAATCGGGTCTTTGCCCAAACTTTCCCAATAATGAATTTAAAAAAAGTTTATCCAGAGTGCGGAGACCAGGGTTTTTACAAACAGAGTCGAAATCGAGTTTTACCCCTTCCCTTTCATCATAATTTTGAATATAAGCTAACTTTTCCTCTTGTGAGGTACACCACTCTGGCCATCCACTGGTTTCTTGCTTAATTTTCAAAAACGTATCAATGTACCCACGAAACAATCCGCCATAACGTGTCTGACGGTCATAAAGAGATACATTGTACTCCCACACTTCGTGTACTGCTTCAACTGTGTAGCCTTTCTCAACGGCTTTCCGGATTTCGTCAATCACCCAGACGCCTGTCAACCAGCGATATTTTTTGTCGTTGTGCTGACACGTGCCTTGGTTTTTCTCCTCCCCGCATTTCCTGCACAAAATGAAAATTAACTTGTCGTGCATCCGTGTAGGCAATACGGGCATGAATAAATCCCGTGGAGGCGTCACTGTAACTTTGACTATGCCTTCTACTTGATCTATAGACGGACATTTTGGTTCCAAGTGAATTTTTGGGTCGCCGACGGGGTATTTTTTGTACTTGCAAACGTATTGATACAATGAACACACATCCAAGTACTTGATCTTCTCCCCACAAAAAAGGTCTGCTTCTATACAGTTTGTACGCCCGCCAAAGAGTGCATCCCTGGGGCAGAGAGGCTCCTTATTATACACCTCGTGCCGGAGTACAAATTGCTTCAAATCCTTGTCTGTGCGTTTCATCGCATTAAACATGCACTCCCACATCTCTACCACCGTGTAGCTGGCATTCTTAAACTTTTCCAAACAAGCCAAGGACGCTTCATATCACGTCTTCATGGTCTCGTGGGGACTATTTTTGATAGGGGTGGTCCTGTCAGGGTAACAGAGAGGGCACCCGTCCCAATAACAGCCACAAAACTGAAAGATGGTGGTGTTATCTCCAGCTTTAACAACGCCTTCTACACGTCGCCCTCACACATATTCCTCACGGCCGTTACCCGCATGAAGAATAGAGACACCGCGTTGATGGGCCTCCCAGCAGAGCCATTGTACAGTAATGTGCGACTGTTGGTCTGCGAATCGATAGCCACCGTTAGGGATAATACATATACTATTCTTCTTAAGATGTCTTCGGCGGTAAACCAACATGGCCGCTCCAGCTTTCGTACACGCCTCTCTGAAAGGGTCCACTTTTGCTTTCTCCATGAGCATCTCTCTAAACTTCAGACAGGCCTTCCGTAGGATCTCTACATCTTTCACACAATACAGTTCCAACTCGCGTTTTAAATCAAAGACATAATTTTCTTTGACCAACGCGTCATACCACTTCTCAAAGTGCTCTTTTCCCTCAACTGACATCTTGCTGATGCCGTATTCCTTCTTTGGCGGCAAGGGACCCCTATAACCCGCGTTTTCTTTTTGGTTGAAAAAATGGGGGAAATGTCCCTTGGCCAAAGACTCGTCCAAGCCAAACGTTTTGGGCAATTTGGACAACGACATCGGATGAAAGTTCAGCAAGTCAATAAAGTGGAGCGGACCGTAACGCATGGAGATGATTTTTCCACCGTTCATTATAAGTTCTGGAGTCCATTTTTTAACCTCCATCATATATCTTAAAATAAAATTTCCATAATAGGATTTTGCGTTAAGGCCTAGGAGGCTGATGTCCTTAAATTTTGAATCTTTAATTTGTTCTATAAATTCAAAAAATTGGGCCATTGTGGTATCACCCTTGAATATTCGAGTCCTATCGCCCCCACTTTCTGTGCAATGATGGTCATTTTCATCTATATGAACGCATGCCCTGCAACACGTCTGTACGACACATAGGTTAGGTTCGTGCAAGTACGTGCCTGCCGCACCTTGAAGAAGAGTTTCTTGCCTGCATTCAAAATCATAGAATACAAACATGAAATTGCTCTTTTGCAGTAACGGCTTTGATGGGGCCTGCTTCATATAACAGAAATGACCAAATGGACGATGGGTCTGGCATATTCTACAAAAAGTCTCATAAAACCTATGTGAATATTCTGCTCTTTCCAAACTGAAAAATTGCCCACAGACCTCGCAAACATTTTTCACATCACAGACCAACCTGTGACCTCTGCAAAAGCCGGGACGTTTATGGTTATCAAAGCAAGTCTGGTTTGTGACCCTACGCCCGCAGTATTTACAGACCACAAATCGGCCTCCACCTCAAACCATTTTAGCGTAGCACTTTATGCACGCGGACTCGCACTTGTGCTCGTTCTTTGTGTTGAACGGCACACGACATTCGTGGCAAAAGTACCCACACTTAAATGCGTCTGTCAAGGATGTTATGACATCACAATGGTTTTGCTTGTCGTCGTGAAAATACAAATCAAGGTAGCCTTTAAAGGAATGTTCGGAGGGAATAGGCCCCTCATATAGGACCTGTCTCCCCCGACGTTCCCTGAACACTGTGATTTTGTATTCGGAGAGGTATGTTTGAAATGGTTTCAGTTCAGTGAGCCCACCACCTTTCAAAAGATTCACATGGGCATCACGGCATAGTTCCTCTGATTTATATTTTTGATTATTATGACCCATTTGATTTGTCTAAAGGTGTTCACATCCATACATCCTGGTTCTCTTTTATTATCACATATAGCTTTGGCGACAACCAATGCACGGGCTAGTCAAAGTGTGTCCTCATTTTGAATCATAATGATCCCTTTGTTATTACGGCTATATGTGCTAGCGGGAGCGAGTTTATCACATTTATGAATACCCCTCCCGCGAGGCTCTTTAAAGTGGCATAGTTTAACGTACAGTGGTGCTGTACTCAAAAACAAAGTATTACATTGCAACACAAGACTTACGTTATCAAGCACTACTCGTGCGTCTAACTGGTCTGCTCGCCTAAATGAGACGTACGTCAGTACTACTCAAAAGTAAGCCGACGTGGTCATCGGTGCTAACTCCATGGTCCTGCAGCTGATGGAGCAAATTAGTAATTTGTTCTTCAAGCCAGCTTAATGCGTAACCATCGCTTGCTGGAGCACCAAGCTGTATGGTAATTTCTCTACCAGTATAAAAGAAACGCCTCAATTGTTTAATCCTCTCTTCTACGATACGAAGAAGGATGCCATTTGGCAATGCCCCGCCTACCTGAATTACCGGGCCACTAAATCCCGGTTGAGGGGCCGAAGACGGTCCCGCAATAGCTGGCTCCACGATCCCCATCTCCAGCCCCAAAGCTGGGTCTCAAGCACCGTCTCCCAGGCTCGCAGGCAATGCTCTTGCAGTGTGTTAATGGGACTAGTAGCCAGCGGCAGTTGGAGGACCATCACTCCATTTCCGGTCTCCAATTCAGCTATAACACAGGTCAAAGTAAGCACGGTTACAAACATTAACGTATTGTTTTTCTTTAAAATGTATAATACTTTTGGTATTAATATAATATGTTACATAATTGCTTTAGCTGAAACCAGCATTCAGTGAAATGAGTCAGCATTTGCGTTGAGGGAGAGTGAAAAAAACGCTCCTAGTTTATCCTGGTAATATTCGAACCTCAAACCCATCTCCTTAAAATGTATAATACTTTTGGTATTAATATAATATGGTTTATAATTGATTTAGCTGAAACCAATATTCACAAAGTATGTGTGTATGTATAATATATTCAGTTGAACCCTAGTACAACTACCAAAGCAGTTAATTTAACTCCATAAAGGTTAATCATACATTTTCACCCAAGTAGGGAACTGATCCCGGGACCTTTCACAAAGTGTGTCTAATAAATACACCCTAGTACATCTACAAAAATTTAGTCCAAGAAGGATAAACTCATTTTCAACCCCTGTTTGGACCCGAACCAGTGGCCCTTGGCACTGCATTCATATAGGCTTTGTCTCTCTCACTTTAATGTTTGAAACAGGCTTTCGGAGCTGTCTGCTGGCTCTGTAAACGGACACAACCACTCAAACACGTCATAATGAATGTGGACAGAATTAAGTTTACTCTTGCTGGAATAAACTGTAAACAAACGCCATCTCTTATTCACTAAACGAACTAGTACAATCGCCGTGAAATGAGCAGCTTCCATGAGGTTTCAAACTCGTTACGATATAACGGTTGTTTGTAAGAGAGAAAGAGAACTATATTCCGTTCACTTTTTACCTGGATGACAGTTCAAAAATCATATGTTTAGGTTTTGGGTTGCCAACACGTGTAAAATATTACAGTTTTGTTATAAATGTAAACATCTTTAATTACCTGTTATATATTACATTTAAAATAACGTAAAAACTTAAGTTTTCTCAAATTAAAAGTACTTTTTTTTTGTTTTGGAACATTACTGATTTTGTGTAATATAGTGCTCATATGAATACCTTTTAATACAGGCATCGTATTTACTTGGAAAAGAGAAAATTGTTGTCAATTTTTATATACAATAAATGATTTTATGATTATTTTATCGTATTTTGAAATATTTAACTGAATAAATTATGTTCATCATCGACGTGTATGCAGCAGTGTAAAAAATTATTTACCGTTATGTTCAATCATATGGTTTAAATTCGTCAGTCGCCGTTTGAAGCTATGCTCATTAGAAGTTTTTGTGAAAGTGGTGCTAAGATCTTTTTAAGGGAATAAAACTATAAATAAACTTTGTGTCCGACTTCAAATAAATATATAAATAATTTTGTCCTAAATTACCGTGGTTAACTATCACATTAATATATTACCATCTGTTTTCATTACAGTCATCCAGAGTGATAGATGTCAGCTGTTGACGTATTGATATAGTAGGGATTACTTCTATAACATTTCGAGCTGTCATCCAGGTAAACTAGTCGTGAATGACTTATACACATATAGTCTATTTTCAAACTAGTGGCTATTTGTAGACGGTACTTACATATCAGAAGGTCGATGGGTCCAAATCAGCGCAAAAATCTGAGGGCACACTTCCATCGCAGTATAGGACTCAGGTGAGAGGTTAGCCTTCAAAGGACGGCCAGGGGTGTTGCGCGGGTTGCCTGGTCCAGCAATGGGTGTCGATAACGATGTGCCGCGCACCGACCACAGGATTTGCCTCAGGCACACACGTCGTGACGCTGTCCCTCAAGCGTTCATCCAAGTCGTATGGATCTCAGTAGTGTGAAATTAAATAAATACGTATTAATTACCATTTACGGAAAAAAAACCGACAAGTCTCTAAAATATATATATCATAGACTGTCAATTACCCATAGACCAATCGCCGTCAGCTAAGCAAACTCCATTTTCTGTAAAGTTCCGCAACTGGTCTAGGCTGATGGACCCACAGGTTGTACACCCACGGCAACCATCGGGTCTCGTCAACTAACAAAAAAAGAGTATACCATTGTACGCCCCAGATGTATTAAACAAAAAAAGCCCATTAAAATAATTAAGACACAATTCTAAATACCGATAAGATTAACTTCATGGCTATTAGCGGGGGAGGTAGGGGTGGTGTATTGAATACAGGGGGGCCGTATCACTCTACCTTCACACAAATGCAGGTACATTTTATACCTTTCTTGGCCCAGATATTACTTAAAAATTTATGCATTAATATATTATTTCGTAAAAATATAGTTGCGAACATTAAATTGAAGTTACCCAATTCAATATTACCTATGAATTAATGTGAGATTTATATATTATTCCTTACTCCTCCCTGTTCAAATCTTGGTTGGATGAACTAGGGTGATTTTCTACACTCCCCCCACGCAAATGCCGAAAACAAGATATTACAAGTACCAACATATTTCGAACAAGAACCAACAAGTTTGGAACACGAGATAGGGGGTCAAGAGGGGGGAGGAGGTTGGGGGGAGGCCGGAGTTCTAATCTCGCTCGGGGGAACTATGCGTGTTTTCCACTCTCCCTCCGCTCCTGGATTTCGATGTTCGACACCCGTTAAAGAGGCCCTTCAACTTCATTATCAGAGCGGTCTATCCCAGAGGCCAATTTTTTTGTTTTCCCTCCCTACACGCAGATGAAGGTACATTTCATATACATTCAACCTTCTTTGGTCTTATACTATGAGTATAAATAAACTAGGAGCTCTGAATAAAAACATTTTTCTACTCGTCAGAAGCTCTGTGGTAAGCTGCCGATCGTAGTTCAAGTTTTATGCCCATGCCATAGGTTGTGCAATGCGCATCTGTGATTGCGCAAACCGTATCAGGTCTTTTTAAATACCGTTATCTATCAGACCGTTCCTACCTAATGACGTGAACAGATGTGCTGGCTCAAAGCAGCGCTACGTGCAACCGCGGGTACACTTTGTTTAGTAAATACCCTCTTGACATTAGCGGTGCTCGTACAGACTTTCTAGAACTCTCTGCTATGTAAACTAGTGAAGTTTTCCACTCTCCTCCTACGAAAATGCGTGCTCACTTCCCGACTAACAATTGATGTGTTTATTTTAAGACAACAAAGAAAAAAAGAGGAAAAAATTAAAATATATATAATATTTATTTAAACGTGTAAAATATTAAGTTAGATAGGGACTAGGGACTGATTCTTGTTACATCAATACAATATAGTATACGATAATTTGAACAGAAAATATGTGTTTATTATTACTATTAAGAGTGAAAATGTATATATTGTTAGCTAATATAAATACCTACAATGCTAAGCTAAATACCTTTTTCATATTCGATATAGATACAATTTAAATTCTAACACTTACTGGTCAATAGCTATTTCATTTGTTTATCTAAATTAAATTAATTTAAGTGGATGTGTGTGTGTATGTAAATATTCCATGGTCTGTCGGTTTTTTACAGAACTTTGTATTTGACAAGGTCCAAATCTCTTGTCAATCAAGAGCTCTGGGGTAAGCCGATGATGGTAGTTCAAGTTTATGCCAAAAGATGGTGGTAGCATCCAGAAACTGGTTGTTAGCGAGCGCCTCTCCACTAGGCAAACGGGCGTCAGGAGTTCAATCATCTGTCATGGCACAGATTTTCAAACCCTTCTTCACCTCTGACAAGACGTGTATTTTGAGGAATGCCTGACCTCTACCGTGGTCTGGATTCCACGTTAAACTATAGGTCCACCATTTTCATCTCACATTCACCCGAACGGGTAGTAAGACGTGGTGATAAATGTGTGTACCAGCTCACAATGCTCTGTTCATGGATGCTGGAACGCCTCATGTGTGTGTAAGCTGTCATAGACCTGGGAGTGGTTTTTTCACTCTCCATCTAGGCATATACCGGTTCAAACAGCGTAATTAGTATCTACGCACATAATCAGAGCGGGTATTAAGACCCTGAAATAAATGCATTTACCCGCTCCCTATGAATGAATAAGCTTGGTTTAGCAAACGTTGATGCAAACGGAGTTACGAAATTAATAGTTCTAGATCCTATGTTGTATGAAAAGTTATAAATGAGAAAATATGTGTTTATTATTACTATTAAGAGTGAAAATGTATTTATTGTTAGCTAATATAAATACCGACAATGCTAAGCTAAATACCTGTTTCATATTCGATATAGATACAATTTAAATTCTAACACTTACTGCGCAATAGCTATTTCATTTATTTATCTAAAATAAATTAATTTAAGTGGATGTGTGTGTGTGTGTGTGTGTGTGTGCCAGCTCAGAAAGTAATAACGTTTGATCCCCACCGTTGAGATACATTCCCGCAGCTTTACACCTTGGTTTAGCAAATACCCCCGCGACAGTAGAGGTGCTCATCACGCTTGGTGTGAACTAATAGCGGGGGAAGATAGGGGTGGGGTATTGAATACAGGTGAACCGTGTCGCTCTACCTTCTCACAAATGCAGGTACATTTTATACCTTTCTCGACCCATATATTAATTAAGAATTTATGCAGTTATATATTATTTAGTCAAAATATAGTTGCAAACATTAAATTCAAATAACCCACAGGCTTTGCCAAAAAGGGTAGGTGTCACTCATATAGTTATGGCGGGAAGATTTAGGACGCGCTACTAAAAATGTCTTTAGGTCTGGGTTTCCGTGCAGGGGGTTTGAGTTTGAATCTTGATGTATCTCGGAAGTGGGGGGGGGGGGGGGGGGGGATTGCTAGCTTTGGCTTCTTTGTTCGCTGGCTGCTCTTGTATCAATGCCATATAACTGTACATTCTAAAACCTCGCAACGACAAGTCAACGGAGGAGGGTGAACGACTCGGTAAGGGGGGTCGTCAACCCGTGTCATCCATTCCCGTGACTTGAAGTTGATGACTTCTACAGGTGGTAGGATGGGGGGATGGTGGGTTATTACCACTCAGGAATTTTCCACGCTCAGATGTTGAAATTTGATATTTTCGAGTCCATGAAGAGAAAGGAAAGTAATCGGCCATTTCCAAGCGATGTAAGAAGGGCGGGGTTAGGGGTGCGCACTAGTGACACGCAGTGGTTACTACTCTGTAGGGGGGACGAGCAGCGAAGCTCAAACAGTCATCAGGCGAGGTTCTTGCTGCTTGTTCCGGGACAGAACCTTGTGACGGAGGAACTAATGTTCATTCTACCCCCGACAGCCTTAGCGCAAGGTTCGTGCCACGGCCTCATACTCCCCCAAGATAAACTACAACGCCCTAATCAATGAATAAAAACTCCAACACCTCAATCCTACCAATTAATTGATTAACAATAATTAATTAGCAATAATTAATTAACAATCATTAATAATTAATGATCAAGAACCAATATGTCCAGGGTTGGTAGGTGAGGGGCTGTAGGGGAGGGGGAGAGGGGTAGGAGGATGTCAGGGGGCTGTAAGAAAGGGGAAAAACCAACAACCAATCAGAGAGCAAGAGGGGGAAAAACAACAGCCAATCAGAGAGCAGGAGGAGGGTGCACGTGACCTGTTTCGGCCAATCAGAGCTCAAGGTCAAGTTGATTCGTAAGGTCCAGAGGTCTACTGGGGTACATTAGATAGTAGAGGAAGCTAGGACGTGATGGTATGGACACGTCATGAGGCTGGAAGGGGAGAGGACTCCAAGAAGATTAATGGATATGAAGTATGTAGGGAAGAAGTCGCAAGGGAGACCAAGAAATAGATGAACAGATAGTAGCAAGTGTGCAAGTGAGAGGAGGAGAGTGTTGGAAGAAAAAATGGTGGAAGGAGAGAGTAAGATGGAGTCATTTTACTAAACAAACCTGATCACAGGTTGGAAACAGTTCATGATAACTAGCTTCTTCACAATCGATTATTATTAGAGAATTAATTGGGTTGGGAATTGAATAGTTATGACAATAATTACATTTTTACCCTTCATGGAGTACAAGTTCTTCATCAAATGTTAATATGATATTTGTAAAGTTAAGAATTCTTGAATAAAATGTAGGAGCTTGTTTGGTGATAGAATACTCATCATATTTTGTTGATTAAATACAGCTAATTGTTCTATTTTATTATTAATAGCGAATTGCTTATTTTATATAATGGTGCTAATTCTACCTTCATTATGAAGAGATAAACTATTTATTCCATATGTGTAGTTGGTAACATTAAGATCCAATGAATAGGACTGTCCGTTCAGGTCAGAAGCTGCTATATCTGATATTTCTTCTTTGATGCAAGCTATTTGAAAATATTTATTGAAATTGAATGGTCTAGAAAGATTTTATATAGGATATATTTGAGCAAATTTAGGAATAACTCTTTTGGGTAATCATAAAAAAAGTCAAAGAAAGTTGCATTAATTACTAAACAAGCTTGGAAAATACTCGTATACATTAAACATCATTAAATTTTATATTATAAATAATGATAGTAAAGAATTTACGATAAGAACCTTTTGTAACAATATAGCAAACCTATTAGAATTAAGACAGAATACGTTTAAAATTAATCAGGCTCAACAGCTTAATGATAAATAAACTACTTTAAAACAAAAAGAATTTCATAATTTAAATTATTAATATCATCAAAGGAATAGGTGTTTCAAATAGTTATTCACATTCATTAGTTTATAAAATCCTTTTAAAAAATCTCATCTGGCCAATAAATCAACTCTTGAAGTAACTGACATTAAAAGCAAACATAAATGTATTAAATTCAACTACATCGGAACTGATACCAAAAGAATCATCGACACCTTCAAAAAACTTGACATAAGCACAGCTTTCTGTACTAATAACAATATCAAAAACACACCAGTAATGTCAACTTTAGCAATATTAATCAACACAAAAAAAGTGACATCGATCAATTAACCTGTGAATATAAGTCCATATAAAATGCAGGCAAAATGGAAGGACGGCTTTTAATTAGATAACGGTGACCTGGTGGTTTAGGGGTAAGGTGTCAGACTTCTGTGCTGGCGGCCGGGGTTCAATCCTCGGTCCCGGCACAGATTTATCTGATTACCAAACCCTTCCTTCACCTCTGACAAGACATCTTGTGAATGTGGGGAGTGCCAGGCCTCCACCGTGGTTCGGATTCCACGTTAAACTGTAGGTCCTCCATTTCATCTCACAATCACCCTATCATTACACATTAGCGTAAGTGCGTATAACCCGAATGGGTAGTAAGACGCGGAGCTAATAATAATAATAATATAATAATAATTAGATAACACGAGCATTTGAACGATTATATATACTCTAAGAGAAACAAATTAACCTTGGCCAGTAATCTTAAAAAGACTGGTCATCAACGTAGTCATATTGAAAAATGTATTAAAAATTTTTATAATTCAGATAAAGGAACTAAAATGAATACCGCCGAAAACTTCTTCATCCAAACTGAAATCTTAAATAATAAACAAATCCATAATGATCAAACCACTTTTAAAAATCAAACTTTTATTAAATTAACTTCCTCAACACAACAAAACTATAATAAAAACAAAACTCAACCGGACTTACCTTGCACAGTTATTGAGACCTGTTCGAGCCTTAATCGTGGAGAGTAGAATCTCAACACACCCTTTTTTTCCCTTTTTTTTTTTTTTGCAACATCGTGCTTTTACCTTAACTTAATTATTTGTGTGTCCAGTCATCAAACGCTGCCCGCTCGCGTAGTTTCTCAACACAAGGAGAACCGGATTTACAACAACCGAATCGTCAAGCTGTAAACTCTACCCTTTTCACTTTTATTAATCTTTTCTATTTCAAATCAATTTATTTTTTCCCAATTTACGTGCCCCAATTTTAAATTTCAGGTTTTTAGATTTTTCTAGTTATATGGAACAAAACTTAAATTTACTGCCAAATATCAGTTTTCCAGCTCGTCTGGAATTTGCTCTTCATTTCCTGACATATCTTCTTTTCGCTGTGTGTATATAAATATATATATATATATATAATAATCAATGATATATAAAATATATTATATATGTTATATATAATATTTATATACATCATATGTATTATATATATATATAATATTTATATATATGTTATATATATATTTATATATGTGTGTGTGTGTGTACTTGAATCTCTTTTTTAGGGATTTTTCTTTGTTTTAAGAATACATTTATCCTTGTCATAATACAAAATTTAAATAATGTAGCAGCAAAATGGTGACCTGGTGGTCTAAGGGTAAGGTGTCGGACTTCTGTGCTGGGGTCCGGGTTCAACACCGTATAACCCGAACGGGTAGTAAGACGCGGTGCTAATAATAATAATAAATATTGTAGCACGAAATATATTTCTCAAAATAGCATTTTTAATATTCATTTCAATCAACAAAAAATACTAACTACTAAATAAATTGGGATATTATTTTTAATCCTGTTTTACAATACATAATCTCTAACTAAGTAACCAATTTATCACAATGTTGTCTTGATGTGATCTGCAAACTTAATTCAAGATCACAAATAGCTTAAAACAGTTTTTGAGTATTTTTTTAAAACATTTCCTCATGTATATTATATTATTTATTAAAGCTGGTTCAAGATTCACAGAAATGTAGAGTGTCATAATATTGTAAGAAAATGGAATTTACCTACAACATGTTACGGTAATTAGTTAATGTGAATTAACATAATCACTCCTGATACATAGGAAATATCATCACCATCAAAACATTCTATGTATACTTACAATCAAAGGAATATTTCCTAAAATTATATTTTTTATAATTAACAAACTTTATAAATAAATCACCATTTTGTGATTACCTAAATACATGAACAGCTTCGATTTATTTTTTACTCTAGCTAATAAATAATCACATCAAAATATTTACCAGTACAATAAATATGATATGTTTTGTATTACTTTCATTTATATGTATATGATCCACACAAGCGTTAACAAATTAACGATTATGATATTTAACACTTTTTTCCTGAGACCACAAATTGAAACTACAGGCTAGAAATTCATTCCTTACTTGCATTTGTACCCATAACAACATTTGTGGCAAAATATCCACAGTTAACATGTTAATATTGCTAGTGACATTCCACACACTCCCTTTTTTATTATATTTAATTTTAAATGCTTATAACTAAACATTATTCTTACAAAGTCACATATATTATGATTTATATAATAGAGCATATTGCTTTTAAGTCTTCACATGATATGTATGGTTTTAATTTGACAATTTTATTTATTAATTTGTATTCAGTGTTCAACATTTTTTTCTTATTATAATACACTCACATCATAAAACATTTAAAATATGCTCATGACATTACATTAAAAGTGTCTCTTTGTGATTAGTAATAAGCATAACTATAACACATGACCAAAGTATACTTGTTTGTTATTTTTAATAACATTTTGATAGGAATGTTTTGTCATTAGTTAGGTAGATGGAAGTATAAATCTGTTACTAACATGATCTTGATACTCACTTGAATGATGGCTCTATCTCGTCACATTATTTTAGAATGTATATAATAATTAAAATCTAGACCATTCAGATTATTTCATACATTTGTTGAAATTTGTATAATGAGTTTGATACGATACATTAATTTTCAAATAAATAATAATATAAAAAATATAAAAAATCCCAATAATTGCAATTACTAAGTTAACTGTAATTCAAATAAATTTTAAATAATACCCCAGTATATACAGCTATATCAAAGTAGCTTCAGTTTTAAACCTCTTTGTATTGATTTTGTGATTAAATCACTGCATTTGGGCTTTGTTTAGATTTCAATTACAATTGGTTTAATTAGAACTCCATAGCAATGATTATATTTTGATAGCTTCATTCTTAAGCAAAGGTGGACATTACACTAATAGATGTGATTAATTTAATATAGATAGTTAATATGACTCTTTTTAAAGTTATTTCATACAGGCTGTAAAATTTCTGACTCACAACCAGATCGGCAGGACCAAGATTTTCTCTATTATTAAACTTGTTTTAATATCACAAAGAGGCACCTTGTCACGATATACAACACCCCACGGACAAATTAAACACATTTCCAATCTATGATATGTGAAGAAGTCGACCTAGGTTTTCCTAAATTATAATAACGTTATTTATTTTTAGCTCGTTATAATTTAGCTGGAATTTGAAGAAAATATAATGGTTGGAATGTTACAATTGGTTTTAACCTTTAATTGGGTACTAGGGGTTGATATATGTGTACAGCGCTCATTTTGTGACGAGATACAGTACACAGTACCTTCATATAACATACAGTACCTTCATATAACATACAGTAGATTCTCCGTAGCTTTTTACCTGGATGACAGTTGAAAAACTATGTTTAGTTTTTGGGTTGCCGACACTTGTACAAGATCACTATTTTGTAATAAATCAATTTTTTTTAATTACATGTTATATTTTACATTTAAAATATTGTACACGTAAATTTTCTCGCACTATTTCATTACTTTTAATTAAAAAATATCCAATCCGATACAATATTTTAAACATAATTAAAATTTCTTATTCCTCGTTTTGGAATACCTATTTTCGATGATGTGTAATATAGTGCATAGACTAATACTTTTTAACACAGGCATCGTATTTACTTGGAAAATAAAAAATACTTGTCAATTTTTAAATATATAATACATTATTATATTATTGTTTTACAGTACTTAAAGATATTTAACGGAATAATGTATTTTTATCCACTGCGTGGGTGGATAGTTGTAAATAAATTGTTTGCGTAACAATCAATCACGTGGTTCAAATTCGTTCTTCGCCATTTAAATCAATATTTGTTGTGAAAATGCGGTCAATAATTATTTTTTTAGTGGAATAAAACTATAAATAAGCTTTATGCCCGAACTCAAATAATACTGTATATAATAATAAATAATAAATAAAAATAATAAATAATACTGTGGTTAGTTATAAATCATACATTACCGTGCGTTTTCATTACAGTTATTCAAAGTGACAGATGTCAGCTGTTGGCGTAGGGATATATTAGGGATTATTTCTAGTAGCTTTTTGAGCTGTCATCCAAGTATATTTGAGTGGTGACTGTACTTTACTAAGCCCGGGCCGTGTTTAATCAATATATTGTTTGACCCTGATAAGTAAGTAAGGTAAGTTGGCTGTCTTGTCCTACTTAAGTTGGGATTTGTGAAAACCAATTTAGTTTTAGTTACAGTTTCCTCAACTTTCTCTATTTATCTAATGTCTTAATGTTATTTTACACCCAAGGTGACCTGGTGGTCTAGGGGTAAGGTGTCAGACTTCTATGCTGGCGGTCGGGGTTCAATCCTCGGTCCCGGCAAAGGTTTATCTGATTACTAAACCCTTCCTTCACCTCTGACAAGATATCTTGTGAATGTGGGGAATACCAGGCCTCCACCGTGGTTCGGATTCCACGTTAAACTGTAGGTCCTTCATTTCATCTCACAATCACCCTACCATTACACATTAGCGTAAGTGCGTATAACCCGAACGGGTAGTAAGACGCGGTGCTAATAATAATAATAATAATAATATTTTACACCCAACAATATTTTGTTTACTGTTGAGTTATACTCAATGAAATGTAATTAAATGTTGATTAACAAGCGGTTCCTATTGATCATAAGCAACACGTGCGTGGCTTTATTCAGCGAATAAAAACTAGATCAGATTTCAAATCTTGTAAGCTACTGTGTGAATAATAATAAGAGGAGGATAGGTTTTCTACTTGGTGTGAGTACACCGCGTCATATTACTCATCACGGCTATCCACTTAAAATGTACACTGATAGAGTAACAATGGGGAAGGTAGAGTTTAGATGAAATGATATTTCAAACAAACATAAGTAACCTGTTATCCGCCGGGGTTCGCTTATCTACTTGAAGTATACTTTGGTTAGTTTTTTTTGGGTCAGATGTTATCATAGATCACACGGCCACATCAAAATAAACTAAACAATACTCGTTTTGCCGTACACATAAAAACGAAATAAAGGAATCTTTTATTATAGCTTTCACTTTGAATATTTAATTCATTAAGTTCTTGTGGCGAATATAATTTATTATCACCATTGGTCTTATTTTGATTTCAACAATTAAATCACTTTAATTTGTTTCACTTGATGATAATGCTACCATCAAAAAGTATTTACGACTTGTGAGCAACACCGTGGCCATATAAATCAAATCTAAACTTTTTATTTGATAATATAATTTAGATTTGGTTAGCTGGGCCATTGGGAGTGTAACATAAATTACTGCATGCGTGTGTAATATAAATCATATAAATATAATATCATTTCAACAATTCTTGTTTAAACATGGCTTCCTTTACACAATTTTCTGACATACACAAAGTTCTACATACCATATATCTAGACTTTGAACTATCAAATCAAAGATCTCCGAAAGTAGTCAATCATTTACAAGTATTTTGAACAAATTTGGGTAAAAATTAGTCTATTTAAATTACATTGTTTTGTAGTTTCTTATTTGTGTCATCATTTTATCGCAAACAGTGTACAAACATTAAAAACATTAACAATAATTTCCCACCAGTTTTTAAACGTCAGATCAACATTAGACCAAAGTTTTTTTTAGGGTTATTTATTAATATAAATAACTAGCCCCAAGTACAAATTGATGGATTAAATAGTAATACTATTATATTTGATAATTAAGGTTATATCCGCCTCTAGATATCATACAAAACCAAAGTTTTGTAAATAAAATCCATTCATAACAATCCGTTCAAATATGCACTAAAAATGCAATGACTGCTCATTGGATTAAAACAAGCATAAATTCAAGTACCTACTAGATTTGTTTTAAAATATACTTTTAAATAATGGTTGGGGGGGGGGGGGGTTGTCCGTGGGGTACCGTGGTTCCATATAATAGTTAACAACAATCCTTAACAACTTCCAATATGGATTATAAAAATATACTTTCAATAACTCATTTCTAAACAAAATCAAGGACCAATATGATCCAAAGATTGAGGTCAAGTTCCAAAATCACGTCAGAAAGATGTATTCATAATTCAGTACTCACGGATAAGATAACAATTACTGATTGTTAGTTTGTTTGTCTTAAAATGTGGTATTACTCTAATACTATTATATAATTCTAATTTAAAATGTGTTAGTATATTATGATATTTGAAGATGTAGTGTAACATACTGATATTTTAAAATGAGGTATTCTACTATATCATTTTAAAGATGTTAATGCATTATGCAATTTTAAAATGTGTTTTTTATGATATATTTAATATCTATACTACACGATGATATTTACAATTAATGTGATATTATTTGATGGTATTTTAAAAGCGTGAGAAGCGGGTAAGTATCTGCTATTTCTACATTCAAATAGCTCTTCGTTTGTCCTCAGGATATTAAGTTGACGCAAGGCCTCCTACATAACTCAGACCTTAATGCAACTATTGATTTTAGTCAAAATGGCGTCGATATCGGTTGGTTGTAATTCCACTTCAACTTTATAGTTTTTGCCTTGTCGGTTTCGTTAAGTTAGTGTAGTTTGTATGTTAAAATATTCTTTGCTCGTGTTTTAAAAGTGGTATTAACTGTTATAATGGGTCGGTCGTGCTGTGTTACCTGGATTTAAATCCAATTACGATGCTACAGATAATTCAGCATTTAGATTCCCTAAAGATAGAGTTCTGAGAGAGAAGTGGATTAAATGTATCCATAGTGATAAATTTGTAGTGACAGATAATACATTAATGTGTATTAAACCTTTCGTGGACAAATGTATTATTAGGGAGGATGTATTTCCTGTGGCTAATGGTGAATCAATAATTGTTCCCCATAAAAAACCAACACTTGGGGATGATGCCTACCTCCGTATATTCCCAAGTCAACCTTCACAACTCACTATGAAGGTCCCTAAGAATAGAAAATATTCAGCCATTCGTGCAGAAAGTTTGTTAGTTAGAAAAGAAAATAATTTTATAGAATGATGTGACAAAGACGTAATTTTAGTTTTGAAAATTTTAAAAGTTATAAAACGAGACACTAAACCATTTATTTTGGTAATGAATGAAGCATATGATATTTTTATTAAAGTAAACGACAAGACATCGACTGACATTCCATCTATTACTGTAAGTTATACTGGTGATTTGGGTGTTAAAGTTTTTTTTTATAAAAACATGTGTTTGCCTTGAGAAAACTTCAAAAATATCTTGGAATCAGAAGGTCAAGAGGATCTGAAGTGTGATAGATGGACCAAATTATACAATTTGCTTAGCCATATTCAGAGCTATAGTGATGAGATATTTCATATTAGTGATAAGGTTAAGCTTATTAATAAACTTCTTTAAAGAAGCATTAAATTCAAATAGTTTTGATGAAGGAAAGGTTATTAAAATAAAATTTGTTCTGGAACAATTGGATCTGTCACTTGTGAAACAAATAAGATATTCCCCAGAAATGTTGATATGGGCTGCAACTAAATCTGATTCATTTCCTGGTGCATATCAATTTATAAGAGAGACATGTGTTTTGGATGTTCCACATCATGTTCATTTTAAACAGTTCTTTGGTAAAATTGGCCCCATTAGCCGAGGTATAACTCGCTTTTGAAATAAAAAACTATGTTGCTTCAGAGTCAGTGCATAGTGGGTCTGTTATGTTATATGAAATTTATCTTAACAATAAAATAACATATTATAAATTAGGCAAAATATTGGGAATAGCAGAAATGCGTGGATGTAGATGTATCCACGACTATACAATATGTCTTCATCTTTGCATTCACAAAAAAAAAGATGTAATATTGATTGGTCTTTTTCCTGTAAAAACCTACAATTTGACACATTATAAATAACCTCACGATTGAATTATTGAATGTGATGAATGATCTTGGGTTTAATGCTGTATATTTAGTTTCTGACAAGAATCGTGTGGATAAAAAAACTGTTTGAACTATTGTGTGGTGGTAGTCTTAAATACTGTATACCAAATCCAGCTAGTCCTTGAAGGCCAATTTGTCCTATGTTTAACACTGTTCATATTCTGATGTGCATCCGTAATAACTGGTTGAAACATCTATTTAGATACTCTATCGAATACTGATGAAAGCAAACGCATTGTGGGTGAATATACAACAACCGAGGCAAAATTTTCAGATCTTAGAAATTTATTTCAGTCAGAAAGAAAAATGTTGTTAAAGCTCGCACCAAGTTTATCTAAAAAAGCGCTGTTAATATTTTTAATTTAAGGAATAGATTGGCTCTTGAAACACTGAAAAACCAAGGTATTGATGTAAGTGATGGAACTGTCCAATTTTTAAAATTATTTGCCAAGTGGTGGACAATTAGTAATGTTAAACATCCAATGAAGGGGAAATCAGAAATATTGTTGTTACTCCAATGACTAGCATTATTGATTCAAAACTGGTGTTCCTTCACAATTTACGAACTTATTAAGATATCTGGAACTTATCAGCCACAGAAGGAAAACTTACTAATAATACGTACATAGCTATGACCCATACTATTCGATCAGTAGTTGAGTTATGCAAATATATATTTGATACGATGGCTGGGTCTACATTCTGACTGCAAAATTACAGACTGACAGTTTAGAAAGAAGATTTGGTGCCTATAGAAGATGGAGTGGCTGTAGCTACAATGTCTCCGCAGAACAGGATCTTGAATCTGAATGAAAACTGAAGGTATTGAGTGTACTAAAACTCAAATCAGCTAAACTTGGAGATATACAATTGAATGAATTAACTACGACAGTTCAAAAAGTTAACAAGGAAACTGTAGCAGATAATCTGGAGTATTTAGAACCTGCAATATATGACATGTCTCAAGTTCCAGTTCATCCCGAAACACAGAAAATCTGGTACGTATTACAAGTTACACCAGCAAGAAAGTGATTGAAAGATTGAATAAACATGGAAACTGTAATGAATGTAGGTTAAAGTTACAGTCCAATGAAGAAATGCAAGTGGTTGTGATAAAGAAGTTTTTTATATTTCATCGAACTTAATCGTGGTGAGCTGAAATGTCCTTCTCCCTTTGTGATTACCCTGTGTCCATATTTGTACACGTTATTTCAAACCTTGCTTAGCAGTGAATATGAACCTTAATCTCTGGAACTAAACAATCAGCGAGATGCAATCATAACATTGGGGATTCAGATTTGTCAAGTCAGTGTTAGTGATCTTGAAAAACTGTGCAGGTGTGGTGTGTCTCTGAAAGTATTAGTAAAAAATTGCGTGAAAGTAATAAGTAATATTTTGATTTTAATTACACCAAAATGTTAAATGAAAAGAACACTTCCAAAGAGTTGGTTTAAAAGCTTAGCGGGAAAAGAAAGGACTTCTGTGAGAAATGAAGAAGCGTAAGCAGTTGAAGTTCAGCAAGTGGGCATCAAACCCTTGCGATATAGCAGGTAGGAACTTGGGTACATTATCATTTTTTATTTTTTGCCAATAGGTCATATGTGTTTTGATTAATAATTTGTGTTAAATCTATTGATGATGCTGTATTAAGTGGGTGCAATTTATTTAATTATATTCCTTCTAGTAATCTGGCATATGACTAAATTTTCAACATATTTATCTTATGTAATTGTTATTGGTTAGAATAACTTAATTAGTACAAAAATGTATAATATAAATGTGCATTAGTTTAAATTTAAATGCATTAAGAGTAAACAGTTAAATAATGCAAACAAGAGGCTTTGTTATAGCAGAACCTTTGAATATTAATATAATAATACTACTATACTACTACTTTGAGTTTTATATATATATATATATATATATATTGAGTATATGTATAATATTACTATTGAGTGTATAATAATAAATATATTACTATTGCGTATGTAATATAATAAATAATATATTATGTACTATAATAAATATTTAAATAAGTATATAATAACTATTGAGTATATTTTTATACATAATATATACTCAATGGCAAACCGTATTTTGCATTCTTTCAACCTATACGCGGTCATGTTTATTATGCATTAAGGTCTGAGTATTGTAGATAATATTGATCGACGCTATTCCAGATCCACTGCCTCACAAGGAAACCTGTAAACGCCGGGGATCGAACCCAGTACGTCTGGATCTATAGCCAGACACTCTGACTATCAGACCACAGAGGTGCTCATAGCTGGCGTACTGTTCTGATAGAATGAAACGTAAACTTATGAACACTTATTGATTAATGGCAATCCCATTTCTGTTGTACATTCAGGTAGTTTAGATAACCCGACTCAGTGAGACGTATCTAGTTCAAGTTAGTAGTGTTGACAGGTAAATATAATAAACACTGTAACATAATAACCAACGTATATAATTGTAAATTGTTTAAATATATAGTTCGTGAATGTTTTCATACTCATAAAACGTCCAAAGTGGGTGAGCGTACATGAATGAATGAACCTTTCAACTAATTTTGACATGTCCGCATGGTCTAACGTGCTACTCTCGCAGTAGTCTAGACTGCTGATGACGGGAAGTGCGAGGCTCGAATCTCGGTCAGGTGTACTGAGGGTGTGTTGTCCACTCTTCCTCAACGCAAATGCGAGTACACTTATCATAAATATCCCATGTCAGGTTTGCTGGGTACCGCATCGGGCGCCTCCCCAGGTGGCGGATAAGGCGATGCCTGGTAGGTGTGTCGGGTACTGAGGAAATTAAATACTCAGGGCGGATCAAAACCCAGCTAGGGGAAGAGACCCCGAATAAAAAACTAATGATGGAGAACTTAGGTACGAAATTCACTTTTACGGTGCACAGGAGGGATACCTCAGTACCGGCGTCCGACGGGAGTGTAAATACGGGCTCCGGGATGTCGTCAGCCAGCGACCGTCACGTCTAACATGTTGACCACTTGGCCTCATTTGCTACAAGTGGAATGAAGGAGGAGCACGGCGAGCGCCTAATCAAGAGGCAAACCGTGTGGGAGCGACACGAACAGCTGATTGCTAAGCTGCTGAAGCACCTAGAGGGTAGGAGAAACGTCAACAGTGAGACGCACTCCCTTGCACATAGCCTTGCTGGATCATTCAGGAGGATGTGGCAGTGGGACGAGGACGTCCTGGAGCCCTTGGCATACTTTGGACAAAACTGCTCAGACTTCGCCATCGTTGAACAGGAAGGACTCGGAAATGGCTACGCGAAGTATAGCTCTGATGCCTAAGTCGATGATGTCAATGAGGAGCGTCGGAAAACGGAAAGAGCGAACCCCGGTCTCAGCGGAAACAAAGAAGGCAAAAAAAAAAAAAAAACAGCGCGATGACTCGACGGAGTCTCAGCACTTCAAATGAACTTGTGGAAGACAGAGCTCCTGGCTGGAAGGAAGTGCGAAAAAAAAGTTAGAAAGAAGCAACTCTAGAAGCAGCGAGCATCGTTGATAGTATTATCTAAAGCACTGGTGATCCGAGCTAATGAAGGCAAATCTTATGCTGTCATTCTCCGGAAAGTCAAGCAAGATGTCTCCGAGGAAAAGATTTGAGATAGCATCCAGAAGATTCGCAGGACAAACACTGGTCAGATTCTTATTGTCCTCAACAAGAAGAGTGGTGCCAGGACTGACGAACTGCGGAGGCTGATGGCAGACGCTCTCAAAGAAGATGCGGAGGTCTTGAGAAAGTTGCAGGAAGTCGAACTTGAGATCAGGGATATCGAGGAGACTGCCACAAAGAGGGAAGTTGCAGACGCGCTCCAAAAAGTGGCAGGTGAGAGCTGTATGATAACAGCAGAAGCAGTTAAATCGCTGCGAAGAGCGTATGGGTAAACCCAGATAGGGGCCGTTAGGCTTCCAGCGTAAATTGATCGGAGGTTCATCGGCGAGGATGGAAAGATTCGCATTGGATGGGTGCGAAGCCGTATCAAAGAGGTGAGAAGACCCATAAAGTGCTTCAAGTGTTGGCACTTTGAACACCTCGCCTCCAGATGCATGAGAGGTCGACAGATCCAGGCACTGCATTGGATGCGGTGAGAACGGCCACAAAGTTGCCGAGTGCACAAAGGATGCGCGCTGTATCCTGTGTATGGAAAAAGGGAAGAGGTGAACTGCGACCAACGTAGCCGGTAGCAGCAGGTGCGCAGTCTTTAAGGAGGCACTTCAGGTGCTAACCACTAATCATCGATGAGAGTACTTCAGCACAACCTCACTCATTGCAAGGTGGAACAGGACCTGCTCATGCAGACTGTGCGCGTGCTGAAGCCAGATCTTTTGGTCATTTTGGAACCGTATAGGCAACTCAGCACTCAATCCTGGGTGTCTGACTCTCTCGGAAAAGCTATAATTTGCTCCTACGGTGAATTCCCTTTTCAGGACGTTGTCAACAGCACAGAGAAGGGCTTTGTCAGATCTAAGCTGCAAAATATCCATTTCTACAGCTGTTATGCTCCGCCCAGCCTAAATCTCAATGAATTCACCGACTTCCTTGACAGGCTGGTCAAAGATGCGAAAGAGCACTTCCCCTTGGCAATCGTGGGAGACTTTAACGCTTGGTCAGTTGACTGGAAGAGTAAGGAGGCAAACCCAAAAGGTCTAGTGCTACTTGAGGCAATGTCCTGTCTGGATGTCGTCTTAATGAACAGCGGTGGTGAACCGACTCTCATGAGAGGAGAAAGGAGCTCTATTGTGGACCTTACGTTCGTCAGAAGCAGTCTTGGAAGAAGGAACAGCTCGCGAAAGGTGACTGATGTCTATAACTATAGCGATCATCGGCTGATCTCCTGGGAGGTATCGGTTGACCAGGGAAGTTCCGGACCGGCACCAAAGAAGAAAAACTCACTTGGTTGGAAGACCAGCCTGTTTGACCCGAACCTGTTCCGCGCAGCACTGGATGATGGACCAATCGGAGAGGGAAGTGCCACGCAAAGGGTAGAGGAGGTTATAAGGCGGGTCACCGAGGGCTGCGATGCCACGATGCCTCGAAAGCGTTCCACAAACCAGTGTCCCTCGATGTATTGGTGGAACCACACGGTTAATTCGCTCCACCAGGAGTTTTATCGCGCAAGGAGACTATCCCAGCGTGGTCGGGGGAAACCGAATTCCGATCAGCTGGAGGCGTAGCATAAGGAAGCACGGTGGCAGATTGCCAAAGCCATCAAGGCAGTAAGAGACAGTGCTGGGATGAGCTCCTGGTAGAGGTGGAAGGTAATCCATGGGGAGGCCATATAAGGTGGTCATTACCCGGCTGAAGAGCCAGCCGATGCCCCCCCAACGTGCCCAGACTTCCTGAGTAAGATCGTCTCAGCGCTTTTTCTGCAGCAGCCCGAATGCATCCACCATATCGAGCTGGATAAGGAGGATACGATCCCGCTGGTGACAGCTGAAGAGCTGAAGAGAACGTGCGCTGAAAGTGAGAAACACGAAGGCCCCTGGGCAGGATGATATCCCCAACATCGCGCTCAAGGCAGCCATTAACGCAGTGCCAGGAATGTTCCTGGACATGTACAACACATGTCTCCAGGAGAGAACCTTCTCTCAAAGTGGAAGCAGAAGAGACTGGTGCTCCTCCCCAAGAGGAAGAAACCGCCGGATGAGCCTTCATCCTACCGTCCACTCTGTATGCTTGATACAGCTGGCAAAGTCCTGGAACGAATAATCCACGGGAGAATCGAGAAAGTAACTGAGAAAAAACTATCAGATAAGCAGTATGGTTCCCGCAAAGGGCGCTCCACGCTCGACGCTATTGACCTGGTGGTGAAACTTGCAAGGGATGCGATCTCCGGTGACAGGTGGAAGAACGGTGAGAAGCAGTACTGTCCAGTAGTGACGCTCGATATCAAAAACGCTTTCAATGCAGCCAGGTAGGACTGCACCATGGGGGCGCTAGTGAAGATGGATGTTCCAGGATACCTGCAGAAGATGGTAGCTAGCTACTTCACTGACAGGGTCCTCAAGTACGACACGGAGTACGGTCCACAAGAGTATCGGGTAACTGGGGGAGTACATCAGGGCTCGGTTCTTGGGCCTCTCTTGTTGAACATCATGTATGATGGACTCCTGAAGCTCGTGCTACCAAGAGCAGTGACACCCGTGGCCTTCGCTGATGATGTCGCTCTTGTCATTGTAGGAAAACACCTGGAGGACATCAGCAACCTCTTCGAGGTCACATTCACGAGGATTCACTGGTGGATGGATTCGGTTGGCCTGAAGCTGGCAGAGCACAAAACCGAGGCAGTATTGATCACCAGCAGGAAGAAGCTTGAGAAAATCACACTGCAAGCAGGTAAAGCATGAGATCACGTCCCAGCCGTGCATTCAGTATTTGGGGGTGATGCTCGACTCGAGACTCAACTTTAAGCAGCAGGTGGAGCATTCCAGTACCAAGGTGTTTGTGGTTGGGGGTGTTCTATCACGGCTCATGCCCAATGTGGGGGGCCCGAAATAGAGAAGGAGAGCACTCCTCTCATCAGTCGTCACGTCAGTCCTCACGTATGGAATTTTCATATGGGGCGATGTACTGACGCTCCAGGAGTCCCGTCGTAAAGTGGCACCAGTCTACCGGCTGAGCGCTTTACGAATAGCAAGTGCGTTTCGCACGGTATCAGAAGATGCAGTTAGCGTTATCGCCGGAGGGCTGCCGATTGGGGTCTTGGCGGAAAAGCAAAGGTATAACATCGCTGAGCGCAAAGAAGTTGAAGAGGCAGGAGTGGTGAAGCAGTCTCCAACGATGGCAGCGGCTGTGGGATGCCTCAACCAATGGGAGATGGACTTACCGTTTGATTCCGAAGTGGATAAGTGGTACAACCGTAGCCACGGAGCTGTCAATTACTACTTGACACAGATGATCTCGGGACATGGGTGCTTCCGGGCATACCTATACAAGTTTAAGTATGAGGATTCCCCGGAGTGCCCCACCTGTCGCGGAGTAGAGGAAAATACCGAGCACGTGTTCTTCACGTGTCCTCGGTATGATACCCAGCGTGAAAACCTGGAGGTCACAGTAGAGGGAAAGATTACGCAAGGAAACTTAGGGGATACGATGCTGTCGTCAGAGGCAACGTGGGAGGCGACAAGCACGTTCGCGACGGAAGTCCTCAAGGGTCTACGTCATGAAGAGCAGGAGAGGAGGAAAATAGAATCAGAAGGAGGGAGCCTAGGACATCCCTAATCCCACCGCCAACATCTAGGTGGGAACGGGGAAGTAGGAGAGGTCGAATAACAGAAGGAGGAGCAGAACAACAGCTAATGCCTCCCTCGCGAAGTAATACCTAACGGTGGTTCCGTGGGAGAGTAACAAAGGCGAGGAGAAGAGGGTCAGGTTTTTTAGTCGGTATGGGTTTAGTGGAGCCTAAACACGCCGCAAATCTTGGTGGCTTGTGGGTACCCTAACATCCAAACCGAGTCCGACACACTGTGCGTAAAAGCATTCCCCCCCCCTAAAAAAACCGTACCATAAATATAACCTTCTTAAAATCATTAAAAACCATTAACGTAATTAGTAGTCTAAATAAGCGTATAATCCGGACGGGTAGTGCAGGGCTAAAAATATAATGTAGACATGATAATATTTTAAATAATCTAGTCAAATCATTAAATTAAAACATATATTATTATGTTTCATGAGATAATATTTAATTTATCATGTGACACATCACATTTAATTGATCATGTACCATTAACATATGATATATCATAATCTCTCTTTGATATTAGATAAAATCTAATCGAGCTTTTTAAGGCCAGGTTTAGATGCATGCATAACGCATAGCTAGTAGCGTACAGTGAAAAATTCAAAAAGAATGGTTTATAATAAAATATAGTGTAAAAATTGTACGTAAAAGATTGTATTTTATTTGTGTAAAATGGCCTAACCTCTCGACAACTAGATAAAGTTTTAAAAATATTTCACTAAAGGATCTCCTTGAAAAACTACGTTAATTAAACGGTATATTTTTTAAACTTGATTTAAGTTTTACCCGTACTATCAAATTTGATTTTTATTTGGTCCTGATTTTAATATTGTGATGAATACTATGGTAGATTTATTTCTCAGGAACAGAATAGAAAGATTGTACATTCCTTTCATTTTCAATATATATATATACCATCGTAGTGTGTGACGTCAAATTCGACACCTTAGTGCAGTCGATAGCGTGTCTGTCTGCTGAGCTAAGAGCTAAGAGTTCCGGGTTCGATTCCCGGCATGGTCAAAAAGTATCATTGATGAAATATGGGTGTATCCTTTAACATTGATAAATTAACGGCTGGGGACTGAATATTGTGCCTGTCCTAGTGTTAAGTTAGATTTTAAGGCAGGCCTAGCAAGTCGTTAGTGGAATCAGGCCACAAGCTGGAAACCCAATACCAAGAAAGCATGTTAATAACAAGCAAGTATAGCTACCTACAGGCATTTCAAACACAAACGCAGAAGGAAACTTTCGGCTCTCGACGTAGTGGCCTTTAATTGGCTATGGTTACTCCTCGCATTGTTATTGGCTGATATATATTGTGAACCATACAATATTCACTGTATATCTATTTTAAACGCTATCATTGAAAATAATGTATTTCAACATTTTGAGCACAGCACTACATTACACTATTCGCTATTAGTTATGCATGAATATAAACCCAGTCTTAGCTAAAAATACACCCGTCTAAATTAGTTGAAAAATTAATTGATACATCTATATAAGTGGAGGCTATATATATAAGTGTGTATATATATAAGTATATATGTACTTATATATATATAAGTATATATGTACTTATATATATATAAGTATATATATATTTACTTATATATATATATTTACTTATATATAAGTATATATATATTTACTTATATATAAGTATGTATATATTTACTTATATATATTTACTTATATATATTATATATACTTTAAAAGTTCTAGGTATAATATATATATATACCTAGAACTTTTAAAGTATATATATTATATATAAGTAAATATATATAAGTAAATATATATAAGTAATATATATATACTTATATATAAGTAAATATATATATAAGTAAATATATATATACTTATATATATATAAGTACATATATACTTATATATATACACACTTATATATATAGCCTCCACTTATATAGATGTATCAATTATTATATATATTATTATTATATATATTATTTATATATTTCATATATATATATATATACATATAAAATACACCAAGAACTTTTAAAGTAAATTATTTTAAATAAATTTTAGATTTCCTATACTTATAAAAATTAAGGCTTGGAGTACCATATAACTAATTATATCTATAAATTATTTATATACACTTCATTTATTTTGCATCGCCGGAATCACTATCAACTTAACGTTAACGTAACGTAACATTCACTTAATGCTATGCCTACCCTTCCTGACGATGTGTTGAGCTTTCAGCTCTCAAAATAGATGGCGTTACTAACGTTATAAAAACTGGTGGATTCCAGCCATCATGTTGGCAGAATAACTGGTTTGTTTAAACAATTGGGAGGCTGGCTGACTGGTAATCAGTCAAGGCTGCAAGAAAACTTTTCCTAGAACTGATAGAGATAAGAAGTGTAGTGCCAGACTGTAAAGTGTGTAGGCGACCAAGTTGGACTAAACGTGGGGAGATAAAACGTCAAGATACAATCACACTCTCAAGCAGAAAAATTAGACTATCCAGCCAGCTAGACGCTTCTGTCTGGGGGTTCATTAATTTTTTTTAAATAACTTATTCCAAAGTCCAATGAGAGTCAAATCGTAGACCGTAAAATTAATAAAGGCTATAAAAATGTACTGAGAACGTCTTCAAATTACATTTAGAGCCAATTTTATTTAAAATAACTTTGTTTGATATGAGCAGGGATGTTTATTTTTATTTATTATAATATTGGATTAAAAATTCAATGTACAGTATTTTTCATATAATCTGAATATTAACACTTATTATTGCAATGTGTAATGCTCTAGAATGAGAAAACCCAAGAAAGAATGTACGATACGAGTGAAGAATTTTACAGGTTTTACTGCCTCAGGTCATTAAGGGCTAATGTCATAAAACTTTATGTATGGAGAAGCATGTGGTTTTTTCTTTGAAAATAATGTATCACTAAAGTAATACTCTCATTGAAGTAAGTAGGGACTAACTATATTTATTCACACAGCAGTTAAGACTTTGTGAGTATTTTAGTTACTGAATATATTAAGATGTTTATATTTTTCAATTACGCAAATTTTCACAATTGGACATTGGCCCTTCTTATCCTAACGTACATAGTATTAACGTTTCTTTGACTCAAGAAGGTCACAGAGATTAGCTTCACCCTCCACTGCCGCCTGAATTCCGATACAGCAGGTTAGCCAACGCTTGCAGAACGTTACTAGCTTGTAAATGGGTAACGATCATACTAACGGCACCTATTATCAACTAAGATAAATATTAGTAGAAGGAAAAGTTGTATTTAAAACTATGTATTTTGATTATAGTGTCGACTTGGGAGTCGTTAGAGCTCAATATCTTCGTGATTAATAAAGCTAACCCAAATTTGAAAATACATTTAAAAAGAAAAAGAAATTATTCATTAAGTAATATGTTATAAACAAACATTCTAGCTTAATTGTACAATAAAAATAAATAATCTATTAATAGTTTTGGTTTTCCCATCTAAAATGCATTGAAATAGAAATATTTTAACGAAAATATTTTAATAACTATTTTTATCATGGTTTGAAAATTCCATAAGAATTATGAAAGATGCCCAGATATGTTACTAAAATAAATAAAAAACAACAATGTTGAATTATTTTTTAAAAAAAGTTTAGAACCGTGCATTATGGGTAGGCTCAGCTTTAACTAGTGTATTATGAGGGTTCACGTAACGTAATGTAACAATTTGATTTGGACTGTTTGGTTTAACAACTAGTGCTAAAAGTGTCTAATCATTGTCCAACGCAAAATAAATACTATAAAATGTGTTAGCTTATTGTTAAATAGTTATATTTAATTTATATTTTTATAATTATAAGTTAATTCACCCAAATTAGCCTAAAATTTAATCCTTAAAATGCCAACACAATCTAGGTTGTGATTAGTTACATTTTATAATACTGTGCCACCATTAACCAATATACCTCTGGTTAATATTCAATACTTAGTGTAACAGGCAGTGACACGATCTTATTGAACAAAGAAGGGCTATGCCATGTAAGACTACAAAGTAAGAATTTGAAATGACAGATTTAATTCTATTATTTATCATTTGGCCCATATGAGACAACGATCTACAAATTGGCAATAAAAAAACCTGAGATAAACTATCCCTTTGTTTGTTAAAAATAAAAAGAACTAATATGAAATTTCAAAGTACCATAATGATTAGGACTCGTCCTCTAGGCACTACAAAGTTTAATGTATGCAGAGTTTAGTTTAGTTGACAAATATAGACTAAAACTATTGAAAATTATTTGCTTCTCGAAATGGTTCTTGGCTTTACTCATATTTAAGAAAGTGTCAGGATAAGTATATAAAATAAAAGAACTACCATATTATTTCTGTTGCTTATTTTATCCCCCTTGTTTGTTTTGTCCTCGCTCTATTCCTACCAAGGAACATGTCAAATGTTATTTATTTATTGATGTTTATTATATTGATTTGAACATTCCACATTACAACAACTCTTATTTCATATTGTGAAGCTTTTTTACTTGATTCGTTTTATCGAAATTTACATATTTAAACAAAGCTTAAACATGTTTGAAACAGCAATAAGCTAGTGTTTCAAGCTTCTGCCACTACCAGCGCCCCATACATCAATGCATCGTGCCTGTACCGAAGAAGTCGTCGGAATTAGATAAAAACAAACAAATGAAGTACTGACTAGTCCATTTGACGTGGCTAGTAAAATGATTGGCTGCCTAGAACATGTGATACATTCACGTACCGGTAACATGATAGTTCTCCCTGGTAACAAGTTAAGTGAACGCTAAGTGTAGTTAAGTTAACTGAATCGTGATGTCTTCCGTTTAAAAACACGAGGAAAACCTTTGGTTTACGTTACGTTCATGTTAAGTCGATCGTGATGCCAGCATAAGATAGCAAGCTTATCTCGCATTGTTCCACTATGGTGGCCCATAGTGTAGTCCATCAAGGTAAGGCCTTTCAGGGTAAACGGACAGTACATACCGTATATACTGATCTTGTTTGAAAAATCTTCAACGGAAGTTATTTTAAAAATAAATAATTACCAGTATATTCATATTCTTAAATTGTATATTTGTCTCATGGCTTTGGTCTAATACGGTATTATTTTATCAACATCTAATCAAATAATTAACTAATATAATTGGTCCAGGTTGGATATTCATTCACAATCAGCTGCCAAGGGAAGTCCGAATAGCCAATTTTAATTTTGATAGTTAAATTTACTAATAGGCTTATATCAAAAAACACGAAAAAAAAGTTTTGCCTCATGTTCCCACATTATATTTACGTATTTTTGTTTAGTTGATATTTTTTATGTTGATCAATTTGATTAGTTCAATACTTAACCACTCTAATGGCACATGCTTAAGAAAAAACGAGTGTAAATCATATAAAAATAATATTCAAAATACAACTAAGGAATCTATTTGAAATGAATAATATTTATTTTTAATAATTATTATTTATTTTGTATATGAGCTAAATGTTCAGGATACTTGACCTCAATTTTGTGTGATTTTGTGGCCGGCCTATTAAACTATAATATTTTGTTTTGTTACTTTAACTTTTTCTTGGATAACATCACTTGTTCCATCTATGTGATGCACGTGAACTTTAAGCACGAACAAGCGAGCATGTTTTGACAAGCTTAGAAGGTCAACAGGTCAGCAAGTTAGTTCCACTTATTCCAACATGCTCCTCAATATAATTATGTTAGACTATCAATTAAATTAATAGTTTGCTTAGATTCGATAAAATTAAAATTGAAACAGAATACAATTTGCAATTATTCGTCTTATCAGACAGAGATATTTTGATCTCCTTATTACTGAGTAGCTGAGTTTAAAATGCAGATTAGAATTATTTATTTCAATGGATAATATTGTAAATGAAACTCGTTTGTAAAAGTTAGCATAGCCGATCAAAACCATGGTATTCAGTCATTGGGGGATATTAACCTTTCCTGTTTCTCTGTGTCAATCTTCTGGGACTTCACCGGCCACTAAGAACGGTTTACTCCTCCGGCCAGCCCATGTCCTCTCCCACGAGGTCGTAGAACTTCTGGTTGTGCTCATTGAAGAACTTGCGGAGCTTGGTCACGACGACGGGGTCCACTGTGGGGTGTCTCCGGCCCTTGCTCTCCCTCAAACACTTGTCCGCGGTGTCGTTGCGGAGGCAGTAAAAGCCCTTGGTATGGTTGAAGTAGAAGTTGTGTCGCCCTATCCGAGGCTCCAGACCCAAGAACTGCTCTATCTTGTTGAGCTGTAACACTGGATCCTGGATAAGAAGGTCACCATTCACCACAAGGATCTGGTGTCGTTGAAACACCTCCAACCAGCGGTGCAGGAAGGAGTGGTACAAGGAGATGGCGAGAGGGCGGTAAGCGAGGTTGACAGAACCGTCCGGCCGAAGCACGAGCTGTTCGAAGCGCCTGTGTGACGTAGCGGCGGAGACAGTTGGCAGGGAGGCAGTCGAGGTGGCGTGACTTCGCAGCTGCGTGTAGTCTGAGATGGCACGTGTCACCGGCTCACGCACTATCAGGAGGAGCTTCACGCTAGCGTTCATCGCGTGAATGCGCTCAGGGACCTGTAAAATACACGCGTGACTCAGTTCTTGTTTGGTGACCCACAAGTTTGTCAAGGTAGTCCAATATATATAACTTATTTAATATTCAAAAGTAGTTGATTTCAAAACAACATTCTAGTTTTAAAGCTGGCCACAGTATTTCCTAGCACTAACAGCTATTTTATACATGCAGATTTAATCTCCATTAGAGGAAATTAGGGGAAATTTCTACTTCAAAGAAACCTATGAGGACTTTGGGAAAGAAGGGAGCAGCAAAGGATCAATTCGTGGGTTTTGCAAGACAAAACAAAACAAACATCAACAACACAGGATCTTTTAAAATGTATAGACCCTGGACCCTTACGTTTTTTGAGCCTCCTCCCCTTTTTTATTTAAGTTCTCAAATTTGTATCACATAATTTGCAAGAATTGTAACTGACAACATTAATTAGAAGGTAGAATTTAGAAGGCATTAAAAACTACTTTAAAAATTCAAACACAAAATAAAAAGAAATACCATCAATAAAATCATGATTTTATACAAGTGTGGCAATCAATAATAAAGTTTTTTCCGCATTTTTTCCCCCGTGTACACAAGAAAATTTAATCTTTGTTGCGACAAGTTAAGAGACTTCAAATCACTCAGTATCCTCGAGACTGATCGATAATAGTTCTCATTAGCCTGGTTCGGTAATCGGTTTTATATATATATATATATATATATATATATAGCACCACGTATTACTTGGAGGTAGAGTGGATTTTTTTTTATACTGCCCTCAGTGCACCCGACCGATATTAGAACCTCGATATCCCCAAGAGTAACACGTTAGACCACGCGGCTCCTGATGCGGTTCGGTGATCTGTTGATTGATCGGAAACTGACGGCTCGTCTTTATTTTTTTCTGTGAAAATTGGTTTGCGTTGAAGGAAAGTAAAGAATATAAAGAAACATCAAGTTGAACTGTTTCAGATTCAGATCCTTGTTTATAAAAATGTGTGTTTTTTTAGTATTGTGATCGTGAAAATTAAGTACCTCCATATTATGAGGGATGTTTTATGTGCTCTCAAACTCAAACATGTAGCTCTTACTTTCTATCTGTGCATCTGAATGTACTACAGTCAAAGGGTTCGATATATTTTATTCAAACTTAATATGTAATTGACTAGAGTTCTATCCCTGACATATATTCAAGATTATTTGGATATAGACACAACATTTCACTAACACCATGTGTACTGTGCTTAGAGGTAGTCCATTGGAGAGGCGGTCGGGTGGTAGGAAGAGAAGTGGGCCATCACCACACACTTACACGCGTTTGACCACTATGAACGCTCTCTCCCCGGACAAGACTCTTCTAGTACCTTACACAGCCGTCTACCACTCCATGCCCGTCTGGTCAAGACGGTATAAAATACCTGCTTCCTAGAATATGTATTGTATTAGTTTTAAAATATTTGCTCCCCCTACCATCGGGAATAACTACCCTCCTATCCCGCGCAACAAATCAAGCCGTCCCTCCAACCAACCAACCACTTCCAGACTCATCAGCTAAACAAACCGCAGAGGACCACTCCTATACCAATGTTACGGTGGGGTGCCACAACAAGAAAACACCACTTCCCCAATTTCAGACATAAAGGAACTCATCAACCTGCTCAAGGACGTAGACATTCTCATAATACTAACACATTTGATACCATATCTCACTAGATTCAGAGAGGTGACCAACAAAACTGAAAAACTTTTGATACTTTTAGAGGGAGTGACCGAATACTTCCCAACCGACTATGACTAATGCAAACCGGACGGTGACAAAAGACATACTTTGGGTTTTTATATGGAATGCACACGGGATACTCACGCAAGCTAGGGAGCTAGAAGATCTTTTAAAACTTATTAATATATATTTCTCTATTAAATGAGACCAAACTAAACCCAGAGAAAAATATCTACTTTTACAGCTATACTACTTATAGAAACGATAGGCCCCAAGGCAGGGGAGGAGGCACGGCTATCATGAGCAAGACGCATCTACCTCACTACCAATATCATAATATAGAAGCTATTGGAATAAATGTAAATACTAGCGTCGGGAGTATCCGGTTCGTGGCCATATACAAACCCCCGACTAAGACGCTACTACCACAAGACTTAGACGAGATTACAAATGCAAAAATTGTTTTTGGTAGGTGATCTTAACTCTAAATAACTATTGGTGTAACATTGGTGTAACCACTAAGGATATGACGGTATTAAAGAAACCGTATTCGGATCACATTCCTACATTGTGTGAAATTAAGACGGACACTAACTTTGAGATAAGGGGACTCAAACAAACAACAGCAACTTGTGACCGGGACTATTTTAGACAGACTTTAGTGGATAAATTATCAGAAATACAGAATATATAGAAAATAGAACAGGTAGACCTTACAACTATTCACGACTACGGTGCAAGAAGCCTACAGGGTAGACACCACTAGAACACCCATATAACACGACCTCCAACAACAAGACCCTGATCTGGACTTTCTTATAGCCCAGAAACGGGAAACGTGAAGGGACTGGCACCTTACAGAACCCCGCAGCACAGGACGACCTACAACTGACTCAGAGCCCAAGTTAGGAGGAGAGTCGAGGATATCAGACGCAACAGATGGGACACTTACATCTCTGAGGCTGAACATGACAGAGACAACTTGGGGATAGTAACACAATTCAGAGAGGCGACCAAGAAAAAAGACCGTACCAGCTATCCATGGGATACGGCATGGTTTACGAAGGCACAGAGATGGCTAAAGCCATAGCCGTGGTATTAGAGAAACAATTTAATTCTAACGATGAACCAGAGACGTGACTAGAACGGCAGGGACTATTTGGAAGGACTAAACGACACTCGATCAGAGATAATTACTCTGGAAGAGCTTACTAGTACTATAAATAAATTAGCTAAATATAAATCGTCAGGACATGACTAATTGACTAAAGAAATACTCCAACCAATGCCAGGGAGAGCGGTACTAGCGGTATTGACCCTACTAAACTTATTACTGACGCATTGCTATTTCCCGGATGACTGGAAGCTGACTAGAGTAATAGCAATCCCCAAAACTGGAAAGGACTCGATGTTCCCAATAAGTTTACTTACGGCTCTGAGTTAGGCGTACGAAAGATTAATTCTCAAAAGACTAAAAATAATAAATGATAGGCTAGGTGTTATTCCAAACCTTCAGTTTGGATTTAGAAACCACCATTCCTCCACCCATCCAACAGTAAACATATTAGAAGAAGTAACTAATGCTTTTATAGAAAAAAATACCCAATAGCTATTTTCTTAAATGTCGAGAAAGCTTTTGACTAAGTTTGGCACTTTGGATTCAGTCAGAAATTAATACAATTTAACGACCCAAAATGGTCAATTTTCTTGATAGCCAGCTTTTTAGACGGCGCACGTTCCAGGCGGCTATGAATGGCAATAGATCAGGGGTACCGCAGGGTTCAACACTAGCTCCACGATGATACACAACATCTATGTAGCAGACGTTCCTACTCACGATCATGTTCAGGTTAGACTTTTTGCTGATGAAACCATGCTCTATGTAGCTAATAAAAACATTAACTCTGCATCTCTTTCTATGCAAGGATACCTCCTCCTCCAGGACTGGCTCTCCAACTAGAGAGTTAAAGTAAATCCCGCTAAATCAGCAGCCCTAATCTTAGCCAAAGGTAAGAAACCACTCCCCACCCCACTTACCCTATTTGACACCGAGATCCCACTCCAAGATGAAGTCAAGTATCTTGGGACCACAATAGATAGGAAACTCATCTGGAGGAGTCATATAGAAAAGACCAATAGAAAAGTAATGGGTAAATTAATTCAATTATACTCACTGTTCAAAGAATGGCAGCTCAAAATTCCCACTTAAGTATTAATATGCAAGAAAATCATTCAACCCATCAGCCTTTATAATTGTTTAGTATGGAGCTATGCATACAAAACAAACCCTCACAAACTTCAGGTAACACATAACAAAATATTAAGGACACTCACTGGGGCAAACAGACACACTAGAGTAGCCGAGCCGACCTACACACGATGACCAATTGCCACCAACTACAAGAAATCTACCAGGACAGAAACAAAAAGTTCTACGACCAGACTGAAACGTACGAGAACGAACTAGGTGGAGGACTCGGACAATAGGACCTGAATGAACCATGACACCACAAACGACCCAGGCTGGCGTAGTTGAGCACTTATTTATTCTATACATCTAAATGTCTATTATAACCTAAAACATTTAAAAAATATAAAATCCCTAGTTGATAATCCTAGAAGAAAAAATATACAAAACACTAAAAAAACCTAGATGTAACATTCCTGGTAGAATATGAATCTATCAAATACTTGACAATCATCTACGCCAGAACGATAGTTGAATCACCGATAACCTCACCACCCCACCTATCCCATCCTCGTTCCAACCTTTAACCCGACCTTCACGCACAAATGTCATATTTAATGCCATCACTACCTTTGTCATGGTTGGACGCCACTGGAATAACCGACTAGGTTTTTTACGAGTCAGAGAATAATATTGGTGCTAAGGTCGGCACCAGATTGGGAATGGAAATGTATCACCTCCAGACCCAATCCCAAGAAAAGAAAATCCTTCCAACCCCAATCTCATACCCAGATTTGGTCCTTCATAATTCACCCACAGAAACCATCATACGTTAAACACACCTTCCCAAATCCCAAAGAATAATATCCTACCTATACACGTGAACCAGCGCAAACACTCACGGTCACCAATTTCCATCTCACAGTGTAATTCATACTAATACCTCTGTAATTCTCTTACAGTTTCATTTCACTGGTTTCACTTCATCAGGTATGCAAATTCATTAACGAGATTAAGAGTCACGAAAGTGACTCGGTACTCAAACAATTAATCAGCACTTTCTCTGATGAACCAGCTTGGCACTTCTGTAAATTTTGAGATTCAGAGTTGGGCAACAGCCTCACGGCATAAATATTCACTCCGAGAACAACAAACCAAAACTCTACTAATCCTGTCTACCACTTAGAAGATGGCCGGTCACTACGCCACAACAGTACGCCAGAGAGAAGCTGTTAGAGTACTATAACATCAAGAGACCTCAACTCTACTCTTCCCGTCTAGTCTACCACTAAGAAGATGGCCGGCCACTACGTCACACCAGTATGCCAGAGAGAAGCTGTTAGAGTACTATAACATAAACAGACCTCAACTCTACTCTTCCCGTCTACCACTTAGAAGATGGCCGGTCACTACGTCACACCAGTACGCCAGAGAGAAGCTGTTAGAGTACTATAACATCAACAGACCTCAACTCTACACTTCCCGTCTACCACTAAGAAGATGACCGGCCACTACGTCACACCAGTACGCCAGAGAGTATCTGTTAGAGTACTATAACATCAACAGACCTCAGCTCTACTCTTCCCGTCTACCACTTAGAAGATGGCCGGCCACTACGTCACACCAGTACGCCAGAGAGTAGCTGTTAGAGTACTATACCATCAACAGACCTCAACTCTACTCTTCCCGTCTACCACTAAGAAGATGGCCGGCCACTACGTCACACCAGTACGCCAGAGAGAAGCTGTTAGAGTACTATAACATTAACAGACCTCAATTCTACACTTCCCGTCTACCACTAAGAAGATGGCCGGCCACTACGTCACACCATTACGCCAGAGAGTAGCTGTTAGAGTACTATAACATCAACAGACCTCAACTCTACTCTTCCCGTCTACCACTTAGAAGATGGCCGGTCACTACGTCACACCAGTGCGCCAGAGAGAAGCTGTTAGAGTACTATAACATCAACAGACCTCAACTCTACTCTTCCCGGGCACCACTAAGAAGATGGCCGGCCACCACTAAGAAGATGGCCGGCCACTACGTCACACCAGTACGCCAGAGAGAAGCTGTTAGAGTACTATAACATCAATAGACCTCAACTCTACTCTTCCCGGGCACCACTAAGAAGATGGCCGGCCACTACGTCACACCAGTACGCCAGAGAGAAGCTGTTAGAGTACTATAACATTAACAGACCTCAATTCTACTCTTCCCGTCTACCACTAAGAAGATGGCCGGCCACTACGTCACACCAGTACGCCAGAGAGAAGCTGTTAGAGTACTATAACATCAACAGACCTCAACTCTACTCTTCCCGGGTACCACTAAGAAGATGGCCGGCCACTACGTCACACCAGTACGCCAGAGAGATTCTGTTAGAGTACTATAACATCAACAGACCTCAACTCTACTCTTCCCTGGCACCACTAAGAAGATGGCCGGCAACTACGTCACACCAGTACGCCAGAGAGATTCTGTTAGAGTACTATAACATCAACAGACCTCAATTCTACTCTTCCCGTCTACCACTTAGAAGATGGCCGGCCACTACGTCACACCAGTACGCCAGAGAGAAGCTGTTATAGTACTATAACATCAACAGACCTCAATTCTACTCTTCCCGTCTACCACTAAGAAGATGGCCGGCCACTACGTCACACCAGTACGCCAGAGAGATTCTGTTAGAGTACTATAACATCAACAGACCTCAACTCTACTCTTCCCGGGTACCACTAAGAAGATGGCCGGCCACTACGTCACACCAGTACGCCAGAGAGATTCTGTTAGAGTACTATAACATCAACAGACCTCAATTCTACTCTTCCCGTCTACCACTTAGAAGATGGCCGGCCACTACATCACACCAGTACGCCAGAGAGAAGCTGTTATAGTACTATAACATCAACAGACCTCAACTCTATTCTTCCCTGGCACCACTAAGAAGATGGCCGGCCACTACGTCACACCAGTACGCCAGAGAGAAGCTGTTAGAGTACTATAACATTAACAGACCTCAACTCTACTCTTCCCGTCTACCACTAAGAAGATGGCCGGCCACTACGTCACACCAGTACGCCAGAGAGAAGCTGTTAGAGTACTATAACATTAACAGACCTCAACTCTACTCTTCCCTGGCACCACTAAGAAGAGGGAGAGGATGGAGAATGACGAGTATGTAAATGAGGAAGAGGTAGAACCTGTTAGTCGGGCGGAGGTGATCAGGAACATTGCTCTGATGGGTAAGAAAAAGGCGCCTGGTCCGGACGGGATAAAGGTCGAGGTGCTGGAGAAGACGGCTGACCTTATTGCTCCTTTCCTTGCAGGGCTGTTAAACGAATGCCTCGCTCAAGGCAGAATCCCGAACATCTGGAAGCAGAGCGAGGTAATCGTGCTAAGCAAGGGGGAGGATAAAAATCCGCTTATTCCGAAGTCATACAGACCCATCTGCCTGTTGAACACAGCAGGGAAGTTGCAGGAGAAGATATTGTGTGAAAGATTACTGAGACACAGGACAGTCATGGGCATGCATCAGCAGCAGTATGGCTTCCGAAGAGGCAGGTCGACAGAGGACGCAATCTGCAGAGCAATGGAACTGATTGACTCGGCAAATGGTAAATACGTCGTAGGAATATTTGTGGACATCTCAGGCGCTTTTGACAACCTCTGGTGGCCGGCGATGTTTGACAGATTAAGAGAGATTCAGTGTCCGGTGCAGCTGTATAGGAGTCTTAAGGACTACTGTCGTAATAGATACTCCACCCTGAGATGTCCAGGAAATAAGGTTCAGAAGCTACTGACGAAGGGATGTCCCCAGGGATCGGTATGTGGCCCGATATTTTGGGATGTCAGCCTGGAACCAGTGTTGTACTTGTTGGAGGGGATGCTAGAGACGCAGGGTGTGGTTGCCTTCGCAGACGACCTTCTAATAGTAATAGAAGGGTACTCGAGAAGGAACTTAGAGGAAAATAATAACCAGGTGCTTGAAGAACTTGACACCTGGTGTAAAAGTGTCAAGTTAAAAATGGCACCGGCGAAGACGACCTTCATGCTGTTTAAGGGTAGATTGGCTAGGGATCCGACCATAAAGTTAGGTACGAAATCTATAAGAAGAAGCCATACGGTCAGATACCTGGGAGTTACCCTAGATGAAAAGAGGAACTTCACAGCGCACATGGAGGGAGTGATGGGGAAAACTCTGTCGGTGATGAATAAAATTATAAGCATGGGACAGAGGAGGTTTTATCTGCCTATGCGGATAATAAGGACATACCATCAGATGATCCTTCTCTCCATTGTGAGCTATGGGGCGTGCATCTGGGCTCACAGACTAACCAATGTCGCTCCGGCTAAGGCGATTCAGGGTCTGCAGAGGAACATCTTATTGAGGCTGACGGGAGCCTACCGGACTGTAGCAACGGATGCATTGAGTGTGGCCCTAGGTGTATGGCCGTTGGACCTCCTCATAAGGAAGAAAGCTGTGGCGTACTGGCTAAAAAAGAGAAACTTGGAGAAGGTGAGACTCCTCACCACACACGATGTGAGAACTTTTGGAGAGGCGGAAATAGTCCTGTTGGAGGAGTGGCAGAGACGTTGGGAGAGAAGTGGGACAGGTAGGAGGACTTATCAATTGTTCCCAAATGTGGTTGAGAGACTAGAGAATAAGCACCTCCAGCCATCTCGGGGTCTTGTCCACTTCATCACGGGGAAGGGACCGTACCCGGCATCTCTAAGGAAGCTGGGATTGATAGAGTCGGGGAATTGTCAATGTGGTGAGGAGGGAACCCCTGAACATGTGGTGCTTGAGTGTGTCATTACACTAGAAGCAAGAAGGAACTACCAGAGAGAGATCCAGGGAAGATTAGTAGGCGAAGTACTGAGGGACCCAATCTATTGGAAATTCTTAGACCAGATTGCACTGGAAGCGTCAGATAGAGCAAAGACAGCCTACATAGACAGACTTAAAGAGGCACAGGGACGAATAAGACGGGACGTTGACACTGACAATGACGAAGAAGGTGACAGCGACACGGAGGGCGGGACTGACACGGACACTAGTGCGGTCTCAGCGGGGAGTGAGTAGGGAAAAAAGGATTGTTAAAAGGGGATAAGCGGTAACAATCCTTGCCAGGGAAAAAAAAAAGTTTATGTAATGGGAGGAGCAAGCGCGAGCCCTGGGAACTGGATTCCAGTACGACTGAGTGTCTGAAGGAACACGGGGGATGCCCTTGAGATCCAGAAGACAGTTTTCCAGTCGTATGAACAAAAGTTAGTGGAATGATTATGAACTCTGAGGGGTTCCCTGCACCGTATGACCCACCACCTTGGAAACAAGAGAGGTGGGTTATGGTTGATGGGCCCTCAGAGTCAAGATGGAGAAAGGCGGCTGCCCTGCAGCCCTCTGGGTGATGGTGTTCCCCGGCAGTAATTGGAATAGAATAGTTTAGTATTTTAGCTTAGCTTAGTTAGTAGTTAATATAGATAATTAGGGACGGGGGAACTAGATAGGGGGTAGATTAGGAAATTCAGCTGCCAAGGGTAGAAAGTAGGCGGGGCACCAACTCTGATAGGGCGCCTCCCCAGGTGGTTATTATGGGGATGCCCACCTCTGCTGAGCGCTTGGCGGACTCGGGAGTGAAATCCCGAGCATTGTGAAGGGCCTAGCGGGGGAGGGTACCGGGGGCGTAATATACCCGGGGTGGATCAAATTGAGCTAAGGGTAGTTGAATTTCATTTAAGTTAAGAGCCAAAATATGTGTTGTAATGTTAAAAAGGAAATTCATATTAAAATTGTGTAAATTAAGTAAAAGTTGTGGAAAAAAACGGCCCGGATTTAAAGATTGTAAGATACCGGGCCTGTAAACACTGAATAAATAAATAAACCACTAAGAAGATGGCCGGCCACTACGTCACACCAGTACGCCAGAGAGAAGCTGTTAGAGTACTATAACATCAACAGACCTCAACTCTACTCTTATCGTCTACCACTTAGAAGATGGCCGGCCACTACGTCACACCAGTACGCCAGAGAGAATCTGTTAGAGTACTATAACATCAACAGACCTCAACTCTACTCTTATCGTCTACCACTAAGAAGATGGCCAGCCACTACGTCACACCAGTACACCAGAGAAAAGCTGTTAGAGTACTATAACATCAACAGACCTCAACTCTACTCTTCCCGTCTACCACTTAGAAGATGGCCGGCCACTACGTCACACCAGTACGCCAGAGAGAAGCTGTTAGAGTACTATAACATCAACAGACCTCAACTCTACTCTTCCCATTAACCACTTAGAAGATGGCCGGCCACTACGTCACACCAGTACGCCAGAGAGAAGCTGTTAGATTACTATAACATCAACAGACCTCAACTCTACTCTTCCCGTCTACCACTTAGAAGATGGCCGGCCACTACGTCACACCAGTACGCCAGAGAGAAGCTGTTAGAGTACTATAACATCAACAGACCTCATCTCTACTCTTCCATCTACCACTAAGAAGATGGCCGGCCATTACATCACACCAGTACTCCAGAGAGAAGCTGCTAGAGTACTATAACATCAACAGACCTCAACTCTACTCTTCCCGTCTACCACTTAGAAGATGGCCGGCCACTACGTCACACCAGTACGCCAGAGAGAAGCTGTTAGAGTACTATAACATTAACAGACCTCATCTCTACTCTTCCCATCTACCACTAAGAAGATGGCCGGCCATTACATCACACCAGTACTCCAGAGAGAAGCTGCTAGAGTACTATAACATCAACAGACCTCAACTCTACTCTTCCCGTCTACCACTTAGAAGATGGCCGGCCACTACGTCACACCAGTACGCCAGAGAGAAGCTGTTAGAGTACTATAACATCAACAGACCTCATCTCTACTCTTCCCATCTACCACTAAGAAGATGGCCGGCCATTACATCACACCAGTACTCCAGAGAGAAGCTGCTAGAGTACTATAACATTAACAGACCTCAACTCTACTCTTCCCGGGTACCACTAAGAAGATGGCCGGCCACTACGTCACACCAGTACGCCAGAGAGAAGCTGTTAGAGTACTATAACATCAACAGACCTCAACTCTACTCTTCCGGGCACCACTAAGAAGATGGCCGGCCACTACGTCACACCAGTACGCCAGAGAGAAGCTGTTACAATACTATAACATCAACAGACCTCAACTCTACTCTTCCGTCTACCACTTAGAAGATGGCCGGCCACTACGTCACACCAGTACGCCAGAGAGAAGCTGCTAGAGTACTATAACATCAACAGACCTCAACTCTACTCTTCCCGGGTACCACTAAGAAGATGGCCGGCCACTACGTCACACCAGTACGCCAGAGAGAAGCTGTTAGAGTACTATAACATTAACAGACCTCAACTCTACTTTTCCCGTCTACCACTAAGAAGATGGCCGGCCACTACGTCACACCAGTACGCCAGAGAGAAGCTGTTAGATTACTATAACATCAACAGACCTCAACTCTACTCTTCCCGGGTACCACTAAGAAGATGGCCGGCCATTACATCACACCAGTACTCCAGAGAGAAGCTGCTAGAGTACTATAACATCAACAGACCTCAACTCTACTCTTCCCGTCTACCACTTAGAAGATGGCCGGCCACTACGTCACACCAGTACGCCAGAGAGAAGCTGTTAGAGTACTATAACATCAACAGACCTCATCTCTACTCTTCCCATCTACCACTAAGAAGATGGCCGGCCATTACATCACACCAGTACTCCAGAGAGAAGCTGCTAGAGTACTATAACATTAACAGACCTCAACTCTACTCTTCCCGGGTACCACTAAGAAGATGGCCGGCCACTACGTCACACCAGTACGCCAGAGAGAAGCTGTTAGAGTACTATAACATCAACAGACCTCAACTCTACTCTTCCCGGGCACCACTAAGAAGATGGCCGGCCACTACGTCACACCAGTACGCCAGAGAGAAGCTGTTACAATACTATAACATCAACAGACCTCAACTCTACTCTTCCCGTCTACCACTTAGAAGATGGCCGGCCACTACGTCACACCAGTACGCCAGAGAGAAGCTGCTAGAGTACTATAACATCAACAGACCTCAACTCTACTCTTCCCGGGTACCACTAAGAAGATGGCCGGCCACTACGTCACACCAGTACGCCAGAGAGAAGCTGTTAGAGTACTATAACATTAACAGACCTCAACTCTACTTTTCCCGTCTACCACTAAGAAGATGGCCGGCCACTACGTCACACCAGTACGCCAGAGAGAAGCTGTTAGATTACTATAACATCAACAGACCTCAACTCTACTCTTCCGGGTACCACTAAGAAGATGGCCGGCCACTACGTCACACCAGTACGCCAGAGAGAAGCTGTTAGAGTACTATAACATCAACAGACCTCAACTCTACTCTTCCCGTCTACCACTTAGAAGATGGCCGGCCACTACGTCACACCAGTACGCCAGAGAGAATCTGTTAGAATACTATAACATCAACAGACCTCATCTCTACTCTTCCCGTGTACCACTAAGAAGATGGCCGGCCACTACGTCACACCAGTACGCCAGAGAGAAGCTGTTAGAGTACTATAACATCAACAGACCTCAACTGTACTCTTCCCGGGTACCACTAAGAAGATGGCCGGCCACTACGTCACACCAGTACGCCAGAGAGAAGCTGTTAGAGTACTATAACATCAACAGACCTCAACTCTACTCTTCCCATTAACCACTTAGAAGATGGCCGGCCACTACGTCACACCAGTACGCCAGAGAGAAGCTGTTAGATTACTATAACATCAACAGACCTCAACTCTACTCTTCCCGTCTACCACTTAGAAGATGGCCGGCCACTACGTCACACCAGTACGCCAGAGAGAAGCTGTTAGAGTACTATAACATCAACAGACCTCATCTCTACTCTTCCCATCTACCACTAAGAAGATGGCCGGCCATTACATCACACCAGTACTCCAGAGAGAAGCTGCTAGAGTACTATAACATCAACAGACCTCAACTCTACTCTTCCCGTCTACCACTTAGAAGATGGCCGGCCACTACGTCACACCAGTACGCCAGAGAGAAGCTGTTAGAGTACTATAACATCAACAGACCTCATCTCTACTCTTCCCATCTACCACTAAGAAGATGGCCGGCCATTACATCACACCAGTACTCCAGAGAGAAGCTGCTAGAGTACTATAACATTAACAGACCTCAACTCTACTCTTCCCGGGTACCACTAAGAAGATGGCCGGCCACTACGTCACACCAGTACGCCAGAGAGAAGCTGTTAGAGTACTATAACATCAGCAGACCTCAACTCTACTCTTCCCGGGCACCACTAAGAAGATGGCCGGCTACTACGTCACACCAGTACGCCAGAGAGAAGCTGTTACAATACTATAACATCAACAGACCTCAACTCTACTCTTCCCGTCTACCACTTAGAAGATGGCCGGCCACTACGTCACACCAGTACGCCAGAGAGAAGCTGCTAGAGTACTATAACATCAACAGACCTCAACTCTACTCTTCCCGGGTACCACTAAGAAGATGGCCGGCCACTACGTCACACCAGTACGCCAGAGAGAAGCTGTTAGAGTACTATAACATCAACAGACCTCAACTCTACTCTTCCCGGGCACCACTAAGAAGATGGCCGGCTACTACGTCACACCAGTACGCCAGAGAGAAGCTGTTACAATACTATAACATCAACAGACCTCAACTCTACTCTTCCCGTCTACCACTTAGAAGATGGCCGGCCACTACGTCACACCAGTACGCCAGAGAGAAGCTGTTAGAGTACTATAACATCAACAGACCTCAACTCTACTCTTCCCGGGTACCACTAAGAAGATGGCCGGCCACTACGTCACACCAGTACGCCAGAGAAGCTGTTAGAGTACTATAACATCAACAGACCTCAACTCTACTCTTCCCGTCTACCACTTAGAAGATGGCCGGCCACTACGTCACACCAGTACGCCAGAGAGAATCTGTTAGAGTACTATAACATCAACAGACCTCATCTCTACTCTTCCCGTGTACCACTAAGAAGATGGCCGGCCACTACGTCACACCAGTACGCCAGAGAGAAGCTGTTAGAGTACTATAACATCAACAGACCTCAACTGTACTCTTCCCGGGTACCACTAAGAAGATGGCCGGCCACTACGTCACACCAGTACGCCAGAGAGAAGCTGTTAGAGTACTATAACATCAACAGACCTCAACTCTACTCTTCCCATTAACCACTTAGAAGATGGCCGGCCACTACGTCACACCAGTACGCCAGAGAGAAGCTGTTAGATTACTATAACATCAACAGACCTCAACTCTACTCTTCCCGTCTACCACTTAGAAGATGGCCGGCCACTACGTCACACCAGTACGCCAGAGAGAAGCTGTTAGAGTACTATAACATCAACAGACCTCATCTCTACTCTTCCCATCTACCACTAAGAAGATGGCCGGCCATTACATCACACCAGTACTCCAGAGAGAAGCTGCTAGAGTACTATAACATCAACAGACCTCAACTCTACTCTTCCCGTCTACCACTTAGAAGATGGCCGGCCACTACGTCACACCAGTACGCCAGAGAGAAGCTGTTAGAGTACTATAACATCAACAGACCTCATCTCTACTCTTCCCATCTACCACTAAGAAGATGGCCGGCCATTACATCACACCAGTACTCCAGAGAGAAGCTGCTAGAGTACTATAACATCAACAGACCTCAACTCTACTCTTCCCGGGTACCACTAAGAAGATGGCCGGCCACTACGTCACACCAGTACGCCAGAGAGAAGCTGTTAGAGTACTATAACATCAACAGACCTCAACTCTACTCTTCCCGGGCACCACTAAGAAGATGGCCGGCTACTACGTCACACCAGTACGCCAGAGAGAAGCTGTTACAATACTATAACATCAACAGACCTCAACTCTACCCTTCCCGTCTACCACTTAGAAGATGGCCGGCCACTACGTCACACCAGTACGCCAGAGAGAAGCTGCTAGAGTACTATAACATCAACAGACCTCAACTCTACTCTTCCCGGGTACCACTAAGAAGATGGCCGGCCACTACGTCACACCAGTACGCCAGAGAGAAGCTGTTAGAGTACTATAACATCAACAGACCTCAACTCTACTCTTCCCGGGCACCACTAAGAAGATGGCCGGCTACTACGTCACACCAGTACGCCAGAGAGAAGCTGTTACAATACTATAACATCAACAGACCTCAACTCTACTCTTCCCGTCTACCACTTAGAAGATGGCCGGCCACTACGTCACACCAGTACGCCAGAGAGAAGCTGTTAGAGTACTATAACATCAACAGACCTCAACTCTACTCTTCCGGGTACCACTAAGAAGATGGCCGGCCACTACGTCACACCAGTACGCCAGAGAGAAGCTGTTAGAGTACTATAACATCAACAGACCTCAACTCTACTCTTCCCGTCTACCACTTAGAAGATGGCCGGCCACTACGTCACACCAGTACGCCAGAGAGAATCTGTTAGAGTACTATAACATCAACAGACCTCATCTCTACTCTTCCCGTGTACCACTAAGAAGATGGCCGGCCACTACGTCACACCAGTACGCCAGAGAGAAGCTGTTAGAGTACTATAACATCAACAGACCTCAACTGTACTCTTCCCGGGTACCACTAAGAAGATGGCCGGCCACTACGTCACACCAGTACGCCAGAGAGAAGCTGTTAGAGTACTATAACATCAACAGACCTCAACTCTACTCTTCCCATTAACCACTTAGAAGATGGCCGGCCACTACGTCACACCAGTACGCCAGAGAGAAGCTGTTAGATTACTATAACATCAACAGACCTCAACTCTACTCTTCCCGTCTACCACTTAGAAGATGGCCGGCCACTACGTCACACCAGTACGCCAGAGAGAAGCTGTTAGAGTACTATAACATCAACAGACCTCATCTCTACTCTTCCCATCTACCACTAAGAAGATGGCCGGCCATTACATCACACCAGTACTCCAGAGAGAAGCTGCTAGAGTACTATAACATCAACAGACCTCAACTCTACTCTTCCCGTCTACCACTTAGAAGATGGCCGGCCACTACGTCACACCAGTACGCCAGAGAGAAGCTGTTAGAGTACTATAACATCAACAGACCTCATCTCTACTCTTCCCATCTACCACTAAGAAGATGGCCGGCCATTACATCACACCAGTACTCCAGAGAGAAGCTGCTAGAGTACTATAACATTAACAGACCTCAACTCTACTCTTCCCGGGTACCACTAAGAAGATGGCCGGCCACTACGTCACACCAGTACGCCAGAGAGAAGCTGTTAGAGTACTATAACATCAACAGACCTCAACTCTACTCTTCCCGGGCACCACTAAGAAGATGGCCGGCTACTACGTCACACCAGTACGCCAGAGAGAAGCTGTTACAATACTATAACATCAACAGACCTCAACTCTACTCTTCCCGTCTACCACTTAGAAGATGGCCGGCCACTACGTCACACCAGTACGCCAGAGAGAAGCTGCTAGAGTACTATAACATCAACAGACCTCAACTCTACTCTTCCGGGTACCACTAAGAAGATGGCCGGCCACTACGTCACACCAGTACGCCAGAGAGAAGCTGTTAGAGTACTATAACATCAACAGACCTCAACTCTACTCTTCCCGGGCACCACTAAGAAGATGGCCGGCTACTACGTCACACCAGTACGCCAGAGAGAAGCTGTTAGAATACTATAACATCAACAGACCTCAACTCTACTCTTCCCGGGCACCACTAAGAAGATGGCCGGCCACTACGTCACACCAGTACGCCAGATAGAAGCTGTTAGTGTACTATAACATCAACAGACCTCAACTCTACTCTTCCCGTCTACCACATAGAAGATGGCTGGCCACTACGTACCACCAAACTACCACATACAGGGTTGTTAGAGTAATATAACTTATACTCTATACTATCATGCTAGGAAGTGTTCCATTTATGGACTCTTAAACGTCTTCATCTTCACGCTCTTACAAATTCCTAGTTAATTGTTGTGCAGGCTCATTAGCCTGAGTTTAATTGTTTTAAACTTTAAATTGATTACCCTTTTATATCAATTGTATGAAATATTGGTAAATAAACTCTGTTAGTCTTCTTTGACTGTTGTTATTGTTAGCACCGCGTCTTACTACCCATTCGGGTTATACGCACTTACGCTAATGTGTAATGGTAGGGTGATTGTGAGATGAAATGGAGGACCTACAGTTTAACGTGGAAAACGAACCACGGTGGAGGCCTTGCATGCCCCACATTCACAAGATGTCTTGTCAGAGGAGAAGGAAGGGTTTGTAAATCAGATAAATCTTTGCTGGGACCGAGGATTTGACTGTTGTTGGTTCTTCACTATGTCCATCTGACTAGTGTTTTGATGGAACAGTCAGACTCCCCATACTATGAGGCCATGCTTCTTATGGTCTAAACTTTGTAGCAGTGCTACGGAGGTTAGATACTATCATGGCTTAATGGCCAACCTAATTGGGTATTTGGCGCTTATTGGCTCGTTTTCCAGCAGATTGTTGATTGTAGAGTAACGTTGTGCGCTGATCAAATTGTGGGTTAGTTGACAACCTTGTGTGGAGTCCCGCGTAGTGTTGATTATTGTTGGGTCCGGTCCGTCCGTCCGTAGACTTGGAGTATTTATGTATGCTAACTTTATTAGAATTCAGTTATATGACAGCGAGTGTAGCTGGCCTGAGCTTTATTGTGAGTGTCCTGTAGTTTGGGGCAGTAACTGGCCACGAATGCTAATTTCCATAATACTGAAATATGATACTAACAACTCCTACAAGGAGTATCTAGAGTTAAGAAGCACATGTAATTTTCAGTTAGGGACAAACTCTGTAACTCCTTAAATAATAGGCTGCTAGTAATGAGAGTTGATTAAGCAGTATAGAAAGGATCAGCGTACTCTTTCCCACTTCTTGGGTAAGTTATCTAATGTTTATCTTGTAACTGGTATTTAGTTAAGTTTCACTTGACCTGAGTTATACAATTAGACTGTTGCTGTAGAAATTGATTCAGTGGTGTATAGAACCAAAGCTCTTCTTTAAGGAGCCACGAGCCGTAACTTGTAGGAACCAAGAATTGTAGCCTTGGCTCGTTTTCAAGTTTATGGAGTAACTCCTGTAACCCCGTTTTCTATTTTCACAATTATTATTGTTTATATTCTGACTGATCATTCCCCCACACTTTAATATAGAATACAATTAGTGTACTACATTATATAAATATATAAATAATTGAATGTTTCTTATTTAATAAACTAAATTCACTGTTAACACTATCTTTTTATGCCGTATGTTCTACCCTTCTAATATTAAAGGTATGTTCCCACTTGCACCCGCCACCATTTGTCTGACAGAGAGCGAGAGTATCGGTAGAGGCCACCGGGGCAAATATATACAGGTTAATCATCATTTTGATTTTAGCTTTAAAATTAATGGTAGTTTTGAGTAGATCAGTAATTTTGAAAACTGTATTATCTTAAATTTCATCTCTAGCTGTTTTAGTAATTATATTTCTCCAGCCCCAACTCTACCGGTCAACAATCTTAATTTATGATCACCTAAGTACTGACATTTTTCTCAACGTATTCATACGACCCAGCCACTGTATCTTAGGGTTGACAAAGTATCTTGGACTCATCTTAATTTGTGTCTTCTACTGCCTGCTTAGTCCAGGTCTCTTTTACCCCCTCGTGGCCTCGTGGTCTAACGTGCTACTCTCGTGTTGGACTAGACTTCTATAGGTGGGGAAGTCGGGGTTCGATCCGGTCGGATACACTGAAGGTGATTTTCCTAATAGTTTTTCACTCTTCCTCCACGCATCAGGGTGCACTTCATCTAAATTAAATTTCATAATACTAACACATGAATGTAATTAGTATACAGGCGTATAGCCCAAGTGGGTAGTAAGACGTGGCACTAAGAAACATTGCGTAAGTAGTTGGGCTTTTCTCCTTGAAGTTCTTCAACCTACTTTACTTTCACTGACTAACATTTCTTTGGTTACCGATACAACACACATTTTTCTATAGCTCTTTATATTTACCCATTTATTATGCACCCAATATACTTTCCCACCTCAAGGGGTACAAAGTAAATGGGTTTCTTCTCAATATTTAACTTGTTTTGCCTCAAATTTTAACAGTTAGCCACCCTACACCTAAAGTGAAGAAGCAATTAGGATACTTGTCAACATTTATATTTCTTTGGCACTACCTATTCAAGTTAACAACCTTGTATCAAAGGTGACCAGACAACTAGAATAATTGTCCATGTTTATATTTCTCTGCCCCTAGTTACTCCAGTCCTTACACCTAGGGTGACCAAACCACTAGAACCACTTTCAATGTGTATCTATTAACTGACCTAGTTATCACAATCAGACCCCTTACACCTAGATTATAGACTGATAAAATAGCTGATATTTTTAACAATGCTTATATCACCCTTCTCTAAATGTACTTATTCAATCCCGTTTACCTCAGGGGTGACGAAATAACTTGGACTCTTCTCAATAGTGATCTGCTCCTTAAAAGAATGTGGCATCTTGCGACGATACCACTCGAGCCCTTTCCTGTAGTTGTCATCTCTGTCAAAGAAGTGCACCTCCCCGGCGGCCTTCTGAACATGTGGGTGTAGGGCTAACATCTCGAGCAGGGCCCTGGTCCCACACTTGCGTATCCCCACGATTATAGCCTGCATCAAAACATCACTTTATTACTCTAGAGGTTTGCACAAGATCACATTTAGGACTCAAAGATCGTAAATTATGTAATTTGAATTAAATAATCTAACTAAATAGACTAACATATTTTATTTTCTACTAATATTATATTTTAAAAAGGAACCGATTAACTACGGACGGTTTATTGACATTTGCGGTCACTCTCGGAAATTAGTGTAATAAATTATTTCTTGTCTGGGCTCTCCCAACAACTGTTCTTCGCGCATGCGCCAATACCCGCTCTAGGCATCCACCTCTACGAGCGTTGTCGCTCCGAGACGTGATTGGTCGACCACCCTTTTTCTCCTATCCTAGTCAGGTGTCGATCAGCGAGCCTATTTAACATGATGTATAGTTTAAAATAGACAAAGAACTACATTCATTTCTCAGCTGAACATATCATATAACTTTGTATTTCTTCTTGTAAGCTACTAGTGGCAATAGGTACTAGTTCAGGGCGTTATGGCAAGGATCAGTGCCAGGTAGCATTCCACCACTTGGAGGAGATTTAATTTGAGTACTACGTGGTCCATATACTCGACTTAGAAGTATTACAATCCCTTTCGGGGTTATAGAATTTTTCTATTTATCACTATTTGTCACTATTTGTCAGTTATTAGTTCACCCTAGCCACAGAATTGGCTTTGTTTTGGCTATGTAGTAATTCTTCGCGTATCGACTCATCTGCATGTATATTTATTGTTTGTATTATATATTTATTGTTTGTATTATAATGTTTATTGTTTGTATTGTATGTTTATTGTTTGTATTGTAGTTTTATTGTTTGTATTGTATGTTTATTGTTTGTATTGTATATTTATTGTTTGTATTGTATGTTATTGTTTGTATTGTATGTTTATTGTTTGTATTGTATGTTTATTGTTTGTATTGTTGTTATTGTTTTATTGTATGTTTATTGTTTGTATTGTATGTTTATTGTTTGTATTGTATATTTATTGTTTGTATTATATATTTATTGTGTATTGTATGTTTATTGTTGTATTGTATGTTTTGTTGTATTGTATGTTTATTGTTTGTATTGTATGTTTATTGTTTGTATTGTATGTTTATTGTTGTATTGTATGTTTATTGTTTTATTGTTTTGTTTTATTGTATATTTATTGTTTGTATTGTATGTTGTATTGTTTGTATTGTATTGTATGTTTATTGTTGTATGTATGTTATTGTTGTATTGATTTTATGTTTGTATGTTGTTTATGTTGTATGTATGTTTATTGTTTGTATTGTATATTTATTGTTTGTATTGTATGTTTATTGTTTGTATTGTATGTTTATTGTTTGTATTGTATATTTATTGTTTGTATTGTATGTTTATTGTTTGTATTGTTATTTATTGTTTGTATTGTATGTTATTGTTTGTATTTATTATTGTTGTATTGTATGTTATTTTTGTATTGTATGTTTATTGTTTGTATTGTATATTTATTGTTTGTATTGTATGTTTATTGTTTGTATTGTATGTTTATTGTTTGTATTGTATGTTATTGTTTGTATTGTATATTTATTGTTTGTATTGTATTTTATTGTTTGTATTGTATGTTATGTTTGTATTGTATTTTATTGTTTGTATTGTATGTTTATTGTTGTATTGTATGTTTATTGTTTGTATTGTATATTTTGTTTGTATTGTTATTTATTGTTGTTTGTAATTTATTGTTGTATTTATTTATGTTTGTATTGTATGTTTATTGTTTGTATTGTATGTATTTTTGTTTGTATGTTATGTTTGTATGTTTATGTTGTATGTAGTTATTGTGTATGTTTGTATTGTTTGTATTGTATATATTTGTTCTTGTGTGCCTCTAGTTAAAACTTGTTTGATATGGCTCAGTGTACCTTGAATGTTTAGTTAGATCTGTTTGTTTGACTTAGTACCGCTTCATGATTCGGCTTGAGCTATTAAAATATACTATTATATGTATATTGTGTAAGCTCAGTTAACTAATTTTGGATACCCCTTTAATGACTTAGCCAGTCGCCTAACGACTTTTAGCTGTTCTAGCTGTGTACTCACCCTAAGCACTCTAATGCAGTCTTTTTGCTAGAATGGGACTTTCAGTCTCCTTTGACTGGGTGAACATAAGCATCGGGCTATTAGGAGTTAGGCATTACTAGTTTATGGCCCGATTAGGCCCTTTTCCCCAGTCTAAGTCATAGTGTTTGTTTTTTTGTGTTTATTATCATTCTTTTCTTTTTACCTGCTTACCTTATATTCTCTTGCTTGGCAACTCAAGGCACTAAAAATTGTCTGTATTTTTAACCACTTAGACTGGTTCCTTAAGATGCTTAGAAAGAACGAATCCGCGTTCTATTGTATACATTTCTGTCAAGTTTTGATAATGAGAGAATTTCTAACAAGTTATGATTATGTCAGTGCTGTCCTAATTAGGACGTATATATCCCTTGCGTATGGGAAATTGTTAGCTGCCACTACCTGTGGTCTTGGCGTTCACGAAGTATATAAACAAACTCATAGGGGATAATAGCTTTACGAATATAGCCGTCTAGTCCCCAGGATGTATAGTTTTATGGGACATCTAGAGCTATGTGAGCTTTCATTTGAATTAATAGGCCGGAGAATAGTTCTATTGTGTCTACCTACTTACAAACTTTGTCCTTTATAAGTATTAAGCTAAAAAGTGAAGTTGCGTTATAGCTGCCAGTTTGAAAGCTTTTGAAACTATGTAAGCTATCCAGTTTTACATGTTGTAGAATTTCATTACCCCTTGTTGATCTCTTACTTATGATTATTATATTGATTCTGATTTTACCTCATAAAGCTCTATCGATATATATTAACTTAACAAGGCTGGTAGTCACCAGCCGGATATATAGTAAATCCAAACTTACCTTCTCGACTACTTGATATATTTATTGTATTTGTCATACAATCAGAGAATACACCACCACACCTCTAATGGGTAGCTATATTTATTCATTGTAATCAATTGACTATTAAATATGTTATTGTCTGCCATATATTTGTTCTTTCAGTCATATGTCAACCCCCCTTCCCCCAAGGGAGGGTTATGAATACAACTGGAGGGGTAATTTTAAATCTCGCCTTGGCGCATAAAAGCCCTGAACTGGCCCTGGACACATTAGATTATTTGCTGTTTCTTATTAGTTTTTAAATAATAATCTAAAATGTCTATATATTAAGTTGAGTCTTCGCATCAATAGGAACTAATAAATTACTCCTTGTTTTTGTTATGCTTAGGCTATCCGTAGGCTCCATTTAAAACAAATAGAGTTCATAATATTATGTTTTTCTCTAATTTCAGAATATTCTATATAATCAAAATTTAGATTATTAAATGAAATAGGTTTGTATTTAATTCCTTCCAATATTTTCCGGCCAGTAACTAAATCAAAATTCTTGAGCCAATATTATTTGGAAATCTGTCAAAACTGCTAGCAAAAAAATAAAAGTTATATGGGAATTACTATAATTTGGTTTTAAAAGTGAACCGACACAGTTATTATTTAAAAAATATATTATGTTATTGACAAAATAAATTATTTTCTTACTGAAAATACTGCACTAGCATTTAAAGTAATGTATAATATTTTGGGCAAGTAAGAAATCTAGAAACGCTCTAGTTTCATAAAAGGACTTTTAAAAATTCAGTTTCTAAGGATGTTTGACTGCAGTTTTCACATTTCATTTTTTAAATTTTCTTCATTAATCTATATTAAATTAAAATTACGGATTGTTACCTTTTTTCGCTGGCTACATAAAAATGTATTCGTACTCTTGGGGAGAGCCCCAATAATAATATAGTAAAATTATATCAGTATGGGTCACAAAGTATATTTTTGATTGTAAAAACCTCTCTTATTACTAGAATCATATATCTGAGCCCACGTTTGACATAGAGGAAATTGATTCCAGCGATGTAAAATGTAGAAGAAGGATTCCAAACAAATGTTATCTATTCCTTTGGCTCTTACCCAGATGTCTATAAATTGGCTTTTAAATCTCTGATTTATGTTGTTTTTTGGCTCAATCTTCCTCAAACAGATGTTTTTAAAATAGTTAATATTTTCTCTCCGTATAGCTTCTGGATTCTATTGGTCTTAAATATATAGATTATAGAGGGAAGTTAGCTCACTTTTTTATTAAAATTGATGGACAATGACGCCCAGCCCATTCCCCTAACCCCTCTCCCCACACCATCTCCCACATCTACTCTTATTTATTTCGTAGAAGACTATAGCTATTGCTGTATATAAAAATAAGAAATTCAGAAACATTAGTTATTGTAGGTAAAAATTCTAAAATATTCAGGTCAAAGATCCGTAAGTCAACCTTCGCTGTAAGGATCTGAGCTGAAGTTTATTGATATGGACAGTCATGTTTACCACAGAGTTAGAATAAATACACACATTATTATTATTTACTGACAAAATTTACTTTCAGTCTCAGTATTATTCAAAATCTGGTTAATTTGGCAGCAATTAATGAACCTTGACTAACGTTAACCACAGATTAAATTTGAACTGTTAAAGTGTTTCCGAAATTCCTACATTCATACTTAATCGTGCCGTTCCCTTACGGGGAAGGCAAGAAACTATACATTTAGCTCAAAAAACAACATATCTGTACTTAATCTATCCTCACTAACTTTCTTCACACTTCCCTGTCCTTGAATACTCCCTTCGCTCCAACAACATCCATACACCGAGTCATACATGCTCTTTTATTCTTAAAGATTTTAATGTGTCTCTTTTTCACACATTCATCTATTACATTTAGCCACGTCCTATATAGCCTACCCCTTCCTTTTGATCAACACCCTATACTGTCATATTTATCTTCGTCAGTCTATCCACATTCATTTTCTTAAAATGATCAAACCAACGCTAGAAGCTTCTTTCACAATTACCTCTTCAATACCCTTTCAAACCTCACTTTCTCAGCACCCGTTCATGGTTGACTTTGTCCATTCGAGCTTTTCCACAAACATTTCTTAGATATATCATTCCAACTACATACACTTCGCTCTTGTGTTTATCGTGACAAATCCACGCTACACATCAATGAAACAATGTTGGGGTTAACACATTTTATATATTAACATATTTGCCTCTTTCGATATTACTTCATTCTCCGCATTCTTTGCAATTGTTCACATACTTCCCACCACTCTCTGAGATGCATTCACCCGTCTTTTGATTTCATTATCCATCCTTCTATTTTTACAGAACATTCTGCCCATACACACAAAATCATTCACTTGTTCTCACAATTCTCCATTTACACTTAGCTGATAATCATTTTCTGATCCGTCCCTAACCAAAAACTATCACCTTAGTTTTGAAGACATTTATACGAAACTCCATTCTGTTTGTCACCACATTAAAACAATTTAATGCATTCTGCAAGTTACTTTCTCTCTCAGTAATTAATACGTCATCATCTGCAAGTAACAGTGCTCTCACACTCACATTGCCCGTTTTTACACCAACCATGTCCTCACAAGTATCCCTCAAATGTATACATAAATACATTAAACCCATGAATACATAACACAACCTCGCCTAACACCTTGTCAATGTCAAACCACTCGCTCAAACTTTCATCCACCCTTACGCACGCTTAACTTCCATCATACACCACCATAATTGTATTTATTAGCAATGCATCCACACTACACTATCTTAGAGTAACCCTCAAGAATTTAGATAGGGAGTATTCACTATTTAAACGTCTATTAAATCTGTACATTTAGCTATAAAATCTGTTATTTATATTAGCTAGCCTTAATATTGTGACTGACTATAAAATCAATTGGGGCTCAAGAGGTAAGCTACCAGAATTATTGCTAGCACATTTCTACATAAAATGTTTCTGCTCTGACCCCTTCAATTGATGACCCCATCGCTGCATCAAGGATGAAGTTAGTGTGTATGAAAATATCTCACCTGGGGCAATCGTCGGCTGGTGCGAGGAAAGTGAACCCGTGATCGGCCTAGCGCCGTGGTTCCTGATACCACCACCGCAGCGTCCTCTAGCGTGTATACGGCACTGTCATACAACATATGCACAGTCAGAAAAAGAGACAGCAGCATGACAGAGAACAGAGCCGCTGCCATCTTGGGATGGGTGAAACCAGCAACTGCCAACACGCACTCCACCGCGTCCCCGTCAGCCGGCCTCATACCACTGCTGGTGAGCAACCATCTGTAGGCAAGGAATAGAAAATACTGACGAGAAACAGTAACATTACCGAAATCAATCTTGGAATGGTCACTGTTACTGTTGACTATCTAATCCAAAGGGTTGCACCATATTTATTTTGACAAAAATGGGCTATACTCATAAATCATGCTATCGAATCTTCTCTTTGAATGTTTCAGGTAGATGAACTATAGCGAGCTAGTTCAATTTGATCTCTGGAGATGTGGCTGGATGCTGTACAGGTTGCTAAACTCTGGACAAGTTGCCTATCCTTCCTTGTAAATATTTAATAAGTTATATGGTCATTTAATGTAAATCTCGTCTAATCAGATTATTAAAACACCAGCACTTTGAGCAAAATATGAACATTACTAAGATTAGACGAGAAAAAGACAGATCACGCCTTGTACCATGCATACACATTCTGATATATCTATTGTCTTGGAGGTCAGACTAGTGACGTACGGACTAGTGATAAGTTCTTTAACTTCAAAGAAATTGATAAAGTAATAAAGCGAATGGCATTCTTATATTTCTAAGAGGTAATTTAAACCGGTTTGACTTAGCTGCTCAGTTTTAAACTGAAATAGATTCAAATATGTAGGCATTTTCGAAACCTTTATGAACACCTAATTTTGTGCTTTGTTTCATGCACATCGTATAATGTATCTTTTATAATATATTGTAGTTTGAACTATTATTTATTTAGAGTTTAATACCAAGCAAATATCTATAATACTAAAAGGATGTGTGCCCAGCCAAATCTACGTCACGCAGGGATCTGAAATTTTTAACGTAGGTGGACGGAAGGGGGTCCGAATGCAACTCGAAGCCGGATTTTTAAATTTTTAATTATCTTTTAAATTAGGCTAACTTTAACAAATTTTGAAGACGGCAAGGGCCACACCATGCGTGATTTCTATTATATATATAATCCTGAAGCATAGAGATTTATCAAGATATGTGAATAAACCTAAGGTCCCATTTTAAACTAAAGTATTTAGTGTAAAATATATTCTATTCCCACTCAAACGATTACTTGTGCGCGTTGTAAAATGGCCAATTGTGTATTAAGTATCGTCTAAAGACTTCACCAGTTGATCTGAGTCCTTTTCGAATGTATATATTTGTTGTTTCATATATTCATTCGGACTAAGATGATGAAAATCCCCCGATGTAATTAGCAAAACCAACTTAATTATACACAGTATGTACCTACCTAATAAAAACTATGAATATTAAAGTTATACGTTGCAATATTTTGTATGCATATACATATGTATGTATATATGTATGTCTATATATGTACATATATAACCCTCTTCTAATCATAAATAAGCTATAGCTAGTGTTTGGAAGGGTATTAGTCTGAAACTTTAATAAATTCATTCTTTTTAGCAAAACAATGGCTTATTAATACAAATTAATATTCTAAAAATAGTTCTTTTATGAATAATTGTCAATCGGGCTAATGAATTACTGTAAAAAATATAATGAAGTTCATTTAACGTGCCAATTTATTATAGATTATAAAAAAATAGATATATTGATATCATGAAAGCTGGCCGACCAAATTAAAAATGTATTTAAATATAGCCGCAAATGTTGATGAAGTGTCAGGTCCTTCTTTTAAACCCTTTACCTCCCATTCCCTAACGGTCTATATGACCCTGTATCTTCAAATTATTGTCTTTACTCTAGTACTTTAACTGCATGGGTGCATGTAATTATTAATTTATTTAACTTTGTCTCGATGTGGACATCAACATAGTTCTGTCTTTGATGCACCAGCTTCAAGGAAGTATCTCTATTGACAACTGATGCTTTTCAAACGAAGCTTGTAGCTTTTAACCTTCAACTAGATAGGCTTTGAATGATGAGTGGCCAATCCATAGAAGTGTAAGGTTATAAATGTAATATCACGTGATTCCCGTGTAAAAAATAACAACTTATCGTACTAAATAATCACATTACTTATCAGTTTGTCTAACTCGTACTTGACGGGTTAGCCGTGTCTGTTTTTGCGAAGGTCCACACAATTTCGTTGTTGGGACGATCATTGGGTTGAGATGTAATTTCCCTGTGGCACCCCAAAAAGACACCATCTCCAGGTCAATGTTCAAGTGTTGGGGCGTTGTAAGTGTTAAAACAATCAAATGTGTACAGGATGTATTCATATTGGTGTATCCAAGGGGACAGATCTAAGGCGTGGCAATCATGTGAATTACTTATATCTAACAGGACAGGGTAGTTTGTAGGTCATCAGACTTTGATGCACTAAGTGGCTGATATGTGTCAGGTATTGATGGTTCAAACCACTTCTTGAGGTTGCCGCTAAAATCTTGTGAAATCATCTGTGCCTTTGGCAGACAGTCCCTAAGTCTGAGTAACATAATTAACCTGTAAATCTTACCCCTACACATAAGAGGTCAACTTCTGAATCCAGGTATATGTCAATCCTCCCCTCCCCCTTTATTATTCTATAACAAATAAATCTCTAACAATATTGACATGAGTGTCTGGTTTAGCCATGAGGGTAGTGTGTCTGTCCCCTTGAGTGAGCTCTGCATATAGTGGCATTTGATGGTAAGTTCCCGGAGTCAGAAAGCAGACTACAGTATAGAGCAACACTATCTTAAATTGCGTTACAAATGCTATTAAACACTCGCCATATCTTTCTAGCCCATAGGTGTTGTATGAAGTTTACTGACGCATCCAATGTAAACTACCGAAACTAGTTTTAAATAATTTATACATAATATCCCAGTTTCAAGTGATTCCAAATATATCACTTCAAAGTCTAGCTTCAATTGTGTGGGAAAGGTAAACCTTTTATGGAGGCTGTAGTAAGAGTTATGAGCAACGCCTGCAAGGCCTGAAATAGATATCTTTCACACATAGCTAAAAAATATTGTATACTTTTGAAACATTTAAAAACATTAAAAAGGCTGTAATACTAAACACAATTATTTTGATTTTACAAGGGTAAATTATGGTTTAGAAACTACAATATTAATTCAAATTACTTTATTACCTAACATGGTAATGTTTTGAGAAGTCTTAATCGCGTTTTACTGATTTCAACGACTTCAATTTGTCATTTATATTCTGGCGTAATCCATTTCACCTTGATATTACAAATTCAAGCAAATAAATTTTCACCTTTCTGTATTTGGAGAAGTGTTTGAAGATGATTTGCCTTTTTTCACAGCTTGGAACACTTGAAAATTTACCATAACTCTTCAGTCAAAGATATGTGGAAATCTATTCTGACTGACAACAATTTCTTAACTTGTAAATCAGACATTTCAAAATGATTGACTACGTTCGGATCAACATGATTGACTATGTTCGGATCAACATGATTGCGTGCACCGACGTTCTCTAAGATGGATTCATCTCGAAATATTGATATCAATTTGGAGTTGGAGCTAAGATGTGAATTGAGTTCAGATATTCAACTTGCAACGTATCGGACAAACGGATTGTCAAATTTCGCAGTAAAATATCTTACATTTTCAATTTGAACCATTTTTATCATTCGCGTTTGATGCAGTTTTAAATAGACTTGTTCAAACAGTGTTTGTTGTTTTGAATGTTCAACTAAGCAACCTAATTTTTCAGTTTGTACATGATGTCTCATTCGTCACACCTGTAGCTGCATTGAAAAATGTTTCCCCCTCTTTAGATTGATATTTAAAAGTATAATTTTGGCTAAATTAATGTATAGATGGATGGGTTGATGGGAGATGTCAAACTTATAATTCCTCTCAAATAAGGAGAAAATTATTTTTCTAATTCATATATCAGTAAGGTTTCCTATCCTCTAGTCATGTGAATCCTAATCAACATCCAAAAATAGCTACTCTCATTATCTTAATTCCTTAACTTCAATAGTGGCAATTGTAGTTCCTAAGTTCCTAAAGCCAGGGTCCACTAATGTGACCATCCTAACAGTTTATTAGAGGAGCTTTATTTATTTATTTAATATGAGTTGCAGAGCATATCTTAAATAGTGGTATTCATCTTCTCCAATGACATCATTTTTCTCAGATTTTTCTTGAATTGAGCTCACCATTATTTGTCAAAGAATAAACACTTATAATCATACTTTCAACGATTTTCAGTACTCTATTAATTCTAGTTCTATTACACTTAATATGTAAAAATCTTTTTAATTCATAAATTACCTTATCTTAAATACCGACTTAAACTCATCTGTTCTACCAAATAATGTCCTGAATCACTTAGTTTCAGAAGAAGACCTTCAACATGCACTACATACTGTTTACGAAGTGATAAACCACTCTGGTCTGATGATTTAGACGAGCAAACGATGAAGCTACCAACTATAGCCAGATGTTCACTACAAATGTTATTCCGGTACAAAATGAACTAAACACATGTTGAGTGTGTGAGCTATATTATAAAGATAGTAATGCGTGTAATTAGTTCCTGACACGTGCCCAGTAAGATCAGACAGGAAATATTGTATTGTATGAGATATAATAAGAAAAAACAAGAAGAATTAAAGACCAAAGCTTTTGAAGTCCTGGAAAAACAGGCAAAGAAAATGACATTATCAAGTCAAAAGGCGATTCCAAAACTGACTATTGGAACAACAGTGACAATTCTAATTCCTAGCATTGAAAATAATACTCTGGGGCTGGTTTTAGAAGTGGCTGATGACGGTTATTATAGATTAGGTATATTAGACGGTACAACGAATGGTATTTTTTCAATGAATCAAATAATCTATTGTAAGGAATCATTTTTGAAAGCAGAAACAGATAGAAAATACAGTTATTTAAAGTGGTATTCGTCTCTTCCGTGTAGGCCTACCAACAAATGAAATGTAAGTCCGTTTGTATTTTTTCATACTGTCAGTTTTTTATTTATCACTAAGTTGAACATCTTTCTTACAAAAGAGGTATTAATTCATTATCGTCTTAATTTTTTGATAAACTTTTTACCCTGATACTCCGGCCTGTTCAGACTTTGTCCGAAATTGGTAAACAGATCGACATTTTCCCGAAACATTCACACTAACATATATTCTATGTAATATGAACTACATTTTATCATTATAAACCACAGTAATTATTAGAACTATTCATTATTTAAGGTTTCCATTACTGTTTCAAGACAGAAAATATATCGATTTGAAATGTGTATTTAACTTTCATTTCATAAAGAATTGAAGATAATTTAAAAATGTAAAAGAATAGCCTCACCGTTTTTATGAGCACCGAATTTTACTCTCGTACGTCACGAATCATCTCGTTCGAGGGAAGGGGCGAGTTCATTAGTTGACGTCCACAATAAAAGTAACCAATAGTAGAGCAAACGCTAAAGAGGGAGATGGATAGAACAGATGCGTCAAATATATGACGTCACGAGACGAGGGCAGGAGAAGGTTCTAGTCCAAGGGAAGGGTGTGTGTAAGGGGGAAACGCTGCATCGACCTGGGATGTGAGCCGAGTGAGTCAAGGTCACACACGGATCGACCCAGCAGGTAGTGGCTGGCCACCAATATGGCCGTCCGACACATTCACGTCACCACGTGAGTCAAGGTCACAACCTGAACACATGTGGACCTTCATAAAAGTCTATCTAGCAAAGTCTTGTCAAGTCGTTGATGTGTTTTAGGGGTGACTAGGAGTTTCAAAAGAGAAGGGGGGGGGGGGGTAGAGCCAACTTTTAAATCAAATTAAAAATAATGAAATTCATTGCAATAATAACAATTCGGGGACATACAGTAGTCAAACCATGGTCTTGTGGGAGACTGGGTACAACTTTTTACCCAGACCACAGAAAAGGTATAGGCCTACACCGGACCCGCAGCCTCCGGTTTGAAATGACTGCGCTCCGTGAGGGAGTTAGATGATTTAACTAGAGAGAAGTAGACAAATATACTTCTCGAATCAATCGGCTGGCTTCCACAAAGCTAGGTTCATGTAGTGACCCAACCCCCTTCCCATAATCTTACCTCACAAAGAGCTTACGCAGGCGATTACAATGGTCCCTTTATAACGAACATGTTAAAAGTGATCGTTTAACAACTCCATATTATTTGGAAGTGCTTTATTCATTAAACATTGACATTAGCGAACCCTGTGTTGAGGGATTCAACTTGACTCAAGGAGCGCAGCTAAACTTCGTTAGGACTGAGGACATGGTGTGTCCTTGTTTGTGGACCAACACAAGTTCTAAGAGATATCAGACATTGATATTTTGGCATCTTAACACGCTCACAAATCAAAGATAGTAAAGTAGCGTTTTCATTTCATGGTCTTAGTTAATATGCTTAGTAAGGAAAATAATTATTAAGATGATCAAAAAAAGGAGCTCATTATTAAAATATTTAGAATAATTGATTGCTCATAATTGTAAAAGCATTTAAATTTGCTTGGCTATGCATGAAATATATCATGTTTATAAAATATATATATTTTGGTATACACTGTTTTATGTGGGAGGGGGAAGGGCGAGATTATAAATATTATTTATTTAAATGGAATGCCCTAAAACTATTATTATCATTAAAGGGGGGACCAGACCTAAAAAAATTGAAAATGTCAAAATGTTTGTGTTTAATAGTTTTAGATAGAGCACTAATTCCCTTTCCAATGATATAAAATGGCATTAATATCCAATAGAAGTGCAAAAAATAAAACCCCATAAATACATTGTTGTTTCACAAACAATTATATCATTAGAAGAATCAAATAAAAAGCGTTACTACTAGCGTTTCAAGCGAGCAATTACCACAACATTAATAGAATATCATTCTTTGGCCTTTCGGTAAAATTTTTAAAATTGTGATAGTGGGATTGTTAGCTTACTCTTTGTTGCTGTTTGTTTACACATCAGTAATGAAAATCTTTGTGGTTTTTTATTCTATGACTCTATAATAATGTTTTTGAGTTGATACTTTTGTTTTGTATGAAATACATTTACTGTGACAAAATGCAACGTATAAAAAGTATAGCTCTCAAGAAAATAAAGTTGGTGTGCCTGGGCATAACCTAAAAATTTTACCTATTATATCAATAGTTTTATACTTAGATAAAGAAAAGTCTGACAATGCATCAAACTAGAAGCTGAAAGAACTTGACAAGTAAAATGATTTCCAAAATGAAACAGATGCAAACTATTTTATCAATGACAATATTGTCAAAAGCTTTGGAGAAGCATGCACTTACATAATTAAATGCATAAAAATGTAAGTTAACATTATAATATTCTTACAAATATTTTATAGTTTATCTTCAAGTACACTTTACTCAAAACATCTTGTATAAGTATTGAGAAAAGTGTAGGCCTACCTCAAAATCAGAGATTAAACACAGGAAAAATAGGGACATCCCAATCCCCTTAGGTAACAATCTTATAAGTTAGCTTTCAACACCTCAAGAAATACTTATTTGAATTTTATTGGGTGATAGTTTGAATAATTTGTCTGAATATTAAGACTAATTTAAGATAAATTAGTCTACATTTGAAATAAAAAAAGACACAATATTTGTTTAACTGGGCCTACAAATGAAAATAAAAAACTATATAAAATTATCACTATTGTAGAACCTTTAAAACTCACCTCACAGCAATGCTCAATTCAAACACAACTCTTTTTTTAAATATCAAATTCACACCTATGCTATATATGTTATTTATTTAAATTATTCATCATATATATTACTAGATTTAAAAATAATAATAATCTGATATTTTATTGATTCATCCCAGCCTCGTGAAGGATTTCTAATAATTCTTATTTAAAACAATCATAAATGACTGTTATTATACATCACATGTTCATAACAACGATATGCCGGCCGCGAGCACAGCGCTAGCTTATATTGCGGCAAAAGCTTCAAATTGTGATCAACATGCAGTGAGGAATGTCAGGTCACCATCAACAACTCCTCTCCCTTCCAAAGGTCTGAATGGGAACTGGACCTTGCAGTATGGTTTCCTTCTCTAGGTAGATTGGGAATTGTTAACCAAACCTAACCATTTTTTCCTCTCTTCCTAATAATTAATTGGACCTTAGACACGCTGTACAGATTAGCTGGATGGCTTGCACTGAACTGAAATCTGCTGACGATTTGTTGTATTTATTTCCAATTAATATTTTACTATGAAGAGTCCAATCCACCTGATTAGAATATATTTCTTGTCAGTCGATTTCCTTTCAACGATACAAAAATAAAATTGTAGTTGGAATTCATTTCCTAGCCCACCCGAAATATTGGTTCAATGATTTTATTCTAAATAGTTTCAAGTGTAATCAAACTTTAAACAAATCGGACGTTAACATCATCTCACACAGATAAGTATTCAAACAAATGCTTTAAGCTCGTCTTGGTTTTTTGTTGGTAATGTGAAGGTTTAGTTACCAAACCTAACCCGTTATAACAAGGTGTATTTTCCTAAATGCATTCCTGTTCTCCTTGCATTAGGATATTCTGAGTCCTAGTTTTATCACCCCTTCCTTTGTGTGACGGTAGCTCTAATGATTAATACGAAGGGGAGAACATAAAATATCATAAGTGATGACATTAGCATGGTACACATAAATAAAGTAATTATTAATATTAGCAAAAGAAAAACTTAATCAGTGAAACGCATTCCAATGAATTTTGGGAAATAACTTGGCGTGAATGCTTCACCCATTCTTAGTTTATCCCAATCTATCCTTATAACACCCAATAGGCATAATATAACGAGCCCAAAACAAACCTTTTTCACAAGGTCCGTAAAGTTTAACTTCTAAAATATTAATTTTAAAGCAATATTTTGACAATATGTTTATCAGCCCAGTAAAATTTGTAATGAATTTGTTTGTCCAATGAATGAAAAGATTCAAACTGATAGATAGAGTATTTAGAGGAATGTTATCTAAAGGTAGACTACATTTCCATAGAGAGAGCTGCTGAATGCGATCTAAGCTGCCAGCGATGTTTTCTTACAACCGTCAGTCACTTGCTGTCATTGCTCTCTGAATGTAATATTGTTTCGTCACTATGAGTGAAAACGATGATTTGCTTACTAATTTGCTGCTAGAAGACACTGAGGAGGACCAAATATTACAATTGTGTACGAACGAGGGGAATGTTAGTGTATCTCCTATTTTTAAAGGAAGACATTAGTTAATCGACACTTGTTGCAATATGAAAACAAATTCAGATCATTTTATAGACTGGTCATTTCTCAGTTTAGCTACATTCTTGATTTGATAAAAAGAAAATGGTCAAAAGTGCTTCCTTAAATAAAGTTCAGTAAAAAGTAAGAAAGTAATAGAGTTTTGAAGATAACAGAATCAAGAAAGATATTTTAAGTAGAATATCACAGGTGAAGAAAGCTTTTCATAAGAAGAAGACATTATTATTTGTATCACATCGTTTTACTACTTGTTCAGGTTATACACATATATAATTATTCTATTGGGGTAGGGATGAGCAAGGAGGCATTTTAGAGGTAATATACCCACATCTGCATGAAAGGAGGGTGGGAAACCATTTAGGGAAAAACTCTCTCATTAGACCCGACCTGGATTCAAACCCTCTATTCCCATCATCAGCAGGCCAGTCTAATATTAGAACGACACCTCAGACCATTCAGCCACTTAAGCGAGTGAGTCTTTACTAACCTCGAAAAGCATACATTCGGAATAAGAAACATGTTCTAAAAGGCATATGTTTGGAGCGTTGCACTCGAGGGATGTGAACTATGGACCATTGGTGCAACCGAAAGGAAACTATTAGAAATGTTTGAAATGTGATGATTAGGAAGAATGTTACAAATATTATGAATGGAGATGGTATAAATACAAAAGTGTTAAGAGAAGCAACTGAAGGAAAGAAACTTTGAGGTAAAGAAAAGTTAACATGGTAGGACATGTACTGACACGTTATAGATTGACAAAGATACTTATAGAAGGAGATGTGTAAGGGAGAAGACTGGAGGTCATGAATCAGATAGTGGACGATGTTGGCAGAAGATACTTATAGAAGGAGAAGACTGAGTGCATGAATCAGATAGTGGACGATGTTGGCAGAAGATACTTATAGAAGGAGATGTGTAAGGGAGAAGACTAGAGTGCATGAATCAGATAGTGGACGATGTTGGCAGAAGACTGTACATATATATTTACCCAGGTTTAGCAAAAGTTGAGACCCGCAGCAAGCCAATCAGTATTAATGACCTAATGATAAGTAGAGTACCCAAACCTCAGTGATGAAAAATTAGCTATTATATTTTGGAACTATTTCATCCAACATATGATCTTATATCACTAAAAAAATTACTTTTGAATTACTTATATTGAATAAAACCCTTTAAAAACGTGAGAGAAAAGCTTTACTAACACTGCTGCTAGACTTTTCAGAGAGGAGTTGTGGCCAGGGCCATTTGTAAATCCTTACATCAATTTAAATGAACAAATAGGTTAAATATTTATTTTTTACAAATATAAAATACATTTTCACTTGTAGCTTAATATGAGAAAAACAAGAGTTGCACGTACGTACATGAATAGCGACGTTTGTGAGGTCAAAATTACCTTTATTTTAAGAATACGGCCTCATCGAATACCATATTCGTAGATTTGAAAAATGACACCTGGATAACTCAATCTGCTGGTGATACCTCATACGTAATTTCATAAGTCCATCACGGATTCTGCCTGAAATTATGAGTGAAGGATGATTTTACTGTCAATGCCAGAAGATTGACACTCTGGGGCCTATGACAATGGTTCTGGGTTACATTCTCCTATACCTGTGTGCGTGTTGGTTTTTTTCTAATTTACGACTAGTATAATTTCAAGTCAATAAGTCTTCAGTATAATATTACAATTGGAAATAATAAATGTATTATGTTTTCATACAGGCTTAATTGTTTGTTGTTAGACTTGGTTTAGATTTATACATATTGCAACTAATAGCAAATAGTGGATAACTCATCATTCAAATAAAGTTGGAGTAAATCACTTAAAAAAATTGGCAATTTAAAATTATCCAGGCAATCCGGCCTTAAATTTGCTGAATCAGTCCCAACAAAGTGTTTTGTTTATCAAAATAAACAAGAAACTTATGTTTTGCCGATTTAAACAACAACAAAAAATTGAGCTATGAATGTTTTATGTTCAAAGCTGCGATAGCTAATACAAAAAAAAGTTTAAAAAATGCTTTATTTTAAAACTAATTAAGATATTCAACTTTTACTTTTTGATTGAGATAGTGATTTTCTTTCATTTGAAGTCCACGTAGAATTTTAAAATGTTCATAAATGCCTAATAGATAGGTTTTTTTCTAAAAATAAGGCTTTATTTTTCTTAAAAAATATTGATGATATTTTCATAGCTATGTTAAAGTTTTAAGGTGACTTAAGATATTGAAACAATTAAGGATGGACAAGTATGTCATCTTGCCTTTTCTTCGTAACTGAACAAAATCTGGATATATTAAAGGTGATGAAGATTAAAAGTGATGAGTTGGAAGCACTCTTTATGGTTTTCACACAGAATTCCTTAATCCATAAGTTCAGCCATGACAGGTACTTAAAGTAGATAGTAGATAAGTATTCAGATACCAAATGTAAACTTCCAATGCCAAAGATTAAAAATTATATTATAACATTAACTTTGAGTCGTACCTTTGCTATCTTAATTATTTTATACAAGGGGTTATGTATATCATTTTTTCTTGGCTGAACCAGCTGGTGCAAAAGTAAGATTTTGTTATATTAGATTTTAAATTCGCATTATAAGATAATATAAATAAACAACCAAATATTAAGGAACCACACTTTGGTGACTTTTTTTTTACCTTCAACGTACAATATTTGCCACATAAAATTAAACCAGTTATTTTGAAATCTTACTATAATATAAATTCAGCACATATTTTTGTCTATAGTGAAAATTTAAATTTTTTAAATTATTTTTTTAAATTCTATTAACTTGCTATTTGGTCTATCATCGACAATGAGAGATTTACAAGTGAACTATTGACAAGTAGTCGCTATTCAACAAATAGGAAGTTTTGGCATGTTTTTTTTATCAGCTAGGACCCAGATTAAGTTTTTTTTAGTTTCACACAAAAATTATATATATACCAAGTTTCCCACTTACCTTAACGATTACTATACACGCTATTTATTTCAAATACATTCTTTAGATAGAAGTATTTTGCACAAAACTTTCAAAACAATACGTCACATATTATGATTGCTGAGTGAATTATAAAGTTAATGAAGAATACAATGTACCCACAAAACAAGCAATCTCTTATAAATCATGCAATGTAGTTAATGGTAGTAAATATATTGCCTCACTGAACATACCTTATTAGTAGATTGTAAACTTACACATAAGAGTCTACATTATTTCCCTAGCTATCGTGATGATCCAAAAGTAGCTTATCTTAACTTGAGATTAAAACTAGATAGTGAAATATGATTATAAGTAGATATAGAGGTGTATATACTATTGTTTAAATAACGGGCACTACAGTATCACGGAGATAATAAGATTAACCCTGTTATGAAGATTATGGATCTACATTCGTGTGAAGATAGCAGAGAGCTACTACAGTGAATATAGCAGAGGGTAAACACTGAGAAAGTGGTAGATGGCCACGATATGAAGGCTTTTCGAGTTTATTATCAATAGTGTATTGCCTTGCCAGCCCACAGACAAGGAAATAAAAGATACGTAGCCTTATGGGAGATTTGTTGCGACCCTCGAGTAAGGTAGAACATAAAATATCCAGCGATAACAACACTTCCAACTCATAATTCTTTAAAACAATTAACTTTCAAAATGTTTCTCGTGAGAAAGACAAGCTGAGAGTGAGAGCTAATCCCTGCTGTCTGTCTCTTTAAGTACCATAGTTCAGTTCGGATAGCGGTAATACCTTTCCCCGCCTCAACCGCCCTTTCATTGACAAAAACTTTTCAAACCATTGAGAGTGTTGGACCCAAATATACATTGTCATTGCTTCTACAGAGACACACAGTCTTGGAAATTAACTTGTAAATAAATTATTAAATATTTTGGGAATAGCATCGGTGGTCACTGTATTTAGGATTCACATTTTCATTAGACTGGACTGAAAATGATTGGGATACCAGTGTTAGAATCCTGATCGGGTGTAAGGAGATCATGAGGGTATTTTTTTCTAAGATGCTTAAAATTCTCCTTCAACGCAAATACGGGCACATTTCCAAAAAAATGTACCTTCCTCATTTCTTATCCATTGGAGTAAATTGGCGGAGAGGTGTAGTGGGAGGTAAGACACTGCACACAAACTGTATCAGTAAATAAAATTAAACACTTATGTTGTAACAGTTCCATCTATTTTTATATTTTGTTGTCAAAATAATAGAAAAGAGATTATACAAGTAATATGCTACTTCATGGACTAAAATTAAAACTAAATTTAAATGCATGGAGAATACAATGAAAAACATTTACTAAGTATACATTTGGTATCGGTAATATGATCTTAATTTAAACACCGGAATGATTATATTCAATATTATTTTATAAGTAGCTAGTATGGCGTAAAGTTACAGCGCTCTGATTGGCTGATTTGATCACGTGACCACGCCTCCTCGCTCTCTGATTGGCCCTCCACCCCTCCTCCTAACAACCTTCCTCTCCTCCTAACCCCTCTTACCCCTTCCTGACTGCCTTTCCAGTCATATTGGTTCATGTTACAAACAAGTTAGTACTTGTATTTTCTGTTTTTTTTTTATTTACTGGGTTTTCCCTGGTGACTCATACCTAGTGCCAGTATATTTCCGTCTGACATGAATTTCCCCTATGGTTATTTCCATGACGGCATGGGGTTAACGACTTGTTGTCCTCCTTCAATGTCGCAAAGGTTTATTTTTTGTTTTCTATTTGGCAATGGGCTTTCCATGATGACTGGTGCCATTTTTTCTGTTGGACAAGACAGGAATAGATCATGACCTTGAATGATGTCAAAACCTTCCCCAACAGCGGATTTTCCCTGACGACTGGTGACAAATTGGCGGCTTGACAAGACAAGCCTCTTCTCCCCTGGGTTTTCCTAATGACTCATACCTAGTGCCAGTTTGGAGGCTTGACAAGACAGGAATAGATTGTGACCTTGAAACAGTGAGCTAGTACACGAGGTAATTGACCCTGGCAACTATTTTCCCCCTTTCCCCCTTTTATGTGCAATGGATTTTCCTGATGACTCATAACTGGTGCCAGTTTGGTGGCTCAACAAGACAGGAATAGTTCACGACCTTGAAACCGCGAGCTAGTACATGAAGTCATTGACCCTGGCACCCCTCCCCCAGCAATGGTTTTCCCCGATTACGTCATCGCACTGTTGAACCCCTGATGACTCATACCTGGCGCCAGTTTGGCGGTTTGACAAGACGAGTCGAGACAGGAATAGATCGTGTGCTTGAAACTATGAGCTAGTACATGAGGACATTGACCCCGGTACCCCTCCCCAGGCAATGGATTTTCTCGATGACGTTATCGCACTGTCGCAACCCTGATGACTCATACCTGGCGCCAGTTTGGCGGCTCTAAAAGACTAGTAAAGACAGGAATCAATCACGACCTTGAATGATGTCACAACCCTCCCCCCTTCTATGTGGCAATGGGCTTTCCCTGGTGACGTCATCTGAGATGTGCGAATGTAGGTATCTGTCATGAATCGAAGGAGTAAGGTAGAAATGATCCAGCATTTACGTGGAGTGAGGGAGAGTAGAAAACCACCCCAGTTCACCCGAGCGAGATACGAACCCACGATCTCCTCCTGCCATAACTATATGAGCTTGACATTTAGATTGTGAACCTAACATATATTCCAGACCCGATACCACTTAAACAACAAAGGAATTTAATGTTCACGATTATATTTTGAAGCAATAATATATAACTTTTACAAAAATTCATAAGTAATACAATTATGATGAACTTGCAATTATTTAAAATATTATTTAATTTCTGCAAATATATTTTTACGAAATAATATAACTACATAAATTCATAAGTGATAACGGGGCTGAATACTGATGACTCATACGTGGCGACAGTTTGGTGGGGCGACAAGACAAATCGGCACAAGAATAGATCGTGACCTTGAATGATGTTGCAATGGGTTTTCGCCGATGACTGGAGCCAGTTTGACGCAGGGCTATATAGTAAGGGCTGTCCCAGTTCTTTGATGCTAACGCTGCCGCCTTGGTTCCGATAGTTGGAGGGGGACCACTGGCTTGACGTCACCGGCCAGACACAGCGTGGCACCTGCCAAATCACCACGTGTTAATACAGTAGTATTCCAATGCGTGAGGTTTACTCATTACGTTTTAAAGTTTATACAGTTTAAAGTTGGTGTTGTTTTGTGAACGTTAGTGATGTGGAGATATTGCTGTATTGTGGAGATATTGTTGAAACCTTTCATTTAAGTGTGTTTAGAACAAGAACAAGAATGAGTAGCTGTGCTGTAGCAACGTGCACAAATTATTCCCGGAAAACAAAAAAACAGGGAATCAACGTTGTATATCACAGGTTCCCAAAGGATCCTGTAAGTTGTAAACTTTGGATAAATAAGTGTAAACGATTAGACTTAGTTAATTGTAAAAATGCCTATGTGTGTAGCGACCATTTCCCTATCTCTGATTATGAGGATGATATGAAAAATCGTGTGTTAGGTTTACCACAAAGAAAAACACTAAAAATAACCGCTATTCCATCTTTGAATTTAACGAGTCAGAGGGAACAAGGTGATGAATTGAAATTGGCTTTCCTTAGAGAAGAAAGGCTTAATGTTAGACGTACTCGTTTAGCTGCTTTGGAAAGAATTACAAATTTAAGCCCTAAAAAACCACGCGTTGAAATAAATGAAATTGTTCCGAGTTATTCCGCCTTTGCAGAAGATAAAATTGTTAAGTGTGATAACTGTGTAAACTACGAGCAATTGCTCGACGAAACTAAAACATTGAGGAAAACTGTAGATGCCTTAAAAATCCAGTTGAACGTATTTAAGAAGGAGAAACAATTTGTTTTTAAAACATATGCTCGAAAATCTAAAAGACTTTCTAAAAAATTAGTAAGCATGTTAGTGTAACAAAATCACTAAAGCGACAATTATGCTTAATTAAACGTAAATATGAAGAAAAATGTCGTTTAACTAACTGTTTCGCAAAACTGTTAACACCCACACAACTCAAATCATTGGCCTGTAAGGGTAAAATGATTCGATGGACAAGTGAAGACATTTCACGCTCCATTATGATAAGAGCCCTATCTCGTAAAGCGTATGATTTTTGGAGAGAAAAACTTGGATTCCCTTTGCCTTCCTCATCAACTTTATGTAGGTGGTGTGCTAAGTTTACCTGTTTTCCTGGTATTCTTAACAATGTACTGGCGCTGGTTTCAAAATGCTGTGAAGATTTACCTACAACAGATAAACTTTGTGTACTATGTTTTGATGAAATTCACATAGACAGCAGGGCTGTCTACGATGTTGGACTGGACCAAATTCTCGGCCCTCACTCCAAAGTTCAAGTTGTGCTAATTAGAGGACTATCAGCTAAATGGAAACAGCCAGTGTATTTTGATTTCGACAAGACTATGAACGAATCATTGCTTTTCCTGATTATTAACGCTGTAGAGTCTTCAGGAATCAAAGTATGTGCCATTGTTTCTGACTTAGGAGGCTGTGGAACACTGTGGAAGGAGCTCAAAATAACCACAAAAAACACATATTTTATCAATCCTACTGACTGCGATAGAAAAGTGTGGGTTTTTGCTGACATGCCTCACTACATCAAACTTTTGAGAAACCACTTTCTCGACGAAGGACTTGTTTTAGAAGATAATACAGAGATCAATGCGGATATTTTGACTGATTTTTTTACAGAGGGACACAGGTGAAGTTAAACTGTGCCACAAACTTTATCCTTCTTTTTTGACTATAAAGGGAAATGAGAGGCAACGAGTTATACCAGCCAAAGCAATTTTCTCAAGAACTACGGCTAAAGCAATAGAAGTACTAGGTAAGAACAAAAAAGCGGCTGAATTTTTTGAGCTTGTAAGCTCGTTCTTTGATGTAATGAACAGCAATTCTCCCTACCCTTCAAATTCTAGTCCCATGAGAGCTGGTTTCGGTCTCATGCCGTTTCATGACAGACAAAAAGACATTTTAAATGAAATGAAAAAAGTAACAAATACAATGCGAGTAAAAGGGAAAAAAGGTTTATTACCATTTCAAAAAGGAATTTTAATATCGATAACATCTTTGTTTGGACTCCTGGAAGATGTACGTCAAATATACGACCTCAAGTATGTTATGACCACACGCCTAACTCAAGATGTCCTAGAGAGCCTATTTAGTCAAATCCGTGGCGCTGGGCAATTTTATGACCATCCTAGCCCAACAGAAGTCATATTACGACTCAGGAAAATCATGCTATCTAACAAGATGCCAAAACCATCGCTCAAAATCAATGTCTCCCAAATTGAAGAAGATGCTAGCAACGTCTCAGTATACTTGACTGCAGAGTTCCTGGAATCGGCAATCGAACCAGGTGAAATCGAGGAAATGGCCAGCACGTCTGTGGAAGAAGCAAATGAGTTCAAGATAGACGAGCCTGTTAAGGAGTGTGAACAACAGGAGAGATCCTGGGCTGAAGAAGAGGCTCTTGCCTACGTGGCAGGCTATGTAGCCTTCAGAGTACGAGACAAAGACCCTACACTAGGTACTATCTCAAAGCATATTTCCTCAACTTCCACTAACACTTGGATTGAAGCATTGTCCCATGGAGGATTGACAGTGCCGTCTGAATGGTGGAAGGCTACTATTAACGAGTTCGAGTCAATTTTCAAAATACTTCATGGCGAGGAAAATTCATACAGCAGACAGAGAGGTATCATGAAAGAACTTAAAAAAAGACTATCTAATAAATTTCCTCAAGTGTGTGCACAAGCTATTCATGTTTATGCAAGAGTTAGAACGTTCATTAGAATTAGACATGTAAATAGATATAAACAATGTAAGCGAAGCGAAACTAAGAAAGCTAAGAAATGGATACAATCCAAGAAATAACAAATACGTGTAAATTTGAGAGTTCCTAATGCTATAGAGTACGCAAATTTTATTATTATTATTATTATTATTATTATTATTATTATTATTACAATACCAACAGTAGTATATAAAGTGTTGTGTATTAGTTTTGCGTATGTATGAACATGTAGGCAACTTATGGTAGGGCTATTATAGTATTATATAATTCTGTTAATAAAAACGTGTGATTTGTTTTTGTTCTAATAAGTGTTGTTATATTGTTATATTATATATTTATTTTTCTGGGTTATTATTACTATTGTTATATTATGAACAATATTATTAGAGGTTCTTGTAAATTTCAAGAAGGTTTGGCTTGTTCTATTTACTACTTTGTATAGTGATTAATATCACTAGTTTAAATATTATTGACGGACCAGTCTTCCTGACAATCTTCATTCAGTCTGTCTAAAACCAGGCGCGCTAAAATAGCTCGTAACTAAACACGTCAAACTGAGCAAAGTATTTAAGCTACAGAGATGAGTCTTATATCTTAATAAAATTCAGTTCATGGTCGTCATTTCGTACGCTTATACTACGCATCTATTTCAATTAGGAAAAAACTTTTCAACAGAGTGAAAATGTGTCTGCTATAAAAACTTCATTATAGTTCTTTCATTAGAAAACAATTTTTTAAAAGCAAACCAATTGGAATAAGGGAATTTTAATAACTTCCTCATGTCTTAAAAGGTTTTTATAACAAATTCTGAAAAAATTATTCTGATTGTTTAAGTAGTTTACGAGAAAATGTGAGTTATGTTTTGGAACTTTCGAGCGTTCTTTGTGTGTCATTCGAGCTCCATCATGCCGGTGACGTCACGTCTTGAATGAGAGAGGACCACCTCCAGAGCCGTAGTGACACAGCCCTTAATATATAGCCCTGGTTTGACGGCTTGACAAGATAGAAATGGATCGTGACCATGAAACTGTGAGAAAGGTCATTGACTCTGGCAACCCTCCCCATCGGCAATGGTTTTTTTCCAGGTGCTGTTGCAACTAGTCATCGCAATGTCACAACCCCCTATGTAATAATGGGTTTTCCCGGTGATGTCGCAAATAGAGAGCATTGAAAAAGCTTTAATTATGAAAATCAGGGGCATCGTAATCCTCAGTTAGGGTCCGCTATCCCCCACCACAAAAGTCTAATAAAATAGGTTGTTGGGTATCGTCCATCGACATGCGGGGATGTAGGTATCCGTCATGGACCGGAGGAGTAAGGTAGTAATCGGCTCAGAGTTTACGTGGAGTGAGGGAGAGTAGTTCACCCGAACGAGATTCGAACCCACGACCTTTCCCGCCATAACTATATGAGGGACAAATACCCTTTCGTGCAAAACGTGAGGTAGGGATGATTAAGAAAATGTTCCGGAGGGAGAAATACCTACAATTTACACCACTAGGAATTCGATTCCTGTCCCCGTCAGAATTAGATGAGCCTGACATTTAGATGGTGTGCACGCTGGGATTCAAAGTTCGATTTTATTAGAACGGTCATACTTCCTGCACCCCCACCATTTTATAAGGCCCTTTGATGGTTGACCAGAATTTTATATCCCAGGTAGAATGTGTACACGCATTTGATTGTAGTGAGAAAAATCTAACGTCGATCACTCTTTCATCAGCAGTTTAGTGACGCCTTATACCATGCGACCATCGATGCAAGTATACAACTTTAGATGGCGTGAATACCAGGATTCAAACATTGATATCTTTAGCACAGCTGATGTCTTTATATCTGTTATAACGGTCGTACTTCCTGCACCTCCACCATTTTCGAAGGGGCTTTGTTGGTTGATATTAGTTCCGTGTCATTATGTTTGGCCGGGAGATCGGATTCCAGTAAGGTGCTTCCTGGTCTGGCTCTCAATGCAAATGCGGTGTTCACTTCCTTGACCTTACCCTCTTAGAGTAATTTTCATTGTTTCAAAATAAAAGTAATTATGTTGTTACCAAAACCTATGTCAAAAATAGTCCTTTTAGCTGGAGACCCTAACTGACCAAACAAGGTGGCAGCCAGTGGACCAGGATTCGAACTCCCTGCAGTTTAGTATATTGAAAAAGTGTTGATTTAGATCTATAGGGTATTTTTTCACTCTACCACTACGTAAATGCGGGTTCTATTTTCCCAATTATTAATCCGTTAGCGTAATTAGTACTTAAGCGATAAACCGAACGGGTAGAAAGACGCGGTGCTAAAGTGTGTTAAGTCCGTGTGATTTCTAAATAATATGTGCAGCAGATCTCCTTTAAGTTTCCATTTTTGATACAGAATATGGGAAGGTCAGGGTATGACAACGCAGAAAGTTATTTTCTGGGTAAATTTTCATAAATCGTTTTCAACCTCCAACTCTAGAAAAGGGAGTTAAATTCCCTTAGTAACTCTAATTTATTCAGCCTTAATTATTTCTAGTTTTAAGTATTAGATATGTAGAACGGGGAGGCTCTGTGTGTGTGTGTGTTTTGTGTGTGTGTGCGTGCGTGCGTGTATTTTAAACGGACATTATAAATTTTAATAAATATACGGAGTAGGCTAAACAAATCCATGGGATAGTACTCAATTTAAAAATAAATATTATAAGCTAAACAAATCTACAGCTTATTGTACTCTCGGGTTTGGCGGCTACAGGCTATGAAGCACCCGGCAAAAGATATTTGGGTTCGAATCTGTGTTGGGGATTTGAATATCTGCCAAGGTGTACTGTTGGTAGTTCTCATTAAATGGTTTCCCACTCTCCCCCCACGTAAACGCTGGAACATTCCCTTACTCCCCTCCATGCAAATGTGGATTCAACCTTCCCAATATCTAATCCGATTTGACTCACGGCTCTACTTCTTCTTTCAATCTGTTCAATTTGGTTTGGTTGAAGTGTACATAGAGAAGCGTCAAACTCGTAAAGATTGTTAAAACTCTAAAAAAAGAGTGCATAGTGATAGATACCCGCCTCGGTGATGCAGGTGGCTAACGTGGCAGATTCGTGTTGAGCTAGACTACTGAGTATGGGGGGGAGATAAGAGTTCGAATCTTGGTGGGTTGAACTGGGGTAGTTTTTACACTCTCCCCCCACCCGAAAAGGAGGGTGAAACTCTCCCAATTTTTAGTTCCTTAGCGTAAAAAGTACTTAAGCGTATTATAACCCGAACTGTTAGTAAGACGTAGTGTTAAAAAAAGTAATAGATAGTAAACAGACCTACACTAGAGGACAAAGTAGTAATCACTGCTTCGGTGGCCTCATGGTCTAACGCTCTACTCTCGCATTAGGCTATAAACTACTGATGACGGGGAGATTGAGGTTCGAATCTCCACCGGGTGTACTGAAGGAGGTAGTTTGAGCCCATACCTGCACTTGGAAGATTTTGTTTATGATTTCACCCTCTCATATTTAAATAAGTACAGTAAAACTAATATTTTATACATCGGTGGACGTGAGGCTACAAGTCGTCAGGCACACACTAGGCTAACTTGACGGGGGAATAAATGTAGTAAAGCCCGAACTGGTAGTAAAAAAACGTTGTGGAAAAACAACTGTTTATATGTAGATTCCAATTTTTATACAAAGAGACTTTTAGAATATACAAGCTTTATTCAACCAAAATTTATAAAATAATACTACAGTATCGGTGATATTTTATGGGTATTAATTGTATATTAAAATAAGTTGCTTTAGATCATTTGTCTTGACGTATGAATACGTGAAACTAGTTCAATTGGCCTTTTCTTGTTGTTCTCATGAAAAGGGGACTGTAGTTCGGTGAGACAGAGCTCAGCTGTCATGTTCATTTCTAGGATTCATTTGGAATCTATAAAAATAAAAATAAGTGATTGTCTGTGTGTTTGTTTGATTGTTTGTTTGTTTGTGATGCCCAGCCAAATCTACGGCACGTAGAAATCTGAAATATTTAACATAAGTGTACGTGAGGGGGTCCGAATGCACCTCAAAACAAGATTGTTAACTAGCTTTTTAATTAGGCTATTTTTAACACAATACCACAGTGGGTCACGGTTAACTACGTGTGGGATTACTAGTCATGAATAATTTTAAAGGTTAGTGTGCCCTGATTTGCGTGAAGGTAGATAATGAAACCATCAATTCAAATGAAATATTTGATCCCAATCATTGGCAAAAAAGAATAGCTCCTTGGGTAGGAATCTACCGTCACAATGCATTCTATATATGCATCGATTGTCGCATGGTCTACAACGTCACTAGATGGCCAATAACAGAGTGATCGACATTTGATTCTCTCACATAAATCAAATGCGGGTACACATTCTAACTGGTCTATAAAAATCTGGTCAACCAACAAAGCCCCTTATAAAATGGTGAGGGTGCAGGAAGTACGACCGTTATAACAGACATCAAGACATCAGCTGCGCTAAAGTTATCAAGGTTCAAATCCTGGTGTGCCTGCCAACTAAATTTGTATACTTGCATCGATGGTCACATGGTATAAGGCGTCACTAGACGGCTGATGAAAGAGTGATCGACGTTTGATTTTCTCACTACAATCAAATTCGAGTACACATTTTGCCTGGTCTAGAAAAATCTGATCAACCAGCCAAGCCACTTAGAAAATGCTGGGGGTGCAGGAATTATGACCATTCTAAAGATATGGAGGTTCGAATCCCGGTGTGTACACCGTATAAATGTCAGGCTCATCTAATTCTGACCGGAGCGGGAATCGAATACCTAGCGGTGTAAACTGTAGATATATCTCCCTCCGAAACATTTCTTAATCATCCCTACCGCACGTTTTGCAGGATAGGGTACGTGTCACTCATATAGTTATGGCGGGGGGAGGTGTGTGTTCGAATCACGCTCGGCTTAACTGTGGTGGTTTTATACTCTCCCTCACTCCACGTAAATTCTGGAACATTACTGCCTTACTCCTCCGATTCATAACGGATACCTACATCCCCGCATGTCGATGGACGATACCCAACAACCTATTTTATTAGACTTTTATGGTGGGGGATAGCGGCCCCTAACTGAGGATTACAATGCCCCTGATTGTGCATTATTAGAGCTGTTTCAATGCTCTCTAGTTGCGACATCAGCGGGAAAACCCAATACCACATAGAGGTTTGTGACATTGCGATGACTAGTTGCGACAGCACATGTAAAAAAACCTATTAGCGTAGTTAGTGATTAAGCGAATAGTCTTAACGGGTAGTAATACGCGGTACTAAGTATTAGTATTTTGTACTAATGTGCGATAAGAGTTAACAAATGTTTTAAATCAGTCTATATTAAAATTAAGTCTGAAAATGAAGCTCATATCCCTAAACGCGCTTTTAGGTTTACAAAACAAAATGCTCATATTACTTTGTCCATTTACACTTGTCCAACACCTTCTCGTGTCTGTATTGAAATTTAAATATCTCTTAGTTCAAGTAAAGAAGAATATAAATAAATATACTCTTTTTTACACTGAAAAATCTTTCAGTGTAAAATTGTTTTAATATAATAGAGCCGGCACCGCCTCAATATCTATGCGCAAAATACCCGGGCCAAAGAACTTCAGAAGAAAAGAAGAGACTCTTCACCCCAGTGTCCAGGCTGTTCCCAAGTGGTCTAGAAATGTATGGAAGATTCCATAGCGTGTGGATTCCTCCCCTTGTTTATTCTCTTTGGATTACCACCCCTCCCTATGTGGTCCCTTCGTTCTGTGTTCCGTGAGTTGTGTTGAATGATATATAAGACTGGTTTTGAAAATGATACATGCTTTAGTAATAGTTGGGCGAAGTTGAGGCTTCGGTTATTATTTATAAAATATAAGCAACATTATCTTTCGCCGTTTACTTTCTGTCTTCTAAATTCTCTTCCTGCATAATATTAATAATTTCTTTTCTTTTATTGAACTGATTGGACTCTGGTCACACATGATTAAGCAGAGACTTTAAATAATTTAAATATAGGGATATCAAATGTTTTGGTATATTTATTGTTATTTATCTCAAACCTTTTGAGTGATGGTCAAATTTGTTTTGCTCGGTTAAATATAAGATCTATGAAATGTTGATTAAATATCAGATCTGAAAATAATTATCAAATATTGTATCTCGTAATTTTTTACTAACTTAAATTAATCTTGTTGTTAACCTTGAGTTCTAAGTAGTAAGGTTATAGTTATGAGGTTGGGCGCTAATTGTAAGACAGCGCTAGTGATGAGATGGTTGGAAAACTTTATTGTAATTTTGATTATTGAACGCAATTCTTTTACCAGGATTAGTGAATATATTATTGGTTAATTTTAGGATCGATATTGAAGTTTATAGATATTATATAATTGTTTTTATACATGATGAGCCAGTGTAGTAATTTCATTTGTATCACTACGAAATTTGTTTTGAAAGTTACGGGCAATACTAAAGACAAATTATTGTTAGTATTGGAAAATGAGGATTCCTGAGGAATTTTAAGATGAAGGTTCTGTCGTTGGAGACTGATGGGAGTAAACAATTACTTTCACGTATGATATTGTTAACCAAGATCAAGAATTTAATTGTTAATATATTGTTGCTTTCTTCAAGCTAAACTATTGTATCATGATGAGCACGATTTTTGTACATTATCAATTCAAATAAAGACTTCTACCTTATTTGACATGTTGCAAATATTTAATTCATTATTTTAATAAATGATCAATTCTGTTGAATTCTAGATTTATGCTACTTTCCTATTACTTATATATCCTTAGGTTTTATAACTTCCCAACTTTTAAAAGGTTTTTGTTTTTGGTGGGTCGTTCAGTGTACATTCAACCATTGTTGACCGTCGGGTATAGTCCGCAACCTGATTGGTTTGCGTGTTCTGGGTACAGTTGTTGTACTCAGATTTTCAATATTTTCTTATTATTCACAAAACTCACTCCTTTTGCCGTTTTTATTAGTTTTTTTATTTTTGGACCCTACTTGTTAGGTTTTGGGTTAGGAATAGGGTTTCAAGGATATATGTGTGAACATATATGTAGGAGATTTGAGATTTTCTAAGCCATCATGCCCTTTATTGAGATTTGCTCTATGAAAAATTAGACAATCGTTTCATGACTCCGTGTTGGCATCACACTTTGTTAATGTATTCATGCAGAGTTTACAGTGAAATTTCCGTTCTATCTTGTAATAAAATTTCGCTCTTGATTAAAAAAAAGTAGTTAATGTTAAAAAAAGCTTAGCTCACCTGTATGAGAACTCTTATCTCAAGACTACTGGGTATTTATACATTATTATGAAACCCCTTCTCTTTGCTGGTCTTGTTGACGTAGAAATTTTATATGATACAATAATAAGAAGCTGGTTGATAATGCTTGGGGTAAAACACAATAGAAATGCACTTATACCTAAATTTTATATTATATTGTAATGGGACAAGTTTAATGGTTATCATGAAATAAATAAAAAAACTATTTTATTTTATTTGTTTGGTTATTTATGTACTCTGAATTTTAACCTTATCAAAACCTGCCTGTGGAAATCCGTTAATTTACATATCTAAGGGAACATAATTTACCTAAAACTTGAAATCAAGTTAATTTTTTTGTTCGTAAACATTAAATTATTAGATACCAAAAAAAACCTCTGAAACATTTCGAGAAAAAAAATATTGTTCAACTATGTCTAAAATTATGTCACGTTTACCATTAACTAAATTAGATTTCAATTATGTCTAAAAAAAATAGCTCTGCTGCTCATAGTTACATATTTCTTTTTTAAGCTATCCTAAGTCTCCATGTGGTTGATTAAACTTGTAGTAATATAAAAAATTGAAACTTCTCACCCATATACCTTCTGTAGTTGAAAATTCAATCACGTAAAGATATATCTTTATATTTAATAAAATATATGAATGTCCTTTTCACAACCTTTCCAAGTTAAAATTGAGACACTTGTGTAAATCTTTTATAGTTCCAGCTTGTAATAATTTGCAGCACTGTGTCTCTTTTTCCCTCTTGATTGGAAACTTTAACATCCCGGCTTTAGTACCATTTTTAAAGCAACGCCAATAATAAAACAAAAACTAATTGTCTCCTTCAATTCTTCCATAAACAAAACAAAAAAACTTTCCAAATACACACAAAAAAGGCGATAAAATTGAGAATGTAGGAATATTGCTGGATTAGTGAAATATAGATTATATATTGGGTAAAAGGAAATGGTAAAGAGAAATACTTTGATAAATCAACGAAGATTTGGAGTAAAATAGGATCTGGTTTAAATTGTCTTAGTTTAAAATTCCTTTAAATGACCCCGCCACATCGATATATTCAAATAGTTCCTTAAATATCCGTCTAGCCAGGCTTTTATAAGTGCGCATTCTAGTTGCAAAATTAGATAACTATCATTTTCTATTACTGCATTTAGTTCCTTGTGACAGTGTCAAAGACCAAAGTACAGCCACAACAAAATAGTACACAGTGAATAAGTGAACGCAATTTTCAAATAAGTAGCTCGCAATTAATATAAATACGTTTACGTGCGATTAATAATTAAATAAGGAACATACGTTTTCCTTTGTGTTTAAAAGAGTCAAAATAATCTAACCTTTAATATCTCCTAAACAAAACAAAAATATATAAATTTACAATCGTAAAATTATTTCAGACATTTCACACATTATTTCACACATTATAATACGATTTGAATATTACGGCTGGGCAATTTTTTATTAAATACATAAACAGTATATACTTATCTACTAAATAAATTTAAGTCAACGTTAAAAAAATTTCTCTCAAATTATTCGTGCTATATGCGATTAGTTAGTTAGGAATCTAAAATTTTAAGGAAATGAAAAAGAACAATCCACGTAGTATTGTAGCAAAATAATCGAATCATTTTGTAATTTGCATTCGAATTATTTTTGGCTGTTATTCGATTGTAAACTGTACAACCACTTAAACTTTGTATTAAATTGGCCTTAGAATCATTCGAATGATTCGGATGGACACCAACTATATAAGAACGATAAAGTTGTGCCGGCTATTGCTTAAAAAATATGCATAGTAACAACATGCGGTTTTTTGCATTGCATTAAACTTGTAAATTTAAAATGAACTATATTAATAAAAAAAGTTACAAGTTTATATTTACTTTTTTACAATAAGACGTAATTTCAATTAAATTTAAATTAAATAAAACATGAAACACAATAATATAGTTTTGAAGTTATCATATTATTATAGAGAATAAGATAATGTTCGATCATACACGACAAATATTTACAATACAATAACGGGCACAAAATTTGATATTTTCAAATTAAATCATGTCTGAACTGTTGAAAAAGTTCAGTAGCTGCCTGGTAGAATGCTCTGTCTTCAGAAGCGCCTCCCCCTCTCCACCCCAACCCCTCTTTGGCATTCACTATCTTTTCATCTTTTTTTTTTCTGTAAGCCATGCTACTCCCCCTTCCCTTCCTACATTTATTTCCCCTTCAGGTAAAACCCTGGACTGGACACTGTCTGTCACCTTGCTACTACTATTACCTCCAAACCTCAGTTTTTGAAAAAGTTCCTTTTGATGTATTTGCATGATCTATGTTAAAAGTTTATTTATAGAGTAGGCTTGATTCTGTTTACCTTATCAATAATTTGTGTAACAATATACAGTGATTATTTGATTAGATAAAAACTTTTTGTATAGAAATGGTGTTTTTTAACAAAGAAAAATATTCTAGGCGATACTCCCGCAAGGGAAACAGAAAATGTGTGTTACTGAGCAGGAAACCAGCTAAAAGGAAATTGAAAACCTTGGGGAAACACTACCAAAGGAAAAAGTTAGTCAAAAAATAATACCTATTTTGTTACTATTTTGTATAGTGTTGGTGTTTGTAATATATATATATATATATATATATATATATATATATATATATATATATATATATATATATATATATATATATTACCCGCACCAGTGGTTGAGTAGACTAATATGCTAGTATAGCATTGCGCTCTATCGCTGTTGTCGGTGAGGTCAAGGTTCGAATCTCGTCCAGGTCCGGGTTAATTAGAGGGGCTTATCACGTGTGATTTATCAGTGGTTTGCCATCCTCTCTATGAGCTAATGCAGGATCACTTCCTCTCAACTACCTTGGTAACCAACACGGAAGATATAAATTATAGTTTGTGGGCCATTTATAAAGGATATTGTATTTTAATTATAAATGTTTGCCAAAATAAAACAAAAACGACAACACATCTAACAATATTATTTCCAATATGCCTCTTCACACATTCGGTTAATCGATTAAAACTATACAAACATTATTATATGGAATAGGTTAATTACATACAATATTATGTAATAAATTAGTGAGGGTTATTTTTGTCATTAAATCAAAATATATCCCAGGATATCATGTGAATTTCTTGGATGTGATTACGAATACATATTGGGGGCGGAGGTGGATGTTATTTTCAACATTTGCGCCGGAGTTTACTGACATTACAGCTATAATGTTTGCTTGCATTTGCCAATTTATTTTAAGACATAGTCCCAATAAGTATTTAGTAGCTCACATGATAATAAAAGTGTGTAGGTTACTTTTGTTAACATTTTAAGCTATTGCTATAATGACACTAAATTTAACAAGTTATGTTTATTTAAGATTCAGATGGATACCTACTTTAATATGAGGTTGATTTTGTCTACTGTACCCCACGAAAAAAAACACCCTAACAATAACATACTTTTTTTTCATTCAATTTAACTTGTAAACGGAATATGAATGATTGCACTAAAAAAAATGCAATTTAATATCTACTTAAATACAAGAAATATAATTTTATTTAAAAATAAATAAAACTTTAAATACAAAATGATAGTTCAAAATTAAGCATTTTGCTCTGACAAGTAAGAAGATTTTCTACACACAAGACAGTCAGATTATAATGCATTAGACTAGTAACTTGGCACTATGGGGATAAAGGGGGTGAAAAAGGAGAGACTAGACGAAGAGACAAAGAATTTGTTGTTGTTGTTAAGGGGGCCGCCTTCCTGAGCATTGGAATGCGTTACAGACGTTCAGGAAATAGGCCATGGTTAGGTAGTGTTTTATTTTTACCAAACTTAACCTAAGCCAAAATGAAGAGAAAAGGTGGGAACATGCTTACCTAGTACTCTCAACCTTACATCTTGATAATCTATATATATAAAAAATGAATGAAATATCGTAATTTGCTCATTTTCAATGGCCATTTAAATATATTGTCACAGTTCTGAGACGAGGGTAACTACTAGATAATCCTAGATACAACCTTTCAGAAACAAATTAAGTCATTTTTTGATAAGGTCACAACAGAAAATGTAAAGATAATTGCTAATTCCTTTTGCTGTTTTGACGCGTAAAAGCTAATGCTTTTCGGCCATCATGTGGCGCAGCCATATCCCCCATCTACGCTTTGGAAGTAAAGAATAGCCGGAGAAAGAAGGAAAGGTAGTTGACACCATGCGCATGCGCTCTTTTAGTTGGATGTCTGCCTTCACCTTGTTTAGAGTTGAGACAACACACAGTGAGCAGGCACATTTTTAAATAATAGGTGTTTAAAATGGTTTAAAATAATAATATCTGTTATAGCTTTTATTGTAAATGTATGAATAAATGTGTTTACAAACTAGTCCTGTGTTTCCGAACAGTTGTGTATGCTTGCCTTCTTATGATAGCTATTATAATTATATATTAATAACATTGAATTATATTTTTTTTCGATAATCTAAAACTTCTGACTTTGAACAATAACACAATCAAAAAGGGCTACCTTAAAGGGAAAAAAACTAGACTTCGACTATATGCTCACCGCAACAAATTAGGATGGAAGAAGCGTTTTATTGATGGATAAAAGTAAGTACATACTGATTTATTAGTATAAAAATAGGCTAGTTCACTGTTCAAACGGTTACGTGTTAGTTTAATTTTACCTTGTTGCTCCTATATTCAGGAGGACGGGGTTAAAATCCCGTCCGGAAGTTTAATTATGCTAGTCCCGTGAAGTAAAAAACCATCATTTGAATTCTGTTTCTTAGATTTAAAACATGTATTTGTTTGGCCATGCCTTGGACTGTAAAAAAAAAAAAATTACATGAAGAGAAATGAGAGGGGAAAGTTTATATTTACTGTACGTATACTAATTACCAACAAAGTGATAATGGACAATTTAATTTCTTAAAATATGTATAACTATATATTAAAACAAAATTTTTATTACACGCAAGATAACATTTAATTTTAATAAAGATTAATTCAGTTCTGATACGTGAGGGTTAAATCTAAAGCAATTATTATAATGCTTAGTGCCTGATTGGTTGTCTCAACTGAAAAAGTTCCAAAATCAGCTTTACAATATAAAAATATTGAGCAACATATTTAATTTATGAGTAAGTGTGAATTTGCCTTTTCAATATTAAACAAAGCCCGTATTATTTGACCGTAAATATGGCAACAATTAGGGTCGTATCAAGATATAGAAGTTAGTGATATACTGTAAATTCAAGCAACTTTTTGGATGTAAACCTAAAATTTCTAATCATTACTGAGCACTATTGATTGAAAGCAAGGATTATATACTAAGTATTGACACGTGTTTCTGAATTATTGCTTTACATGGTGGGGTTGTGTGAAGCTAGTCTCCTTCAGCCAGTAATGTACGCCTCTTAGTACGACGTTGTATATAAAGAACTAATTCTGAGACTGCAGGATTTAAAGCACTAATCATGCACTAAATATTGACAAATGTTTCAGGATTGGTGCCTTACATTATTATTAACACCGTGTCTTAGTACTCATTCGGGTTATACGCACTTACGCTAATGTGTAGTGGTAGAGTGATTGTGAGATGAAATGGAGGACCTACAGTTTAACGTAGAATCCGAACCACGGTGGAGGCCTGGCATTCCTTACATTCACAAGTTGTGATTAATACACGTCTTGTCAGAGGTGAAGGAAGGGTTTGGCAATCAGATAAATCTGTGCCGGGACCGAGGATTGAACCCCGGACCCCCAACACAGAAGTCAGACACCTTATCCCTAGACCACCAGGTCACCTAGTGCCTTAAATGTCTAGATAATCTTCACGAATCTCCACCAAGGTGCATTAGCGGTAGTTTTTTTAAATGTGAAATTTACTTTGGTTTTATACACGCTAATGTGAGAGCACTTTTTCGTATCAAATACTTCCTCGTCCCTAGTAAATTATATTTTTTTTCTGTACTGTTGTTTTAATATTTAATTTATAGTTTTGTTTTCAAAAAGTAACAAAGGATTATTTTAAAAGCAAAAGTGTGTTATTAAGAATGCATAAGAAATTAAATTTAAGTATAATATTTTTTCACATGAGTACATAATAATAAAAATAGGGTACTGGAATATTTGTTTTAAATTTTTTAAATTAAATTGTCAGATTTTTTCAAAATTACAAGTTTTATGTTACAATAATTAATACTTGAACACGCTTGACAAAATTAGATCCTGTATTATTTTGCATGCATATAATATGTCCTAGCAATAAAATGCTCAGGTAACTACACTTTTTGTCTGAGATTTTTGAGCTACTAGCTGAAATACAAATTATGCAAAATCTAAGGCAAAGCATAGCGATTTCTTAGATTTAACCAATTTTATACAACACCATTATATTCAATTTTCAGAATATATCTACTGGTTATAGAAAAATAACCATTTAATAGTCAAAAATAAGTATTGCACCTTATGCATACGTGCAGAAAGAGGAAAAGAAGAACCAAAAGGTCACTCGTGTTACAAGAATTGGGGTACCAACCAGAGTTCAACAAGTATGGAGGCAGGGATTATACTCGATGGCTTTTTAACCAGTGAAACCATGTATGGTGTAAGATATAATAGACTTATTGCTGATGGCGACAGTAGTGTTTACAAGAAAATATTGGATGCTAGGCCTTGCAAACACATTACAGTGGAAAAAGTTGAGTGTCGGAATCATCTTTTGAGAAATTACTGCAACAAAATAAGAGAAATAGTTGTAAACAGTTCCAAAGGCCGTTTCCCCTTTGTTCTTCGTCAGAAAGTTGCAAATAACGTTGGCCGCCTGCGGAATGCTGTTACAATGGCAATAAAGCATCGAAAAAATACATTTGATCTAGATAGAGTTCATCAACTGAAACTTGACATACTCAATGGTCCTGACCATGTGTTTGGGAATCATTCGAGATGCGTTGAGCGCAATTATTTTTGTGATAGAATAGAAAAACGCAACATGTCCCCCACAGTTGTACAAGATCTCAAAAATACGGGAATTTATAATAGAATTATTTATGCCACTTCATTCTTGGCCAATAATGCAAGAAGTCTTATTGAAGATGTAGATAGCAACGTTGCAGAACATTATAATCATGAAGTTGCTAAATATGTCGGTGGTAAACGGATACATTTTTTTCTTGGAAGGAGCTATCAAGCAAGATGTGCAGCAGCAGTGGTCCAGCACAACAGTGGTTTGACACAGTACCAACTACACAAAAGTATGTATGGAGAGAGTCCCGGAGCGTACTGCAAGTCAACGGAGATGCGTCGCAAAAGGAAAGTAGACACTCAAAGGATCAAACGCCAAGATAAACCGACATGTGCAAAAAAGATTTTTAATCTTTGTTCGAAAAGCGACAAGGATTATGGACCACGTGTGCAACGTCATTATATGGATGACGTACAATTTAAGTTAGAATGTGATTCTTTTATTAGTTCTTTAACCTTAAGAGAAGATGAACAAAAAAAAATTGAACGCTTTACTATCCTACAAAGAAACAATGGAGAATGGCTAGAAGAAAGAAGAAAGCGGATTACAGCATCAAGATTTGGAACAGTATGTAAAAGACGTCCACACACAGGCTGTGAGAAATTGGTTCAAGAAATGCTGTATAGCAAAGGTTTATCAACTACATCCATGGAGTACGGGGTAAAATATGAAGAAAGAGCACTTCAGGAGGTAGAAGCTGCTAAAGGGTTAAAGGTAAATAATTGTGGTCTGTTCGTGGATGAAAGTCTCCCATTCCTTGGGGCAACACCAGCTGGTATACTCAACGATGGTCAAGGTATTGTTGAAGTTAAATGCCCACCTTCCATAGCTTCTATGCATCCAACAGAAGCAATACACCTGGATAAATTCGCAACCCTCAAAAAAGATAATGGTATGATTGTCATGAACAAAAAGCACGACTACTATTATCAAGTTCAAGGACAGTTACACATCACGAGAAGAAGCTATTGTGTATTTGGTTTATGGACACCCCTTGGCTTACATCTTGTGGAAGTGAAACGAGACGATGGCTTTTGGCAGTCAGAAATGGAAGACAAGCTAACTACATTTTTTATGAACTGTCTGCTTCCTGAGTTGGTGGATCCAAGGTTCCCCAGGTCAATGCCCATAAGGAACCCACTCTACATTATCAAAGCTCAAGCAGAAATGCAGAAAAAGAAGAATAAATAGGAAAATGGCACCTATATATGCGTTTTTATTTTAAACAATTAATAAATATTACGCTGCAATTTAATGGATTTATTGTATATTTTTTGTTGCGGTTCAGTTCATAATTACAGCTGGTGCCTATTAAATTAAAGCTTAGAGGCTGACCAGATTATTTCCTTATAGTTATGTAATTATTTCAATTATTTTGCAATTTTGTTTTAGTTAATGTAAGCTATTAAGTTAATGAACGTATTATATCTTTCTATTTATGTAACTGTTCAATTGTTTTAGTAGTTTGTTTTAAATGTTGTAAGTGGTTGATAAAACTTACGCTAAGCACAGTAAGTATATGGACCTATGCATCTTTCTATATTTGTAACTATTCAGCATTTTTTATTTATTTTATTGTTGTAAGTTGTTCATAAGAATGTAGTTTGTTTATCTAGATTGTTACCTTTTACTAACTATATTAAGTGCAAAGGAAACTCGTGGAGTGTTTTTAGATTAAACATTGCTAGTTAAATATGTACAGTACCTGTTAAATGTCTCGCTCCGAGGATAACTTTTGTTCAGCCACCACCAATGAACAAATAATGCCAAGTTAATTAACAGAACATCTATTTGGTCAGATATGAACTGAGTGGGAAGAAGATTTCACTAGTATGGTTCTAATAAGCTTATATAAATATATGTATGTTTTTAAATGATTTGAATTCTATTGCTATATTATTGGAATTACTTTATTCATTATTATGTAAATTAATTGCTGTACACCATACCCATGTAGTTTGTTCCACATATTTCCAAATAATATTTGTTAAAATATTGTGTGTTTTAAAGTTATTAAGAATCAGTGGCGCATCCAGGAATTTACTTTAGGGTGAGAGGGGCATGTGTGTCAAAGCTATTATTTCTGCCCCCCCAAAAATATTCATCTAATTATATTAGTTAAATATTTTTTTTAAACTATACAAACACACAAACACACACATACACACACACACATATATATAAAGGTTGTTTAAAAAAAAAGTTCAGAAATTATGAATCGTGCGCACATTAACACGAGTAAAATAATCTTGATGACTTTACATTACCTCCACTTGTGTCGATACGCCTGTAAACGCCAATATTATTATTATTATTATTATTATTATTATTATTATAAGAGTAAGAGAGAATATAGGTCGATGAACCAGTTCACATAGAAGTAAAGTAATAAAAAAATTAGGATGAAAATAAAATATTTTTTGGGTCTACATAGCACAAATGTGTAACTTTATTACTTAAAAAAAGTGTTCATTCTGTCTTTCCATTTCCACAAAAATACCATATCTTCGAATTGGACAGTTGGGTGCTCTTTGAGGAATTTCTTGCGTTATTTGAATCGTCTGACAACCATTTTCAACTCACTGTTGCGAGTCTTATTCAAATGGAACACATTTGCTATATTACAATGTTTTTGTCAAAATCTATTTTCATGATTAAAAAAATGAAACTTCTAACAGTATTTGTAAAGTAAATTAGGCGTGAAGTGTGTAAATTCTATTAAATTGAAAAAGATTAAAAAAAATGATTTTTTCGCCAACTTAGGCCACTTTTTCTGACTCAATATTTTTTAAAGATAGTTCCAATTTTTTTAACAGTCCATCACCCAGAACAAAGTGTGATTTTCACTTGTGTTTTTTTATTTTTTCTGGCAACCAAATGCTGGTACACTTATTTTAATTCTTATCTCCTCTTATCATGTATTTAAATAAATAGCGTAAGTATCGACGTAAAAACTAGTCAATGAAAAAAACAGAAAGAAAGGGCAATTTTTTTAATATTAGGAAGAAGAAAGAAAATATGACTTCTGTGCTGGGGTCCGGGGTTCAATCCTCGGTCCCGGCAAAGATTTATCTGAATGCCAATCCCTTTCTTCACCTCTGACAAGACATCTTGTGAATTTGTGGAATGCCAGGCCTCCACCGTGGTTCGGATTCCACGTTAAACTGTAGGTCCTCCATTTCATCTCACAATCATCCTACCATTACACATTAGGGTTAGTGCGTGTAACCCGAATGGGTAGTAAGACGCGGTACTAATAATAATAATGATATACAGTGGGTAAGAGATAAACTAAATAAAAATGTCACCATTTATTGTAAATAGTGATTTCCTTGGGTAACTAAAATATTGTACTTTGGAGCCCTTGTCCTTTGACTTGGGACGACATTCTAACAAAACACCGAGATTGCGGCTCGAAACTCCACACTACTCCTTAGAGCAGAGGTGGGCAAATTTTCTCCTCGAGGACCACATGGACATCTGTAAGGTGTTTAGTGGGCCGCATGTAACAAAAATCTAAATTAACTAAATTATCAACTTTATTTTCACGCAAAATTGCCTATATTAGTCATATAACCATAAAAGTTTGACAAACAAAAAAGTAGCAAATAAAGTCTAATGTGTCATAACAAATAGAACTAAATATGTCATGTACTCATGTTAATGCTTAACCTAGCAAATGTTGATTAATAACTACTCAAATTGCTATCGTTAATGGAATTTATGCAACTGTCCAAAATCCTGCACGAGTTTGTCGAAGTCAGGATTCAGCTTGTTCGTCCTCAATTCGCAAAACACTTTGTAGATTTGAGTAACCTGTTCTTTGCTTTGTTAATGTTCACGCATGAGAAAGCCTGTTCACATATATAGGTAGAAGCAAATAACACAAACATATTTCTGGTAAACGTTTTCTAATTACTAAGCTTTTCTCTACAAGTGATTCATATAATTCAGTTAGTTTCATATTCTTAAAAGTCTCCTTCAGAGCATTGTTTGCTTGAAGATTGATTAATTCAAACTGGAGCTCATTTGATTTGCTCTTACACATGGAACATTATAATCGAGCCTGCTCACTTGTTCAAATGTTTAAAAACATGCACTGATTATCTATTTAATTTGACATTTTTGTTAGTAAAATCACAACAATTTTACAATTGCGTGCGGCCATCAAGCGGCCCGTGAGCCGTAGTTTACACACCGCTGCCTTAGAGAGCATCATCATGATAGCTTTTCTTTGGTTTTGTAGTAAGCAACAAAATTGAAAGGATTAGGGGTGGTGGTGGCGGCCTGGAGTAATGACACTCCGAAAGGGGAAGGGAGAGTATTAGAGGGGAGAGAGGGGTTGGTGTTGTTACTCAGGGCTATATATTAAGGGCTGTGTCACAATGACACACAAAGAACGCTCGAAAGTTCCAAAACATAACTCACATTTTCTCGTAAACTACTTGAACAATCAGAATAATTTTTTCAGAATTTGTTATAAAAACCTTTTAAGACATGAGGAAGTTATTAAAATTCCCTTATTCCAATTGGTTTGCTTTTAAAAAAATGTTTTCTAATGAAAGAACTATAATGAAGTTTTTATAGCAGACACATTTTCACTCTGTTGAAAAGTTTTTTCCTAATTGAAATAGATGCGTAGTATAAGCGTACGAAATGATGACCATGAACTGAATTTTATTAAGATATAAGACTCATCTCTGTAGCTTAAATACTTTGCTCAGTTTGACGTGTTTAGTTACGAGCTATTTTTAGCGCGCCTGGTTTTAGACAGACTGAATGAAGATTGTCAGGAAGACTGGTCCGTCAATAATATTTAAACTAGTGATATTAATCACTATACAAAGTAGTAAATAGAACAAGCCAAACCTTCTTGAAATTTACAAGAACCTCTAATAATATTGTTCATAATATAACAATAGTAATAATAACCCAGAAAAATAAATATATAATATAACAATATAACAACACTTATTAGAACAAAAACAAATCACACGTTTTTATTAACAGAATTATATAATACTATAATAGCCCTACCATAAGTTGCCTACATGTTCATACATACGCAAAACTAATACACAACACTTTATATACTACTGTTGGTATTGTAATAATAATAATAATAATAATAATAATAATAATAATAATAATAATAATAATAATAATAATAATAAAACTTGCGTACTCTATAGCATTAGGAACTCTCAAATTTACACGTATTTGTTATTTCTTGGATTGTATCCATTTCTTAGCTTTCTTAGTTTCGCTTCGCTTACATTGTTTATATCTATTTACATGTCTAATTCTAATGAACGTTCTAACTCTTGCATAAACATGAATAGCTTGTGCACACACTTGAGGAAATTTATTAGATAGTCTTTTTTTAAGTTCTTTCATGATACCTCTCTGTCTGCTGTATGAATTTTCCTCGCCATGAAGTATTTTGAAAATTGACTCGAACTCGTTAATAGTAGCCTTCCACCATTCAGACGGCACTGTCAATCCTCCATGGGACAATGCTTCAATCCAAGTGTTAGTGGAAGTTGAGGAAATATGCTTTGAGATAGTACCTAGTGTAGGGTCTTTGTCTCGTACTCTGAAGGCTACATAGCCTGCCACGTAGGCAAGAGCCTCTTCTTCAGCCCAGGATCTCTCCTGTTGTTCACACTCCTTAACAGGCTCGTCTATCTTGAACTCATTTGCTTCTTCCACAGACGTGCTGGCCATTTCCTCGATTTCACCTGGTTCGATTGCCGATTCCAGGAACTCTGCAGTCAAGTATACTGAGACGTTGCTAGCATCTTCTTCAATTTGGGAGACATTGATTTTGAGCGATGGTTTTGGCATCTTGTTAGATAGCATGATTTTCCTGAGTCGTAATATGACTTCTGTTGGGCTAGGATGGTCATAAAATTGCCCAGCGCCACGGATTTGACTAAATAGGCTCTCTAGGACATCTTGAGTTAGGCGTGTGGTCATAACATACTTGAGGTCGTATATTTGACGTACATCTTCCAGGAGTCCAAACAAAGATGTTATCGATATTAAAATTCCTTTTTGAAATGGTAATAAACCTTTTTTCCCTTTTACTCGCATTGTATTTGTTACTTTTTTCATTTCATTTAAAATGTCTTTTTGTCTGTCATGAAACGGCATGAGACCGAAACCAGCTCTCATGGGACTAGAATTTGAAGGGTAGGGAGAATTGCTGTTCATTACATCAAAGAACGAGCTTACAAGCTCAAAAAATTCAGCCGCTTTTTTGTTCTTACCTAGTACTTCTATTGCTTTAGCCGTAGTTCTTGAGAAAATTGCTTTGGCTGGTATAACTCGTTGCCTCTCATTTCCCTTTATAGTCAAAAAAGAAGGATAAAGTTTGTGGCACAGTTTAACTTCACCTGTGTCCCTCTGTAAAACATCAGTCAAAATATCCGCATTGATCTCTGTATTATCTTCTAAAACAAGTCCTTCGTCGAGAAAGTGGTTTCTCAAAAGTTTGATGTAGTGAGGCATGTCAGCAAAAACCCACACTTTTCTATCGCAGTCAGTAGGATTGATAAAATATGTGTTTTTTGTGGTTATTTTGAGCTCCTTCCACAGTGTTCCACAGCCTCCTAAGTCAGAAACAATGGCACATACTTTGATTCCTGAAGACTCTACAGCGTTAATAATCAGGAAAAGCAATGATTCGTTCATAGTCTTGTCGAAATCAAAATACACTGGCTGTTTCCATTTAGCTGATAGTCCTCTAATTAGCACAACTTGAACTTTGGAGTGAGGGCCGAGAATTTGGTCCAGTCCAACATCGTAGACAGCCCTGCTGTCTATGTGAATTTCATCAAAACATAGTACACAAAGTTTATCTGTTGTAGGTAAATCTTCACAGCATTTTGAAACCAGCGCCAGTACATTGTTAAGAATACCAGGAAAACAGGTAAACTTAGCACACCACCTACATAAAGTTGATGAGGAAGGCAAAGGGAATCCAAGTTTTTCTCTCCAAAAATCATACGCTTTACGAGATAGGGCTCTTATCATAATGGAGCGTGAAATGTCTTCACTTGTCCATCGAATCATTTTACCCTTACAGGCCAATGATTTGAGTTGTGTGGGTGTTAACAGTTTTGCGAAACAGTTAGTTAAACGACATTTTTCTTCATATTTACGTTTAATTAAGCATAATTGTCGCTTTAGTGATTTTGTTACACTAACATGCTTACTAATTTTTTAGAAAGTCTTTTAGATTTTCGAGCATATGTTTTAAAAACAAATTGTTTCTCCTTCTTAAATACGTTCAACTGGATTTTTAAGGCATCTACAGTTTTCCTCAATGTTTTAGTTTCGTCGAGCAATTGCTCGTAGTTTACACAGTTATCACACTTAACAATTTTATCTTCTGCAAAGGCGGAATAACTCGGAACAATTTCATTTATTTCAACGCGTGGTTTTTTAGGGCTTAAATTTGTAATTCTTTCCAAAGCAGCTAAACGAGTACGTCTAACATTAAGCCTTTCTTCTCTAAGGAAAGCCAATTTCAATTCATCACCTTGTTCCCTCTGACTCGTTAAATTCAAAGATGGAATAGCGGTTATTTTTAGTGTTTTTCTTTGTGGTAAACCTAACACAACGATTTTTCATATCATCCTCATAATCAGAGATAGGGAAATGGTCGCTACACACATAGGCATTTTTACAATTAACTAAGTCTAATCGTTTACACTTATTTATCCAAAGTTTACAACTTACAGGATCCTTTGGGAACCTGTGATATACAACGTTGATTCCCTGTTTTTTTGTTTTCCGGGAATAATTTGTGCACGTTGCTACAGCACAGCTACTCATTCTTGTTCTTGTTCTAAACACACTTAAATGAAAGGTTTCAACAATATCTCCACAATACAGCAATATCTCCACATCACTAACGTTCACAAAACAACACCAACTTTAAACTGTATAAACTTTAAAACGTAATGAGTAAACCTCACGCATTGGAATACTACTGTATTAACACGTGGTGATTTGGCAGGTGCCACGCTGTGTCTGGCCGGTGACGTCAAGCCAGTGGTCCCCCCTCCAACTATCGGAACCAAGGCGGCAGCGTTAGCATCAAAGAACTGGGACAGCCCTTACTATATAGCCCTGGTTGTTACTGCCCTAGCTACAGCAGCGCAGCTCCGGTGAGGTGTTAGCACATGGTACTACTTGGAGTAGAGATTTGCCAAACCTCGAGATGTCCATCCGAATCTTAAGGTCGATTATTGTGTAGCAATGGGACTATTTATTGAAAATGAATCTAATAGAAATGAAGACCTTTATAGAGATAGCCTGGAAACATTCATAATCATAAGGTCGATTTTCCTCAGCACTTCTGGCAAGGGTGGGGTAAGAGAAGGAATCGGCCAGCTCTCGTCAAGTCAGCTATGTTTTCATTCGAATAATTTTTTAATTCGAATGATTTTGAAAGAGTCGAATGAATCGATTCTATTCATCCGATTCTGCCCATCACTATATTATGTACTCCGTGGAATTCTAATGGAGCTAGGACGAGAAGAAACAGGTAAGTTTTTTTTAATTGTCTCACACAATATTGTTTGATAGTTTTTTCAGGCTTTGATTATTCACATAGGGCTATTATTTCTTCTGTCATTAAATTAATTACCTAATAAAATTATGAGCGCCAAAGGCAGTTTCATCCAAATTAACAGCAAATAAGTTGTGTAGTTTTATTTACTGAATAAAATAAAATATAGACAAATATTAAAATATATAAAAAATAGTCAAACTCTTACAATCTTCTATGCAAGATGGCGCGCAACATATTTAAATGATCGAATGCTAAAACAAATAAATATCGAATCTTAATTTGTGATGATAAAATATCGTTAAAATTGTATGTGTATAGTTTCATGCTCGTTAGTTCCTATTTAAAATATCATCCATTTAATAACTAAGTATGTTAAACAGTGGTGGCTTGTAGCTAAAATTAGTGGGGGTGCTGCTCCAGAAAATGTCTAGCCTTTGTTTTAAAATTGTGTAAAAGGAAAAAAACATGTATAAAAAATGTATTCAGGAACGTGATAAAATCATAACAAAAAAAAACCTTTTTTACATACTTTAACTTAAATTGTTACAGTTCAATCTTGATCTATTCATTTAAAAATGAAAGCCACTCTTCTTGTTTTAATTTGCACAAAAAGTTCAATAATTTTCTCCTTGATCTCTGGATGACAATTGAGGAAATTTTTCTCCATTGAAAGTACTGTAAGCGCATTTAGTATTTCCGAATTCACAGTGCTTCTTAAAAAAGTGTTTATTCTTTTCAATGTTGAAAAGCAGCGCTCTGCCTCTGATGTAGTCATGGGAATTGTCAAGAGGAATTTTATCAGTTTCGTAATTTCAATAAAAAACCATCTAGATTATTTCCAAGATAAATTTCAACAGCTCAATTAATTTGCAATATTCATGAATATCAGTCCTACAGTAGAATACTTTTAGTTCAGTTTCAAGCTTTTCTTTGTCAATCATGGGATAAGCTTCAGTGGTCAGTACTATCTCTTTTGTGGGATGTTCATTCTTAAATCTAGTGAAGCAATTCTGTTTGAACAATTTAGCAGCTATTAAGTGTTTAGTGGAAGAATATCTGTCCATTATATCAACACATATATAGTCACACACTTCCTTAGCTTCTGCCATGAGTGTGTCTGAAGGATTCTCACAGTACTTTGAGTTTCTCAATTCTAAAATAGCAGTTTTGAAATTTGTTATATATTCATTAACTTTAAACCCACTAATTTCTCTAGATTGCATAAATTGTAAATTATTTAAACACGAGGCATAATTTGATGAAAAAGCTCTAAGAAAAACTTGAAATTATCATCATTCAGGTATTTTAAAATTCCTGTTGTTTCTGCAATGGTTTAATCTGCATTTGATGTAGACTGAATTTCAGAAAACCCGTTTTTTAAAGGTTGCAAATTTTCATGAACTCTGTTTATGGTCCGTATGTTGAAATTCCACCTTGTAGAGGATGGACGTGGAATGCTGACGTACATAGGTTTCTTGAGAATGGACACACGTTGTGGTGATCTTAAGAACAATGTTGGAATAGCCAGAATGTTAGAGAAAATAACTATTGCGTTTCATATAATCTTGCTGCATTTCTCATTATTAAATTAAGTTGATGTGCAAAACAGTGAATGAAATGTGCATTACTATAAACTGCTTTTGTTTTTGATCGAACTCCTGCTTTTTTACCTTTCATGACATTTGCACCAATAAATGTCTGAGCTATCAGTTTTTGTCCATTTCCTTAAGGTATTATGTCCAATTGTTCTAAAATACGTTTTGATATGTCATCTGCAGTTTGATTTTCTGCAATAAAGAATCCCCCAAAAACGCTCAAATATTTCTCCATTCAATACGTACCGTAGAACAAGGACCATTTTAGTGTGTTCCGAAACATCTGTTGTGTCATCAGCCATGACAGCTACAAAGTAAGCTTTCCTAATTGCTGTCCTTACTTTCTCATGGTATATTTGTAGCAGGCAAGTATTTCATTCTCAATGGTCTTAAAAACACCTTTGAAGACCGCACTGGTTTCTAAGTGATTCTTCAAATCTGAATCTAATTTAGATGCAATATTTACTAATCCACTAAATACTCCTGGATTTACTGAATCGTCTTTTTCACCTTGTCCACGTAAGGGAATTTCGAAGTTTCCACAAAAGTAAATGCAGTCTATTATTTTGAACAAAATTTCCCGGTTATTTTTACCTTTTATATAATGCTCATTGATTGAAAGTCTGTATGCCTCACTAAGTTTCTCCTTAATACTTACGGTTCCTAAAAGTGACAGCGAAACAACATTATCAACGTGCTTCTTTGACTTCTAATGCTTTTAAGTTTTTTTTCTTTAATTTTGTTTATATTTCTAAAACCATCTTTTGTCCACGGTACATCACCTCCGAACATCAAACAGGGGAAGCAAAACAGTGCATTTTTTACTTCATAGCCGCAAAACCAACTTTTCCGTTGGTAACATTCAGAATTAATGCTACGAATATATTTCTGGTTGTTGCTTTTGCCTGGCTGAGATATTAGAATATCAGGTGTTGAACGACCTATTTTCTTAACTGTAACTTTCTCATGGAAAGATAACTGTGAAAACTTAAGCTATTGAAGTTCACTTACAGTCACAGAACCTGTTTCTTGGGGATACAAGGCCATGGTTAAATTTTCCTGTTAAATAAAAAAAATGGAAATAAATGAATCAAATAGAATAGCTGGAAACAGAATAATAATCTAATTCTACACTCTTCTACACTTTATCACATTCAAGAAAATGGTAGATGGTTTTTTAGCACAACACCCGCTAAGTAAAAAAACTTCCATCCACCATCACGCCAGCGCCGGCACTGCGAGAGCAACAGTGCTATCTCTACCTGGCAGTCCCGCCTTCCACCCGACCCCCTCCTATTTGCGAATGCGCACAACAGTCAAACACCACGTCGCTTGCACTCTGAAGCGCACAGTTCCATACAAAGATTTTTGTATATTTTTCATAAAAACCCGCCTCGGTGGCGTAGTTGGCTAACGCGCTAGTCGTGTTGAGCTCGACTGCTGAGGACAGGGAGATCGAGGTTCAAATCTCAGTCGGATGAACTGGGGTGGTTTTCCTAAATTGTTTTCCACTCTACCTCCACGCAAATGAGGGTTCACTTCCTCTAATTCAACCTTCCCAATTCCTAAATCCATTAACGTAATTAGTACTTAAAGCGTATAACCCGAACGGGTGGTAAGACGTGGTGCTAAATATTATTTTTCATAAATTGGGGGATGGCTACTGAAGTACTGACATTAAGCTTTAGGAATATATATTGTACTACAAAAATAAATAAAGAATAAAAGAAAAAAAGACTCATTATATTAAATGTTATCGATAATATCAAGTGGAAACAAGGGGTGCTGCAGTTCCGCAGTGCCTATACGCGAGCCGCCACTGATGTTAAATTGTAGATAAACATTTTAAGATGCTTATTTTGTATCTCACGTATCAAAATAATATTTATGTAGCCTACAATCGGCTTACACTGAAAGGTGACAACAATACCTCAGTAGAATATACTAGCCTAGTCTATAGCCGTATTCTAAAAGCCACACTGCTACATCAGAGTAATTCATAAAATAAAGCTTGCTAACTCTTCAGATAAATGTAGTGTAGGGTATATAATATGATGAATGATTGCTTCAATAAACTGCACATCATTTCATTCATACGTATGTGCCCTATATGATTGATTAAAATTTCGAACTGATTTAACTTTTACTAATAGACATAACCCCCTTCCTTGGTCGAATGATAAGGTAGGATTCACAAACACAGCGAGACATAGCTGACCGGCCCATTTGTCTGCAATATCTTTATATTACTATCCGGCCCGCATCCATGTACTCACACAAAATACAATAATTTAACGTTAGTTTTTACTATGTAATTTTAAATAACAGAAACCATTAGAACTATTTAAAACTATCCAGTATTTTTGTTTTTACTTAAAATACTTGATTGTTAAAATGTTAATTTACAACGGGAAAATACCAGTTTTTAAATTATTTCAAGCATAAATTAATGAATTTAAATAAATAGCATCAAATAGATATTACAGACCTGCATTTGTGACCACGTGCTATGGTATCTAGCCTTCCTCTATCAAATAAAGTCATATTTTGAAAGGGTTACAATTTGTGAGATTGTTTTATACGGTTCTATATAAGATATCACACATTTAAAAAAATCTTTGAATTAAAATTCAAATTATTTAAATGGTCAGAGCTTTCACCTTCATTTTGGTGAAAACAATATTAAAACATATCTAGCAACTTCTTAAATAAATTGGTATTTCTAAACGTCTGCAATTCTCCTCAGTGATCCTTAACTAATGATTGCAGTCGACAGCTAGCACCTTAATTTTTTTAAAAGGCCATTGTGTTTCAAGTTTTCTTTGTAATTTAAGGTCAGAGTAAACTTACTTGTGTGGCAGGATTAGGGTACTTATGATGGGGGGGGGGGGGGTAGAGACGGCGAGGGGGCTACCTGAATCTTTCTCGGTGACCACCAGCCGACAGTTTAACTCTAGGAGCTCATATTTGGTATCTACCTTCTAGTAAATTCGAGTTTAAAATGATTCGTTTAAAAAATGCTCACTTGATTGCGCTGTAGTCACTGGGGGTCGCACCTAGCGATCCCAGTGTTGAAGGAGTAAAGCCTTGAAAAGGAGCGCAACACGTTTAACCTAGTGGTCGTGGATCTGTTCTTTCCTTGTCTGTGCCCTAACCTCATTTGATTTATACTGCTTATAGCTCACCTCTCTCCTTAATCCTCAATCTCTCGAACCTCTCCTCTCCTCTTTCTTCCTCAAGTTGTACATTACTTAATGATGGTCCACCTAATTTATTTATTTCTCATTTCCACTTATGCCCGATGTCTACTTTCTCAGTTCCTTTCCTCTAATATGCTAGTACTTTCAATATTTGCTTTCTCCACGTTTCTGAACTCAGTTATGCCCTTTGTCACTCATGTACAATGGCTATTATCCCGTGGGTGGGTAACAGTGATGACAAGTCAACTAACAGACTATTGGAATGTCTGTGAAGTGGTGCCATGCAGTGTTCAAATGTTGTACTAGTGACTTTTCACCATATTGTGTTTGTGAAGTACAGTTATAGTCTAGTGTGTGTTTTATTAAATTTACTATTTTAAAAGGTAACCAAAGTAATTTTTCTCCATTATACAATTTTTATTATTTATTTACATGTATTGTCAATATAACAATTCCAACTATTCCACCTCTTAGATACTATTTTTTGCTATCAGAACCTTGGTTTCTTTTCCCAAATATCTGTACAGGTTATGTTATCTTCTTGATAAAAGAGAACAAAGCACTATGGGTAACAGTGAGACAAGTCATGATGGGGAACAGTGAGACAGCACAAATACTTTCTCACTGTTTCCATTGATAAAAATAACCATAAATACCAATCATTATAATATTAATTTATCTGATTTCTTTCATTACAGATTGGAATTTTAAAGAAATGCCTCTAATCCTAAAAGAAAGACTGAAATTGGCAGTTTCTCTGAGGAAGTAATGAGAGAAGCTGTACATTTAATTTTATCAGGTCGTAGTCTGCGAAATGTGGCGGCAGAAAAGAAATTAAGTTTTCAAACTTTAAGTCGATATGTGACTAAACAGAAGGCTTCTCCAGATCAATCTGTTAGAATGAAACAAAATTATTCTGTAAATAAAATTTTTACAGATGAGCAAGAGGAAATTCTAGCATCATATATAATTAATTGCTCCAAAATGTTCTATGGGCTACCTATATCCGATTGTTGTAAACTTGCTCATGAATTTGGCAGCTAAAAATAATGTAAAATATCCAAAAACCTGGGATGATAATAATAAGGCAGGTATCGAATGGTTTTATGGGTTTATGCGCCGGCATCCCAGAACATCTCTTAGGACACCTGAGGGCTGCAGCTTAGCCCGAGCAACAGCTTTTAATAAGCACACCGCCAACATTTTTTTAAACAATTTAAGAGATGTGTATTCTCGTTCTGACTATTTTTCGGACGGAACAAGAGTGTTCAATTTAGATGAAACCAGCACTTCAACTGTTCAAAGGCCTCAAAAAGTAATTGCTGAAAAGGGTCTTAAACAAGTAAATGTTGCAACAAGTGGAGAAAGGGGGGTTCACGTTACTACATGCTGCTTTATAAATGCAGCAGGTAATGCTTTACCGCCGTAATTATATTTCCCAGAGTGCATTTCAAGAAGCACATGATCACAGGTGCACCAGCAGGTTCCTTGGGCTTAGCAACTTTAAGTGGGTGGATAACCTGTGAATTATTTATAGAAACTATGAAGCATTTTATTAAACATTTTCATAGTTCTAAAAACAGTCCTAGTTTACTAATTTATGACAATCACGAGAGTCAGTCATCTCTCAATTGAAGTCTTAGATTTAGCAAAAGAGAATGGTGTTACAGTTTTGAATATACCACCCCATTCCTCTGCAAAACTACAACCTCTTGATGTTGGAGTTTTTGGGCCTTTTACCACAGCCTACAATCTTGTGAATGTGAGGAATGCAGGGTTCCTCACACGTGGTTCGGATTCCGACTTAAAACTGTAGGTCCTTCATTTTCATTCAACAATCACCCTACCATTACACATTAGCGTAGAGTCGTATACCCAACGGGTAAGTAAGACGCGGTGCTTAATATTATATAATAATTTTAAAATACAATATTATGTACCACAGCCTACAATGCTGCTGTGTACTCTTGGATGATCAGACAACCTGGCCAAAATTTAACTATTTATGAAGTGGCAGCGTGTGTCGGAGAAGCTCATTTAAAGGTGATCACACCAAAAAATATAACAGCTGGATTCAAGAGGTCAGGAATATATCCATTTGATGACCAAATTTTCACAGATACTGATTTCATGTCAAGTTCAGTTACTTATAGACCACCTCGTAACAGTACAGTTCAAAATTCTGTGAACTTAACCACTGGTCCCCTTTCAACAACACCCTCCGTAATTCTTCACTCCAATATAAACTCAACCGTCACTGAGCCCGTTCCAACGACATCCTCAGTTAGCCTTCACTTCAATGTGAACTCACTACATACTGAACCCAGTTCAACAACATCCTCTATTAGACTTCAGCAAATCACATCACCACCCAGTTTTGCTGTTTCTCCAGAAGAAGTAAGAGGATATCCAAAATACACTCCTAGTAGTAATACAAAAATCAGGAAAGAAAGAAGAAAGGAAAAAGTGTGATAGCTACCGATACACCAATAAAGGAAGAAATCAGAAAAACAAGGAAAAAAGTAACATATCAAGGAAAAAACAGAAGAAATTAAAGAAGAGTTTGTTTAGTGACGATGACATTGAACCTGAGTACGATGACTCTTCTGATGGCCTAGAATAGTTTAAGGATCTTCAAGGATTTGAAGAATTATCAAAAAACCCAGTAGAAGGTGATCACATCCTAGTAGAATTTCAATCAAAAAAAAACTTAAGATTTATTACATAGGAAGGTAATTCAAAATAAAGACGAACATGGTGACTTAGGTGTAAGCTACTTGCGTAAAAGTGTGAAGATAGATAATCAATTTTGTTTTCCAACTGTACCAGATTTAGCATCAATGCAGCTAAAATATTTTCGCCATATTTTACCACCCCCAAAGTTTATGGTACAACAAAACGTCAGCGTTCATATTATTCATTTGGAATTAATTTTTCTGGAATTAATATTCTATGATAATTTTATGTTAAATTTAAAATAAACTACACTTTGAACATTTCTTTATATACCTAAGATTTTGAATTTTTAAGATTATTCTTTACTCTCATATTAATTAACATTTATAATAATTTACCTTGGAATTATTATTTTTAATTGGTTTTACACTCATTAAAACATCATTTTACCTTGAAATTTTATCTTTTTATTAGTCTTATAGCTTTAAATATTAAAGATGTACCTTTAGTTAATTAAAATAACTTTTATTTCTTAAAACATGGAAGCCTATTTATTTTGTATGAAACAATTCTCTAATGTAATCATTGTCTCACTGTTACCCACTGTTAGTCTCAGAGTTCCCCAATGTTGGGGAACACTGAGACTAATACATATTCACTTTATTTTTAAGATTCATAAAAATCCTTAAGAAATATGTCTTATTTTTATATTTATTACTACAGTAAATATGATGCTTTTAAAGTTCCATTTGGTCAGAAGACAAAAATATAACCTTTTTCCTTTTAATTAACGAAAATATAAAAAGTGTCTCCCTGTTACCCACCTTCCCTTATACTTCCTCTAAGTCAATGAGAGATAAACAAAATAAAAACATATTAAAATGAGATTTCAATTAGTTTTGTTTCAAATTATTTGCAATGTTAAACAGTTGTTGATTCAGGAATTGTGTGAAGAGTCGAAATCTAAAAGTTGTCCCTACACTTCCTTTCGGCTCGCTTGATGATTTTCTCCACAGCTTGAACAACTAGATGCGATTTTTTCATAGTTTTTGATTTAATATGGTTTGTTAGGGCTGGTCTGCACCACCAAACGACTCTTGAACAGCTTAACTAACGAAATTTTTTGTATGAACTGAAACAAAAACATCCGTATGCTTGCTGATACGTATAATTTAACCACGTTGAGACGTCATTGATGAAGTGTCCATAATCTTGGGACATAGGTAGTCTATATGATATGGAGAAGATTGATCTCCTTAACATCGTTCGAGTTCACTTTGATAATTTAATGGGTCATTCTATTATACTTGTTGGCTAAAGAATCAATCAAATTCATCCTTCAATACAGCCCTTAATCTTGTCCACATCATATTCTTTAAGCTAGAGTAGCTGGTAGGACCCATCACCACACTGCTCTGATTGGTTTACTTTGGTCACGTGACAACGCCCCCTAGCTCTCCGATTGGCTGTTGGTTTTCCCCTCCCCTCTTCTCCTCCTGACCCCCTTTCCCATGTTCCAGACATGTTGGTTCTTGTTAAAAACATGTTGGTACTTGTATTTTCTTGTTTTATTTGTTTTTTATTTATGCTCATAGCTTTTTTATTTATGTTCAATGGTTATTTATGTATGCTTAATGCTTTTTTATTTATGTTCAATGGTTATTTATGTATGCTCATTGCTTTTTTATTGGTGATAATTGGTTTGGGTTGGATTGGGATGGGACGTTGGAGTTTTTTTATTTATTTATTGGTGTGCAGTCCACGTCGTTGGGAATTCCTCCCTCGTCATTAGAGGGAACACAGAGCATGAAGCTCTCCTGACGGAAGCGTAGCGAAAAATGTAACCACCGAGCAGCTGACAGTGTATCACGGCCGTAAGGCACCTTTCACTTTTCCTTCACCCACCACCCTCATTACATCGACACGGCACAGAACGAACTAAGTTACACTGACTGTTCCCTCGATCTGTTGTATTGCCTTTCACTTTACACCTCCTCTCCCCCTCACTTTGTCATACCACTCTCTTCGTGAGGTGAGGGGGGGGAGTCAGACTCGCTCATGGTGGAAATTTGATGTCACAACAAACTTAGATTGTTTTAAATGTTGAAAGAGAGTGTCAATGACTCTTGCTGAAGACCCCCAAGACCACTTGGAACATTGGTCGCGGCCTTCTTAAGGTCGCAGGTTGAGATGTTTCCCCCATACAAGGCTGCTTGCCAATTCAGTCGTGGCGTTCTGATGGACGCAGGTTCAGATGTACTTTATAATGACAGCTTTGGGACCAAGGATTCGATTTCCCCCCACCAGAACTATATGGGACTTTCATTTAGACGGCGTGCACACCGGGATTCGAACCTCAATATCTTTAGCATGGCTAATGTCTTTAGAACGGCAGTACTACCTACACCCCCACCATTTTGCCGGTCAACCAGGTAGAATGTGTACACGCAATTATATCAAGCGTTGATCAGCAGCCGTCTAGTGACGTCTTAAACCACATCGATGAAAGTATACAATGCATAGTGACGGTAGATTGCTACCCAAGTATAAAGTGAAAATAACCGTTTTATTCTACAAGCCACTTATAATAACAGGAATAATAATTAAATGCTCGCAACTATATTTTGACGGAATAATGTATAGCTCTTTCATTAATTAATAGGTAATATTGGATTGAGTAGCTTGAATTTAATGCTCGCAACTATATTTTGACGAAATAATATACAACTCTTTCATTAATTCATAAGTAATATTGAATTGAGTAACTTGAATTTAATGTTCGCAACTATATATTGACGAGATAATAAATACATTCCTAAATTATTAAGTAATATCATTATTGAGGAAGATATAAAATTTACCAGCATTTGTGTGAAGGCAGAGTGACACAGTCGACCTGGATTAAATACCCCCTACTTACCCCACTAATAGCCACGAAGTTAAGCTTATCAGTATTTAGAACTGCGTCAGGGGCAAAAGACATGGACGATGAGGCAGGAAACCGGCCTCAGTACATACACGTGACAGGGATTCGAACTAATCTCTTCATGCAAGCGTAAGATAAGAGCTGATTTTGTCCAGACGAAATGTGTAACAGCATTTTCCAGGGCTTGAAATGTTAAGTAATTAGCGTTTGTTGCCTTCTAAGGGACTTGAAACCTTAGTCACAGGGTGAGATGTGTATCCATATTTGCGCGTGCGTCATTGACAATTGAACCCTCCAACACCATCTGGATACCTTTGCCCGAATGAGAGAGAGACAGAATAACACAATTAGTGATGTAGCATCATTTGCGCTAGGTTAAAATGTAAAAACGGCCAAAGCTATTATTTATGCTAACTCCATCATTGACTCCTGGATACGGGATTCTAACCCGGGACTTTTGTCACAACAATATAGGGTTTATATTTATAAAAGTAATTAGCGTTAGTCGAACTAGCTGGGACTCGAAACCCTTTACCACCTCCCATCACAGGGCGAGATATATACATGCATTTGTACTGTTGGATCCCTCTAGCCTGAGCACAGGAGATAGACGTCCATCCTCTGCGAGAGAGTTAGCGCGAATTAAAGATAGCTCAAATAGATGCCTATTTACGCGGATATGGCAAGAACCGATACGGAACAATATTATCAAACAATAAGAAGCCACCATCTTTACGTGTGCCACGCCTCATTGAAGCGACTATAAATAGACCTTGAAATCATTACATTAGGTCATTTTAATTAATAAATGCGAGCGATTAACATCATATTGAGTTTTGACGCGTTGGAAAATTTGCTAAATTCAGGTATGTTTAAAACGTTTTGTATATTTTAATGTTTTTTTTATTATTACGTCTTTGGTGTAAAGCGGTATTTACGTCTTTGACAGACTTTCAAAAAGAAGACGAACCCGTGGTTTCGGTAATTCAACCGGTGGAGTGGAACAGATAGCCAGAACCCGTTGGAGTTTTTTTTTTTACCTAGGATGGAATTTTCTTAGTGCATGGTGAATGGGCCATTGGTAATTAGCGTCCTGCTTTAGATTTTAGAGAAATTTCATCGTTTTTTCTACCACTATCGTAATTATTATGTATTTATTTAATTTTAGAATACTGGGATCTGTACAAGCTGAATACAGGCCTGAGGGAGCACGTAGTGGCGGCAGAGGGTTTAACAACGTGTGTGCAGGCGCCGCCCCTGGAGACAAGCGATTCGGCGGTGGGCATCGACTTCCTAGATGCGGTTGGTGCTCAATCCAGCGCCACCGCCTTCACCCCACCAACAGGCACCACCCCTCAGAGCCCTAACGACGCCACTGGAAATGATATCACTGATGTTTGAGGTGAATTGGACTTGATAGACCAGCTGATGTGTAGGTTTGCCATTTTATATGTTAGTACTGTCTACAAGCAACTATACTATAGCCACTGATTTAGAAATAAGCAGTTTATTACGCAAGAGTTATCTGGCGCTCTCTTCCCCAAACTACTGTTTAGCCGCATATCTACTACACCTTTGTCAACAGCCCGTTCCTAAGTTTAACCAAAAGATAGAAAAATTAAAATTGGCGTTTTGGCCACGTTCGAAGTGTGCTGGATCAATATTCGGCCGTAACCTTAACTCGTTCGATAGCATGTCTGTATACCAAACTATTGGTACCGGGTTTGATTTCCGACAAGTTTAAAAATGTTGCTTTGGTAAATTATCAGTCAGTGGACAGAGTTTGTGGATGTTCTAGTCTTGATATTTTATGAATAAATAAAGTGACCCATGATTTAGACTGGAAAACCGTAACGGATATAAATTAAATGGTTTTATTTCATTCTAAAACATTATTAGGACCATTACAATTACTTTCTAACATCAATATATATTTTTACTTAATTTTTGTAAGACATGTTTTCCCCATTACCTTATTTAAAGCTAGATTTCTTCAATCGTTAGCACGGTGTATTAAACTTGGTTACTTATCAAAATAACAAATGGCATTGCAAGTCACTTTAGGCTGGAAAACCATTTGTAAGTAAACTTGGTTACTTATTGAATTAACAGATGGCATTGCAATTCAATTTAGAGGCGATTTGTTTTAATCTTTAATGGTCAATTATATTATTTTAAACGGGGGGTAATTTAGACCTAGTGCTACAATCTGTTTTAAGTATATACTGGCATAATAGTTAATCGGGGAAATTATATTGTTGCTTTAGCCGATTATTAAAAAGAGTAAAACCTATATATTTGTTTTGTTGATGCATGGGTCCCGGGTTCAATTCTTGGCATGGATGAAATGTATGTTTAACCATTCATAGTGATAAATTAGTTGTCCTGGACTGTATCTGTTGTTGTATTATGGTTCAAGTGTACTAGGGTTAGAATGTATTTATCACAAACACTTTGCGAAAGGTCCCGGGTTCGATTCTCGGGATGGATTAAAATATAGGTTTAGGCTTTAATACTGATAAATTAACTGCCCTGGACTAAATTTTGTAGCTGTCCTAGGGTTCAAGTGTACAAGGGTTAAAGTGTATTTATTACACACACTTTGCGAAGGGTGCCGGGTTCGATTCTCACCATAGATGAAAATGTAGGTTTAACCATTCATATTGATAAAATAACTGCCCTGGACTGTATTTGTAGCTGTCTTATGGTTCAAGTGTATTTTATTACTAAAACTTTGAGATGAATACTGGGTTAGATTCCCTGCATGATTGAAAATGTTGGTTTAAAAATTTCATAGTGATAATTTAACTGCCCTGGACTGTATTTTGTAGATGAAGCACTTGTGTTTAGGAAATATTAATACCAAAAGTTTTATATATATAACTTTATATATATATATAACTTTATATATATATAACTTTATATATATATATATATATATATATTGCGGTATTATTTTAAAAAACGCGTGTTTGCAGAAAATATGATTGGGACATTTATATTTCAAGTATATACTTTTAAGTTAGTTTGACACGTGCTTGTGTGTTATATTTCAATTGGATGCTGAAAATACCTGCTCCATTCCCCCGGGAGACACTGGCTGGTCACCAATGGCAGTCAGCCCCCTTCACCCCAGAGTAGGAGCACTGCCACCCAGCCAGGGAGGCGGTTTTCAAGCCCAAGCTGCAGTGAGGCAGACGGTGTCCACAGACCTCCCGCAATACATGGTGTCGGTGACAGAGGAATAATCTTCGGTGCCCAATCGGAATTTAGTGGCCCGGTAAATCAGGTTGGTGGAGCTTCGTCCCGAGGCGTCCCTCTTTGAATCGTCGAGGAGAGAATCTAACAATTGAGTCATTTATTTTATACTGGTAGAGAAGTTACAGTACACCTTAATGCTCCAGCAAATGATCGTGACGCATTAAGCTGGATTGAAAAATATATTAATAATTTGTTTAATCGTCTGTAGGACCATGGTGTAGGCGTCGATGATCATGTGGCTTAGTTTTGAACAGCACGGACACAACGTTGAATCCTCTATACGTATCATTTAGGTGGACGGATCAATTAGATGCTCGAGCCATGCCGGGGGCATGCTACACGACTGCTATGGCTATATTGCACTTATACAGCATCCTTGAACAGATGGAGGACCGCGTTTTGTATCACGATACAGATAGCGTTCTATTAACGGAACAACCCGGCGATTGGAGTACACCGACGGGATACTTTTTAGGTGACCTCAATGACGTTCGTCAAGATTACGGTCCGAGAAACTACATTAGCACCTTTGTATTTGGTGGTCCCAAGAATTACTTGTACTGAGTTTGTGTTAGTGGCAATCCAGCCAAACCAAAAATAGTTTGCATGTTTCGCGGTATACCATAAACGATTGCAACCGGAACGACGTTAATTTTTACGTATTGAAAGCGATTATCACCGAACAGGCCGCGGAAAGATATATACAGATACCCGATGAATTTAATACGTTGCTGTTTGGGTACCGTAGTCCTTCTAAACGCAATCACCACGATTAAAAGGTGATCATTTAGACGGGCTAAATTATTATTTTCTTTCACTCTAGACAGTTACACTGACATACCATTTTTCAAAGGTTTGAGATTTTCATTTTTTTTGCATGAAAGCACGTATATTTTATTATTTATTTATTTTATGCACCCGGGATACTTTTTTTATATTTATTTTTACCGTCAGTAGAATCCTTCACCTGCCTGATAATTTCTAGTCAAATACTATGTTTTCCTTGTGCTTATTTTAAACTGAACCTATCTGAGTGTGTGTGTATTTATATATATATATATATATATTCAAATAATCTTTAAACTGGACTTTGCGAATTAAACCCGAGGCACTATTCCCTCTAAGATCTCAAGAAATTGATTATATTTTCTTCTACACCTAAACATATATAATTTACTTCAAGTTGTAAGATATAATCTATAACTATCATTTTTGTAAATAAATATTCCAAGTATACTTTTCATGGCGTAAGCCAAATTTATAAAACTTTTATTTGTGTGTAAATAAATATGCCAATTAAACGTTTCATCGTATGAGATATATTTTTGTAAACTTTGTTTTTTTTGTTTGCTTCTTGTTTCTAGCAATTTGGGGGTGTGTCGTCCAGGGCCAGGTCGAGAAGTCACCGCTGCAGTTTTTTATTTGAAAGGCATTTGATATGCGTCCTTCTTGGGTCCGAGAGCGGTAGTCAGAAAAATTATACGCGGGAGGTAGAGGAGAGAGGGGTCGTAACTGATAGGCGGGTCGCGTGGAGAGGAGTTGCGAGGGAACGTGGGGGGATGAAGAAGATGGATATTGAAATGGGGCAGGTGTGAGAAGGGCTTTAAAAATGTTGTAATGTTCTGCCCTGGGGCTTGCGGCGTCGTCCTCCTTTGCTACGGCGGTATTGTGAAAATTTTGGAGGGGGGTTTATTAGGAGAGGGTGAAATTCCAAGAAGGAGTTGGCAGCCCGGATGGTTCTGAGCGCTGGATGGATAGGAGGGATTGAGTGGCAGCCCGGATGGTTCTGAGCGCTGAAAGGGTAGGAGGGGTCGAGTGGCAGCCATAATGGTTCTGAGCACTGGAACGGTAGGAGGGGCCGAATGGCAGCCCGAATTTTTCTGAGCGCAGGAGAGGAGGAAAGGTAGTTTGCAAAAAATAAAAACAAACCAATGAATGGCTTCCCAAAGCCCCGAAAGGGTTGGGATGAGATGGATGAGGTTTATTTCTATTTTTTCGTTATCTCCTTACATTGACAAAATTCATCAGCTGGAGGAGGTTGGGCCCAACCCTTCTCCTCAGTCTTATTATCTAAATTTATGGTAACATATATATCTTAACAATCTTATAATTACTCTGATTAAAGCTACTACATTATTGTTACACATTTTTCAGTTGAATGGTTTTTTGTTGTCCTTTTTTGGTAAGGTCTTTGGCTTGATCGAGCCCTTTGTCCTGGCGCGATCTTTTAGATCGTTGAAAACTAGCGGCCTGGTGCGTTGGGGTTCTCTGGAAGGATCATAACCCATCTAGCAGACTACGTGGGGCCCCCCTGGGAAAAGGCGGTAGGTGTGACGTAGTGTGTGCGCTTGCCAATAGATTGCTCCGCCTCCCTTCAGAGGGGTGCTCGGTCACTATATGTCGCACAACAACTTTTATTTATGTGTAAATAAATATTCCAAGTATACTTTTTGTGGTGCGAGCTATATTTGTAAAAGTTTTATTTGTGTAAATAAATATTCCAAGCGTACTTTTCATGGCGTGAGCCATATGTTTAAAACTTTGATTTGTGTAAATAAATATTCCAAGAATACTTTTCATGGCTTGAGCTATATTCTAAAATATTTATTTGTGTAAATAAATATTTCAAGTATACTTTTCATTGTGTGAGATATATTTGTAAATACATATTAAATGTATAATTTTCATGGTGAGTAAATATTATATAAACTATTATGTTTGTGTTTTAACTTTTACACGCCCCTTCTATCCTATAAATACAAATTCATTTAGCTTATAAGCTCAGTCTAAAACATTATGGACAAGTTAAAACATCCATTTTCGGCAATCACCAGCGGCCATTCCGGCTGTGGAAAATAACATTTTGTAACTGATTTTATCCATGACTTGGACACAATGTGTGACGTTAAATTTGTTAGAATCAACTGGTATTATGCTTTATGGCAACCGGGATTCAAACAAGACGGATCAAGTTCCCGCGTCATATTCTGTAAGGGTTTGCCGGAAATGGATGACATCTGTAATGACTCTCCATAAATGATTATCCTGAACTACCTGATAATTGAAGTCAACGAAGTGGTCGTAGATCTTTTCACCAAAGGATGCAACCATCAAAATATTAACGTCATGTACCTTATAGAAAATATATTCCACCAGGGCAAGGTCCAAAGTGACATTTCCTTAAACGCACATTATATCGTGCTTTTTAAAAATTCCAGGGATAAAGTTCATATTCAACATTTTAAAAGGGTGTGTGCCGTTAATAAATGCGCAGGAGAAAATATTACATGCTCACAAGCAGGTTTGCGCAAGCTTTTCAAACGAGAAGAGTGATGGAAGAAGAAAGACGATTATTTGTTTAGAAAGGAGGAGCGTTCGTGCCTTTACTTTTAGCCTCTTTAATAAGTAGTGTCCTCGTTTCCTTATTCTACAAATAGATAATGGAAAACACGAATGAAATGATATGGTTGTCCCCGGAAATATTATACTGCTACGAGCAATACCACCAACAAGTGGCATCGGCCACAAATCTAGTGGTCTCCGAACTGGACAAGGAAATGGGAAAAATCTTTGCTTCAAAATTTGACGGAAAGTTTAAATGGGCTTTATATCAAAGAATTCTATAGCCCTATCTGCACCTTAGTAAAAACCCACCACCGCCTGAAAACACAACCAACACGACCACTCCTGAAGTGTCTCTACTTCCCATCCCTGCTGTACTCAACACTGTACCAGTACAGGCACGTAAAAAAGCTGATATTTTACTATAACATATTATTTCCTGAGGCTATATCTCTTGGGACGAAAACGAGAAGTGTGTATTCACGATACTCCTCTTCGTGGATCCAATATTATGGATTTAGTTAACGATCTGGCCAGAACAAGAAGACACAGTGAACCGTCTGGGTGGCGAAAGTTTCTCACGGCGCTTCAAAAAAATAAACGTTCCGAAATAATTTATTGTAAATCCGGAAACTTTGGCGCCCATTAGAGATCCGATGCTCATAAGCCAACCACTTGCACAGTCGCAACGCCCTAAGAAGAAGAAACTAAAAGGGTGGATGAAAACAATTGGCTGCTGTCTGAGCTAATTGGCTAGTCTATCCGACATCTACCACGACACTTCTCATTCTGCAGGGTTTGAAGGGGCAGCGTCGTTCATAAACACATCCAAGAACGATCCAGACAAAAACGAGAATTGCTTCATGTGCAGGACGCTTATACCATACAAAAACCAGTGATAAAATAATTTCCACGTAACAAGTAGGTGGTGTCAAACATTGACGATCTCTGGAAAGCCGATTTTAACGATATGCGAAGACTCGGAAAATACAACTACGGTCAGTGTACTTGCTCACCGTCATCGACGTGTTTAGCAAGATTGCCTGGGCGAGGACGCTTCCATCCAAGACAGGGAGCGTCGTGAGAAACGCCTTTCGAGACATTTTCAAACAAAGCGGTCGTAAACCTCTATGTTTACAGACGGACAAGGAGACAGAGTTCACAGCACATCTAGTCCGGAAATGTATCAAGCAAGAAGGCGTGCATTACTTCACCACTCATTATCGGAACGTGAAGGCAAGCATCGTAGACCGATTCAATAGAAATCTTAAAGGGTACATTTGGTGCTACTTTACCCAAAATAACTCGTATCGGTATGTGAACGTCCTCCAAGATCTAGTCGACGGTTACAACGGCGCAAAACATTCCAGTATCAAGATGGTGCCTGCCGACAATTCAGAATTCAATGTGCTTCAAGTCAGATATAATATGTATGGCTAATGGCGTTCAAACTCGAATAGTAAGCAAAAAAAGAAAGTTGGTGACACTATGCGTAATATAAAATCCAAAAGGCTGTTTGAAAAGGGCTATGAAAGCAATTGGAGTGAAGAAATTTTCAATGTCAGCAGTGTTGTGTTTCGACAACAAGTGGTCTACAGGCTGACTGATCTTGACGGTGAGGAGGAGGAGGGCACCTTTTATGAACCCGGATTGCAACGCGTATGTTTTCCCGAAACTTTTAAAGTTGATAAAATACTAGGTTTAAAGGGTAAAGGTGGCAGAAAGAAAGTATATGTGCAGTGGAAAGGTTACCCCACAAAGTTTAAATCTTGGATTCCTACCAGTTACGTCAGTGCCTTACTATTTAGGACTAGTTTATACAACACTTTGCCGAGCGACAGCTCTATGAGATTTTCCCGAAAAATACCCATGCAAATTTCACCACGCAACTACCTTACCGTCTTACACTCGAAGGCTGGTGGGAAGTCGCTCTGGATGAATTTCAATGTCCGTGTTCTTTCACCACCGTAGTCGAGGGACAAAATATTGTATGGCACAACTGGGTGGACACTATAGTGTGGAACAAATATTCAAGGATCACAACTTTTTGGAAACTACAGTATTATCCAGGAATTGATCAAAGCCCTAAACGAATTATTTTAAGTTAAAGTGGATTCCGGATTTGTATTCAAGTAAACAAACCCCCGCTCCCCCAAAAAAGTGGAGGTTGTTTCGTTTTTACCAAATATACAGCTGCTGACTTTATCAAGTCAACTAATTATACAGCTCAGTTTCTATACTAAGATTAATCTTATCAAAGTCCCAAAGTTATCGTACACCGCCAACATTCTACTAGGTTTGCCCTCGCAAACGTACATCTAACATGGATATCGTAGATCTTCAACCCGTGGGTGACATTGTGGCACCGCTTTTACGTACCGTCGGTATCAACAACATAAACTATCTATACGGCATACATAAGATATTTAGCTATGTTCCGTTGCACTACGTGCCCGTACTTGGAAGGGAAATTGAAAGCCTGGAAATAAATATAATAACATACACTGGTGAACCTGTACCATTCGAGTTAGGAAAAGTGTGCGTGAAACTTCATTTTCGAAGCTGCTCAAAATGAACTGTCCCTACCAAAGATACTACGTCAACCATGCTGGAACAGGTATATCTTCGATTTACCATGCTTTTCCCTATAACGCAGGCACGGGATAGGACATTTTTCAGCGGACTTTTCAATAGCGACGTACCATAAATGAGAAGCGGCGCTAAAGCCATTGAAAGCAGGCGCTTCAAACAGGTATCGACGAGCTCTCCGACGTCGCCAATTTAGCCTCGTCCTTTCAAAGAGGCTCTACGGCAACATGTTTGCGAGGCTGGAACAAACCTGAAACGCAAGGTGGAGCAAAAGATCGACACACTGATGACCAGCTCAGACTATAAAGGGCGTCGTAAGAAGCACCGACGTCAGTCTTCTGTCTCTGCCCGACGTAAAAAGGTCAAGAAAGAAGCGGTATATATTTTCAGTAGAAACTTCGTTTCTACACCTCCATTTTTGCAAGTTTGCCAGCAATGAACTCGATAACTTTTCCATTCCAGCCACGCAAACCAGTATTGAAAATGGGCAATGGCTCAAACCTGTCTCTTCCCTCATCAATGATTCGCCCATCGAATTTACTGTTACCGGATAAGCTGGGTTCTATATCGATTTTTCACAGACTATCCTCTATCTCAGGGTGGCCATCATGAAACCTGATGGTGGCGCTTTCACAGAGGTGGATCATATCGCTCCCATCAACAACTGGTTGCATTTGCTTTTCTCACAGGTGGATGTTTTTTAAACCAAAAACTAGTCTCACCGCTCAGCAACACGTATTCTTATAGATCGTACATTAACTCACTGCTCAATTACAACAGTGACGCCAAAAGAACAATTTTGACTTGCTGTCTGTGGCTCTTAGACAGCCCCGGTACCTTATATGAGGCTAACGCGGCAACAAGGGATTTGAGGCCCGTCGCAGTTTCACCCCGAAAAGTAAGACGGTGGATCTTTTGTGTTATCTACACGGTGACGTGTTTAACCAAGAGAAATACCTTTTGAACGGCACCGGTCTCAGAGTCAAGTTGGTCCGTTCCATAGACGGGTTAATTCTTATGGTCGTTCCTGAACTCCCTCACTTTAAGGTTCACATCGCTTGTAGCCGGCCTTCTAGTGCGACCTGTCAAAGTAGCACCTTCTATACTGTTAGCACATCCAGGGCATTAAATGTCAGTCCCTCAAAGTATCGTATCACCCACGTGGAAGTAAAAACACTCACTATTCCTACGGGTGTGCAAGGGATATTATTTGACAACGTATTCACCGGAGAGTTGTCCAAACGATGCATCGTGGGATTTGTATAATGGAGACGCCACCAAGAACCCGTTCAACTTCCAAACCTACGCTGTACGTGGGCGGCGAACAAGTGCCATGGAAACAGCTACAGCCCGATTTTTCAAACGTCAAATATGTCATGACCTACCACACACTCTCTTCTGGAACAGGTATCCATTTCATAAACGAAGGTAGTGACATCACACGGGAAGCCTTCCCTAAGTAATATCATCTCATTGCTTTGATCTCACACCTAATCTGTCTGCCCACATGATATCTCATTGGAATTTGTTGAGGCATGGCTCTATCATCATGAAAGTGAGCTTCACCAGAGCTTTCACCGAAACCATCAACTGTATCGTGTATGGGGAGTTTGCCAACATCTTCACCATCGGCAAAGTCAAAAACGTCGTAACCGATTATGGGAGTTTTTATAAATGGCTTCCCACCCCTGATACTTGCCATTTAAATCATGGACGTCATTGTGGATTTCCAGAGCTTCATCAACGACAGCAAACAGTTTATCTTAAAGGATCTGAGTGTTTCATCTGTATGCGGTAAATTACTTCAACGTTGGGTGTTAAAACCCCCATACGCTATTGAGGAACTTTCACCCACCGCTAAAAAGCAAGCCGACTATATCGTCAACAAACTGATATGTGTTCCCTAGTATAGCATTGATTTGGATTAGAAACTGCTCGAATCCTTCATTTCCCGTGCCACAACGCGTGCGGAAACCGTCTACGTCAAGCGGGCAGAAAAGGTAAAGTTTCTAGTCAAATACACGACTACACCCGTCGTAGATCTTTACGCAAGAGGTTGCTCGTTTTTGAAAACACTTAAATTGGGCCGCACCATATGCATGGCACATAGTTCTGTATGGAATTTCTGTTTGGCCTCCATCGTTTGGGGACTTCGAAATTCGATGATTGAAATGGACAAGCACACCATAAGACGTGCGCTGAAACAAACCCGTGGTTCCGTGCTCTACAGTCGGGTATTTTATCCTCCTGACCAACTATCCGCAAGAATAGCTCGACCTGCCACTCTAGTCATCAACACTGATCCACACACCAAGCCTGGGACGCATTGGGTTGCCATCTTTATTGACAAGAATGTCTTGTGAGAATATTTTGACAGTTATGATTTTCCATGCCTTATAAAGTCACATCTGGCATTTATATGCAAAAACACATCCCGCACGTCCCATAGCACGCTACAACTTCAAAGCATCGCCTCTGACGTTTGCTGCCATTACTGTCTCATGTACATTATCAATCGTGCCTAGAAAATTCCTATGAAAACTTTCCTAACCCTATTCTCACCCACCAATCATACAGACAATGACGCTAAGGTGGTGAGATATTACAACACATTTTTCAAGACTGTAGGGTCCTCCCATCCCTAAAGAGGCTACATCCAATCATCGTAAGCCTATAAAAGGGTGTCCCAGAGAAACGTTTGCCATAACCACAACAGCCGTCGAAGCGATCAAACATCGTGGAAGGTCAAGACACTTGCGCCCCAAAGCAAAACCAGTGAAGCCGCTTGCTTTCAACAGTATTTTAACACTTATTTCCGCTGGACGAAGTCGATACCAAGCGAGTCATTGTTGGCATGTGTATCAAGAACAACTTTACACCTTATGTTCAACTAGAAAAATGCGAAGGAAACTGTGGGGTGTTTAACCGTATAGAGTGGTAAGAACTAGGCAACTACAAGTTGGCCATAACAAAGTTTTTCAGCAACACGCAACCTCCTCAGAAGATTAGTCTGACTAATAATGAAATCTCTCTGAGACGCATGTGTGGTGACCGTATGTTCATCATCAGTGAGGATCAAGTCACCAGACTCAAACGGGTTGCCTATCTAGCACCTAGCTGGGTTTGTTTTTGTTATGTGTGGAAGCTTATCGACGCCACCATTGGCCAACGGGATATGTGGTTGACACCCGTCACACGCTATTGCAACAATTTGATCGACACACTCATCGTGGATGTATGCGACACGCTAACAGAATCAGAGGATGTCATCGATCTCGAACAGCCTACTGTTGAAACGCACATCAGAAACCTGGATATTATCAGTGCTACCTACTATACACGTCAAGTCATCTATTTGGACTATTACATGCTGTATTGTGAACTAAACACAATTTTACTAACATATCTTAGAGACACTGTAAAGAAACGTATAAATAAATATATGAGGCATTCCTGTATAAGTGTATAATAAATATTATGTATGATGTCTGTGAAACGTTTAATATATCTCTGTAAAACCTTTATTGTTTAATAAATATATGTTTTGTAATATCGTATTTTATTCACGCAAAACCTGATTGTCCCTTACAGGTAGATACGAGTCTCGACTTATCGAGCCGTCAAACTGGCACCAAACATTAACAGGGTCAATGACCTCTTGTACCATCTCGTGGTTTCAAGGTCACGATCTATTCTTATCTCGACTCGTCTTGTCGAGCTGCCGAACCAGCACCAGTCATCAGGGAAATCCCATTGTGTCATAATTTAATGTCGTGTCCCGACTTGTCTTGTCAACCCGCCAAACTGGCGCCTGTCATCAGGAAAAAACCCATTACCACATAGGGGGGTGGGAGAGGGGTTTGCGACACATACCTCTAAGGCCAAGAATTGAGGGGAATTGAAAGGGTCTCAAGGCAGGGGGAACCATCTCTCACACTCTTCGCTACGCTGCCATCAGAAGAGCTTCGTGCTCCGTGTTCTCTCTGATGATGAGGGAGGAACGCCCAACATCGTGGACTGCACACCAATAAATAAATAAATAATAAACTCCAACGTCCCATCCCAATCTTATCCAGATATAAATAATCAATGAACTCAGATAAAAAAGCAATAAGCATACATAAATAACCATTGAGAACAAATAAAAAAGCAATTAGCATACATAGAAAACAAATAAAACAAGAAAATACAAGTACAATAATGTTTGGAACAAGATCAAACATGTCTGAAACACTGTAAAGGGGGTCAGGGGTTGTGGCGGGTGGTCAGGAGAAGGTTCAGGGAGTAGAAGGGGGAAGATGGAAAACCAACAGCCAACCAGAAAGCGAGGGGCTGTGGTCACGTAACCAAATTTACCTAATCAGAGCAGTGGGGTGATGGGTCCTACCAGCTACTGGCTAGGCTTGAATTGCTCGACACTGCCATGTTTAAAATAATGTTTGATCCTCATTCTTGTGAGAGCCTTGAATTTAATGTTGTAAATATCCTTCCCCTTAACTGTTTCCCACGACCTACAGGTAGGAGAATATTTTTCTGTGACCTGAAAAAGGACGTGAACTATAGCTGCGGTAAAGTATTTCCCCTGATTAGCGTGTGTAGGAGTCAGTGCCAGCTTGTCTGACAAAGAAATAATTATTTATCCATGAGTTAACCTCAAGAAATTCGGTCTATGAAATATAAGATAATATATTTGTTTTATGTAAGTTTAAGCTTGGAAAAATAGTAAAGATAAGATTATCATGTATTTCTGAAGTAGTCCATAGAAAAGGTTATTTTGAAAGAAAACTAATCCAAGTAATATAAGATATATTATATTCCTACAGTGAGACTCTAAAGTTTAGGATGGGGATATTTAGGAAAAGCGAGAAAAGGCAGTCTTTTTGCAGTTTTTATAGAAAACTTCTTTGCCTAAATAAATAAAATATTTCTCCAGTAGAAACACAAAGTTTAATTTTATTCCCACGTTTATATCAACAGTTGTTGAACATCAGCTGTCATGAGCATAGCGGCATTAGATCACAAACATTAAAAGGAATAGAAAGAGTTATCATTAAATTCCAGGACACCTTGACAGATATTTAACAACTGTTGATATCTCCGTGTATGGAAAGTGAAATTTTATGTTTGTGCTGATAAGAAATATTTGATTGACTTTGACAAAAATAAAGTTTTGCTATAAAAAAACTGCAAAGACTCTACTTTTTATCTCGTTCACTACATCCCCACATTAAGGTAGGCTCATTACAGTTAAAATATTGCACGGTAAGGATATACAAAGTCTAATTAGTACAATCTTAGAAAAGAATTTTGGGAAAAACTGGGTTTTGTATTACCTATAATATGAATACAGCCTGTGTATCTTCTTATATATAATTTGATAAGACCGTTTCCGGTAATAGAAATTACGATAAAATGACTGAACAGGTTTTTACAAACGACCACTCATTTTAACGAGTAAATAGTGATTTTCCACGAAAATCCGATTTTAACCGAGAATATTCAGTTATTAATCTTTTGTTTAGTCACCATGAAAACCGTTATTTGCTGCATGGCTGTAAATCTCCAAATAAAATATATATTTTGGCTAAAAAATAATAACTCAATCTTTATGTGTTGGTCCGAACACATCACAATTTTCTTTTTGGTTGAATATTTCTCTTTTGATGCTGGTCATAACACATATAAATTAAGATGCCCTAAGTGGGGAAACTTTTATTTTTTATTGAAATGTTGCTATCGTTAATTCGCATTAAAATAAATAATAGTGATCATAATTCGAAAACTAAAGGGTTAAGTCAAGTTAAGTTCGTGAAAATTGGTCTGCGTTTTGTTTCGCGCATGATAAAATGATATTTAAATATGTTTTGGTATATATTATAAGCTCAAAAATGATAAAATTATCTTGAATAATGTTAAAAAATTAGCCATTTTAACTATCTAAGTATGAGGTTTAATGTACATTTTATCAAATAGTAACACAATTCAAATACATGAATTTAGTTGTATTTTCATTTTACCGCTTAATTAGAGGCTGTGATATCTAGAAGTAGTGTTTTGTGTGTCTAGTGTATCTTCTCACGTCCTTACAAACACAGTACGTTCAGTTAGGTTTCCATGTTGATCATTTTGAGGGAATTATGTTTGAATACCACGTTTCACATTATCTTTCTCTATCAGACTCTCTCACGCTCTCACACTCTCTCCCCTCACAAACACAGAGTCTATAAAACACTCTATATAGTATAATCTTTTGTCATTCTCTCTCACACACCCTTTATCCCTCTCTCTCACACTCTCTCTACACTCACATAAACTCTATCACGGAATTTCTCTCACATTATTAGCTATATTATACTTTTTCTCTCTTAAACTGTCTAAAACGCGCTCTCTCTCAACCGATTTCTTTCTCAAACGATCTCTTATCTTTCAAACACTCACTCTATAAAACGCTCTCTCAAGCTCCCTCTCTCTCAAAGTCCTTCTATCTCAAATTCTCTCTCTCAAACTCTTTCTCAATCTCACTATCTTAAACACTCTCTCAATCTCATTCTGTCACTCTCACTCTCTCAATCTCACTCTCTCTCAAGCTCTCTATATCTCAAACTCACTATCTCTCAAACCCACTCTCCTTCCTAAACACTCTCCTTCTCAAACCCACTTTCACTCTCTCAAACTCGCTTTCTCAATTTATCTCTCTAACTCTCTCTCTCTTAAACTATCTTTCCAACCCTCTATCTCAATGTAATTTCCTCTCTCTAAATTAATATATCCCCTATAACTTTCTCTCTCAAACTCTCTCTCACATGCCCTCACATTTTCTCTCTCTCTTACACAATACCACTTCCAAAATTTTACACTTTTTTTCTCACCTACACACACACTCTTTCACACACTTTATTACGCATTTTCGAAAACATATTCTCTTTCTCTCTCACACATAATCACTCTCATTTTCTCTCACACACACGCTCTTTCCTTACATACACATTATTGTTCTCTACTCCCAGTATTTCTCTCTATAACACATACACATACCCTCACTATTAATCGTTCACTCTCTCTATCTCTCTCAATGGTTCATTCTCAGTCTCTTACTCTCACTTTCTTACACCTAACATTCACTTTCTCACACTCACACTCACTGTTTCACATTCCCACTCTCATCTTTACAATCAATCACACACTCAAGCACTTTCACTCTCAGTTTCACTATCACATTTTATCAGTCTCTCGATCATATTTATTATATACTGTATAATGTGATAAGAACATTTCCAGTAATAATTGAAATTACTAGGAAATGACTGAACATATTTTAACAAACGAACACTCATTTTAAAGATTAGGGAATCAGGATGCCGGTAAAGATAGTGGCCTAAAACTAAAACTCAATTTTCCTAACGAATTATCCATCTTTTCTTTCTGTGTGGACAGTGGTTCATCTGTACAATCATTCTTTGCTTAGATCACCATGGAAACCATGATTTGCTTATAGCTGTAATATGAATATAAATACAATGTATATTGGTAGATAAAATATTTGTCTTTGTTTAAACATAATATTAGCTCAATTATTGTTACTCTAGTGGTTTAGTGCAACAAATAGATAGAGCTCTGAGAGAGGGTTCGTTTTAAAGTTCTCGTCGGGGCGTAAAGAGAAAAAATATACGTTTTTATTCAAATTACACACCGAAAACTAATTATCTAAGTAAAATTGATAGCCTTTGACCAGTAAACTTTTAACTAAAAAGTGAGTGAGGGCTTATTAAATAGATCCTTTCCCAGTAAAAAGTTTAAAATACATTTTAGTGCAATAATCTGCAGCATCGCTGCAATGACCCACTAGTGTATGTGTATATATATATATATATATATATATATATATATATAGAGAGAGAGAGAGAGAGAGAGAGAGAGAGAGAGAGAGAGAAAGAGAGAGCGATAGAGAGAGAGCACTGCCTCCACAAATATAATTAACCGTGTGTATAAGGGACTGAAAAGTTACGTCCTTCTCATATTACAAAAATAAGCAGGATGGTCAGCAGCACAAAAAATAAGCAGTAAGCAATATAAATCCAATATCTTACGAAGCTATACTCTTCTCAGATCTTAACGTATTAAATAACGTGAGGTAGATTTCCTCATGTTTGAAAATTAAAGCTGAGAATAAACTGGTACGGAGTGGAGGGGGCAATAACAGACTATTCTGTAAGAAATATAAATTTGCTCATTGTTAGCTAACGAAAAGTAAAATCCCCTTTCACCCCTCCCTCCCGCCCCACAACCCCACTTTCCCTCTCTTCCATCTTTAACGAGTTGGTGAAAATCATTTACGGTGGACGCCTAACCTCGGTGGGAATACAAGCCTGTCAGGCAAGTATGTACGTCGTGAGGTATTCTACATTATCTCACGGCGCTACGTTTTGCTATGAATGGTAAATACTTCCCATACAGACGCGTCAAACATATCTATGCTAAGAAAAGCATATATGTCTATCTTAGGGAGTTATTTCGTAAATTCTGAAGCAGGTATATTGTAAAACTTACTTGATGAAAGCATGTAATAATAATAATGGAAACAAGGCTGAAGAGTAATGTTTTTAATCATTGTTAATTAACGTTCAAACTCTGATGAGTTAAAAAAATAACTAAGAATTATTTATAAAATAAGCTAAAATAAAAGAAAACTATCGTAATTTTTAAAACTAATGTGTACAGCTAAATTTAACAAGTACTTTGAAGATTTAGGTAAAATATTTTATATGCAATGAAAAACCTTTCATTAGTAAACTCTTGTATTCTGAAGAATATAATATTGATTAAAATAATATCTTCTTCAGAAGTAATAGCAAACCCCTTCTAACAACCCTCTTATTTTAACTATACAAAGGAATAAGTTGCAAAGTTCAGTGAATATATTATCTTCTTAGTTATTTATAATCAATTCTTAATTCATTATTAATAGACCCGTAGGTTATTTAAATTAAATCCTGTGTTTGATTATAATTTCGGTTGTTGAGAAAATAGGTGGGTCATTTAGACTAGAATAAATATAAAATAAATATACGAATAGACTCACACATCTGACTAGCCCTTAAGATTGAATGAAAGTGTCTTTTCCACAGACCCTTCTTGCATATCAAAATGCTATATATACATCACAAAACAAGAGGGATTGATTGTGTAACGTATAGCTGTAGTGACTATTCTGAGAGTGCAGTGAGTGTACCCACCTCTGTAACTGGAATGTGGAAAGAGGGGTCGGGGCGACAGCTGCAAATAGTCAGGTAGCAGGGTAGTTTTCCTGTGAGTGCGTTTGGGACGGTCGTGTTAAACTAATGTCGTGGACACGGTGTCCAAGTATTAAACGTGTATATATTGATGTATGATAGTTGTATTAAGATGTGTACCCTTAAGTGTAAATATTATATATAATTTGTAAATAGAAAACACGCTACAATTGGTGGCAGTGGCGGTAATTGTGAACTCAAATTAAAATGGCAGAAATGTGTGCAAAACCAACTGTATACACGGGTTCTGGTGATTGGTGTGAGTGGCTGTTTCAGTTCCAACTGGTGGCAGAGATCAATGGTTGGAATGATGAAAAAAATGTTTGTTCATGGGTATGTTCCTCTCGGGGGTAGCTCTGAGTGTGTACAGAGACATGCCAGATAGCGATAGAAAGGTATAGGCAACATTAGTGAAGCAGTTAGGGTACAAATTTAATCCACGTGAAAGAACAGAACTTGATAAATTACAGTTCCAAAACCGAACTAGGCAGGTAGGCGAATCGCTACTGGAGCTTGCTACGAGCTTAAGAGCCCTCGCGACTCGCGCATATCCGAATGTAAATAGCGAAGCTAGGGACGAATTATCACGGGACCAGTTCTTGGCAGCTCTCGGGAGTGACATAAGACTTCGTGTGCGGCAAGAGCGGCCTAAGACACTGGACGCTGCCGTGAGTTTGGCTCTTGAGCTGGAAGCTATAGGTCAAGTGGAGGAGGCCGATCCGGTGTGTCGAGTATCCGCAGATGATGAGTTAGTGCAGCCGATAAAGACGAGTGACGCTTGTGTTGTAACTCAAGAGAATCACAAAATGGAACAAATGATGAACATGGTGAAGCAGACAATGGATGCCGTCCACGATGTTTGTGAATCTTTGAAAAATGTTGCAGGTACCATTCAGACAATGAAGCAATGTCAATGCGGACGAGAAATTAAGTGCTACCAATGCGGTGAATTGGGACATGTTCGGGAAAAGTGTGGTAAGAATAAGAAACAAAAAAACTAGTGCGCGCCGGTGTGCCCGAAACCACACCGGCAGTAAATTCCGATTCAAAACAGTACCGCGTTGTAGTAGGAAGTGTGGACCCATTCTCAGCCGTGTTCGTGGAGGGAAAATTGTGGGACGAGCCTATAGATTTACTGATAGACACTGGAGCAGCTGTTTCCCTCATAGATGAGAAAGTTTGGCGACGAGCGTCAAATGGCAAACTTCAGCCAACGAACAGGTCAGTTATAAATGCAAGTGGTGATAATATGACTGTGCTTGGTACAGTGAGTGTACCCGTTACAATAGGAAGCTACTTTGTAACACAGGAAATGATTGTTGCAAAGGGACTGACACAGCTGTGCCTTATAGGCACTGACTTCTTACGCAGAAACAAATGCGATGTTTTGCTTTCGAGAGGAATAATGCGGGTGGGTGAAGGGGAAGTACCCCTAAATAAAACACAAGGGGAACCACAGCCCGGAGTGTGCCGGGTATCTTTGAAAGAGACAATCGTGATACCGAGTGGACATGAGGTGGTGCTTCAAGCAGCAGTCAGTGCGGACATGGGGATGGGGGTACTAGAAACAAATAGTCACCTTTCTGAGAAGCATGGAATTTTCGCGGCCCGCGTTGTAGTATCTTCCAAGGACAAGGCTATTCCAGTGAGATTGCTAAATCCACACCCACATCAGTGACTTTATATAATGGGACAAATATCGGATCACTGATGCCATGCGTCATCGCAGGGACGGTAGGGACTGGAGATAAAACTACCCGGGGCGAGAAGGCATCTAGCTTATTTGATTTAGACTCAGCCAAGCTTTCACTACCCAACGTTCTATAGCAGAAGCCATGTTGAACGATTTTCCAGATGTGTGTTCTTGGGGACCAAACGACCTTGGTCGTACTAATCTAGTCTATCACGAAATTGATACGGGTGCAAGTACACCCATCCGCCAACCACCGAGAAGAGTACCATTCCACCGTAGGGAGGAAATGAGAAGTGTTGTGAAAGAGATTAGCGAAAATGACGTCATTCAACCCTCAACCTCCCCATGGAGCTCACCCGTTGTTATGGTGAAGAAGAAAGATGGCGGAACTAGGTTTTGTATAGATTATCGGCGGCTGAACGATGTTACAAAGAAAGATGCTATCCCCTCCCTCGTATAGACGATCTACTGGACTCTCTAGGAGGTGTGAAGCTATTTTTCCACAATCGATATGGTGAGTGGCTACTGGCAGCTTTAGGTTGCTCCTCAGGATCATGAGAAGACCGCATTCACAACAGGAGATGGGCTGTGGGAGTTTAAGGTGCTTCCCTTTGGAGTTTGCAATGGCCCAAGCACGTACCAAAGATTGATGGATCTAGTTCTATCGGCCTTCAGTGGGATACAGCATTGGTGTACCTGGATGATGTAATCGTGATTGGGAGAACCTTTGAAGAGCACATCAGTAGACTACGTGAGGTGTTCAAGAGGTTACGGGAAGCTGGCCTAAAAGTGAAACCATCGAAATGTAATCTATTTCGAACAACTGTGAAGTTTCTGGGACACGTTATTTCAAAGGAAGGTGTGGCCACTGATCCGGAAAAGTTCGTGCAGTGGTGGATTACCACATACCTAGTGATATCACTGAACTCAGGGCATTTCTGGGGCTTTCTTCATATTACAGACGTTGTGTAAAGGGATTTCAAACATCGCGGCACCCCTGTACCAGCTCACACAAAAAGGAGAGAGGTTTAGGTGGAGTGAACAGTGTGATTGTGCTTTTAAACAGCTGAAACAACGTCTCACATCTGCTCCAATTCTTGCCTATCCAAGGATGGATACAGAAGCGAGTGGGACAGGCATTGGAGCTGTTTTAAGTCAAGTACAGGAGGGAGAAGAACGCGTAGTATCCTACCTTAGTGAGCGCTAACAAAGGCTGAGCGTCGCTAATGTGTAACTAGAAGAGCAATGTTGGCGTTGGTGTATGCAACTCGACACTTCCGGAGTTATTTATACGGCAAAAAGTTTAAAGTACGCACAGACCACAACTCTCTTCGCTGGATGCATCAGTTTAAAGAACCTGAAGGGCAGGTTGCCCGTAGCTAGAGCAATTGGCCGAGTTTGAGTTCATGGTAGAGCATCGTCCTGGAAAAGGTCACGGAAATGCTGATGGATTATCACGTTTGCCATGTAAACAATGTGGGCAGGAGGAGCTTCGGTATCCGCTATATCTCAAGATAACTCAAGCTGGGCACTTAATTGGTCAGATACGGATATCAGATTGCTCCAGGACGCTGATGAAGCCATGGGACACATTGCTAAACTAAAGCGGGAAGACAAGGAGAGGCCAACCACCTGTGAAGCATCTAGTAGAGGAGAGAGCTACATGAGCTTGTGGGCACAGTGGAAACGACTGGAAGTACATCGGGGTCTTCTGTACCGTCGCTGGATGGAAGAAAACAAGCCGGACATACTTCAGATTGTAGTACCACGTCACCTATCTACTGATATTTTAAGATCGTTGCATGATGCGGTTACTGGTGGCCACTTAGGTGTTACAAAGACGTTAGGGAAAATCCGACATAGGCTCTATTGGCCAGGGATGACCAATGATGTAGAGCTGTGGTGTAGAGAATGTCCTGAGTGCGCGAGAAGGAAATCACCGACCACCAAGCTGAGAGCACCCCTTGGGACTTACCTCGCAGGATTTCCCCTCCAGCGTGTAGCTGCGGATATTTTGGGACCCTTGCCAAAGACAGCTCAAGGAAACAAATACATTCTTGTAGTGACTAACCACTTCACCAAATGGACGGAGGAATATGCTATGCCAGATATGGAAGCGTCAACAGTAGCTAAGCTTATTGTGGAAGAGTTCATCTGCCGGTTTGGTGTGCCAGTGGAACTTCATACAGATCAAGGACGCCAGTTTGAGTCTAAACTATTCCAAGAAATTTGTCAACTTCTTGGGATAGAGAAAACTCGCACAACTCCATACCACCCACAGTCAGATGGCCTGGTAGAAAGATTCAATAGGACTCTATGCGCAATGCTTTCCCAGTACGTCAACAACTCTCAGGACAACTGGGACAAGGCCCTACAACAAGTTCTTCTAGCATACGGTCAAGTCCACAAGATTCGACGAAGTTCACCCCCTACTATCTCATGTTCTGTCGGGAGGTACGGTTACCAATTGACGTGATGTATGGAGAACCAGAACCTGCTGACAGTGTTGTAGAGTATGCTCGGCAGTTAAGAACAAATTTAGAAACTGCACATCGTTTGACACGAGAACATCTCGGCAAAACACATCGGGTACAAAAAGATGTGTACGACCGGAAGTGCATGGGCAGTGCCTATAAGGTTGGTGATCGTGTGTGGCTGCACCAGCCAGCAGTCATAAAAGGAACCTCACCTAAACTGCACAGGGCATGGGATGGCCCATATATTGTGAAGACCATAATATCAGATGTAGTCTACCGCATCCAACGTGAATCACCCAAGCGGAAACGGATGATTGTACATTTCAACCGGCTGAAGCCATGCAGTCCAGTCTAAGGGAACCAACGTCAACAAAAGATAGGGAAGGGACAGATGTTAGTGAAAACTTGTCACCTGAGAAAGACTTAGGGCCTAGTCTTTTACCAAGAAGTTCTAGTTTAGATTTTTCTAATGAAGATGAAACAAAAACTAATAGTCCAGAATTAATTGTGCTACCCAGGATTATTCCAGAGAGACGCTATCCTGCAAGGCAGAGGAAGCCCACGGGATACTATCTAGATGTGTGATCTTATGACTTTCCTGAATAGAGAAAGAGAAAAAAAACTCTCAGTGTGATTGAGATGTATTATAGTGGCTCAGGAGAGTCTCTTAAAAAGGAGGGAATAGTGTAACGTATAGCTGTAGTGACTATTCTGTGAGTGCAGTGAGTGTACCCACCTCGGTAACTGGAATGTGGAAAGAGGGGGTGGGGGCGACAGCTGCAAATAGTCAGGTAGCAGGGTAGTTTTCCTGTGAGTGCGTTTGGGACTGGTCGTGTTAAACTAGTGTTGTGGACACGGTGTCCAAGTATTAAACGTGTATATATTAATGTATGATAGTTGTATTAAGATTTATACCCTTAAGTGTAAATATATATAATATCATTTGTAAATAGAAAACACGCTACAATTGGTTGGGCCTGTTCCTCTAACAATAAAATCAAGAAATACCTAGAAGTGGTAGGGGAGGTTTGAAATCGGATTATTATTGGTCAGATACTGAAACTTATATCCACTTTTTTACCAACAGTGAGGAAGGGAGCTACAAACTAAAGCTCTACTTGTTAACCCCTGAGAAACTTGTGACTTGTAAGGAGGTAGTATTTGAGGGGTGGTATTTCCCTATAAAACATAATCTTCCTCAGCTTATTAACCCCCCTTTCTTGATTCATGTTACGTGTTTGTATAAAGATGACGTCACAAAATTTCTCGACACTACTCACCCATGTTGGACAGAGAGAAATAACAACGGTAGAAATTTGCCCGTCTGGTGATTTTTAAATCTTACGTTATAACCTCAATTTGTGTTCTTGAAACTAAATATGGATAGTGATTGCTGGTAGTGTTGATCAACAATATATCCGCGTTCCTCCGGGTTCTTCCTTAAGGGGGCCGCCTATCGGAGAGTTGGAATGCGTTACAGACGTTCAGGAAATACGCCATGGTTAAGTAGTGTTTTATTTTTTCCAATCTTGACTTAAGCCAAAAGGAAGATAAAAGATGGCAACATGGATATCTAGTACTCTCAACCTTATATTTTGATAATCTAAATATATAAAAAATTAATGAAAATTCGAAATTTACTCATTTTCAATGACCTTTTAAATATATTGTCACAGTTTTGAGATGAGGGTAACTACTAGATAATCCTAGATACAACCTTTAAGAAACAAATAAAGTCATTTTTTGATAAGGTAACAACAGAAAATGTAAATAAAATTGATAATTCCTTTTGCTGTTTTGACGCATCAAAGCTAATGCTTAGCACGTGAAGATATTATTTAGCTCTTTCCCGTCCATAAGATTGGAGGATGTGGCACATCAAGGAATGAACTTTATATTAAAATATTTAAGTTCAAAATTATGTTTAAACTTTTTAAGACTTTAATCTTAATAGAATTAAATGAAAATAAATGGTACGGAACTCCGCACGAAATTTCTCACTCCATTGTTTAAAAATTGAGATATTCACTAAAACTCGTAATATATTATTTGAAGCGAAATAATACACACTAGCAAACTCAAGCATAAATTGCAATATATTTATGTAAAACAATTTTTGAGTCCTGATTTAAAATTTTAAAATTTTATTTTTAAAGAATTAATGTCCCCATTTGTATGTTTGAACCAATAAAAAGATCGATATTGGGTCCATGAGGTCAACACTTCGTATAAAAATTTTGACTTCCGTTAAAATTTTCGAAATTTTATTAGGTGTTGCAAATATTCAGGTCATCGCATTGCCATTAAATTCCTCATTTATAAATTTAGACCAATAAAAAATGTAAATATTGACTATTGAGTCCAAAATGGAGATAGATCATTGTTGTACAAATATTTCTCCTAAGAGTTGAATGATAACATAAACTTTTAGAGACTTACTTATATTGAATTACTTTATGGCATTGGAGAATTATTGCCTTAAAACTTAAGTCTAAAGCTCACAAAATTGTATTAATATATTTGCTTATTCTCAGACACTGTTGGATTTATAAAAATATATTTCATATAGACTTTTTTTATCTTTAATAGTACTACCATTTTGAAACGTAAGTTATTTAGTATCTCAAATAGTTGCGGAGATATGGAAGTTTCTGCTTCTGTAAAGTACCCTAAAAGTCATTTTCATGGTAAAAAGAAAATAGTCAGTTTATTTATTATCTTAATCAACGCCTAGATATGAGTTTTAATCAAAATCTTAGATCCGATTTGTAGATAATCAATTTTTTCTCTTTTCGCCCTTTCTTAAACTGCTTTTAATTTTAAGTTTAAACAGACACACATACAACGGCATTGAAAAGACCACTTTTTAGGGTTCGGAGGGTCATGAGACGTTGACATCCATACTAATTTCACGTTAGATTTTTTTATGGTCCAATACATTATCAATAGTGTTCGAAAATTATATATATATTTGCGTATAGTTTGGAAGTTATTGGTTTTATAAAAATTTGCTTCAATTAAAGTATTTGTATTTTAAATAGACCTACATATTTGTATCTATAAGTAATTTCATATCTCAAATAGTTTCGGAGATAAGATAAAAAAATAGAATTTACTTATCAGAACGAAGCCCTTAAAGTTATTTTGCCGAAATATTGAAAATAGCCATTTTTTTAGAATATATATATATTGGTTTAGAAATGAAATTTAATCAAATTCGTTATTTCAGATTTTGAGGAAATCTACTTTTTCTCTTTTTGCCCTTTAGTAAACTACCCTTATTTTTAGGGTTTAAATGTCCAATTCCAAAAACATGTTTAAGGTACGGGGAACAGTTCACCACCCTTCCTCACAAGACTAAACTCGTCAAGGGTTCAAGAGCCTTAAAAAACTTTGCAAGTCTCAACTCACATAGAGGAAACCCGAGAAAAGATCTTTTCAAGCAGGTTTTGACATGTTTACGAAAGGAGAGAAAATCTCAAGAAATCATTATTCTTACATTTATTCAATGAATGGTGCGTAACTCTACGCGGACTTTCTCATTCTATCGTTTAACGAATAGAGATGTTTATACAAAGCTCGTAATATATGTGAAACAAAATAATACACACTAGCAAACCCAAACATAAATTGCGCTATACTTCGTAAAACATTTGTTGAGCACTGGTTTTAAATTTTATGATTTTATTTTTACAGAATTAATGTCCTTATTTGTATATTTGGACCAATAAAAAATATCTATATTAGGTCCACAAGGGTCAACACTTCGTATTAATATTTCGATTTTCGGTTAAAATTTTCGACATTTTATTAGGTGTTGCACATCTTCAGGTCATCGCATTGCTATTAAATTCCTCATTTATATATTTATACCAACAGCAAATGTAAATATTAACTATTTAGTATAATATTATAGAGCTAGATCATTACTGTAGAAATATTTCCCCTCATAGGTTAAAGGAAAAGAACATGAATTTTTCGAGACCTACTACCATTTAATTACTCTCTGGAATTAGATAATTATTGCGTTAAAACATAAGTAGTATCTCTTTACAATTAAAGCTCAAAAAATTGTACTAATATAATTATTTGCTAATAACACTGAAACTATTGATTTTATACAAATATATTTCAAATAAAAGTTTATTATTTTTAATAGTTATAGAATTTTACAACGATACGTTATTTAGTATCTTAAATAGTTGCTGGGATAAGGAACTTTCCGCTTCTGTAAAGTAACCTAAGAGTCATTTTACTAGGAAAATTATAATAACCATTTTGTTTATAATATTAATCAGCAACTAGATAAGAATTTTAATCTAAATCGCTAGATCCGATTTTGAGAAAGGATTTTATCTATTTTCGCCCTTTATTAAACTATGCCGTGGCTACAAACTATCTTCGCCACCAACCTCCACCACCTAAAAAAGGTTTATACACACTTACCCCATTTTACCGGGAAACCAGCGACTTGTATGGATCCTCCACGGACGTCAACATAGAACACTGTTCATCGTTCAAGTTGCACGAGAAAACCAGAATGCCATTTGATCCAGCTCGTTTGTCTCCGAGTTGAGGACGCTGCGCAGGCGCTAAAACTTGGGGAAAGAGGCGCCCTGTGCTATCACGTGTGTCTCCCTACCCCCTCATAGTCATCCTCTCAACGTTGTGCGCATGCGTCGATGAGAGAACCACACTCTAACTAGCTGATGATGACTTCATTATACATTAAATACCTCCCTACCCCCTTTTTTCCCCACTGTTCTAAATTAAATATAAGCAAGTACCCAGAATAAAGCACTCACTTTTTAATGTTAATAGCAATCAGGAACTTACCTAAATGTAAGTTATCGTTATTTTGGAGATTTTTTATATATCTTTTATTGAAAACTAGGCTTTGGATAAATTTGGTTAAAATCATGTAGGGATTCAATATGGTCGTTTATGGATATATATATATATATATATATATATATATATTATATATATATATATATAACTAAATTTAATTTATATTTGTTTTGGGTAATGACATTTTTTGTTCTTAAACCTTTTGAATCCGATTTGGGATGATTATTTTTCGAGTCAATTTTGTTCTACTTGATCTTTGAGCACTATAGTGCACTTTAATTCTGTTTCTAGACACGCAATTTTGAAATAAGTCCATGCGTTGATTAATATATTTTTTGTAATAATTATTTTATATTTAATGTTATTGGGGAACACTTTAGATATTTTGATTAACATTAGGTGCATATCTACTCTAGTTATGTTATAAAAGTATGTTAAATGTTGCTAAATGCGATGATCACTATTTTTGAATATGTTTAGTAGACATACATATTTATATATATGACTGTAAATGATTTTGACCTGTATAATGGATTTTGTCTAATATTGTGCACTGTTCGCTATCGCTAGAGATTATATTGTTTTCCTTTCTGAGGCTTATTTTATCATCTGAGAATATAACTGGCCTTGAGGCCTATGTTGATTCTATGTTATTTGCTTTGAATTAATATTTGGCAATACCTTAACTCCCACGACGTTATTTGTCAAATGTAATGTTAAGATAGCTTGGTCAGGATACCTGGGCTTAGCTTATTTGAAATTAGGACAAATAAAGTTCCCTGGTGATAAACATTCTATTATTCTTTGTGTCGCAACCTTTTCACTGTGGCTGGTTTCTTGAGCGTGCGTGGTACGTACGTTCTACTCCTAGTATGCTGAGTGCTTAGTGAAAATTATTGGTTTTATAAATATATGGTTCAATTAAAATATTTTTATCATAAATACACCTACATAGTTGCTACGAAAAGTAATTTCATATCTTAAATAGTTTCAGAGATGTGATCAAAAATGAGAATTTACACATCAGATCGAAACCCGTAAAGTCATTTTGTCAAAAAATGAGAGTAGCCATTTTATTTATCATATTGATCAATTCCTAGAAATTAAATCTAATCAAAATAGTTAGAGCTAATTTTGAGAAAATCTATTTTTTCTTTTTTCGCCCTTTGGTAAACTACCCTTAATTTTAGGGTTAGATAGCAAATTACAAAACTCCCTCAGGGCAACCCCATGAAAACCCTAAATACCAAGTTTAAGCCCAATTAGTGAAATAGCTTAGGCTCTAGCCCAAAGTACAGACAGACAGACAGAAATTCAAAAGCCACATTTTCGGACTCGGTGAGTCATTACACGTCTAAATTAATCAAAATCTTGAGTTCAATATTTTTATGATCACAATACTTTCTCTACCTGTAAGCTAGCGAGAAAGTAAAAAAGATGATTCTTTAACACTAATATCCTGCATGAAGAATAACTTATTTCACATATTTTATAACAAACTTACCTAATATTCAACATGTTAAGTCAGGGATCTATGCTACTTGATTAGATATAGCTAAGGAATAAATAAATATACTTAACATATAAAAACTCCAAGAAGGACCAATGACCGAGCTAATATTGTGTTTTTAGAAAGTGGTGTTGCTACGTTGTGTATCTCAATCCACTTTACAGGGATTAGATAACTTCCACGTGAATTAGAGTGACAATCGTTCGTAATGTTCAAATGCCAGTCCTTCAGGACAGGAATAATACAATTTGTTGAAACCCTAACTTTGTATATCAACCAATGAAAACTTATAGATTTTATAATTAGTGTTGTTTTATTTTTTTCATTAACATAAACAAAACAAGCCGAACACGTGATCGTATACACCATAGTAGCCAATTGTGTATAGCTGAGATCACCATCTTCTCACTCAATACATTGAATAGCTTCTAGCTAAACGTGTTGATAGACAAGTTGAAGATTGTCGAAAGGGCATGGAGACTTGAAGGATATCACTATTGCTAGATTAGAACTAATCAGTACAAACACGTTTAGTGAGGAATCACTCAGATAAATCTAAATACTGTAGTTCTTCAAAATCTAGAAATAGAACAGGTCTTCCTATGTTGATGCACATCTTTTACGCTTACATTTATTTTCTCAACAACATCGATAGTTTTGACAATTTTACTGTTCCTACCCTGACGTTTCGGTTCTACAACAGGCTCTGTAGATGAAGGGTTGATACCAGCATCTTACTTGTCTTTACCACCATAGAAACAGGAGAAAAGGTCAACATTGTCGTATTTTTTCATTCATTAATCAGATCGATAATGCGAAACAGAGAAGGAATGACCAAGCTCGTATCGTTCCACATCGTACTCTTGGTTGGATCCCAAACGTCCTGGCCGATTAAACTAAACACTCTTAAACCATTCATAGAGCAGTTGTACATTTTCTGTAGCACATGTGTAGGGGGTACAGATATAACTAGTTCACTTTTCAGGGCTACATTCATCTTTAAGATTTTTCAAGGTGGGACAACCAATATTTCCCAACTCGTGGAAGTTGTAATCGTTACTGTTGTCAACAACATTTTGAAGTCAAGCTATCTTCCCCACAACTTTGGCATGGATCATAGGTTTATTGTAAATGGTTTTTCTCTTTCTAGACGTGAATCTATGAGAATGTCGAGTTTGGAGTAGGGAAAATTTGCTACTATCTAGTCAAGTCCATGATAGATTGTCGCCACCCATTTGACGTGCCTCTTACTCCATCGAGAGAGAATGCCTATTTCAAATGGGGATGGGGGCTGACTTAATCAGAAATGAAAGTTTGGGCAAGTTTATGAATGATGGCTACTTTCTTGAACAGGAAGAACTTGTCCTCACTCATGAGCCCTTGCACGTCGATAACATACTGTATTCGGAAGCAGTGCTCACTATCCATTTATGTAGATATCTTTCTTAAGTGACTTCGGGAAGGGTTTTATCGAACCACCCGATCGTGTATGATTAAACAGAATGCTTTTGTTTCTGCTGAAATATTTACTTCTGTCTCAAACGTGAAATTACTTGTTATATTATAATTCTTGAGAGTGACTGGCATTGATCACAATGATGGGGGTGCGAGATTTTAAATGGGAATATGACTGAATTCAGGTGTAACATTACGTGGTATAATGTTACAACTAGACCCCACCCCATACTGACGTAAATAGATGTATCGCAACAAATCTTACTACCCGCTCTAATAAATTCAACTCAATTAGGATCCCTACAATAGTATTTTTCTCTGTTGTAGTTCTTGTAGGCTAAGAAGACATAGTAAAAAACAATGCTTGACAATATATTTCATTACTCAATCCAATTCTAAGTATTAATTTGTTCATGTACTTACAATAATAATCTGCTCACAATAGAATCCTGCAAGGCTGGCCGGCACCTGGAATCCTAGATTAGCGAGTGGGTCAAGGGAGATTCAGTGGGTCAACAAAGCGTCCCGGCACTCCGACTGTACTAGCGAGAAATGAGCCGTGAACTATCAACGCCAACTAGGGACAACTATGTACCTGACCCCTGACGGTTGGAAGAGAAACCTCCTTCAAAACATCGGGTGATGAGAGGTATTCACTGATATTCCAATGGAGCAAGCGGAATCAACAATGGTCTACATGACTGTTTCAAGGCATCGTTGACGTCACCATGCATGTGTTTGTGTACTCCCACCTCCCCTCCAGCACAACGAAATCCCTATATAATGGCTGTGTAAGCATGCCATTATCGACTATCTTACGATCAACGATCGACGACAGACCATTGTCATGGACCTGGACAATGGCTGGAGAAACTTGTAAAATGTATCAAATCGTCGCTTAGACGAGTGGAGTAATGGACTCTAACTTCTTTTTCGATTCTAAACTTCTTGTATATAATAATTTAATCTTCAGTTTCAAAATCTAACGTATTAATATAATGATCGTCAATTTTTCTAAACACTCTACCTTTGTTATGTCGCCACTCGGGCGCTGGAACTTTCGCTTATATATTTATTCTCGTAAATATCCTCAGTTATGTGCTGATTAGAAGTTTGACAAGTTAGTATTAAATTGTTTGGAATTGTAGTGTATTCTAACTCTTTTTCTGATCATCGAAGTTACTTTTCATATTTTAAATTATGGTTTGAATTAATGTAACGTGATGTAACATTTCTTATTGGAATTTGAACTAGGATGACTTTAATCTTTTGCTCCTTTACATTTCTATTTTGTAACGTAAGTTCTATTTGAACGGTTAAAGTCTTGTTTATTCATGGAATTGTTTGTTCCATATTCTAAGTCAGATCGGATAGTCCCATGGGAATTTGGCTTAGGTCTGGTAGTCAAACTCTCACGTTTTGTAAACTCTGTTGTGTGGTCGTCAAACTTAAGTAACATTATATTTATGATATCGTTTTCTGTGAATTACGAAACCTTTGGAACCATATCAAGGTGCCCATTAGGTCCTTATAATTTTGTATCGCATTTAAATATATACGCTATTGTATTGTCTCTTATAGACTAGACTATCAATATTATGATGGATTTCATATTTCCTTTTGTTAATACACTTGCGCAACTTTAATGAAAATAAAGTTGTTTGCTTCGAGCATAATTTCCAACAGAACTCATTATGATGTAATGAGACCATATATATTTATCTGCGCTCTTGTCATTTAAATGAATAAACTGCTCATATTGTTGAATCTATATATTTTTTATAATTTCCATTTATCATGTATGTTAGGTTCATCCTCTCCCTTTTATTATTTTCTATGGTCGGGTAATAATAGGAAACCGAGAGGGTGTTACACAGGTAGAATTTTGTGTTACGTAAATAACAATGATTGAAAAAAACCTTCTATCTGTAGCCGTTGTATTGCTGCATCCAGCATGAAGAAAGGAAATGAAGGTTTTTTCCAGAAGCCTTGACGTTTTTACAGTCCAGTCGTGCTTATTAGAGGTAGGTACGTTAGGGTACTCCTACAATTCCCAGGTACAAAAGGATGGATCGATTATTCTTATACTCTTGATGAAATTAAGCAGGTTGAGACGATAAAAATCGTTAGTTCTTAAATGTGGTACAAGCCGAAATATTTTACTTAGTTCAATTCTGGAAAGCATCTCTGCAGTGGTAGGCGCTGCTCACTGTAGAACGTTGTTGTCAGTGATTAAACGAAAAAGTTCTTGTTTCGCATTGATTGGTAGTCGGAAATAGACTTCAACGATTCCTATTACATGACGTAAAGGGATGCATACATCAAATATACCCGTTTAAGCGTGAAAATTTACTCCTTCAGCCCCACGTTTTCAAGATAATTATGCTCTCAATTTCGTATGTATTGATAGTTTTTAATTCGGTTGAAATGCCTACATCTCTTAGTTGATCAATCTTCACCCCATCAAACTCATAGGTGATTCTTGAAAAGAGATGGATTATTCCATTATTAACAATTCTTGAAGTACTTCTAGGCTTCACCGTATTCAGAAGTAGTCAACCTTGGATATGTATAAGCAAATGGTGTGGTAGCGTAGCCTTGTTGTTGAATAAATATCGTAAGTAATTTCCGCCAGTTAATGTATCTGTACCATAATATATGATAGGACTGATCTTGGAAACTAGTTAATGCCTAGTAGAAAGCGACAGGTTCTTTAAAGTTTAGTACATCTACAAACTTTTCCATCATACTGCCTAATCGCCAGAAAAAGAGTTTATGGCGTGGTGCTAACTCTTTGACATATCTTCTCTTAATGTAGCAAAATAGCGGGAGTCATTCTTTTTCTTATCTAGAACGAGCACCATCACTGACTCGTTTCAGATGCAGAAGAAGCGATATGGTTTCGTTCATAAGTTGATAGTATCTCCTATTTCATCAACTAGTGTCAGTCTCATACTCGTTTAATTACTGTAAGAAAAGGTGTATGATGTTACTCAGTGCTTTCCACGATCTTATATCTGTGAGGGACAGTCATTTCTGTATTCATGCAAAGTATGACTCAGTTATACGTTGACATAAGATCTACAGGTGATGCTGCATTCCACGCGGATAGTGCTTACATGTAGGATATTTACAATATTGGTCAAGATGTGCATCTTCCCTCCAGGCAGATTGACATTATCATGACCTAGCAGAGTGCCGAAAGTAAAGTCAATATATTTTGCACATGTTATATGATTCTTTAAAGTGGTGGGATCACTGATGATTGAGAATTTTACACTAGCATTCATCTCATGGCATGGATACTAGTCTAACACCTCCAACTCCTAGGTACCTGACGGTATGCTATGCTCTTTCCTTCCACAGTATAATTTCTGATTACGCGTTTCAATGTTCGGTATAGAATTGAACGTAGCAGGATTGATCAAGCTGACAAGTCATTACTCTTAACGGTTTTACTCTCCCAATATGATGTGCATAAAATAATTCTTCGTCAGGTTGAGCTCTAACCTGTCAATGTTAGTGTCACAGACATGTTTACTCATTTCAATTATTGATTTGTTATTTATTTTTCGGAACACTTTACTTTGGTTAACACAGAATACAGTACCAATGTCTTGATAGCACGTGTGATAATAGATTATAGGAATGGCTTGAGGAACTGTACAGGTTCAAGAGGATGTCTTATATTACTGTTAGAAACAGAACTCAAGTTGGCATCGGAAAACATTGTTTTGCGATGCTTAGAGACTTTTGAAAACAAGATTAGGATTTTTATTGTTGAAGTGGTAGATTGTATTACATTTGAAGATTTGATATTTAATGTTCTCTGTATTGTGATTTTTCTGTATTCAAATAAACTATATTCATTTTCTATATCAATTTGTACATAGCATCTGGCAAACCGTGACAGAACTTAGTCGGAAAAATAGTGATATTAACAGTTTGAATAGGAAACGTGGTGTATATCGCAGAACTTTTACAAAAGCAACAAATTCACTACAAGCGTTGCTGGAGATGGAAGAAATGGATATAATCGCGATCCAAGGAATGTATACGTTGTTGAAGAAAAGGATAACCTCGTACACAGTTTGGATCAGGAGATCTTCCAACACCTCATAGAGACAGAAGTGACCGAAGAAGACCTGATCAATGAGGTAGAGGTAGTGGACGACTATAAACCGTCACCCGAGAAGGCAAGTGTTCTATGTTAAATTATTCACTTTTGTGTAAAAGAGCATTGAAGTTTGACCTTGTGTATAAAACCAAGTTACTAGATGACAACTCTAGTTTGTTCTCAAGTAATTATATATATTAGTCTCAATTTCACGAGGGAATCATATGCATTTAAATAAACGTAAACACCAAATATCTCAAATTTAACAATTTTGGAGATAAACGCTTGCATTCTCGGGTAACGAAACGTAAGTTAGCATCCGCAGTTTCCGATGCTATTTGGGAAAATGAACATGAAAATGATGCTCAGTCATCTGTAAGTACTAACCACAATTTAAGAAGTAAATATCGTCTTCCAAATATTGGACTTCGTAAATTCAGTGGAAATTTACGAGATTGTTTGGGTTTTTGGAACCAATTTCTGAAGATGGACTAGGATCAGGAGTTAGATAATGCAGACAAATATGAATATCTTATCCTATCAACTGTACCCAATTCCAAAGCCCGTGATATTGTCGACATTTTCCCGGCCACTGGAGATAACTATCCCAAAGCCATACATAAACTTAAATCACGCTTTGGTAAATATTCCTTATTGGTAGAGGTTTACACCATAGAATTATTATCACTAATGAATGCCAACAACGTTCCTGTTGTCTCTTCTCTGCCATGATAAAATCGAAATTCACCTTAGTGCTTTGGAGAGTCTAAAGGTAACTTCAGAGAAATATGCTGCGATGTTGTTGCCTATGATATAATCGTGGTTTACTACATATATGTTAGCGCTTGTCAGAGAAGTGGTGGAGGAAAAGAAAAGGAGCCTGAATAACGTCTTCAGAGTTTATGAAGTTCCTGGAGAATGAAGTAGAAGGGGAGGAGAGGATCAAGATTGCTGTCAAAACTCCACCTAAAGGTACCATCAATGTTAACCCTGAGAAGTCAAAAGGTAGTAAGAAAGATTCTGATGTTACAATGAAGATACATTAACCTTCAGCAGCTGCTTTGTGTAGTGTAGTCCTCTGATACATGTATATTTTGTGATAGGTCTCGTGTTAGTGACAGCTGCTTCTTAGCAAAGAAGATGGTTTTAAGGGAAGAATCTACCTTTTGAAAGATTAGAAAGCATGTTTTCTTTGTTTGAAGACTGGTCATATTTAAAAAATGTGCAGAACTAAGTTAAAATGTTATTTCTGTAGTAAAATACACAACAGTCTAATATGTCAAGACTCAAAGCATGCTTCTAATATGAAACTTCAGTCTCATTCTTTGATTTCCAATGAAAAGGAGAGTAGCAGTGGTTCGCCGAATGTGATTTTACAAACTTTGAAGGTTGGGTTAGTTCGAGACACCTCTGTTGTAGAGACCAGGGCAATGCTTGATACTGGAAGTCGAATATTTTATATTTCTTGACTCAGTAGCAGTAAAGTTAGGTTATTCTTGTCATCGCACTGAAACACTACAACATTCACTGTTTGTTAGTGTAGTTACCGAAGAAATACGACATTCATGCTATAGGATATTTTTGGAAAGTTGGAGAAACCTTATGCATGCAATTTTGATGTCTTAGGGGAACAAGTGATCATAGAGTATAGTTATTTTCCAAAGGGTTCGTGGTTGAAGGAATTTAACGCAAAAAAATACAGATCAATGATAATTAAGGTCCCATTGAGCTATTAATAAGAGCTGATGTATCTGGAAAGTTAATAACAAGACAAACATGTAGACTAAGCAACGGTCTTGTTTGTATTGAGACCCTGCTTGGATGGACCATAATGGTCAAAGCAGTTTCCAGTGATTATTCTGCTACGACCAACCTTGTTACCTCTCTCTATATCAGAGATATTTCTGTGTAAAACATGTGGGAGCTAGATGTACTTGGCATCAGTGATCCTGTCTTAAGAAAAACTAAAGATGAAGTAAAAGAATCAACAATGGAACATTTCGTACGAACTGTATGTATAAATGAAGAAAACAGGTATGAAGTTCATTTGCCTTGGAAGGACAATCAGCCGTTTTTTACATCCAATAAGGTCATGGATGAGAAAAGGCTACTAAACACCGACAAGAAATTGAAAACCCTTGGACTACGTGAGAAGTATGGTAGTATTTTTACTCAGTGGGAAAAGTACAAGATTATTGAACCTTCTTCAGAGGATGGGAGTTTCAAACATTATCTATCTTGTCGCGCTGTAGGGAAGGAGACAAGTGCGACCCCGCCCATGCACCCTGTATTTGATGCCTCAGTAAAGGAGTTTGGAACCCCTTCTCTAAATGATTGTTTGTATGATGGTCCCAACCTAATTGATTTGTTCCCGGCTATCCTTCATAGATTCAGGGAGAGTAAAATAGGAATTGTTGCAAAAATTGAAAACGTTATCCATGAAGAAAATAGGAACTATCTCTGTTTTATGTGGTGGAATGAAGCTGAGCATATCTATGAGATCTTCAGACACGCAAGAGTGGTATTTGGCTTAACCTGTAGTCCTTCCTCTTGGTGGCAGTTTTGGAGTATCATTTGAAAAAATATTTACAAAAAACCCGTTTCAATCCCCTGTTCATTAAGAGACTTCTACAGAAATTCTATGTAGAAAACATTGTCACGAGCATTGACAGTGAATTAGAAGTAGATCAGTTTATCCAGCAATCTAGTGAGATCTTATCTGAAGGCATATTTAATTTGAGAGAATGGCAATTCACGCAAGATGAGGGAAAATCTACACTCTCGCTTCTGTCTTAGGAATGTTGTGGGATCGGCAAGATGATACGTTGCTTCTAAATGTGGACTTTTTGAATAGGTGTAATGTAGGGGAAGTGACAAAAATGAAAATTTTGTCTCTTGTGCAAAGCATTTTCGATCCTGTGGGAGTGACCTGTCCCGTTACTCTATATAAATTGTTGATTCAGAGGACCTGAAAGACTCACATTGGATAGGATACAGTAGTAGATGAAAAATCCAAAGCCTAGTTTTTCATCTCGATAAAGGATCTGCTTCTATTGGTGGAAATCAAGATTCATCGGTTTGGAAGAAGTGATCATGTACAAATTATGTCTTCTGTGACGCCAGTCAACATGCTTATGTGGCAGTTGTTTTCGTTAGATGTGAATCCAGTGATCATCACAAAAGTGATGCAGTTATGTGAAGCAATATCGCACGTAGCCCCCTCATAGAAATAACTATCCCTAAATTATAATGGTTAGCAACTACAATTGGTGCGAGGTTGCTAAAAGGTGTGCTGGAATCTACTTGTTTGAAGGTTCTTGATTTTTTATGGTCGGATTCTTCTACAGTGCTGGCTTGGATTTGTAGGAATGATAACTGATCTGTTTTTGTAAGAAATCGGGTGAATGAGATCAAGAACTTGACTGATCCCAGTATTTGGAGACATATTCCAGGTTCAATGAATCAAGCTGATTTGCCAACACGTGAATGTTCTGTTTCTCTGCTGGTGGATTCCTGATGGTGGGAGGGTCCTGCCTGGTTACATGAATCACCAAACTGTTGGCCTCGAGTAGAACCTGTGTATGACGAAAAAGACATATCTTAGGAGATGAAGAAAACTCCAGTGAATTCTCTTACTATAGTCGATGAAGCTTCACCGTGGTATGAAAGATATGTTTCCAGTTTTCGAAGAATAGTTCGTTTAATTGCATGGATTCTTCGTTTCTGGATGAATTGTCTAGGACGAGAGAAAATTTCACAAGAAAATCTGGAAGCTAGTGAGCTAGAGAAGGCTGAAAATAGACCCATTAGTTTCATTCAAAAGGAAAGTTTTCATATGCCAACTGATAAACGATTAACCTTGTTAAATCCTTTTGTGGAAGACGGTGTCTTCCGATTTAAAACAAGACTATTTCTTAGAGAAGATTTGAAACTGTTCAGATTTCGTATGATGATCCCAACGCACCATGTTGTTGTTTCCCTTCTCATTATGGAAGAGCATGTGAAACAAAATCATATTGGCGTGAAACTTCTTCTTAATTACCTAAGACAACGTTTCTGGATTATTGGTGGGAGGATAACTGTGAGAAAAATTATAAGCCATCGTGTCAGATGCCACAGGCATGAGGGAAAACATTCTTCAACTCCTTTACTCCTCAACAGAATAAGAGAGGCATCTGTGTTTGAAGTAATATGGGTTGACTTGTTGGGTACTCTGTTTCTGAGAGATGAGTTTAAAGTATGGATTGTAGTTTTCACCTGTGCTGTCTACTGCGCAGTGCATCTATATTTAAGTATTTCACTCTCCACCGAAGCTTTCCTACAAGTTGTCCAGCGTTTTGTAACTCAAAGAGGGCGTCCTTCTGTTATCTACTCTGACAATGGCACCAACTTCACCGGTGCCAATAACGCTTTTCAAACACTTGATTGAGAAAAGATTTATAAACATAGCTCGTTTGAACGTATATCTTAAAAATTTAACACTTCTAGTTCTCCATGGTGGGTAGGATTCTGGGAAAGGTTAATAAGATTAATAAAACAACTTTTGAAGCTAGTTTTAGGCAAGGCTGCCTAAATTTCCAAGAAATTCTTACTCTCCTCTGCAGTATAGAAGCTGACATTAACTCTAGATCACTGCCATAACTGGAAGAATATTGTAACGATTTAAGTCCTCTTACCCCAGCTTGTTTTTTACAAGAAATAAAGGATATTGGAGTTCCAGAATGTGATGCCTTGGATGCTAAAAGTCTGAACCGACGAAACGATCATCTTCTGAATCTAAGAAATGAATTAAAGAAGAGATTTCAGCAAGGGTATTTGGGACATTTGGCACTTAGTGAACGAAACAAGTCCACTACTTTGTTCAAGATTGGTGATCTAGTCTTAGTTGGACGGTTCCAGAAAGATGGAATGGCCCCTGGGAAAAATTGTAGAGTGGTTTCCTGGATCCGATAGCCTAACAAGAATCGTGACTACTAAAGGTGTAATTCTGAGACCAATACAGCGACTCTACCCACTAGAGGTTCTTGATGATAGATGTGGAGCACTGAGGACTTCTTTCAAGGAAAGAGAGTAGATTCTCCAGAAGATAATTCTAGAAATTAAGTACATTCCCGAAGACCACACGTTCTAGCAGAAGAGTCAACGTCCTCACGATATACCGATTAGTTGAGAATGTCCATCCTCAAAAGTGTGAGATTGTTAAAACTGAACTAAAGTTGGCATTAGATTTTTTTTTTTCGTTTCTTAGAAACTTTTGAAAACAATGTAGCATGTCACTTAATTCAAATGACATCTACAAACTGTAATCTTCACCAAATGATAAAATAATATAAAGGACTCTGAAGATGTGAATTAAAACTGATACATTCCAAAATAATATCATTTGTGTTTTACTCATATCACGTGAATGTTTCCGGATTAGATTACCATGCTTTCACCAACTGTTCTGCAAATATGGCGGAGTTGTAGACGTGACAGTTTCAACGGAAGTATAAGCCATTGAACTCAACATTGAATAAAGACCTGCATATCGCTGGTCTGATGCCGCGAACTACGAAAACTGCTCCCCTAGCGGACTTCCTTGGCACCTTCTTTCTCCACTGCTCCAAACCTTCCTTTCCCCCTTTGCCTTTCCTTTTTCCCTTATTTTTTATGCCCAATTTGCTAGTCAGAAGAAGAGTATATAATGGGAAAACCCTAGATTCACGAAATCGTAGTTCATTGTTGGATATGCTCGAAGGAGGAGACTCTTTGGCTCAGTAGTAGAGCACTGGTCTCGTAAACCAGGGGCCGTGATTTCAACTGAGCAGAGTGTTGCAGTTGCTACCGCTCCAAATAACATAGGTAGGTAGGGGAACATATTTCATAAGTATAAAAGAATTGAATAGGTACTAAAATAGATTTATTACACAAATAACATTAAAAGGTATATGGAGTTACAAAATTTGATAAGGCTTAACAACTCCAAAAACTAGGAACTACCCATAGCACTGGAAAAGAATGTGTCCTAGACGACACGGAAACAGTCAAATTGAAATTAAGTTGATAGGGGATATTAGATTGCAAGACAGCCAGCGTATCTCCAGACTTCCACCAGAAAGATCTAATAAGAAACATGGAGAGTTAGCAACAGATAAAGCAAACCGGCTAATCCTATAGTTTTAGAGTTACCAAGTTACATGTCGGCCAAGCTACCTAGCTTGACTAGACAAAGGAACGACATCCAAAATAATAAACAGTAAGATGACCAAAGGTCAAATACACTAGTTTATGACTAACAAACAGGTGTCCATACAAAATTGTAAGTATGGCTGGTCTATTCCAGAGAGTACTGCCAGAGCACTCTTGGGTATTCGTCCAATCTAGTACACACCAACATTAAGTATATAGACAAAAAAGCGCCAATCAAGAGGCGAAAGAAAATACTATCTGTGCGGGCCACCATACAAATTTAACCGTGTTCCGAACTTTGCACACCTAAAATAGTAACACAGAAAAAAGGGTGGCAATAAGAATGCTGTGAGATACTGAGCAAGCCAAGCCTTCAAATAAAGGCATTAGACAACCTGCTTGTAGTCATACAAAATTTGAACACGTGAACATGACGTTCACGGCGCAATGACATATAATGAGGTCATAAGAACTTGGTAACATAATTATCATTCCAACAAATTAAACTAAGTCCGAAGGATATAGAAAACACAGTATTCTGGACTATCTCAACAAGTGTGAAGGACTTGGAAATTTGCAGAATACTTGGATCAATAAACAAGATTCCCTCGGCATCAAGGCAGTGACTCCCACGTCCCAACCATCACGGTCAGCAGTATCTTCTTGAGGTGCTGGAGCAGAGGTTCCTTCTTCGAGGATACCCAACAATAAACTACAATTCCGTGAACCTAAGGGTCACCTTTTAAATCAGTTAAAAAAGAAAGGGGTACAATTCGTCTGGGGAGAGGACCAAAAAACCGCTTTTTCTAAACTTAAACTAAACCTAGTGTTCCCTAAGATGCTGAGAGTGCCCAATTTTTCGGGTCCCTTTGACTTAGGTAGACGCATCATCTTATGCCCTTGGAGCTGTCCTATCTCAGCGATGTACTGAAGGCTTGCTTCCGGTAGCTTTTACGAGCAAATCATTGAATAAGGCTCTAAAGAAGTACAGTCCGTATTAAAAGTAATGTCTTGCGTGCTTGTTTGATATCGAGAACTTTGCTGATTATCTAGAACAACGTGAGTTCATACTGTATACGGATAATAGTGTCTTATCATGGATGTTTAATCATCCTAAGCAATTATGGAAGATTGGCCGTTGGGTTTTAAGGTTATCTCAATTCAAATTTACCATTGTACATGTCTCGGGGAAAGATAACGTAGTTGCCGATGTTTTGTCACACATCAACAAGGAAGTGTACCCGATACTAGCTTGCCCTAGTCCATCTAATATCAATGTCATTAGTACTATCCCAGGATCTTTTGTGTCCTTAGTGCAACATCAACTAGAAGATACCTATTGTAGGGATATTATTGATCGCTTAGGCAGAGGTGATATTGTTGAAAAGTTTATTATACATAGAGATCTGTTATGCATGCGGGGTAAGAACTGTAACAGGCTAAACTGCTTTAGCCCCGTTCAAAAGTAGCGAATGAAAAAGAACGCATATTCTGTTAGTGCCTGCATATTATCAAAAGTAACAATAACAAACTAATGTTAAATGCCTCGCCCATAATATATGTCTCTGTTTACATACCTATTGCGCCGAGTCAACCTCAGAGTTCGGTGCCCCAGCTATTAACACAACACAGAAAGAAAGCGAGGAGAGCTCCGCTTTCGACCACGATTTCAAACCAACTAACTGCTTCATGGCGGCCTACGACCAGCGTGAGTCGACCGTCTAGAAGCTTCGGGAAGATCCCCCTTAGCCTCCTAGAAGCTCCGGGAAGATCCCCTTCCCTTCCTACGCACCAATTCACCACGTGGGCTCTGCCAACTATATATTCGCCTGCTTGCTTGAAGAAGGGCAGAACACGTCAGGAGACGATTGGGAAACCTCCACCACGCTAACAGGCCACGCGTTTACATCTGGTCTACGTAATCTACATAATCTACATTGGACCTGCGGTCAAGGGAATGGGTCCCTTGGACAGAAGGAAGTCGCAGGGCCAACCTAATTCAAGGGCTTGATCTCTCGAGTAAACTCCAAGTTTAAAACTCAACTGTTAGGTTTAGTCAATGTCCTCGCAGGATAGTTGTATAATTAATCATTAGAGATAGAGATGAGGAATATAACGTGTCTATTCTGAGACGCGGTTATGATATCATTGATGACTAGTTATATAGGATAGGCTGAGAGTAGACTCTCCCTTATTAGGAAAGCAAGGTACTTATACACTTGCGGTGTAGCGCGCCTCTCGCGCCCTAGAGACTGGTCCTTTGGCCAGGCTCACGTTGGGATGTTAATCCACGGCACGTACTATGTGACCATAGGTGCCTTATTGTGGTAGCTTGCCATATGGAGCTTGTTATATGGAGGCCGCAGATTCAGGCCTAATTGGGTTTACAAGTCATGGCCTATATTTGAGTTGGGTAGTTAACCAATGGGTCGCATGTTCTATCCATGATTGGCCCGTGGTTGATTCTTAGATTTAATTTTGTAACTCTTTTTAAGAGTACACTGGACGTGAGTCGCCTTTGCCCCTCGGGCGCGGTTGCGGCAGTCATTAGTTTCTTATTTAAGTAAGGTTGTACTGGTCACCCTTCAGATGCTCAACCAGTGGGACGCGTCCCTTCCAGGACTATCCCGTATGTGTTGTATATTCAAGTACGTCAGTTTTTACCCTGTGTAAAGGTTGTAGCTGTTGTGCAGGGCTCTCTAATATAACAGAACTAGAACTTGCCTGATGTACGAACTAACCTTGCCTACGCGGCCAACTTACCTAGTTTATAGTATTGTTTATTACGTAGCTTTGTAGTCTGCGTTGTTATCGGGACGCCTCACGCCCCCAGTTGTCCTAGGCTTAGGCACGCTGCCACTTATCATTGTAAGTTATATATGACAAAGTACTTGATGAGATTTAGTGCTATATGCTTATATGTCCTTTGGTCTTGTATATTATATCATTAAATTGCATTAACTCCAACCTTCTCTTGTTTTCATCATTTGTAATAACTCACCTGTTTGTGCACCCCCCCGGTGCAGAACCACAAAGGTAGAACAATTTTTGTTCTAATTAAAATAAGGGAGGTGATACTTAGATAGATATTTTCACAATTCCACCTTTGGAGGCCAATTGAGGATTTTCAAAATACATCGTAAGATTGCTCAGGAGTTTTTTTGACCCAATATGTACCAGGATTAGATAGTGTGATGATGGTTTTGGAGTCAAATTTCCACAGAAAACGCGTTGTGGGTTGCACGCTGAAGATGTTGCTTATGACCCGTGGGAAACTGTGTTTGTTGACTTTGTAGGTCCCATCACTCGTTCTACTAATGGGAATACCTATGTACTAAATCTCATTGATGATTTTTCTAAGTTTGCTGTTATTATTCCCATGAAAGTTTCCAACACAGTTAGAGCTTTGTCTGATAGAGTGTGGGCGATTTTTGGTGCCTCCAGAAAGTTAGTAAATGATAATGGACCCTGTTTTAGATCCAAGAATTTTCATGACATATGTTTTGAGTGGGGAACAAAAAATGTTACTATTAGTCCTTACAACCCTGCCCCTAATCAGGTAGAGAGATTTAACAGAAACCTAAACATTGCTTTGACCATTTACCATGGTAGTTCTCAACCTCACTGGGACAAGGAGTTAAATTTTTTATATTTTGCTTTTAGCTTGGCTATTCATGAGTCTACGAGAATTACCCTTTTCTCTTTATTACTTGGCAGAGAATTGTGTCATCCTTTGTTGGCTATTTGGGCTATGACCCTCTGGTTGGGGATTGTGGGACCTCCTCTTATTATGAAAGCTGTAAGCTTGCCTTTCATAATTTGTGGAGGTCCAGGGCCAGAGTGGCCGCAGCTTACAACTGCGGACGTTAGCCTATACATGTGTTTGTAAACAACAGTAATGTGTTGCAATTTTCTGTCAAGTTCGGCTTGCCGACAGAATCTCGGATAAGCTCACACCTAAATGAAGCGGTCCCTGGAGGATCAGTTCCTTTTTTACTCCGGTTTCCGTATTGCTTGAACTTGTGGGGGATGAGGGTCAAAGACGTTGGGCTCTTGTGAGACATTTAAAGAAGGTACCATAAGTATTGTATATTTGTATATATTTAATATAGTAAGATAATATAATGTGTTAGGCCAACACAAAATGTAAGGATGTCTTGAAGTTTCTACTAGATCTAGTAGAAAAGAAATAAGTAGAAAAGTAATAAGTAATCCTTAACTGTAAAATGTATAGTATAATGTAAATTAAGATTAATTAAAACTTAATGTTACCAGAATATGCTAAAATATCAAGATGATGGATGGGTAAATATTTTTTGTGTATTGTTTAGTGAGTATAGATACACACACACCCCATTATATATATATGGTACTAAAATTTAAATTGAAAAATATATCAGAACGGTATCCAGTTAGCATCAACTTTGAAAGTAGTTGCTGTTGCAAGATTCTGTTAGAATCTACATCGATAAATAGTTGTCATGACAAAGAGAACTTTTTTAATCCTTTGCCTATAGTATAGGCACGATTTGGATGCAAAGGGAATAACCTTATAGTTAATTATTTTCTGATTGTTGCCCTTGGTTTGTTTGTTAGTTACGAATATTTCTTGTTCGTGAATCTGGGCTAATCTTGCGTGATCTCTCGATCTGACTCTTACTACCTACCCTCCTTTTCCTCTCCTCCTGCATCAGTGCTCTGGGATGGTTGCTAAAGTTCTTCTTCGGACGTCTGGAGGGACGTTGTCTCGTCAAGCCGTATGTCTTCTGTGTAGTTCCTGTCACCTACTCCTAAAAAGGCTTTAGATGGCTGACTCCTCTCCTGAGAGTCCTTGTTCAAAGGGTAGGAGAGTTGTAGCATGTCACTTAATTCAAATAACATCTACAAACTGTAATCTGCACCAAATGCTAAAATAATATAAAGAAATCAAAAGAAGAAAATAAAACTGATATATTCTGCAATAATATCATTGTGTTCTACTCACATTATGTGGATGTTCCCGGATTCGATTACCATGCTTTCACCAATGTTCTGCAATATGGCGGAGTAGAAGACGTGACAGTTTCAACGGAAGTATAAGCCTTGAACTCAACATTGAAGAAAGACCTGCATATCGCTGGTCCGATGCCGCGAGCTATGGACACTACTCCCCTAGCGGACTTCCTTGGCACCTTCTTTCTCCATTGCTCCAAACCTCCTTTCCCCCTTTGCCTTTCCTTTTCCTTATTTTTATGCCCAATTTGCTAGTCAGAAGAAGAGTATATAATGGGCAATCCTTAGGTTCACGGAATTTGTAGTTAATTGTTGGATATCTCGAAGAGGAACCTCTGCTCCAGCACCTCAAGAAGATACTGCTGACCGTGATGGTTGGGACGTGGGAGTCACTGCCTTGATGCCGAGGGAATCTTGTTTATTGATCCAAGTATTCTGCAAATTTCCAAGTCCTTCACACTTGTTGAGATAGTCCAGAAGACTGTGTTTTCTATATCCTTCGGACTTAGTTTAATTTGTTGGAATGATAATTATGTTACCAAGTTCTTATGACCTCATTATTGTCATTGCGCCGTGAACGTCATGTTCACGTGTTCAAATTTTGTATGACTACAAGCAGGTTGTCTAATGCCTTTATTTGAAGGCTTGGCTTGCTCAGTATCTCACAGCATTCTTATTGCCACCCTTTTTTCTGTGTTACTATTTTAGGTGTGCAAAGTTCGGAACACGGTTAAGTTTGTATGGTGGCCCGCACAGATAGTATTTTCTTTCGCCTCTTGATTGGCGCTTTTTTTGTCTATATACTTAATGTTGGTGTGTACTAGATTGGACGAATACCCAAGAGTGCTCTGGCAGTACTCTCTGGAATAGACCAGCCATACTACAATTTTGTATGGACACCTGTTTGTTAGTCATAAACTATTGTATTTGACCTTTGGTCATCTTACCGTTTATTATTTTGGATGTCGTTCCTTTGTCTAGTCAAGCTAGGTAGCTTGGCCGACATGTAACTTGGTAACTCTAAAACTATAGGATTAGCCGGTTTGCTTTATCTGTTGCTAACTCTCCATGTTTCTTATTAGATCTTTCTGGTGGAAGTCTGGAGCTACCCTGGCTGTCTTGCAATCTAATATCCCCTATCAACTTAATTTCAATTTGACTGTTTCCGTGTCGTCTAGGACACATTCTTTTCTAGTGCTATGGGTAGTTCCTAGGTTTTTGGAGCTTTTAATCCTTATCAAATTGTGTAACTCCATATACCTTTTAATTTATTTGTGTAATAAATATATTTTTGTACCTATTCAATTCTTTTACACTTATGAGATATGTTCCCCTACCTACCTATGTTATTTAGGAGTGGTAGAATAAGATTATGATTTTTACTGTTGAAGTGGTAGATATTATTACATTTGAAGGTTTGAGAATTAGTGTTCTCTGTATTGTGATTTTTTTTAAATTCAAATAAACCATATTAATTTTTTCTAATCAATTTGTATATAGCAATTAATTATAGTAATCTACCCAATCCTCGTGTCTTTCACATTCACACCAACGTAATCCTTACCACTATTTTTTTTATCATAATTGTTAATAGCGCATTATTTAATCCATGTTATTCCACAATATAAAGCATCTCTTGTGAAAACACCTCTAAGAAATGGAATAATTAATGACTTCACATATTTTAGTATGGTCTTCTAGGTAGCGTCTCAATAATTTTTTGGATATTTTAGTAAATACAGCCTTTTACTCAGTGCGATAACCTCTATTTTACGATTGTGTAGATGAGTCTCACTTTATTGTTTAGAGTATGTCTTTGCACTAGTGACCACCATAGCAAAACTAGCACCTCCCTCAATGAGACCTAAAGCGGTTATCAGATGAAATATAAGTAGAAATCTTCCTTTCCTACGCGTCTTCTAATTCGTAAAACGGGTTGTACGACGCTTGTTCTATGTCTTTGACGATTTCATACTTGTCCTTTCACTAGTCCGGCTCCCATCTTGACATTTGCTTTCATTGAATTGGTTACAACCCATGTGGCAGCTTTCTCTATTAGCTTTGAATCGGATGCAACAACTCTTTTCCTACTTAATGGTGGATGGTGGAATACACATCGTCTCTGTTTAAGATACGATACAATGCTGTCCATATATAAATTTGGTCATCATCTCTAAAAGTATAGGACGGGTGAAAGGCAGATAGAATTTGGCTCTAACCCTTAAGGACATTTTACGTCAGATCCAGACGTCTCGTCAACGTTGATAAGCCAGTCGGAAGGAGTATACCTTTAACAAAGTGTGCATAGTAATGAACAGCTACTTTCTTATAACAATATTAAGGATACATTCTCTAAATGGATAGATGCTCTGATTGACACTGTAATAAGAGAACAAATCACGACCCTTATTTTTGAAAGCATTAGCAGGCATTGTCGTGATACGATCTTCAAAACAATGGTCTGAAGATGGCAATTTAAACATCGTGTATTTTAAGCATACATATTATTTTCATAGTATTTTATCGAGAAATTATCAGAACTCATGCTTTATTAAATAATCGAGAAAGTATTTGTCTAAAAATTGTTTTCACTTCAGTTCGAATAAGTATTCACATATTAATATAATAAAGAAATTGCCATTATAGCAAACGCGTTTATACACAAGTCTTAGTCAGAACTCACAGTCAACAATGCAAGAAGAGAAAACAACATCAATTACCAGGCTTTAATTTAATATTGGTCACCGATAGCTACTGAGCTCTAACGAGCAAAACCATGTGTTATTATGGGTGCATCTGTTATATTATATATATCAATAGGATTAAGGTTTACTTATATTAATATATAGTTAAATTGTTATATAGTGTTTAAAAACCATGTTTAATTGAGTTTACTTACTTGAAATGAGTGTAAATTAATGTTGAAAATTTTAATAAACTGTGTATTTTTTAAATAAAGTTCACTAGTATAAAACATTCACTCTTTATTTAGTAAAATTTATAAGATTAAAATACCTGTAAATTAAATTTAATAAATTCTAAGAAGTAAATTTAACATATCATACTCCTAAATAAAGTTCACTACGTATAAAACATTCACTCCTTTGTTTAGTTAAATTTATAAGATTAAAATACCTGTAAATTAAATTTAATAAATTCTAAGAAGTAAATTTATCACATCATACTCCTAAATAAAGAAAATAAAATAAAAATATTCAAGCTGCTCTCTCTTTCGCACCTACCCTGCGGGTTTTGACCTTGAATTATTGCGAGGGCTGGAAACAAGCAAACTGAATGTTCTTGACCAGTTACTAGTTGCGCGTGTGCGGAAGTAAACTATCGACTGTACTTTCACTGACTAATAAAATCTACACAACCTAAAAGTAAATAATCCAGAAAGCATAGCAATATAACAGGATAATTACAGCATGGACTGGAAGATATGCGGAAGACGTGTCGCTAACATGAGTATCATCTCAGCAAGCTTACAAATTATTGGATTATTTAAGACTAAGTTGTAGAAGTTAGAAGAGTCTATCACACGGTTACAATCGGTTTATCTGTTTATGGGAAGAGACATAATATTGGCCAGTATAATGGGTAACTATCGGTATTACGACACTGATGGATTAGTCCATAAGCAATATCGGATAGCCAATACTACCCTCTGACTCTGTATCCAAACTTTATGTTGACGAGATGACAGGTAGAGGTTTCGTTTACATCTATTTAGATTCTATATATAGCACACATTATTCAAGTCTTTTGAACTTACTTTGACTGGTGTAAATGTCTAAGGGTTCCAAAATATGTGGTGTAGTTTCATCGGTTGTTATAAACTTAAATAACGTTGTTTGTTATTAAACCTTACTCCTGTAAGAATAGCATTTTTCGAGGTATTAAAAAGTGATAAAATATATTTAATGATGGAGAAGAATTCCGCAGTATCTCTAACGCTACATAATATGTAACTATGTCTTATATATGTATAAATATAATGTACACCCCGTTTATCACGCAGGACCTTCATAACCTACACCATGTCGAACGAAGGTATCTGAATCTATAATAAATGCTAGTAAGATTATTAAACGTAAGTATAAACAGCTAAATGATGCACGGCATGAGGCTGAGCTCGAGGCGAATGATACCTTTAAACCTAACATGGTGAAGACTGTCGCTGCAAGATCCGAACATGAAGATGAGAGAAAGGAATATGTCCTACCTGAGAATAATCAAAAAAGCCCGTTGAAGATCCATTTTTACACCCTTTGTGGTCGTTCTGCTATAATTTATGGTGTGCATTATGACGGTAGCATAGCTATGCTTGGGGATACTCGTATCTTGTTCAACGAAGGTGATGAAACTTTGTTTCTAAATAATGTCATGGTGCCTAATATCCGAGGACCTTTGGAATTACTCTTCATAAAGGAACCGAAGCATTATACTGAGGAGGATCTCACCGTATACAAGTCTATGCTTAAAGAAACAAACGCTCATCGGTATAATAATGAACCTTACGCATGTTTCAAGTCATGAGTCAGACCTAAGTATATACGTATAATCGGGCCTATTTTTAAGGAGGAATAAGATTTCAAGGGGGAGGGAATGCTCAAGACTGAGAAAGGAAGAGGGATTGACCTATTGGGACGATACAAATTAGTTGTTTAATCGATTACGTCTCTTACACGCACTATCCTGTGCAGATCACTTTTCTCATGAAAATTAAATTAGCTGTTATAATTACTATGAAGCATTTCTTTCAATCTCCTTTTTCCAATAATCATGAGTGTCAAACAGGATCTTGCGATAAACTACATCATCCAGCAAGACACCGTTTTTCCAGAAGACATGTCAGTATACGAGTACTGAACGAACTTTTACAGGCCATCTGGTCTATATGATGTTCTACTTTAGATAGAAAATAGAATAAAAGTGCCTTCTCACAGTTATTCCAAACGTGCCTGGGCCGTTCCCATCAAGGGTAAGACTGAAAATAACTTTAAGTCAGCTATGGTGCACGTCCTCCAACAAGTGACAGCAAACTGTTTCTCATCTTCAGACGGATAATATAACAGTTTTACAATTCTGATTTCTAGGCTCTCATGAGAAGGAAGAAAATCAATCATTATTCAACGTACGGCAATATCAAGGCCAGTGTTGTAAAACTATTCAATCGAATACTCAAGCAGATGATGTGGACAGAAACTACCGCTAAAGGATCGTATCTATTGATCGACATGAACGGTTATCTACTTAACGGGTATAATGATAAAGTGCAATCATCTATTAAGATGAGACCTATTGATATTAAATATGATCGTCTTCTTCATACCATTTACTGACGATCCAAAACTGTAAACATTACCCCTAAAAGGTCGAAGATTGTCGACATCGTTCGTTTCAGTAAGCATAAGGATGTTTTGATTAATGTTTTTAAGACCAATTTGTCTACAGAACCGTTAAAGTTACACAAAGTCATTGAAACAAATCCTAGGAAGTTATTGTTCGACCATATGAAGAGTTACCCAAGAGCTGAAGAAAATATCACATCTGACGTATATCTTGTGGAGAATATTATAAGACGAAAAGGGAGTAAGGCATAGGTCAAATTGTTTGGTTTCAACTCATTTAACCTCTTTTTTCAGAGTAAATCTATTTATATTGTTTATCCTTTTATTATGTATTTGCTAGGCAAGCTGGCCTTTTCTCTCTCTTTCTCCACACACACACACATGCACAGTTGGTCATGATATGGGGGAGGAGGGCTAGTCTAGAACCAATTTACATAAAGACGGATAATGATGCCTTATTTGGAGCATCAGTCACATCCATACTAAGGACTTTCAGACAATGAATAGACATCGAACATTCACGATCAAGAAACTCTTGGGAGCGCTGAGAGCTCATTATGTACAAGGACTCATACACACTGACAAACTTCTTCACCCTTTGATACGTCCCGTTATTTGTGTTGCGCGAATAATACTCATGTTCGTACGCACGACTACTAATATAGACATCGATGTGTGGTAGATATTGCTCAGTGCTCATGACGGGGAAAAAACTCTTAATTTTATTAATATAGTTATATATAGAGAGATAGATATATGGATAGATAAGATACACCACTCATAAAAAATTACTCGAAAAGCAATCCTGTCAATTAATGTAGAGTGTTTTAAATACACTAGTATAATATGTGTATTCCTAATAATGTATCAGTTTTTATAAGTTTAACATATTACATTTGGTTTTCAAAACTATGTCACTCAACTATGAACAAAACAATACATAGCCTACTATTTAAATGTATAAACTTAGTTGATTGTTAAAATTAACCAGATAGTTAAATTGATTGTTTCAAATATTTTAAAATAAAATACTTAGAGGGTGAATAATGCTTAAATTATTTTAAAGCTAAAATATAGCTACGAGAAATTGTAACAAAACATCTTCAACTGTAAAATGCTAGGAAAATTAATACTGCTTAGTTATTCGTGGGCAGTGGGCATGTCAAGTTGGAAAAAAGAATCTACACTTAAATGGAATATTATTCCATCTATGTGAAATTTAAATTTAAATAATCAAATAGAGTGGTTACTTATGATCTGTTAATTGAATATTGAAAGATTACATAGTATTGTATTTTTAGTATAGTGTGTGTTGTGTTCTCTGTAAGAGTATCTCCCATTCATCATATCTTGTCACAAGGCGTAGTTACGCATAGCATACCCTCAAACCAGTAACAAGTTTACTCACTCGAAGCTAAATAGTTCAGTGACGGTACCCAAGCTTATACAATACAAGTTACAAGTCCTGGTAAACATTGCACACACAAAGAACGAGGTTGACTTTGCACTTCAATGTTCTTAATTACTTTGCCTGGAAATGTAATTAAAACTTAAAAAAACAATAAAGGGATTTGTAAATAACCCTTTTTTTAAATAAAGATAAAAGGAAAACATAATATGTGTCCTTAGTTACTATATAAAAATGATTGGAAAATTAATTAATAACCAATCCAACAACAAATACAATAACTTTCAGTTGACTCATTACTGTACTAACTTGAGATATTGACTCTTGCTCGATAACGACAATTGTTTCAATCGAATTATAAATAAAAAAAATTAATAGATAATCAAAGAATAACAATAATCTTACCTGCAGAGATTGACTTAAAAGTATACCAATGGCTCCAAATACAGGAATAGCGTTACAAATCTTTGTTATAAACCCTTGAACCAAAGGTCAATTATAGAAGTTAACAGATTCGTACACACGCATCCACGCACACAACCACGCATCAGAAGCACGTCACTACGGGTACTTTCCAAAACAGCCGACCACAAGGAGAGTACTCCTTCACAAACTTATCACATTTTGAGCTAAATAACCGTCACTCTTATGTATTCTGATCGCTTACTGACTTACAGCTCCCTCCTGCAAACTCCCCTCCCACGATGAAGAGCTACTCCACTCCGCGCAGGGCAAACCCCTGCTAGTGGATCGATAGGCAACCCAACGTAGCACTCACAATCCTACCTTGCCATACTATACCACCTGTCCATACATCCGTGACGTCACTAGATCTCTATGTGGGCGTCCTTTCATTACAAGTATTTAGATTCCATAGAGCATAGCGTCATAGTCTAGTCTATGTATACTATCATGTAGCCCACTCACAATTTATAGGATATATGGATATATTATACTATCCGGCTTTTTCCGGTAGAAATAGTTTAGGGAAACACTGGTAAAAAGTAAATATATTTTTCTTTATCAAAAATGTTACAAATTGTAAAGGGATTTAAAGGCTAAAAAAGGTTTAAAGGACACTAGTGTAAAAAGTGCAAAAGAGGGGAAAAGGGTAGAAAGTAAGTCTACAGATTAAAAAAGTTTATCACATTTAATTTACCTCTTTTATCCGGTTTACCCGTTTTGCCCTACTTTCCCTTTTAACCTTTAAACTCTGTTTTCCCTTTTGCAATTTTTGCCCTTTTTGAACTTTTTACCTTATTTACACCTTTTACCGTTTCAATCCTTTCCACCCTTTGGACACATCATAACTTTTTTTACACTTATTGCCCTTTTGCAATTTTTGCCCTTTAGGAACGTTTTACACTTTAATCCTTTTTTGCATACTCTTCCTTATAGCCCTTTTTGCATCTCTTAATCCGTTTTACACTTTTCAACCTTTTTAATCGCCCTTTTTCTCAAAATTTAAAAATTATTAGTACTACTTTTTATCATTTTTTCACTCCCTCTGGAGAATTATTTTAAGGTAAAATGATAAAAAAGTAAACAAGAAGGTACAAATTAAATCTAATCAAAATTTATTTTTAAAAAGAAGGTAAAGGAAAAATGGATAAAAATTATAGTAAGGGAAAAGATTATAAAAATAACAAAAAGTAAATCTAATAAAACGGGTAAAAAGGTTAAAAGGAGCAAAAACACCACACATAAAATAAGTTTTCTTTCATAGTTGTATCAAATTCTTGGAAATTCGATTTGTTCAGCTAACTTATATTTTATATTACACCAAAATTGTAATGTATATTAGCTATAGGAATCTTGAATGCTGTCTCTTCATTTTGAAATTTAAGGATCGAACCCTAATGGTTGCTTGGGGTGGTTTCTATACCCACCTGATACATCTCAAACATCTACACTGAAATGTAATTTACTAACCAGTTTTGGGCATTATGAAAACCCAGCTCTCTCTTTCTAAAAAGTAAATATTTAAAATGGATCCTGTTTCTGGAGTAGTTCTTCGACATTCCTGGGAAATTCAAATTTTTGCCTCACATAAAAGAACTAAAAAGCTGTTTTTTTTACCTAGGATACCTCCCCTCTCACCACTATTTTAACAATTTAAAATCATAAGTATTTTATGGTATTTGAAGTTTTCTTTTTACCTTCTTGCTGATTTTAAGTTTTATACCACACATAAAAGTAATAGTACTATTAATTTTATAACTATAAACCCCTCCATCGCTTTCCATTCAAGCAGCTCCTACAATTAGATCATCTGGAGTTGTGCTACTGGCCTGACAAATTAGATCATCTGGAGTTGTGCTACTGGCCTGACAAATTAGATCATCTGGAGTTGTGCTACTGGCCTGACAAATTAGATCATCTGGAGTTGTGCTACTGGCCTGACAAATTAGATCATCTGGAGTTGTGCTAATGGCCTGACAAATTAGATCATCTGGAGTTGTGCTACTGGCCTGACAAATTAGATCATCTGGAGTTGTGCTACTGGCCTGACAAATTAGATCATCTGGAGTTGTGCTAATGGCCTGACAAATTTAAATTTTCTACTATACCTAAAAGTGTGTTTTTATCTGTTAAGACCTTCCCGCCTTGTTTCCATAAGTCCCAGTCAAAATTTCAATATATACAGCCTTTTATATTTATTTGAAGTTTTTTTTTTACCATCTTGCCAAATTTCAGTTTTCTGCCACACAGGGATCTAATTGTTTACTATTAGTTTTTGACATTTTGAAACCCTCCAAACCTCTTTCTCCATTTCACTCTAAGAAATTTCAAATTTTAAGATTTGGTGATTTATCCGGAGTTGTCTGCCAAATTTTAATTCTCTACCTCATTTAAAAAGTAATTTTTAAATTATAAGACCCCCATTTTCTGAAGCCCAATTTTGAAACTTCCCAATTTTAGGTTTTTCTGGTTCTATGGGACTTCCTGCCAAGCAAAATTTCAAGTTTTCGTGCCTACGGGCAGGGAAATACGGGTGATGAGTGAGTGAGTGAGTGAGTGAGTGAATGAGTCGTACACCATATTCCCCGCCTCACTCTCATATGAGAATGAAAATTTAAAAATCCTAAAAAATCAAACCCAATTCTAGAACGGAATTGTTATTAATTTTATATTTCAAGGCTCTATGTCCATTAGTTCAAAAGATCCATAAGTAAGTTGAAAAAATTCAACCCCCTTAGAGGTCCAATTTCGCAAAACCCCACCTTAGATGTTGTTTGGGGCTTAAAAGGAACCTTAAAGTCAAATTTCGAGTTTCCAGGCCCATGGGTTTGAGAGATACGGTGATGAGGAGTGGGGTTTGCCTTGTACCGTGTTTCATATGAATAACTACATCTAAACATCTATAAACCAAGCATTGCTGACAAAGTTGTCTGGTTTTGAGGGGTAAGTTGTTATTACCTTGGAGGACGTTGCTAAGGTCACGTTAGAGTCACTTTGAGTTTTCTAAACGAGACTCCCTTTTTTATATTGTCTATTCTTGTAGTTGACGTTGTCACATTTTCAGAATGGTGTTAATAAATGATCATGAGTTTCGAACGTCACAAGTTTCTGCATTGCCAGCGACGGTGTGGCATTATAACTATTCGTAACTACCGTGGGAAGATAGAAGTGTTTTTTGTGTTTGTGTGAAGGTTTATGTGCATTTGCAATATAATACATAAAATAATTACTAATCAAATAAATGTTTTTTTTATATTCATTTTTAAGTTGGTTTTCAACTTTAGCCTATTTTAGAGTTTACTTCTGACTTTTCGTAAAGTGGTTTTTGTGATACTACTACAGACTCTTGTTATTATATTTTTTAACTCTTCGATATTTGCTAGGTTTATCCCGTAAATAATATACTTTATATAAATCATGGAACCTTGCTGGCCACTCGATTGGTCCTCATCTGCCAATCCAATGTCCATGAAATTTGCTGTCCAACCATCGGTGAGCAATTAATATATGTTTACGGGGTCTCCATCGTGCTGGACATCATTAAGCTCCATCTTTCCCTGTTCGTCTAGTTGATATTCTACGGCTGGGTTAGGCAACCCTGTCGTTAGTCCCCACAAGTGGCGTGTGGCACATTTCAGCTTGTCAGCTCTCCCAGTAAAATAACATTTTACTGATGGCGTGCATACTATTTGGAAACATTCTGCTTTCTGAGTGAGTCATTGACGCAACATCGCCATCTTATACTACCCCCACCCCCTTTACATTTAGTTTATCTTTGCCTTAAGACAAAGGATCAACAAACTTTGAATTAAATTGTCTTACTTTTCCAATTTAAATCATTGGCGCCTGACGCAAGTCTGAGAAGTGTTTGAGTGAGCAACCTAATTTCTCAATTTGTACATAGTTTTAGCGAATTTAACTTGTCACTCGCCACACCTATGGCTCCATTGAGAAATATGATGCGCACGTGTGTTCTCGGGCATGCTCTCTGAGAGGATGTATAAAGAATGTCTAATTTCTGTCACCTAATATACCTGCTCACACATGTATTTGTGCTTTTCATTGTGTATGCCCATCAGTAAAAATACGAGGGTTTTTATCACTCCAATAATGACAGGGCTGTTTATTGACAAAACCATTTAAGAAAAATACGGTATGCACTCGTCGGAAAAGAGGATATATTCCAATAACAATTTATTTGCATTCAGTAATTCAAGTATTTCTTTGCAAAACTGTAAACGCCTATTAGGATTATCTTCGCCTAATATGTGATATATTTGCATTTTATACGGATGAAATTTATTCAATTTTAACTTCTTATGAACCTAACAAATTGATACGCCAGAGCCTGGATTCACTAACGGGAGCAAATAGTTGCGCCGGCACAAGTTTGAAAGCTGATGTGCCCAAATCCCCATTCACTAAAAGAAGCAGGCGCAATTTGAGAGCAAGGTTGCACCATTTATTTGCCACCTCTCAAGAGTAGGTGCAACTATTCTATCATTATTGTCACTTAAATAAATTTAGATGTCGGCATATTATCGTAATGGCTTAAAATACCATTAGTTAACTGTACGTCAATTAATAAATAATTAATTAAAATAACATACAGTACCCCCATGGCTTCTTTGGTGCTGACTGACAGCTGACAGCTTTGAAAGTTACCAGACCAGATTACATATCCCTACGCCGAGCCAGATGATCTGCAAACACATGTGTTTAGCAGCTGTCACTTCTGACAGTCAAACTTAGGTATATGCCTAAATGTTGAGTGTTAGAAAGAAGTCATCTGTGAGCTGTCAGTCAGTGCCAAATAAGCGACAGGGCTACTGTATGTCTGTCAATCACAATTTTTATTTTCCAGTTATTCAGATAGTAGTTACAAAGCAATTACTCAACTTTTACTGTTGAATTTTTACATCCAAACAAGGCAATGGCATTTCTTGAGTTATTATAAAATAAAACGTCAAATGGACTGTGTAATCTTTGTCAAAATCCAAAGAGGTTTGTATTCCTCCAAGTTCTTAGACATCTCACTAGATATGGCGGTTAGTATAGCTATAAAATAAGGTTTCTATAAATGTTTTATAAATGGAACTTAAGCTTTAAACTAATAATATAAATAAAGACTAAATAATATACTAATACTGTTTTTGTAAAGTACCTATAAAGAGGCCGCTTCTAATTTTATTGCTAGTCTATAATAAAAATGTTAATAAATCTTTGTATTTGCTGTCATTTTCATTAGAGATTTAAAATAAAGTATCCTTGACTTTGAAAGTAAATTCTTTACAAGGATTGGTCAAAAAGAGCGCAATTGATGGCGTTTATAGTGATGGACGTCACCATAATCTTACTACCAGTTTGCGCCTTGTTTAGTGAATACGGAAATACAGCAAATAATAAGGCGCATCTTTGGCAGTCTCAGGGGAAAAGTTAGGCCATTTCTGTAAAGCTAGGACCTAATTATTATTGTTATTGATAGTTTGGGACCATATTCTACATTGTTGGTTTTAGGGTGGAGGGAGAAATACCAAGTCTCCAGTCTTGCCAATGTTGCCAGTATTTAAATACGTAAAACAGGTAACGTAAAATTAAATATTCCGCCCAGCGTGAAGGAATACTTCTAAGGAAATTTAGAAATAATGAAGAGTATTAATTGAACAAACAAGTAAAATACACTATATATTAGTATAGAATAAAAATACAAGTCCTGCCACCATTATCTAAAATAAAATAATGTTATAAAACATAAGCCTGTATAAATATATTTTGATATTTCTTTCATTGGAAGAGGACATAGTCTTATGAAGTTTCCCTTTAGTGAGACATTTGCCGTCTTAAGTGTGACCACACGAACGAACTGTGCCCAGTTTGGGCGAAGGAGATAATTATTGTCCTCACTGATGTGAACCATTATTCACACTTGAATGTTGTGGCCGTGGGTTTTCCATTAATTCCGTTGCTGGATTTTGGCTAGGTATTATTTCAACCACCTGTCCCAAAAGTGATGTGAAAGTTGTTGCACATTTTGCCAGCGTGATAGTCGATTCATCTGAAGCGATGTCAGTTATTCTGGACCTGTATTAGTCACCAGTGAGATACCTTCCTTTGTTTCCTGAAACTGCTGCCCCACTTAGCTCTCCAAAATAAAAAATATCATAATATGTTTGGGGGAGGAACAGGCCCAAGCCTTTTTTTGATCTATTATTATTATTATTATTATTATTATTATTATTATTATATTATTATTATTATTATTATTATTATTATTATTATTTAGAGGGGCGTTGACACATTCTGGTCATTATCGCCGACATTTTTTTAACCTAAAACAATTTTTCCTCTGAGGTAAAAATTGAAAGCTGGAAAGAAGGGAGAAAAAAGATCACTCCACATAAATATAAAGGACGGAAAATGTGATTTCAGGGGGACTTCGTGAAACAAACAATTAATATGGGGGTTATAGGCAAAAAAACACTTTAAGGTGTGGTAGAAAATTTAAATTGGATTGGCAAATAGAAGGACAACTCCAGATAGCCATATTAGTCTTAAAATTCGAAATTTATGAGTAGATGTAATTTAAATTTTGGTTAGGTTACAATTTCCAAAACTAATACAAATAACTACTTTTCTTGGCAAGAAGGTATAAAGCCCAATTCAAATAACTATAAGAAACTAAATATTTTTAAATGGAGAGAATAGGAAAAGTCATTTGGATTGATCTAATGCCTAAAAACCGTGCTTTTTATTTAACTGTCGTATATTCTACTAACAGCTATTCGCTTATATTTCCCTGTAGAGTTCTCGTAATACTTTTTACTAACTTTTTTTCGTGAATGGTATAAAAATGCATTCATTCGTGATCGGTTCTTCGTTCCTATATTATTGAAACTATTATCTTACGTAATTTGACTTTCCCGCCATTATTTCGCGCGAAATACGCCATTTCTTATGCTGATCATGTTTTGGCGCGACTCGTTAGATGGCGGTGAGTTCCTTACATCTTTAACGCGTCATGGGCTCACCGATGAAACATAAACTTTGACTAGTTGAGGTTAATGTAGTCACGCCACTTCTACCATTTTTTTTCAATTTAGTTTAATACTTTTCTTATAAAGATGGGTGCATATCTCTCAGAACCCATTACTGACAAAATTTCTCACGATGAAGTTGGAAAACGTGTTGCCTGCGGTGCATGTTCCATGCAAGGCTGGCGAGTAACACAAGAGGTGAGCTTCATAGGCTGTTTTTAGCCTTTTAAAGATTAGAATTTTAATAATATAAAGCAATTAGAGGGTAATATTTGATATATTTGCTTCACGTTGGGGGAATGTACTCTTATGGTTGATGATAGTAAGCCCTCTACAAGGCTGTTTTCATTATCTTGTTTTTAATAGGCTAATTGGACCACAAAGTTTCAACCAGTGTTGATATTTTCAATAATTAGGCCTTCTTATGATCCAACTACTCCGAAGGTCATATAGTACGTTAATGAAATTACTTTTGGGTCTTAAAATAAAATGAGTATGACAGTGTAATAGGCCTACTATTGAGTCAAAGCATTATGCCGGGATCACCATCAACTTAACTTTAACTTAGTTAGCTTAACGTAGCTTAACGTAGCTTAACGTAGAGGACTTCCTCGTGTGTGTAAATGGAAGCAATCACAATGCAGTTAACTTAACGTAAGAGATGTCCTGGGAGGTCTTTTATGCCGGGATCACGATCAACTTAATGTTAACTTAATGTAACGTTCACCGTTAACTTAATGTATGTGGGATCACGATTCACGTAACTTAACATAACAACTCGAGCCAAACATCTACATTCTCGAGTATGATCTGCGATTTGTACTAGTTTTAAAGTGATGTTCTGTGAATGTTTACAGTTTTTAATCAATATAATAGATATATATTACTAAACTTTTTTGATAAATTTAGTTCCCTATTTTAGTTTAATTATTTTGTTTCAATACCTGATCACTAGAACTTACGCTAAAGAGTAAACATTGGTCATAATACCAACACATTAATTACTAAATAACCCTGTTGGTGTCACTCACATAATGATTGGCTGGCTAGATCACATGATACCCTTCAAGTAACGTAAAGTAAAGTAAAATATCTCCCAAGACATCTCTTACTTTAAGTTAACTCCAAGTCAACGTTAAGTTAACTGCCTCGTGATCGCTTCCATTTAAACACACGGGAAGGTCCTTTACGTTAAGTTAATGTTAGTTTAACGTTAAGTTGATCGTGATCCTGTCATTACTTTAAGTGAACATTACTTGAAGGGTATCATGTGATCTAGCCAGCCAATCATTATGTGAGTGACACCAACAGGGTTATTTAGTAATTAATGTGTTGGTATTATGACCCATGTTTACTATTTAGCGTAAGTTCTAGTGATCAGACATTGAAACAAAATAATTAAACTAAAATAGGAAATCTAAATTTATCAAAAAAGTTTAGTAATATATATCTATTATATTGATTGAAAACTGTAAACATTCACAGATTATCACTTTACAAATAGTACAAATCACAGATCATACTCGAGAATGTAGATGTTTGGCTTGAGTTGTTACGTTAAGTTACGTGAATCGTGATCCCACATCTTTTTTCTTAAGTTAACTTTAAGTGAACGTTACTTAAAGTTGATCGTGATCCGGCATTACTCCATGAAGCCTCGTCTTTGGAGTCCATATCATTATAGTCCTTAATGGTTGTTAGAAATGGAAATAATGTCTACACAGTACGTATCTGTAATCATGTGATTATAGGCCTACCAACTAACACATGTTAATTAAACTCTTAAAAAGGGAGTTTTCTAGAGCCATGCGCAAGCAGACGATATCCTAGCTGAACAGTTATTTACACAAGTAACCGTACAACATATTTTTATAAAACGTCCAGGTTAGGTTACATTTGAAAGGTAGGCCTAGGTTAAATGTAGTCACAAATACTATAATTTAAAACATGATTTAGTTCGTGTAATTGCTATGAAATGCCATTGGGGATTTCTTTTTGATGTGTGTGTGTGCTTACTTTGTTGGGATTGGTAGTCCATATCGACTAGTCGTTAGAAGTTATACAAAAGTTGAGTCAACTTCGACAAATTGATAAGGATCAGGACTCTGTAGACTTTGTAATCTGTTATTGTGGAGTCGATCTCTTACGGAGTACTACACACTTTACAGATGTATGGAGTCTGTAGATGTGCTTAAGGCCCTGCCTACCCTCCCTGGCGGCGTGTTGAGCTTTCAGCTCTAAAATAGATGGCGTTGCTAACGTTATACAAACTGGTGGATTCCAGCCATCAGGTTGGCAGAATTGTTTAAACAATTGGGAGACTGGCGACCTCGACCGGTAATCAGTAAAGGCAGCAAGCAAACTTTTTTCCAAGAATTGAGAGAGATAAGAAGTGTAGTGCCGGACCGTAAAGTGTGTAGGCGACCAAGTTTGACTAAACGTGGGGAGACATAACGTCAAGATACAATCACACTCTCGAGCAGAAAAATTAGCTTATTCATTCCAGTCAGCTAGACGTCCATTAACCTGTAGTACCACTTTTGAATTTAGAACCTTTTGATGCCAAAGTTTAGTACTAGTTTTGTACCGTTTTGTACCCGTACCCGTTTTGAGTAATTAGCATATCAAAGTGGTGACTCTAGGTTAATGCAGTTGTACCACTTTTGAATTTTGAACTTTTTTTGATGCCAAAGTTTTGTATCCGTACCCATTTTGAGTAATTAGCATATCAAAGTGGTGACTCAAGGTTAATGCTGTTTTACTACTTTTTAATTTTGAACTTTTTTGGTGCCAAAGTTTTGTACTAGTTTTGTACCGTTTTGTACCTGAAAGAAAAAGTTTTGTACCCGTACCCGTTTTGAGTAATTAGCATATCAAAGTGCGTACTCCACGTACTCCAGGTAAATGCGGTTGTACCCCTTTTGATTTTGAACTTTTTTGATGCCAAAGTTTTGTAATAGTTTTGTACCGTTTTGTACCCGTACTCATTTTCAGTAATTAGCATATCAAAGTGGTGACTCCAGGTTAATGCTGTTGTACCACTTTTGAATTTTTTCATGCCAAAGTTTTGAACTAGTTCTGTACCGTTTTGTACCACAAAGATAAAGTTTTGTACCCATACCCATTTTGAGTAATTAGCATATCAAAGTGTCACGTGACTCCAGGTTAATGCTGTTGTACCACTATTGAAATTTTTTCAAATAAATATCTGGTGAGGGTAGTGATAAATAATAATGTACACTTATTTATCAAAGAAAAATTTATTTAAGGTAAAATTAGAGATAACTTATTTTTGAAGTTTTTGTCACTAACTATAATAAATAACCTATACGATTGAGTATGTAGCCTACGATTTTGTCGTACCATTTATTTGAGTTTATTAGTAAGCAGGTAAAATGAAAAATAACTAAAATTTAATGTGCTAAATTTGGCCACTGTGCTTTGGCTAATTTTTAAAATTTAAAGGCTAAGGAGGCAATAACATATTTTAAAAGCAGTTTCATTTCGAAGACTATAACAATTTTGACTATAAATATATGTTATTTTTATTACTGATATTACCACGTCATACTACCTGTTCATGTTATACGCATATATGATAATCTAATTGGGTGGTAATGAGGAAAGAAGCATTTGAGAGGTTATCTACTAGCATTTTTATTTTGGAAGATGGGGAAACAATTTAGGGAAAACTACCCTCAATAGACTCGACCAGGATTTGCACCCCAAGTGCTCCGCTATCAGCAGGCCAATTTAACACTAGTGACACCTTAGACCACTCAGCCACTGAAGTGGGTATCTGTTATTTAATACGGTGTTTACAGTTTTTAAACATCTATAGGATTTACACAATTTTCCAGAAATAAATGTTTTTGGGAATAATTTTTTATCCTATTGGTAGAGTTTAACTTGAGTAATATCTCCATGGTGTCAGCCTGCAAGCAGGCTATACCAATCGAGAGGCTGCCGTATGTTGGCAAAGATAGGGCCAACATTTTCAAGCTGAGGGTGCCATGTGGTTAGCACAACGAGCCCTCCAGTCTTCTATCTCAGTTTTCTAGACTGAAGCGCTACTTATTCATTCAATTATCTCCTCATTTGTCCTCACGAGGTTGATTTTGGTTCCGTTTCAGACCCACTGCTTCACAGACAGAATTAGGGGCACTGGGGATCGAACTTGGGACTTCAGTATCTGAAGCCAGTAAATCTGACCACTATATAACAGAGGCGGTCGGGTATCAAATACTTACTTACTTACTTTATGGCATAGGGAACACAAAAGTTCATTAATTTTAATGGTTTTAAATATATATTTACTTATCATCGGCTTCATGTCGTGGTCAATATTGCTAAAGTGCTATGACTGAGCACTGAGTGGGTAAATTAATCAGCTCAATAACTTGACTAGTTCGATTCCCTGTTAGGTTGAAATTACTTAGTACTAACGTGATACGAACTCGGCCAAGGCACAAGAGATTTTGAACATACAATAAGTGCGTTACATAGTGTTAGTAACATTTACTTTCAGCTAAGAGCTTTTCTTTAAAAAAAAAGTACTTGAAATATCAGAATAATCGCTGCATTGTTATATAGAAGTATTTATTTGTATCTTAATTTTGATATTATTTCTACAGTAAATAAAATAGTATCGCTACTCATCCATTGTACTTAAATTAGTATATACAGATAGCCTAAGCGCCAGTAATATGCATACCATTAAAAAAAACTACAAGAAGTTAAATAATCAATTATATCTTTGATTTTCTTTGTGCGCCCTTTCTTCATAAACTTGTTATTCACAAGGATATAAAATAATATTTGGTAAATACTTCTCCACCTCAAAATTTATACAATCCATTGGATTTTGTTCGAAAGCAAAAAGGTAACATATTGTTAATTATATAAAAAGTAATCACCGTGGGTACTTATTGTTCGGGATTCGATACATTTCTTCCAAAACGAGCGCACAAACTGCGAGAATGCAACAAGTTCAAATTAAAAGTAATCACATTTAACACGCTAATAAAATAAAATTAACATTTTCACATCTTGATTACCAAAAACTTCGTTCATTAACTTTTTGAAAAATAACTTATTCCAAAGTCCAATGAGAGTCAAATCCTAGACCGTAAAATAAAAACTAGTATATAAAATTATACTGAGAACGTCTCCAAATTACATTTAGACCAAACTTTATTTAAAATAACTATGTTTGATATGAGCAGGAATGTTTATTTTTATTTATTATAATAGTGGATTAAAAATTCAATATACAGTAGTTTTCATTTACTTTGAATATTAACACTTATTATTACAACGTGTAGTGCTAAAGAATGAGAAAACTCAAGAAAGAATATAAGATAAGAGTGAAGAATTTTACATGTTTTACTGTCTCAGTTAAATAAGGGCTAATGTCATAAAACTTTGTGTATGGAGAAGCATGTGGCTTTTTCTTTGAAAATAATGTATCACTAGAGTAATACTCTCATTGAAGTAAGTAGGGACCAACTATATGTATTCACACAGCAGGAAGACTTTGTGAGTATTTTAGTTACTGAATATATTAAGATGTTTAATTGTTTATATTTAATTACGCAAATTTTCATAATTGGACATTGGCCCTTCTTATCCTAACTTACATGGTATTAATGTTTCTTTGACTCAAGAAGGTCACAGAGATTAGTTTAACCCTCCATTGCCGCCTGCATTCCGATACAGCAGGTTAGCCAACGCTTGCAAAATGATACTAGCTTGTAAATGGGTAATGATCATACTAACGGCACCTATTATCAGCTATGACAACTAGTTGCAGAAGGAAAAGTTGTATTTAAAACCATGTATTTTGACTAGAGAGTCGACTTGGGAGTCGTTAGAGCTCAATATCGTTGTGATTATTGAAGCTAACCCAAATTAAAAAATATGTCTAAAAAGAAAAAGAAATTATTCATTAAATAGTATGTTATAAACAAACACTCTAGCTTAATTGTACAAAGAAAATAAATAAATCCATTAATAATTTTTGTTTTCCCATTTAAAATGCATTGAAATGGAAACATTTTAATGAAAATATTTCAATAACTATTTTTAGCATGGTTTGAAAATTCCATAAGATTTATGAAATATGCCCAGATATGTTACTAAAATAAATAAAAAACAACAAGGTTGAATTATTAAATATATTTTGTTCTAAATTCTTTTGTTTAGAACCGTGCATTTATGGGTAGGCAGGGCCTTAAGATCAGGTTCTTTAACACTGCAAGGAGCATAAGTCAGCTTCCACAACAATGTAATAAGTCCAACTTGTTGAATAGGCTACTGGAATCAAGGGAGGTTGGGGTGAAAGCCCCAGGTACTTTATCATCAGAACCCTACACACTATTTCATTTTTATAAGAAACCAAATCATGAATCCATAAGGAAGTGCCTATTATTGCTTTTGAATAATAAATCTAATAAAACATTTATATGATGACAAATTTTGGTGATTATCAATCATTGTTGAGGTTTGAAAGTGGGTCTCTTATAAAAACTCAGAGCCAAGTCAATCAGCTCTTCAGTCTACCCCTCTACAGTCAGATAAGAAGAAACCTTTATGACAGTGACTTAAAACAAGTTTCATACAGGTATCCATATATAAAGTCATGTAGACTGTAGCTGTATATTAGTTATAAACTGTTTTAAATTTCCCTTTTACTAGTTTTCTCACTACGGCCACTTTTATATCAATACAGGCGCTAAATTCGACATACAGTATTTTGATGTTAGCAAAAACTATAATATCTTGGGGGTTGCACTCACAAAAAGTTTGTACTCCATTGCTATAGACTTAAACTGCGTGTCGCTACCCCACAAGGGTTGCGGAAAAGCTTCTGGGGGTCTCGACATACATTTACAAACCATTTGCAATCACATTATTTTTCCAGTATTTTCAACATTATTTATAATAAAAACTAAACGACGTTCTCAACTAAAAGTAAATGAAAGCTCATCCATCGCATTACATTATTACTAGTTATTTGTAATACAATGGGCCCCTGATTATTGGTCACTCACAGGACCTGGATATGGTCGGATAAGAGGACATACAGTCTACAAGTAAACTAAACAAACATAAACAAAATGTCTTTAGGCATTGAAGTAGGATACAGCATCCTTTATATACTGGAGAGCCGTATTAAATGCTTGTTTGGCGTCAATTTGAGAAATCTTGTTGTTTTCATTGTCTTTGTCTGGATCGTGTGGGGCGGTTGGATATGCTGTTGAGACAGATATTCATAGGTTGGAAGTTGGGGGTTTACTGTAGCTACCTTCTATAATATCTGTAGTAAGCCTACTTTTATATAAAGTTTTTAAATTATTAAAAAAAAATTATAATAGGGCCCTAGCTAATTTTAAATATAATGGCAAGTAGCCTATGCTTTTTTTTACTGCACTAAATGTGTACATTATTTATTTTTCTATTTTTGTCTTAAACTGCTTAAAAACTGACAATGGAGTAGAGATGGGTGATAAATCACCAACTGTAATTTTCTCACAGATACCATTTGATCACTTATACTCCCAGTTACTCGATATCAAAAGTATCGGTGATTGAGATATCGGTGATCGGAGATACTCCATACTCGCATCTGATGGCAACAGTTACTCGAACCACGGAGCTAGACACTCAAGTAAATACTCGCTTCGCGGCCCTTGTTATTATTTTATTTTTTATTTTCTACAAGATAATTGAGAATCAACCTTATTGACTGGCATGTTTTACGTGTTATTTCTATTTAAAACACTTGATCTCGTAGAGCTCATTTTTCAAAAAGGGTATCAGATTGCTACATAAAAATGACTTCAATGGTTTAAATGTTTCATTCACATGCGTTTTCAATCCAAATATTTGTTGTCAAGAACAAAATTGAAAAGCTTGCTTACTAAGCAAATCACATTTCGGATTCTTTTTAAAAGTAAGCTACGAAAAAAAATCATTTAGTCTTTTTTTCGGTGATCCTATCCCCAAAATCGCTAATAATAAATTAATATAAGTAACAAAATAGAAAATATATAAATAAACCTAAATATTTACTATGTGTTTATGATCCTAATCATCCTATAGTCTAATCTAAAGTTTATTAGCTTCTAATATATGTAGTTCATCTATTATTAGATGTACGGCATTTAAAATTAAAATAAAATAACACTACAATAATATAATATATAACCTGCATTCCAAACAACATTTCCTAAACCAATTGCCATTATGTTATGTTCATTTTTAATGTCACATAAATTTTAACTATAATAAAACAGATCACTAAATAAATTACACAATTACAAGAGTTTCTCATAGTACGTCAAATAAGTTTTAATATTGGTACACAAGTCTAACATAATGTTTGTTGGACCACTCATTTTGCCCAAATTACATAACAGTTCACTATAAAATATTAATAACATATGTTTTGCTTTCTCTTTTTTTCAACTGTATGAAACATCTTAAAACGCATACTTTTGTATTGACTGTACATTAGTCAGGCAACATGAAACCCATATGAAACCTTGAAAGATTGTCGATTGTTAATGTCTGTGCCGACAAGAAGTGTTTATGTTAGGCCTTTAAGTATCAAATTCCATTGCAAGCTGCCAAACACCAAAGTAATTAGTTTTACTTCCAGCCGATACTCATGGGAGTATTTGAGTTTTTTTAGTTTATTTGTTAATAAGTCACATCATATACATTTTTCAAGAATACAGAGAATACAAATACCAACATTTAAGTTATGAAATGTAAGTTTGACCTATAGTAAACACATACATGGAAAAAAAAATTAACAACTGGAAGGATAAGGGGAAAAATTCTCAAAAAAACCACGCACTCGGGGATAAATAAAATTAAACTTTTAGAGCTGTATTGTCAGAGTCAATTTATGGTTGGGCACCAATAACTTGGGCCTAGATAAGCTCCACTACACTTGGTGGGGGCTGTTGTAGGAGGTGGCGTATACGACGATGAGGGCGAGCCGGCCCCCTGGGATCGGCGCCAATAGTGTTGATAGGAGGATTGTGTGATTGTTGAAGTTTACGAAAAAATCTATCTGTCCGCTGGTACAAAATTAAATCAAGACGTGGCAATCTTGACCCGGAGTAGATCTCAGAGTTACGGGATTGGGGGGAAAGACCCAGGATAAGACGGAGGCTGCGATGGAAGAATGAAACCAAGGGTCTAAGGTTACGAGGGGGGACGGGAGCCGTGTAAAGCAGGACTGAAAGAATGTAAGATTGAAATAGGGTGATCTTATGTGAGAGAGCAAGAGGACAGAGTGGTCGAAGGACAGGGGACAGGGCATACATTACCCCACGCGCCTTGTTGCGAATATTAGTGAAATGGTCAATGAAGTGAAGGCGGCGGTCCAATGCGACCCCCAGGTAGTGAACGGAATCTTGCCAAGGAAGGATGAACCCCCCAAATAACAGCGGAGGGAAATGCCCTGGATGACGACAGGTGAACATTATGGCCTGTGTCTTGGCCAGATTGAGCAGGAGTTCCCACGAGGCGAAGTAGAGAGCAAGAGAACGAAGAGCACAGGAAAGCTTGCCCAGGAGAACGCGGACGTCGGTGGACTGAGCCATAAGCGCCGTGTCGTCCGCATAAAGGGACAAGCTACAACCTGGAGGAAGGGGGATGTCATGGGTAAACAAGGAGTAGAAAAGTGGGGAGAGGAGGGACCCCTGGGGGACACAGGCACGGATAGGACGGGATGAGGATAACACGGCGTTCAGGCGAACCTGGAACGTTCGGCTTAACAGAAAGGATTGAAAGAGGTGAAGTAGGTGAATAGGCAGTCCAACAGCAAATAGTTTAAGGAGAAGACCTGAATGAGATACGGAATCAAACGCCCCCTGGACGTCCAGTACTACGAACCCTGTGTGAACGCGCCTTGAAAACCCGTCCGTTATCTGGTCAACGACCCGGGCTAGCGCGTGGGTGGAAGAGTGACGGGCCCTAAACCCGAACTGATAGTCTGGGAGGAGACGGTTATCCTCCACCCAGCAAAGAAGACGTTTCAGTATGACCCTCTCCGCTACCTTGCTCACACAGGAGAGAAGGCTGATTGGACGATAGGAGGAAGGGAGAGGGGGGGGGATTTGCCTGGTTTGGGATTGGGGACTACTAAGGCGGCCTTCCAGGATGAGGGGTAGAAGGACAAGAGAAGGATAGCATTCAAAATTCGAAGGAGAAAAACTATTGCCTTCTTGGAGAAATGAATAAGGAGAGGATTACACACTCGGTCGAGGCCAGGACTTGAGGAGGTGCGAAGATGAGAGAGGACCTCGCGGAGCTCAGCCGGAGTAACAAGAGAAACGTCAATCCGGGAATCGGTGGAGATAGAAGGAAGGGATGGTGGGCTTGGAAAGCCGGAGTGGCCCTCAGAACCCGGGACACTGGAATGAGAACGGAAGCAGGCCTCAAAACAATCTGCCAATGCCTCCACCCTCTCAACGTCGGACTCAAGCGGTGCTCCTCCAACTCGAAATACCGGAACAGGGGCTCTTCTACGCCTCAGGCCACGAACATACCGCCAGACAGAACCGTCTCCTGGAGAAAGAACCTCCAGGCGCCTAGGTTGAATTTCCGCTCTCCATTTTGCAATCTCCCTGCGACAACTGCTCCTGAGTATTAGGAAATCGACTCGGGCAGTAGGGAGACGAGATCTCTGCCACCAGCGCCTAGCTCTATCACGCTGTGCCAGCAACTCTAAGATTGCGGGCGGGAGACGTGAACCCAACGAGGAAGGCCTCCGGACGGGAATTGACGAAGAGGCTGCCGAAAGGATAGCTGCAGTCAAAGTTTGTACCCGCTCTTCAAGAACCAATTTGGTAGGGACTGAAAAATTACACTTGAGTGAGGAAGAGAGAAGGGAACGATAACGGGCCCAGTTCGCTCGAGAAAAATTGAATTGAGGTTCAGAATTGGAAGAGAGAGGCGAGAAGCAGAGAAAAGTAAGGACAGGGTTATGGTCGGAGGATAGGGACAGCACAGTCTCGGGTGGGGAGAGGAAAGGACGGGCAGTGGTAAGGAAAATGACCAGCACGCTTGGATGGCGCCGAGCGTGGCTGGGAACATAAGTAGGGAGGTTAGGATGGTGGACAAAGAGACCCCTGTCCGCTGAAAACCGGCGCAGCAAAGTACCTCTTGCATCAGTAGACCTACAAGCCCACTCAACATGGCGAGCATTAAAATCACCACCAAAACAAGGCTAACTCACGGACTTTGAACCCGGGGGGGGGGGGGGGGGGGGCGTAAGCACCACACAAAGTGACCGAGTAAGCTTCCCCCAAGAGTCGAACTGCCACAGTCTCGAGGTTTGCTAGGGCTGGAATGGCAATCCGGTGGTGACAAAGGTCGTCCTGGACAAAAAGTGCCACTCCACCCCTCCGGCGACCAATCCTATCTGCTCTCTATACTGAGAATGATGGTATGGCTACCAAATGGTGGGGTTTTAGCCACGTCTCGGTTATGATGGCAAGGGAAACGGTCCGCACTCTAAGGAGATGAGTCAGCTCATCGAGCTTTGAAATAAGCGAACAGGCATTCCAAAGAAGGAGGACGGGAGCGTCACTCATTGAAGAAACGTGGTAGAAACTCAAGAAATATATTGAATTTGTCACAAAGTGTGGGGGCTGAGATTAACTTAGTGAGCAAGGACTTCGTAAGTGTTGGCATATTTGGAGGGAACGGACGAGAGATACAATTTCCGAGATATCAGAAACAAATGATCTTAGGTCGGAGGACCCCTCTGGTGGAACCTCCAGATGAGGGGTGACTGGTGCGAATCCAGGAATAGCACTGACGGTAGGAAGTGCCGGAAAAGAAGCTGGGTCTGAGAGAGGGCGCTGTGGTTGGCCTGGGCGACCAGTGGGTCTAGGAGCAGATGGCCTCGTAGGTGGTCGGGGGGAGGGGCAGCTCTTTCTCTGCCCTGGATGTATGAGGCCCTATGGGGACAAATCCCCGCATTGGCCAGATGGGCTCCAAGACAATTTACACATTTTATCTCGAGGCTGTCCACAGATAGCTCGCAGTCTTGGGTGCGGTGTCCCACCCCTTATCTAACACACCTAGGCAGTGCTCTGCACGTCGGGGAAGAGTGACCAAATCTTTGACAGTTGTGACATTGGGGAACACTCCTACGGCGGTGATCTTGAAGTGATTCAGTGAGGTTTCCTTCGACAGTCGGGTGACCTCAGAACGACCTACCAAGATTACTAAGAATAGAGGGAACATACGCGCTCAGCCCCCCTTTGGTTCCCTGACCGAAAGTTGAGTCACCCGCCTGACCTGGTATCCTCGCCTGGACAACGCCTCAACGATGTCCTCAACAGGCGTTTCTAGAGGAAGGCCCCACAGGACCATTCTTCCATCTCGCTCTTTCTTGGTGGGGTAAGTGAAGTGTTGGATTTCACGCTCCCGGAGGAACCCTAATAGCATGTCCTGGTCACGTGAATCGCCCGGATAGACAGTCACATGCTGGCCTGATGATATTAACTTGAATTCCTTGCGGAGAATTTTACGAAGGGACACAGACAACGAGAATTTGCTCCCTTCAAATGAACCTAAAATAATGACTGGGGGAACACGGGACTTACGGGGGGGGGAGGGGGGAAGGACTCGGGGCTGCACCCTGTTCAACCTGGGAGGCTCTACCAGCTATAGTTGCGTAAGAGGTGAATGTCGAGTTGGGGTTTTTTTTTTTTAGTAAAGGGGGGGGCGTGAAGGATCATAAGTACCGGGGAGCAGACTGCCATCAGAGGTCGCAATTTGATCACCCCTACCTGTGGTCACAGTCGATGAACTTGTAATGATGTCCTTATTACCCTGGTGACCCGGGGATGGAGGAGACGCTGATGATGAACCCACTTTCTTCCTCTTCGTTTTCTTTGGGAGGCATGGCCTTTGGAACTCAAAGGACCCCTGTCCATCCGACTCGGAGACCTCTCCCCTTTCCATGGGGAGGAAAGATGGCTTTGGTCAGACGCAGAGGTCTCGAACGTCCCGGCAGTCCTCTTCTTGGAAGTAGACTTTTCCCCCTCTCCAGCCCAGTCACAAGCGCCAGAGTCGGAGGGTCTACCAGTGTCAAGCTTGAGAGAGGGTCCAGCCCCCATCTTGGCCTCAGAGCCCGACAGTGTGACCTGCAGACCCCACTCTGGTGGCTAGTAAAGTGTCAATAGCGCAAAGGAATTTGGAGCCACCGATGATACCACTGGCGAGACTGTGGTACGCAGCTCGGATAAGAGATAGGAGACGCCACTGTGTCGGTGTAGGCAGTAGGCGCCGATACCCACTCCCCCCACCTCGATGAGACAGTCGTTAGGGACACCGTGACTCCCGTGATCGTCTGAGCCGCTGTCACATTTGGCGTGGTGTCAAAAGGGTCTTGTGGGTGGACACTCATGTTAATGGTTACACAATAACTGGTAGTCAAACAGTCCTGATGTTAACGTAGGTGTCTCACCCAACTTGAAGATAGCCGATGCTGAGGTACTGCGAGTGGAGAACAGTGTGGATCCCTCCACGGGACCCACTGGCGTGGAGATGTGCACGAGCCAAGAGCCCGGAATGCGTGCGCGCCCTCCACGGCGCTCACCTGAACCTTCTTTCACTTGGTTATGAAACTTCAATCAAGATACACGTGTTTTACACTCAAATAATTATGTAAATCAGATAAAACTGCTTTAAGTCTCGCGCGTAAGCTCTTCAAAATACCCAATACTCGATACTCGATTGTACTCACATACTCGGACAGCAGCCAAATACTAGCCTTGACCGTGGTTGGAAAGTGAGAACATATTGGTCTATCAAGACACTGAATACAAGTCACAGTGAAAAATCACTGGTATAAATCACCGATATTTTAAAATCACAGTCACTGTATTCACTGATATCATAAAATCACTGTTTCGCCCATCTCTACAATGGAGTATAAAAAACTACTCAACTGGGATTGCTATTAATTTCTTATTAAAAGGGGTCACAAATAAGAAATGTTTAAGTACCTGTTCTCCAGAGTTCAAATAAGTTTTAAACTATTTGCAGCCATGGGGGGAGTGACAAATGCCCCATTTATAACTCCTCTCCTTTCTCAAGTCCAACACTGTGCTGAGCAACTAATTTGAACATATGTACCTCCCCTATGGGTAGGTTAATAACTCACTATTTATAACTATTTAATTTATTAATGGTAAAAATTGACATTGAAGTTTGTTATGCAAACAAAACAGAAGGCCTATTTTATTTAAAACCCTCTATCAAAATGGAGTAAGTTTTATAAATTACCATAATATACTCCAAACTGTAGGTAGGTCTAATCAAAATTTTACATTTTTAAAACTAATACTAGGCCTGCTGGCCTAATCATAGATCTTATTCCACAAAAGCTACCATAACAATTGATTTTGTGTATGGAAAAAAATTTAGATTGTAATTAACTTATAACATTACTCATATATTTAGTTTTAAAACTATAGACCCCATTTAAAAAAATTAATAAACCATAGGAAACAATTAGCTTTAATTAAAGTTGGTATTTCTGCTTCTCTGAAGGTCCACACAGTCATCATTTGCACGCAACACCGCACTACACTGCTCGATGGGCAGAGAGGTAGAGGTTGGAATCCTTATTGGTTATATTAAGGGTATGTTAAGTCCTAAATTGTTACCTAATATCCCTCCACTTAAATGCAGGTGCATTTCATCCACATTTTACCTTCCTCATTCATCCTACTCTATTAGTGTAATTATGTGAATAGCCACATACAATCTACATTACTTGAACAATCATTGTGTGTACATGTTCCCATGACAACAATCATTGTGTGTACATGTTCCCATGACAACAATCATTGTGTGTACATGTTCCCATGACAACAATCATTGTGTGTACATGTTCCCATGACAACAATCATTGTGTGTACATGGTCCCATGACAACAATCATTGTCATATGTTTTATATTATGATACAAACAGATAGATCTTATGTGTTCTTGTTTTATGTTGATTTGTTTCATAACATCTATTATCTTAAAGAGTGTTACATTTTGGCTAATACATTATGTGAATTGCTGTACCATTGGAACATTCATTTTTGGCAAATGGCTGATCAACGGTAAATTTGGCTTATATTTCACCGGTGTTTTCAATTAATCATTATTATTTTCACATTGAGGGTAAGTCTTACAATTTTTAAAGCTAACTATAAAATATAATAACACAGCGAACTGGAAAACAGGGCTAGTCATGAAATTTGATCAAATTTCTAGAATTTTCACATATTCACTATAAAAAAACTTTTATTTAGAATACAGTAATAAAAATAACATTGTTCTTACATTTAATACACACCTTAAATCTCTTTCAACACTGCTTTCCCTGTTGACCATGCTATCTGTCCCTGTTGACCCTGGTACCTATCTCAGCCGACCATGCTATCTGTCCCTGTTGACCATGCTACCGGTCCCCAGTTGACTGTGATAATCTCCATTCTCAAAATCAACATGTCTTCGACCAAAGTTAAGTCATGGTAACTGAACACATTATAGGAAAAAGAAACTAAAAAAAGTGTCTCCAACCATTTTAAACTGTACTGGTGCAAGGCGATCTTTTATTGTCTCAATATTATCTCTAAAATCCAGCTTTGCTCGCACTTCCCAGCAGCTTATTGCTTCAGGCTGTATAGAGTGAGAGTTTGTAAATATTGTGCTCTTAGTAAAATAATATTATACCACAGTGACTAGGAAACTTGGAATATACTTTGGCTGGACACCTTGATTAAACCTGAATAGATACCAACACACAGTAAAAAAGAACTGTGATATTTGTTTATAGTCAGCTTTTCAAGAAGGTAACAATGTATTGAAATTAACATTTGTTAAGGATCAATCAATGTGCTGTTCACAAGTAATTTTTTTAATAAACATTAAAAAAAACTGACAAGGCAATCAAACTAGATACCTTTGGCGATACCCATGTCCAATTGTAATTTTATCCATATCATCATCATCATCATCAACTGTAACTGTTTCCAGCCCGTGGTTGGGTCACTTTAGTAAAATTAATGCCTCCATATTCCTCTTCCTCCTTTAATTGTTTCCATTCCTATCCTCTCACATTCACACTTTCTGTTATCTGTTCCTTCCATCTCTTTCTTGGTTTCCCTTGTGGTCTTTTTCTTACATACTTTATTTAATCATTTTCTTTGGAATTCTCTCCTCCATCCTCATAACATGCCCACACAATCTCAGCCTTGCTTCCTCTACTATCTTATGTACTCCAACATCCTCATAACATGTCCATACCATCTCAGTCTTGCTTCCTCTACTATCTCATGTACTCCAACATCCTCATAACATGTCCATACCATCTCAGTCTTGCTTCCTTCCTCTACTATTTCATGTACTCCCTGTACAACACTTCAAGGGCACTTCTCTTCATTATAGCAGGTCTTTTACACACCTATTCATGTACATATGAAAAATACATGTTTTTGCATTATCTCTCAACAGGATTGAAAAATTCAATTTTGTTTCAGGATTCTCATAATTGTTTGTTGGAATTTGATAAGGGCACATCCCTGTTTGCCGTCTATGATGGGCACGGAGGTCATGAAGTGGCTCAATACTGTGCCCAGAACTTCCCAGAGTACATAAAACAGAGGGAGACATTCCAAAAGGGTGACTACATACAAGCCTTAAAAGAATCTTTTCTTGGATTTGATGAGACTCTAGCTACTCCAGAGGTTGTGGCGGTTCTTAAAAGGATCGCTGACAGCAAGGACGGAGAGAAGACTGCAATCGATGGTGAGACAATTCTTGTTTAGTTCACAATCATGAACATTAGAAAAACTGGTTTTGTTAAGTGCCCTTTATATTTTATTTTCTGTTTAAACTTTATTTTAATCTAGTATTTCAAAGTTGATTTATTTACTTTTATCAGTAACTTATATACCATTTATTGATATGTAGAAACATTTAAAACTTTTTTGTTTTAACTCATGGTGATCTACCAAAATGTGTTATATGTTTAAATTCTAAAACTACCTCTTGCTTTCCATACAAAAAAATAATAAAAAATAGGCCCATTCTATTTTCAAACAAAAATAAAGAAATATTGTTTGAGTTGTTATCTCTAACACTTTTTAAGTAAGCCACTTATCAACTTTCCTCAGTATGAATAATTTAAATTTAATGAATATTTAAAAACTTGTCTTAGTAATATAGTCCGCAGCAGTTGTTTGGGGATTGGGAGCACAAAGCAAACTTTGTTGGGGCGCTAGAGCATCGTGGAACTAACGACATAACCGACATAACCGTAATGCCAGGATCATGATCAACTTAACATAAACTTAGTTAACTGAATGTAACTTAATTCAGATATTGTAAAGAAGTTAAAACCACAAACTTTTTATTATATAAAATGGTATAATGTATTGCTTTCAAAAAAGATCCTTGTTATTAAAATATAAATCAACTAACATAATCATGATTGTAAAAGTATTAAAATATTCTTGTTAATGCTAGTTAATATTTAGTACTGTAAAAATATATACTTTATAATATACAATTAATTTCACAACTCGTGGTATTATTAGGCTAAAGTAGATTTAAGATTAAACTAAAATAGGAAAGCTGATTCTATCCAAAAAGTTTAATGATAAAATATCTATAATATCGGTAGAAAATAGTAAACATTCACAGATCAAAACACATAAGTCTCACTCTAGAATGGAGATGTTTGGTTTGAGTTGTTAAGTTAAGTGAACACTACGTTAACATTAAGTTGATCGTAATCCCAGCATAACAAACTGAAACTTCCATTACCCTCAGCTTACTTGTTTTTTCATCATACCAGAGGCCCTACATGGGGCAGCTAACCCAAACTGGATTTCTGAAATGTGTTCAGACAAATATTCTTGAATTATGACACAAAGACACTATTATTTTTATCAAAATGTCATACATATATAACTCTAGCATAACACACATTATCTTAAATGCAGCAGTGATACTCCCACCTTGATTTTTTTAGTGCCGCATCTTACTACTCGTTTGGGTTATATACACTTGAACCTGAATCTCCCAGCCATTGGTGGTCTAGACTAACACAACATAATTGTGTTAACCATGCGGCCACTGAAGTGAGTTATTTTGATTTTTTAAATATATCAACTGGATATATGACTCCCACATCAATTTCAACCATTCACTGAATGGTCAAACCCATTTCAGATTCACACACTGACGGGAACAAAGGACCGTGGCCCAGCCATACGATCACAATTCATGCTAGCATTATTTGGCTGGGAAAGTGCCTTAAACTAAGTAAAAATATTTACAACTTTGACAGACTCTTAGCCAGCTTAGAACTATTCTATAAATTTAGAACCGACAGTGATTAATTATCAAAAACGAAACACTTGATTTAATTGCCTCCAAACTAGTGATACCTAATGGCTTATGGTATACAATTTGACCAAATTATTTAAAATGCTGGTTCTTAAACTCTCTTTACGTTGTGCCCCTTGGCCATGACTAAAAGTTTAGGGCCTAATGTACCCCCAAGATAAAAAAAAATCTAAATGACAGGATTTAAAAAATACTGTACCACTTTGTAAATAATCGATTTATCTATTCTATTAAAAAATAATATCTGTAATCAAAATATTTCAAATGTGACAAACCTATTTAGAGACCTACTGTTATAGGCTTAAAATTATCTCTTATTGATAATTGTTATGATTAGTTAAGTCCCAAAATAAAATAAAAAGTAATCCTAATCACAATATATTCGGGAATTTGGTAAATCACAATAAAAATCCAGGAAAATGATATTTTACTCAAAATATGAAATACAATAATCATTAAATCAGTAAATTTAATGTCATTTTTTTGTTTTTAGCTGTGTAATATATATTTAATTCCTAGTAAACAATTTTAATACAAATTAAAAAAAAAATCAAATTTTAAAACTTATTATTATTCATAAAAAAGATTAATAGAAAAACGAAGGGTGAGGGGGGTCAGAAGGATGTGACATATTTTTGAGTTGGGAATTTTATGAAATGATCAGGGGAAATCAGGAAAAAGGTCAGGGATTTCATTGGTCAAGTTGAGTAGACACCATAATTTAATTAAGAAGGGTGTAGCTTTGTAGCTTGGCACAACTTCTTTCTCACAGAGATATGTTGTTGAAAAAGGCATCATAAACTTGATGACACAGTCAGCGATATGAGGAAATTCGTTCAGTCTCTGCAACCAAATGTTTGCCTAAGAGATTTTTTTGAGACTGGATTTGAGGGTTACATCACAGGATAGTTCAATTTCTTCCTTTTCTTTAGTTGAAAAGATTACTGGAGTCTTCCACTGCAGAAAAAGGGTCTCACATCTAGAACTTGCTCTCTAAATTCTCAGGAAAATATTCGCCAAAGTCTTAAATCAAAACCACACAATCATCTTTTATATTGTTGAGGAAGGAATCATAAAGCTCAAGTTCATTTTCTTATAAGAATTTTCTAAGGACGAAAAGAATGACAGTTCACAAATTATTTTGTTGCAAATTGGTTATGACAACACAAGATTTTTATCCCGGACAGGCTTAAAGTTACTAAACTATCTTTCATGACAATACAAGACTTTTATCCCGGACAGGCTTAAAGTTACTAAACTATCTTTCTTATGACAATACAAGACTTTTATCTCGGACAGGCTTAAAGTTACTAAACTATCTTTCTTATGACAATACAAGACTTTTATCTCGGACAGGCTAAAAGTTACTAAACTATCTTTCATGACAATGCAAAACTTTCATGCCGTATGGGCTGTAAGTTACCAACATCGCACAAAACTGTGTCTTGTAAAAATTGACAAATTTAGTATCACGCGAACCCAGTTGGGGCTTCCCGTCAAAGAAAACTAAACTGAAGATAAACATTCTTGACCATGACGTATCCAAAATATTAAAGTAATACGTGATATCCCTACGTAATTATCTATAAAGTTGTAACGGTTTTAAATTTAAATATTAATTTGCCAAAGAGAATTTCAAAATACAACAGCCGAAAAAGAATTTTGTACCTTCTAAAAACATCCCGGACCTCTATGTGCATCCAAGGACAAGATCTGACGAGTAGTTCGTCCATCTGGACTACACCATTATATACAAAATTATTCTAGCTCAGAGAGGGGAAGAGGGGTAAACAAAACAAAGGCAAACATAAAACAACAAAGAGAGGGAGGGGATAAATAGACGACGGTAGAATAATTGAGCAGAAGGTAAATAGTTCCAGATCAAATGTTTTAACACATCACCACCTCCTTGTGCATGTGCGTTGCACTTTTCCCAGCATGCCCCGTGATAATGCACAGTTCAGTCTTGCATGATTTTCACTTGCTTAGTTGGTCAGTTAAATTCATTGTGGCATGTTATTTCTGTGCGGGGAGTACATTAGTGAGTTGAAACTGCTGAATGGGGCAACGGTGAGTTTACTCGTTTTAATTCCAATAGTGTCCAGTCTTGCTTTTTATTCATTAACTGTTGTAGCTTTTTGCTAATAAACACTACAACCTTTATTTAGTTCATTCAATGGCTGAAATCTGTCAGCCATGAAAGCTAACCTGCACAGCCACTACCTATTTGTAAATTTGTCACTAAACTCACACTTGCTGCCAGAGAGGAAAACTTGAACTACCTCTCTCATTTCATACAAACGAGCAAGACAATTTTCTTTGGAAAGCCACTTTACCTCAGTGTGAAAGAGAAGGCTATCTTCACATAAGATTGCAAATAATCTGGATCTGCCCACTTTGGATTTTATGAAAAACTGTCTTCGTGGCTTTTGTCAATACTATTTTCGTATCATTTGGACATTTCCTGTCAACTTGAGTCTCCCTGTGAAGATTAAAGTGGACAAATTTGGCCTGTGGGGCAGCCACCACCATGCTTTCCAGTCATACTTTGTCCACCTTTAGCGCAAATTCCAATTCACTTCTTCCAGTCTGCACCATGTTTAGTTACATAGCCATCAATAATGTGAAACATCTCCTTCCCGTTGTCCGACCTGGTAGAACAAAATGTCTTCTGCCACAGCAATATATCTAACAATTGCCAGCAACTTCACCATATTAGTGCAATCTGTACTCTCTTCCAGCTGTACTGCAAAGTATTTTGTGGACTTGAGTTGCTCCTCTGACTCATTAGCCATAATTGAAATCTTGTGAGACAATGTATCACTAGAAAAAGGGATAACATTTAGAAGACATGTCTTGGACAGCAGGCAGTAAATATGACTCACCATTGGTGTGGGCTTTTCTAGCCCTTACTATTACTAAACTGAGTTTGAATGCCGCTTCAATGCCCTTCATATTCAGCAATCCACAACAAATAAACTCATACTGGCCCACTTAATATTGGTGTAGTGTTTAACTTTGTTACGTGAGGAAATCTTTATCTCTAATATATTATCAAGTATTTTATAATTTGGAATAAGCCTTAAGATAAATAAAATTGAATGGTTTATTTTTTTAAGAATGTAAGTTTTTCTGTTTACTATACAATAACATATCTAATGCAGAGTTAAAGAATTTGTGTTTACATGCAACAGACTGTATTTAAATATTTTTGTTTTAAATATGAATTATATTTTCATGACTTGAGAATTCAAAATATATCTATTATTGACATAAAATATCTGCATGATAAAAAAAGACTATCCTTGGTCGATTGTGCCAATATCGGCCGATAAATCAGATCCTTTTTAGGATAACACACCATTTGAAGAGTTCACAAGAATCATTTACTACAAAAGTTGAGTCCTCCTGCCACATATTAAAATGGCATTTAAATTCATGTCCAAAATTGGAATGTTCAGTGATTGGACCTAACTTAAATACCTTGAACAGTGCTGTGATATTTGTAATCCATGACATGGTAAAACATATGTTGATGATCATTGTGTTTGGGAGCAGTAAACTAGGAAGTTGTGTTTAAATGGAATGATTTATTGATGTCATGTAAAATAAATAGTTAACAGACTATGCTGTGAGACCCTAAAATACTAAACTAATTTAGAAACATTACATTGGTGACGAGGATGGGACTCAAGTAACTTAGTTCATTAAAATCAATGTCGGCCATGGCTGGTTATGTTGGGCATCTTAGGGCATTTAATCCCGCTGAGGACGACTGGGATGTTTTCAAGAGGAAGTTGGTGAATTTTACTAAGCTTAATGGATTGGAAGCTAAAAAGTGTGAAACGCTACTCAGTCTTCTAATTCAGGTTGCTTTTAAGTTGTTAATAGATTTATATGTGCCCGATACTCCTGAAACTAAAAGGTATGTGGATTTGATAGCTCTGTTAAATGCACATTATTCACCTGTGGTTTCAGTTTTTAAGGAAAGATCTGAATTTTATAATGCATGTTGTGGGCTTAATGAATCAGTAGCAGACTGGGCCGCTCGAGTTCAGCATCTGGCTTCCAGTTGCACGTTTGGAACACACCTAGATTTTGCTCTTCTTTGTGATGGGTGCACAAGACAAAGTTAAAGAACACTTGTTTACCGAGAACCCCTCATAGTTAACTATTATCAAAGCTAGGGAGATCGCTCAGCAGGTGATTGCTGCAAACACATTTTTCGAAGATATAGATGTTAAAAGGGAACCTGAAATTTTCAAAATGGCCGCTGGTCAACAGGGCAGAAATAATCGTCCTCCCAAACAGAATTTTGATCCCTGTTATCCTTGTGCTGTTTGCGGTTATATAAATCACTCAACAGCACAGTGCAGGTTTGGCAATTAGATTTGTGGCATTTGTAAATGTAGGAGGCACTTAAAAAGAATGTGTCCTTCAAAATCCCAGCGTGTCATCTCTAACCTTAAGGGAACAGAGGAGAGGAAGGGACGACAGAAAATATTTAGTTTTTTAACCTCAATCCCTCTGATACTGAGAGGTTACCATTCAGTATTGAGGTTACACTAAATGATGTTCAAATGATTGGACAGTTAGACATTGGGGCTACCTGCAGTGCTATGTCAGAAAGGTTATACCAGAAAAATTTTCAGGATGTACGAGTTATAAAGAAAAATGAGATAGTTAAATTCTACACTGAAGACCTGCAAATAATTTCGTTGGGCAGATGTTCACTTTCAGTTGATTTTAAAGGGCAGGTAAAAACAGATAGATTTCCATTAAGGGTGTCCTCTTATCTTAGGGAGAGATTTCATACATGGTTTTGGTTTCAAGTTCAGTCAAGTGAACCAAGTAATGATGCCAAGTGTTGGCCCCAAAAATAAAATGATTCAGATGTACCCAGAGGTTTTTACTGACAAATTGGGCACCTTTAACAAGGCAAAAATGTCCCTTAAGTTGAAACCAGAGGCAGAACCAATGTTTTTCAAACCAAGAAACATTCCATTTGCTTTAAAACCTAAAGTAGAGCTAGAACTTAAGAGGCTTCAAGATGCAGTAAATGGGGAACACCAATAGTGCCTCTAGTGAAGCCTAGTGGCTCTGTTAGATTATGTGGTGACTATAGAGTAACACTTAGCCCATATTTAGAAGTAGACAGGCATCCCCTACCTCATGTAAGTGATATATTTTACTCAATGCAAGGGTCTACTACTTTTACCCAAATTGACCTCAAAAATGCCTTTCAACAGATGGAATTAACTGAGGACTCTAAGGAACTAGTTACTATTAGAACCCATAAAGGTCTATTTTGTTATAATAGAGTCCTTTTGGTATTTCTCCAGCCCCTCAAGAGTTTCAGCATAGCATGGAAACTGCTGTAGCAGGCATTGAAGGAGTAGTGGTTTGGCAAGATGACATTGTGTTAGAGGGCCATACAATAGAGGAACATAATGAAAGGTTGAAGATGGTACTGTACAGGCTCAGGGAATGTGGATTGACTGCTAATATAACCAAGTGTATGTTTCAACAATCAGAAATAAAATTTTTAGGCTACATAGTTGGGAAAGATGGATTGAAATTAGACCAAAATATGGTCAAACCAGTACTAGAAGCTGAAACACAAAAATCAGTCATTGAATTAAAGTCATTTCTAGGTATGGTAGAATATTATAGGAGATTATTGAAGGGGGCTTCTATCATCTTAAATCCTTTGTATGAACTGGTTAAAAGGAGGGTCCCATGGAAGTGGACCTGGGATTGTAATCATGCGTTTAATCAAATTAAAAGTGCACTCACCTCAACCCCTGTTTTGGATCACTATAATCCGGATCTAGAGCTGATATTGTCTACTGATGCAAGTCCTAGCGGCATCTCAGCAGTACTTAGCCAAAATACCAAGGAAGGGGCTATACACCCTGTCACATTCACATCTAGAGTCTTGACACAAACCTTGGCCCTAATTTATGGAGTACTTAAGTTTTCACAGTATCTTTATGAGAAAATTTATTTTGGAGACAGACCATAAACCACTCACTACAATTTTTGGCCCCAAGCGTGGAATTACAGTCTTATCAACAAATTGATTGCAAAATTTTGCAGCAATTTTGTCAAGTTTCAACTATGAAATAAGATATGTTCCCTCGAGAAAAAATTGTGCTGATTATTTGTCTCGAAGCATCAGTAAGGATGATCCACCACTAGATCTTATATTGAACTTTGTTAACTATGCAGAAGACAGCGAATATTTGAATAAAAAACTGGTTGCTTTAGAGAGTGCAAAAGTTAAAATCTTGAGTAAAGTGATAAAGTTTATTCAAATAGGGTGGCCTAAATTGGTGGATAGGGAGCTTAAGCCATTTCAGTCAGTATCTAGTGAATTATACATAGATCAAGAATGCCTTTTCCGAGGACACAGAATGGTAATTCCTGTAGCTTTACGGACTAAAGTTTTGGAAGAAATGCATAAGCCACATTTTGGAATAGATAAAACCAAACTTATGGCCTAAAATTACTTTTGGTGGCCAGGACTTGGCAAAGAAATTGATAATTTGGTTTTAAGCTGTGATCTATGCCAGAAAGTACAAGATTCCTCTGACAGGTGGGAGATTATTCCATGGCCATGGCCAGAAAAACCTTGGAGCCGTATACACTTGAATTTTTTGGGGCCCATAAATGGGAAAACCTATTTGGTGATAATCGACGCTCATTCTAAGTTGCTAGAAATTTGCCAAATGCTGTCTGTAACCACAACAGCCACAATTCGAGCCCTGATTGTTTTATTTGCTCGATTTAGACTACCTGAACTTATTGTATCAGATAATGGAAGTCAACTTGTTTGTTCAAAAGAATACACTGATTTTTGTGACTTACATGGTATAAAATATCGTGCAGGTGCACCACATTTCCCACAAACCAATTGCCAAGTGGAAAATGGTGTAGGCAGCTTAAACGAGCCATCAAGAGGGCCATTCTTGCGGGAAAAGATGTTCATATGGCCTTGACAGAGTTTATAATGTATTATAGGAACACCCCTCAGCTAACCACAGGGGTTGCCCCAGCAATGTTGATGATGGGTAGAGCTTTGCGAACACCATTGGATGTCATAAACAATAGAACGGATGGTCAAAACAATCAAAGCATGGAGGGAATAAGGGCCCATTTATCCTTTAAGCAAGGAATACAGCGAAGATATTCTGGAAGAAGGAAAATCATTTTTAATGTAAATGAAAGTATTTTGGTCAAAGTTTTTAAACAAAACAAAGTTGTTTGGGAAAATGCTATAATTCAAAAGAGGTTGAGTGAAAGCCTATACTTAGTTAAGTTAGGCTCAGGAACTGTATTGAAACGTCATTCGAGCCAAATGACTGCGGCATTACCTTGTAGCAGTCAGAATATATCATCCCCCAGGGAGTCCCGTTGGGCCATGCCATATCCACCTAATTCTCCTATTCACAGGGGGAACAGGACATCGGTACAGAGGATCACCCGGTATTGCCCACACCCAGCCCCGTCATTGGTGATGGGTCGAGTCAAGACATGCAGGGGTAATCCTCAAGGACATCGGTACAGAGGATCACTCGGTATTGCACACACCCAGCCCCGTCATTGGTGATGGGTCGAGTCAAGACATGCAGGGGTAATCCTCAAGGACATCGGTACAGAGGATCACCCGGTATTGCACACACCCAGCCCCGTCATTGGTGATGGGTCGAGTCAAGACATGCAGGGGTAATCCTCAAGGACATCGGTACAGAGGATCACCCGGTATTGCACACACCCAGCCCCGTCATTGGTGATGGGTTGAGTCAAGACATGCAGGGGTAATCCTCAAGGACATCGGTACAGAGGATCACCCGGTATTGCACACACCCAGCCCCGTCATTAGTGATGGGTCGAGTCAAGGACATTAGGAGGTGCACAGCAGTCAAATCCAGAAGACAGGGAGGATGCAGGAGCAAGACAACAGGAGACTTACATACTCACCATTCTAAGAGAAGACAGGAAGGAAGAGATATTGGAATGTTCAGTGATTGGACCTTAACTTGAATACCTTGAACAGTGCTGTGATATCTGTAATCCATGACATGGTAAAACATATGTTGATGATCATTGTGTTTGGGAGCAGTAAACTAGGAAGTTGTGTTTAAATGTAATGATTTATTGATGTCATGTAAAATAAATAGTTAGCAGACTATGCTGTGAGAACCTACAAAACTAAATAATTTAGAAACATTGCAAAAGTTTTTGCCACACAAATGATAAAAAAAAATAGGTTTGTTCCTTTTCACATTCCTATAAACTTTTTACACGGTCATTCTTCATGCTCTGCATGTTCCAACGGGTCTCACAATTCTACCCCCATTTAGAGGCTAATATCCTAAAAAAATGGTGAAGTGATATCTTTCCCCAGATTATCTTGTCCCTGATTGGCATTTTGAAAAGAATCCTTATCCTGGATGGGATATCCATTTTGAGTTTCCTGTCACAAATTAGAGCTGGAAAATCCATAATTAATAAGAACTGACTTCAGACTGCTAGTGTTGAATGAGAGAACACGAGTTTGCACCAAGATTTTATCCCCAGTAGGGGGGAAAGGGCTACATTTATAGACTTTCCGTTCTCCCTAAAAAAAAAGTTATTTTTGTTGTCTAAAAAAATGATAAAGTTTGCCCACAGAAAATATATAAAAATTATTACATCTCTCAAGATTTATTGTGATTGAATTCCACTAGAAATATGATTTAGACATTTTATTAACAACGTGACATTCGAGGGGAACTATTCACGATAAATGTTCTTAAAAAAAATTCACAATGTATATGTTTGCATTTTATATTATATTGTTCCATTTGTTAAAATCTAAAAGTTGGGCTTTCTTCTACTTCCTTAAAACAAACATAATGTCCTAAAAATTTATTTTAATTTAATCCAACAACTGTTTGGGTTGAGCTCTCGATGAAAAACAAGATTAAATTATCTACCATATTGTTTGCTCATGATGTTGAAGTGCCATTTGCAGGATCGGATCCATGAGAGAGCATGAAGAGGACATTGTTTTTTTATTCCATTTGTTGATGATTCAGAGTTTTATTGAATCGGCATGCAAATTTCCCACATTCCTTTGAGTATATTTTTCATTGATTTGCGATTTGCAAGACATGTTTATTTAAGTTAGTTCCCCCTTGCTTTCCATATGGGGATGCAAGTAAGAAGCAACATAACTACCTAATTTCACTTTGTCAAGAATAAGTATTTTTAACCAAATTTCTACCAAATCTCTATGCTAAACGTTTTAAATAAAGACAATAGAATTTAGCCTTGTTTAGTGTTTTTTCAATTATATGAATTGAGTTGTTGAGTAATTATTTTAATCATCAGAACTGTATCATCCATTGGATAAAACCCAAAGTTTCCTAGAAGAGCGCATTAACTTGGGAGACTTAAGCCTCCTCTTTATTATGGCACCTATCCCAAAATAATTTAGACTCGAAAACTCAACCCCTATTCATATTTATTAATATTTAAAGCCTTGATTGGGAGTATTAAGCCAAGTAATAAACTGAACTGTTATAACAATTAGTTTTTTCACTGTCCTTCAGAGATAACCCCTTCTCCGTCCCCTTAAGTTACATAACGCTTCCAGTTTCAACTAAAGAAAAGTATCTTTTCCTCATGTCATTTTTGAATGGGTTTGATTTTTTTTAGTAGATTTCTTATTTTTACTTTAGATCTTATAAGTTTAAAAGAAAGGATTTTGTATAAAGGATGCAATTTATAGTCAAACAGTATGTATGTATTATGTATTTACATAAAACAAAATTTTAAGTGTTAAAAAGCTTAAGTTTATACATGAATAGATCAGTTTTTTTAACCACGTTGGTTGCAACCATTTAAATACATTTGTGTTTAGAGGTTTGTTAAGCTATGCTAGCCTAACCCCCTCCACCATGTCGAGCAGTGTAATGATACGATGGGCTCCCCTTTTAAGTGTGTTACATAATACATGCATGGCCCCTTACAATTACTGTAACTTACATCAGCGATACATGCTCAATACAGGGATGTTTGATGGCTTTTAGTTAGGGTCATGCCCGCTCCTTTTAACATGCGACCTGGAAAACAGAGAATTTGCTTGGTCAGGGAAAAGTAATAAAAAAAAGTCACAGAATTTGATCTCTGATTTGATTTCTGCAAATTTCACACATTCACTAAAATAATACAAAACTTTCATTTACAATAGTCAAAATAACGTTTTTCTTCCAGTTAATAGTCGCCGTATGTCTTTTTAAACACAGTTGAGCATACTAATCTGAATTCTCAAAGTCAACATGTGATTTTTGTTTATCTTTTTATCCCTATATCTGCGTGTTTTCAGCCAAAGTTGAGCCATAGTGATGCACATGTGCGAGAATTTGATTACGCTTTTGAAAGAAGAATGTGTCTCGCAACAATTTTACATTACTGGTGTAAATATAATCTAATTGAATTCTAACTTATATCGCATTACACAATTGCATCTTGTTTTAGTGTGAAATTCTTTAACTCCATCATAGAGTGACACAATTTCAGATGATGTATGTGTCTAGAAATCGTATTACATTAAGTTGCGATCTTAGTAAAATAATGTTTTTAATATATGGGTTATTCTCAAATTGAGAGACAATTTATGTTTCCTGCCTATATAAATATTTTGTTATTTTTAAAACAATTGGCAGATTTTTTTTTTAGTTGTAGAAAGTGTATAAAACTTGATAGAAACCTTTAAATATGGTGATATTAAAAACAAATTAGACCAAATAATTATATTAGCCCCTTTCATCACCTCGCTAACTGTCCACACCTCTTAATTTCAAATTTTGGAGTTCTATACAAAAATAGATAAAAAGAGTAAAAAATATATAACCACGGTAAAATATTCCCTTAGTAAGGAAACTTACTGTTATTTTGTTCGAAGAATCCATTTCAATAAAATGTCCATGAATTTTGACATTTTAATCGATGTTTGTTTGTTCCCAAGTAACACACTGGACTAACATGATTTTTGAATTTGGCGCTAAAACCTTCCAGAATGCTCCGCTGTTCCCCATTAGCTGTAGTGTGTTGTCCTGTACTGACTAGTTATTGTTATTTCATTAGTTAAAAAGTTTATTTAATATTATTTGGTCAACTTACGAAAATTCATGTAAATAGTGTAGAGTATGTTAATTGCAAATCACTTCGCTAATGTTAATATCATTTAGAGTTTTTGAAATAACTAAGCCAATACCAGTTCAGTTGGGCGTAAATGGAGGCAGGAACTAACCTCAATGTTTGTTTACCACTTTATACTTATATTATAGTTATGAAACTCAAAAGTCCGCCAAAAACATCACTTTGCTAACATTGCTTGGTAACGAAAATTGTGTTATCACTTCGCTAACCTTGCTTGGTGACAAAATTGGTCATCACCTTGCTAACATCCGTTAGGTGATTAAACTCACGTTAGTAAAAATAAATTTTTGTAAATGCTATTTTCCCAAACATCACTTCACTAATGACAATAAAATCACTTATTTCTCAGTAACAGTCTTAGTAAACAAAAGTGTTATTATATATTATTAACATTTGAGCTATTAAAAAACTAAATAAATAATGAGAAATGTAAAACTTAATTTTGTATGATTCTTCACTTACAAAATCCTTATTCCAATAAATTGATAAAAATGTATCATTTTTTATATTACTGTTAAAAAAATGTTATACTTAGTAAAAATACATATTTTATTTAAATTTTAGAAATTATAACATATTTATGTGCATTATCGAAGTGATGAATTATGGGTAACCACCTTGGTAATACTAAAAAAAACCATGAGAAGATTGTAAAATCAAGCTCTGCTGGTTTTATTACTTATTATCATAGTGAGAACGAGACTGTACTCTGGCTGTATTGATCCTTGATATAAACAGGGATGTAAACCCAGCCTAAAGCTAAAAATATACTGAGCTGATCCTTACTCCTGGTATATATCATTTTAATGTTTACTATCCACAAAATCAAGCTAAAAAATATAAAGGCCTACTGAGATGATATTATCAATTAGTTTTTTTTTACCTCGACATTGGTTGAAATAAACTTAATTATAAAGTTTATGGTCCTGACAAATAAGGTGGTAATATTAACAATATATTAAACTTATACAAACATAAGTATCTTTTTCTGGTCCTTTTCTAATGATTATTTTCTCAAAAAATCAAAAGATTCAAAATTAGCCATAATTATTGCTCCTTTGAGTAACTGTGGGCATTAAATTATCAATATATTCTTGACGTGCATTACATACCTTAAAAGATTTGAAATAAATCTATAGTCTCCCTTTTGCAAACTCTTGACTAGCCCCCCACAAAATTCAACTAAAGCTTTGTCTCTCTCACCTTGAAATAAATTATGAAACTTCCTGAAAACATTGCTGAGTAAACTTATTAAGTTTGAGGAACTTTACATTGGAGAGTAGATTTTAAAACATGCACTACCTGGTTCCTTGAAAACATATCTATTAAATAGATGACATAAATTGCAATTGCTTGTCTTTGAAACCCAATACTCGAGGATAAAACCCAACAATACTGGGTTTCAAACTGGTAGTAGCCACTTGAAACCCAATACTCGAGGATAAAACCCAACAATACTGGATTTCAAACTGGTAGTAGCCACTTGAAACCCAATACTCGAGGATAAAACCCAACAATACTGGATTTCAAACTGGTAGTAGCCACTTGAAACCCAATACTCGAGGATAAAACCCAACAATACTGGGTTTCAAACTGGTAGTAGCCACTTGAAACCCAATACTCGAGGATAAAACCCAACAATACTGGATTTCAAACTGGTAGTAGCCACTTGAAACCCAATACTCGAGGATAAAACCCAACAATACTGGGTTTCAAACTGGTAGTAGCCACTTGAAACCCAATACTCGAGGATAAAACCCAACAATACTGGATTTCAAACTGGTAGTAGCCACTTGAAACCCAATACTCGAGGATAAAACCCAACAATACTGGGTTTCAAACTGGTAGTAGCCACTTGAAACCCAATACTCGAGGATAAAACCCAACAATACTGGATTTCAAACTGGTAGTAGCCACTTGATACCCAATACTCGAGGATAAAACCCAACAATACTGGGTTTCAAACTGGTAGTAGCCACTTGAAACCCAATACTCGAGGATAAAACCCAACAATACTGGGTTTCAAACTGGTAGTAGCCACTTGAAACCCAATACTCGAGGATAAAACCCAACAATACTGGATTTCAAACTGGTAGTAGCCACTTGAAACCCAATACTCAAGGATAAAACCCAACAATACTGGGTTTCAAACTGGTAGTAGCCACTTGAAACCCAATACTCGAGGATAAAACCCAACAATACTGGGTTTCAAACTGGTAGTAGCCACTTGAAACCCAATACTCGAGGATAAAACCCAACAATACTGGATTTCAAACTGGTAGTAGCCACTTGAAACCCAATACTCGAGGATAAAACCCAACAATACTGGGTTTCAAACTGGTAGTAGCCACTTGAAACCCAATACTCGAGGATAAAACCCAACAATACTGGATTTCAAACTGGTAGTAGCCACTTGAAACCCAATACTCGAGGATAAAACCCAACAATACTGGATTTCAAACTGGTAGTAGCCACTTGAAACCCAATACTCGAGGATAAAACCCAACAATACTGGATTTCAAACTGGTAGTAGCCACTTGAAACCCAATACTCGAGGATAAAACCCAACAATACTGGATTTCAAACTGGTAGTAGCCACTTGAAACCCAATACTCGAGGATAAAACCCAACAATACTGGGTTTCAAACTGGTAGTAGCCACTTGAAACCCAATACTCGAGGATAAAACCCAACAATACTGGGTTTCAAACTGGTAGTAGCCACTTGAAACCCAATACTCGAGGATAAAACCCAACAATACTGGGTTTCAAACTGGTAGTAGCCACCTTTCTCACTCACCAATTACAGATAGAACAAATACACAACATATGAAAACAGATATAACAAATACATCTATATTTATTATATTTACAACATAGGAAAACAGATAGAACAAATACATCTATATTTATTATATTTAATAGAAAATTATACTATTTTTCAAACAGGTTTAGTGTGCCACCATAGAAGCAAAAAATAAATTAAAAGAAAAATTAAAATATAGATATTGAAAAAATTACTCTTTTCATAATTGACAAAATAAAAATGTCAAGATAAGGATTAAAATTATGTGTTTTAAAATGTAGCGTGATTTTTTCAAAAATCTTTTTCTTAAAGCTTAAATCTCATTTTCTCATTAAATTCATAGGTTTTCTTTTAATGTCCATGGTACCTTAAAAGTTCTTTATAAAAGACCAGAATGTCTAATTATTATAAATCAATATTTTTTGTTTTATTTGTAAATTGGGTGCCACAAAACCTTCCCCATATTTACATGTTGAGGTTAGTGTGGCAGTTGGTGGTGGATCTATTGTGGCACCCACTATTTGCTGCAGTGGCCAACTATTGCAGTTTATTGGCCAGTCAAGTTTTACAAGCTATATTGAACATTGGATTTACCACACTTTCAGGTAATTTTCTTTATTTTGATACATTTCACTAGCATTTTGGAAAAAGCTTTTACTTTTAGATTATCTTTTGAGTACTCCAAGCTTGAAATTAGATCCAAAAAAATCCTATTCTTTGGTTGAGGTTGTGTTTGAATTCAGGTAACTTGCATTATAGAAATTGTGCCAAAATTTATTGTGAATAATACCCCCACAATAAGTAATTTACATCACTTCCTCACAATTTAAGGCAATATTGTTTTGAATAGGCATAATTAATTTACCTAGACTCATTCTCTTTTAATAATTTTAGCCTTACAACCAACAATCCCTGTAAATTCACTTTTTTACTGAACAGTATTGAAATTATTTATAAAAATAATTTTACAATTTGCTTAAAATTGCCGAATTTGATACTCATTGCTTATCAAATGAATTCTTAGTTTTGCTAAAATTTAATAGCTTGAAGAGAAAGGACTAAATTTTGCTTTGAGTGCATTTTTCAGACTTTTATGTTTACGAATTAGAATAAAGAAAATAGTTTTTGGGCTTTATAAATGTTGTTTACGAGTTTTGTTACTAATAAAAGAGACGGTTCAGGGATCAATAAACACAAGTAATTGTAATTTACTATACAAGTTAAGTACTCTTTGTGACAAAACAAGAACATCATTATTTTTTAAACTAAAACTTATATTAGAGTAGGTTCTATAAAGACAATATATTTACTATTATACAAGAGTGTATTTTATCAGAAGTTTGACAAACTTCGACCTCAGGCCACTCCTAGAATTTAGATTTACTGCCCATCTTGGTTTTATAACCCAATTTTCACATATTTATAAGTGATTTATTATTTATCTAAAATAATGTTTCAATAACGATAATGAGGGTTTGGATTTTGATGAAATGTCATATTTTTATTTATTGGTACATCGCATACAAGGGCTCATGAGTACATACACACTCTTTATGATACTCTGGTTGTAGACATTTATATTTTATAGGTCTCTTTTAGGCTATTTTTTGTCAAATTGAATGTTCAGTTCATGTTTTCTTGGTTAGGCATTTTTTAACAATTTTTAATGCATTCATGTTGATCAAGTATATTTTAAAATCCAATTGATATGTTATACATACATAATTCTTTCATCACACAGTTGTCAGAATAAGAACTTTGTATCCTCTTTGGTTGTAAAATACACATTCCTGGTGAGACACTGCAACTAGGCTGGAGGGGATATTTGTAAATCAATATTATATTTAACAGAATTAAAGAGTTTTAGTTGTTTAGTTTACATTGATAAAGAACCTGTTTGATTTATTACAACTCTTTGTAAGGTCATTATTTGAAATTTGATGTCATTTTTTAGGATTCTTAGGTCATTTTATAGGTCATGTTTTGATTATTTTTATGTCATCAAAATCCAGGCCCAGATGATAACTAAAATCTAAACTTTAATTTTTGTTGAATAAACAAATGATTGTTAATTTCAAGTGCTGCACTTACACCCAACTTTGTCTGACACTAGCTCTGACTTTAAAACTAATTATTTCAAAATAACAAGCTATGTATGGATACAAAAAACTGTAACCAGTTAACTTTACAAATATAATATAAACTAGTAGCAGTGTTGTTTTAAACCAAACTGATAAGCACACTAACCACTATTGACCTTTCGAATAACATGCATATTACTTTAAATGATTGTCTATTGTTTTAGTTTTATAAATTTAGTAACCATAGTTTGTTAACTAATCATTTTTTATCCTCAGAAGAACCAAATGCTGATGAAGATGATGACGAAGAGGAAAATGTTAAAAACCTGTATGAAGAGGCAGAAATGCCACTAGAAGAAGTTATTGCAAAATATCAAAATGATCTCAACCATCCAGAAAAAAAAACTCTACAGATTGATTCAAGGAAGACACTTTTCCCATCTCCTCGTATTCGGTTTAAGCGTAGCTGCCGAGAGATAAAGGATGACATTTGGCTAGCGATGAACTCACAGCCGGGGTGTTCGGGAATGTCCAAGTTGAACGGAAATGAAGCAGAGCCTGAAGTGAGTAGTTCTAGCAACAATAAAGGTGAAGGGGACTGTGTCTCTAAGGATGAACAACAGATAACACAGTCTTCTGACTCCACCACTAGAAATGGCAAGAATGAAGAGGAGGCATCCGGTACTAAACCTGAATCATCAGTTCCAGATGAAATAATGCCTGACAGTTCTGAAGACACGTCCAAACAAGCTCCAGCTGCTGTGAGTTTAAGCACAGACAGTGTTAATAAACCTGAGGTGAATGGTGAAATGTTACCCGACAGCAAGGACACAGCGGATGATGGAAGGTAATGTTAGCTTAAAATAGATCTAAGACCATGGATGAATGAACAAAGAGTTTTATTAGTCGTTTGAGGTAAACTGGGACATTAAGGATGAATGTGTGACCTAAACACACTCTTAAGGTCAATTTAGCCCTATTTTTGTAGGAAGGACCTTATCTCACAACTATTAAAAGTTACTCCATTTACTTTCATGTATTCATGAATCAGGTCATGTTATCTGCAGCTATCACTTTTGATAGACATTGCCAATACCTCTGGGGTGTCCTGGTGGTCTAGGGGTAAGGTGTCAGACTTGTTTGCTGGGGGTTCGAGGTTCAATCCTCGGTCTCGGTACAGATTTATCTGATTACCAAACCCTTCCTTCACCTCTGACATGACATCTTGTGAATGTATGGAATGCCAGGCCTCCACCGTGATTCGGATCATACATTAAACTGTAGGTCCTCCATTTCATCTCACAATCACCCAATAATTACATATTAGCGTAAGTGTGTATAACCCTAACAGATAGTAAAATACTACTACTACTAATATACTACTAATACTACTAATGCTACTAATAATACTAATACTACTACTACTAATACTACTGGGTCATTTCACGTAAAATCAACAAAAAAAAACTCAACCTTACCATTTTATATTTAAATGAAATTTTTACCAATTATTCTTCCCTTAAATCCAACCATAAACATATATTTTTTAGATTTTTTAACTGTCCCGTTTTTGAGAAATTAATTTTTGAAATTTCAATAAAAATAATTTTTTCTCCCGCACCACATTTTTCAATTCTTATTAATTTCTGTTCTATTGCTGCTAGAATTATGCTGTTTGGTTCATTTTTTTTCAATTTGAAATGGGCTTTAATTTGATATGCAACTTGGCACACTTTTAACAAACAAAAAATTCTCCTCTTTCAAAAAAAAATTGAAAAAATAATTGTAAGTGTGTTTTGAAAATTTTGAAAAAAATATATGCTATTTAACTATTAATTATCTATATAAACTGAAAATTTCAAAATGGGATGCCTATGGGATCATGAGTTATGATGAAAATTGTAGTGCAAGTAACAAGATTTTCGGCCCATGATCTGTTGTTGGTGTTGTTGTTGTTGTTGTTGTTATTATTATTATATTAAGCTTCTGGTATAGAAGGTGATCTAATACATAAGATCTAAATTATGGAAGCCTTTTTAATTCTTAACAACTTAAGAGACTAGGCTTAGCCATATTAAAACTCTGTAGAGAATGGTATGAAAACTTGAAAGATAGAACTTACATGTATACATAAATGTTTTCAGCAAAATGCATCTAGTCAATTGCTTATTTTGAAAAATTATTGTACACCTTTTTAGTAAAATATTGTTTGCTTTGTTCATTTCTTCTGCTGTCAGTCGATACACTCTTCCTGTTGGTGTCATTGGATCAACCTTAGTTATATATGTCAAATCTATTAACACTCATTATGTCTGGGAATTGAGGTCATTTAAAAACTGGACTGGGTCCATATGGCCCTAAAAAACTTATCTTGATGTCTTCCTCTTCTACACCAAGAACACACCCCAACCACCAATGGTTTGAATACTGGCAAGTTACAAATCCAACAATGTCACTTATCTCCAATAGGTTGTCTTCCTCTTCAACAGATAGTATTTCTTCTCTTGATTCAGTTGACAGACTGTAATACTTAACTTTCAGCCTAGTTTTACTCTCAATTGGAATGTAGTTGTGCAACTGTTGGGTCCCTTTGATTGTTTTTGCATTCTTTAATCTTGGTTGTAAGAATGTGTGTTCTGTTTCATAATCTTCTTTGGTTAAATACAAAAAATTAATTTTTGGTATATTATCTTTGGCCCAATCATAAAGCTGATGAGGTGTAATAATCTGCTCATTGTATACCATGCGTAGACTTGCCAGGGCAGCTAGTCGTTTTACAGTCCCACCACACCATCACAAGCATTTTTGCCATGGGAGGAGGCAAAAAATTCCACTCTGCTTTTACGCCAAAGTCTTCTTCATGAAAGCAAAGTTTGATAAAGTTGGACTTATTTTTATATTGTGATACAGCTCCATCTGAGAAATAATGTATTTTTTCAGGTGGTGTGGGGAAAGTTTGCTTCATGAAATCAATCATTACTTTTTGAAAGAGATTTACAGCTACTGTATCATGTGACATACAGACTTATATGCTCTAACTTCTCAGCATTTTCAGTTTTGTAATAGATAACAAAAGGATAGATTGTGGCTTGTGCATTGTTCCAGTGATAGCCTTGTACGGAGTCTTGTAATATAAAAGAATAATTTTCTGCAAAGTCACATAACTAAATATTCATTTGGGGAAAGGTTTTCCTTGAGGTTCTTCAGATATGCTGACTGCTGTTTTGCAATATATGAATGACGCAGTAATTTTGGCATACTTTCAAATAAGGAGTCCAAAAATTCCTGAGTTGGTTTTGTCATAGTTTCTAGTGTTGTCCTGTTCTCTATCTGCAACCATTGTTTAAATGTAACATTCTCAATACAATTTTGCTCAAAGCAATCTTCAAAATGAGATCTGAGATCGTCACTGCCCAGGCAATCATCACATTCACTAAAATAGCTCTTTGTTGTTGGTTTACTACAGATAATATTAAATATCATATCTTTATATGTTTTTATTGGCATTCCTCCATCATACATCTCAGGCATTTTGCATTGAGCCATCATTAATTTTACATGTTGATGCGTCATACAAACACATATAGAATGTGTGCCACTTGATCCAACGTGGACACAATGCTTTGGACGAAGCTCACAGAACCTTGTAAATCCAATTTTTTTTAATGGGAGTTTCACCGAGAACAGTCAAACTCCTGTTCACCGCACCTAAGGCCTCTTCTTTTTGTGGAGTTGAAATTTAATAGCTACTCTACCATTTCACAGTGAACTGCCGAATGATTTTAATTAAACTTAATTATAGCAAAATTAATTTCAAATTATTAAAGGAATGATTTTAGTTAAAACTGTCCAAGAAAATTTTAAAGTATTATATCTTTTGAGAGGCGTCCTAAGACAACATTAAAGCCAGGCTGAAAATCTTGTTACTTGCACTACAATTTTCATCATAACTCATGATCCCATAGGCATTCCATTATGAAATTTTCAGTTTATATAGATAGTTAATAGTTAAATAACATTTTTTTTTTCAAAATTTTCAAAAAACACAATTACAATGACTTTTTCAATTTTTCTTTTGAATGAATGGGAGAAAAAATTTTTTGTTAAAAGTGTTCCAAGTTGTATATAGGATTAAAGCCCATTTCAAATTGAAAAAAATTGAGACAAAAAACATAATTCTAGCGCCAATGGAACAAAAGTTAATAATGATTAAAAAATATGGCATGGGAGAAAAAAATCTACTTTAATTGAAATTTCAAAAATCGATTTTTCGAAAATGGGGCCATCAAAAAATCTTTAAAAAATATATTTGTGGTTAGTTTTAAGGGAAGAATAATTGGTAAAAATTTCATTTAAATACAAAATGGTCAGGTTAAATGATTGGTTGATTTGACGTGAACTGACCCTACTACTACTAATACTACCACCACCACCAAGAAAAAATATAGTAAAACATAATTTTGGCAGCAATAAAAATATGTTTGTGTGTTGTAAAGGATCCTTACTATTAAAATGAGGTTGTACATATAAGCTGTGACATAAGCAAGTATCATTGCAGATATTTTGGTATGTAAACAAAGGGAAAATAGCTGTATTACATAGAGAAGAGCAAGGCCAGACTACACACCAGATAATTGTAGGCCTCATAATTCAAAATTAAAACAATACACATAATAATATCATTTCTGGGGTACATCAATCCCTGCAGGACCCCTAATTTTGAAACTTGCTAGCAAGCAAATTCATAAATCACAGGCTTTATAAAAAAAGATCTAATTTTAGAAGGTTCTATGAGTTGTTTTGCTTGCGAATGAGATTTCAATCTGACAACACTGTAAAACCATGATTCGCCAAAGAACTGGAGGTAATAGGATGCCACAACGCACCATTGTACAAGATACGTAACTGAAAGTAAATACTATTATTGTATTATTGTATTATTGTATCATGTAAAACAATTTGTTTAATTTTATTAATCATCCAGTTGTTTGTTGTCTCAAAATGTTATCAGGTTATATGAGTAGAAGTTAAATTGTCCTTTACTCAATATCCGCTTAGATTATTATGGTAGTCTACGTAGGCTTGTATACCTTGTATACTTCTATAAAAAATATTTAAAACAAATTATAATCTTACTAATACAATCATTTAAAACTAAAGTGTTTTTTTTCAGTCTTATAGATAATTTGAACACGCGAACTCTAGATTATGAGAATGTCACTCTACCGACTCAGACAAATTGACTGTTAAATAAATTTGAAAAAATTAAGGTATTATATTATCACCCTAACAAATATTTTTATTGAAGTATTGAATAAAGTGTACAAAGCAATCATATTTTTTTTCTTCTGTAAACCTATTTTATACAGAGGTAGGTTTATTTCAACAAAATAATTCTCGGAAGGTTGCACCATCCATTTTTTTTATTATTCTCTACTCGACAGACAAGCCCTGTCTCGAATGGTGTGAGGCTGGTGAGTAGAATCCACTCGCTATTTGATCATGTGACCCCAGTTTTAACAGCACAGAAGTTTCAAAATTATGTGTTTGTGAGATGTGCTAAATGAGAGAAACACGCTATTCACGTGCTACTAGCACGTTTTAAAATTAGGGGTCCAGAAGAGAGTAAGACACAGACTGGACTATGTCAGTGTTGATAGAAGTTGATTTATGGTTACCATTTTATAACCATTATAACAATCATACCTCTTACCCCAATCTATCTATGTTAAATTTTGGTTTATATATTTTATAGATAAACATGATTTTTTAAGGTGGCACATATTTAGGTCTATTATTTTGTGAGAAATAAAATCTAAAATACGTTACTCAATTTTGACCAAACCAGGTATATACAAAGGTTTAATACAGAAAAAAAATAGAACAATTACTTAGTGGATACATGTCCCCACATTTATGCTGTTTAAGTTTCATGGTGTAAGATATTATTAGCTCCTTGTTGGCTGGCAATTGAAAAAATTATAATTTTATTACCAACACTTTTGTGTGCTTATCATTTTATTGAGAAATACAGAAAAATTGAATCAGTTTAAAACTGTTATGGTCAACACATTGATTAATATTCAAAGCATATATCTAGGCTAATATTATATAGCATGTTCCACATATCACATGGTATACTAACATTCACACAGGTGGGAGGGTGTGGAAGGTTTGTTGTGTCTCCTGAATATACTAACATTCACACAGGTGGAGGGTGTGGAAGGTTTGACGTGTCACCTGAAAATACTAACATTCACACAGGTGGGAGGGTGTGGAAGGTTTGTTGTCTCACCTGAATATACTAACTTTTGCACAGGTGGGAGGGTGTGGAAGGTTTATCGTGTCACCTAAAAATACTAACATTCACACAGGTGGGAGGGTGTGGAAGGTTTGACGTGTCACCTGAAAATACTAACATTTGCACAGTTGCAAGGGTGTGGAAGGTTTGACGTGTCACCTGAATATACTAACATTTGCACAGTTGCAAGGGTGTGGAAGGTTTGACGTGTCACCTGAAAATACTAACATTCGCACAGGTGGGAGGGTGTGGAAGGTTTGTTGTCTCACCTGAATATACTAACTTTTGCACAGGTGGGAGGGTGTGGAAGGTTTATCGTGTCACCTGAAAATACTAACATTCACACAGGTGGGAGGGTGTGGAAGGTTTGACGTGTCACCTGAAAATACTAACATTCACACAGGTGGGAGGGTGTGGAAGGTTTATCGTGTCACCTGAAAATACTAACATTCACACAGGTGGGAGGGTGTGGAAGGTTTATCGTGTCACCTGAAAATACTAACATTCACACAGGTGGGAGGGTGTGGAAGGTTTGACGTGTCACCTGAAATACTAACATTCACACAGGTGGGAGGGTGTGGAAGGTTTATCGTGTCACCTGAAAATACTAACATTCACACAGATGGGAGGGTGTGGAAGGTTTGACGTGTCACCTGAAAATACTAACATTCACACAGGTGGGAGGGTGTGGAAGGTTTGACGTGTCACCTGAAAATACTAACATTTGCACAGTTGCAAGGTTGTGGAAGGTTTGACGTGTTACCTGAATATACTAACATTTGCACAGTTGCAAGGGTGTGGAAGGTTTATCGTGTCACCTGAATATACTAACATTCACACAGGTGGGAGGGTGTGGAAGGTTTATCATGTCACCTGAATATACTAACATTCACACAGGTGGGAGGGTGTGGAAGGTTTATCGTGTCACCTGAATATACTAACATTCACACAGGTGGGAGGGTGTGGAAGGTTTGAAGTGTCACCTGAATATACTAACATTCACACAGGTGGGAGGGTGTGGAAGGTTTGACATGTCACCTGAATATACTAACATTCACACAGGTGGGAGGGTGTGGAAGGTTTGACGTGTCGCCTGAATATACTAACATTCACACAGGTGGGAGGGTGTGGAAGGTTTATCGTGTCACCTGAATATACTAACATTCACACAGGTGGGAGGGTGTGGAAGGTTTATCGTGTCACCTGAATATACTAACATTCACACAGGTGGGAGGGTGTGGAAGGTTTGACGTGTCACCTGAATATACTAACATTCACACATGTGGGAGGGTGTGGAAGGTTTTACGTGTCACCTGAAAATACTAACATTCACACAGGTGGGAGGGTGTAGAAGGTTTACATGTCACCTGAATATACTAACATTCACACAGGTGGGAGGGTGGGGAAGGTTTGATGTGTCACCTGAATATACTAACATTCACACAGTGGGAGGGTGTGGAAGGTTTGGCGTGTCACCTGAATATACTAACATTCACACAGGTGGGAGGGTGTGGAAGGTTTGACATGTCACCTGAATATACTAACATTCACACAGGTGGGAGGGTGTGGAAGGTTTGACGTGTCGCCTGAATATACTAACATTCACACAGGTGGGAGGGTGTGGAAGGTTTGACATGTCACCTGAATATACTAACATTCACACAGGTGGGAGGGTGTGGAAGGTTTGAAGTGTCACCTGAATATACTAACATTCACACAGGTGGGAGGGTGTGGAAGGTTTATCGTGTCACCTGAATATACTAACATTCACACAGGTGGGAGGGTGTGGAAGGTTTGAAGTGTCACCTGAATATACTAACATTCACACAGGTGGGAGGGTGTGGAAGGTTTGAGTGTCGCCTGAATATACTAACATTCACACAGGTAGGAGGGTGTGGAAGGTTTGACGTGTCGCCTGAATATACTAACATTCACACAGGTGGGAGGGTGTGGGATGTTCCACAGCAGGGCAATAGTGAAATGTTTTTTGTTGGCATATGCAAAATCCAAGACCTTGGAAATATCTCGGGCATGAAAAATTAACATTAAAAAGTTATATTTAGGACTTTTTTCTTTTTTTTTTTTAAGTTTTCTCACGTTGTCACACGTTGCCCTTGTTGTCTTGCCTTTGATTTGGTCCCTACCTGTCGTACATAACAGCCAGTCTTGAGGCCACTTTATACTTTTGTCACCCGTTGGTACGGACCTTGGATTACACTAATTACCAAGTTTTCCAAGATCATGGGGTTTTCCCTTTGGTCGCTCTGTTCATCTTCTCTTCCAGTCTCAAAGTTTAATGATTTGCCTACCAGTAGTCATCAGAGATATTGCTGCCTGTAGAATTCCAGATTCCGACCCTTTTCCTCGACAGGATACCTAGAGATTGAGACTTGTAAAATTGCCTGTATCCAATAACTTCTGACTTTATCCAAGATTTTTCTTTTTCCAAGTCCTCCTACTGTCCTTTTTATTCACGTTGTTTCTGTATCCTAAATCATTGTCTTCTGTATTGTCTTATATTTATGTTTATCTATATAGTCATCTTGTTCCTTGAGTGAGATAATTGTTGGGGCCTTGTTGAGTTTACATAGGATACCATCACCTAGAAGATCGTAGATACGGCACACCTGAAGTGTCACTTGTCTCTGATTGCACAGGTGTTGTGTAGTTCCACATTCCCAGATGTGATCAGGTTGACTCCTCTCCGCTGTCACAGTTCCTTGTCTACTTCGGTCCTATGTCACAAAGAAGCACTTGGTATGGTACAGGCTCTGTTATTTAGTGCACAAGTCCCTGCATAGTTTACAGGTATTTGAGCCTCAGGCGTTGTTAATGCTCGGAATGTTGAAAGTTCGCCTATTATGTTCACTCCTTACCTAGTTGTCTGCATTTGAGTCTACAGGCTTCTTCTTATCCCTGCCGATGTCTTCCCTCTGACCCTTGTCAGTGTTTCTACTTGCTGGAAGTCATTATTCTTCAGCCAATATGTTGCATCTCTCCATCTGACTCCCAGATCAAGTGGGCATATACTTAGTGTGACACTCTTGGAGGTATACCCCTCCTCTGAAGCCTCACACATTTGCTATGTAACAAGTATTGCCTCTCGATGATATTCATATTCCTCTGCCTTGTTCATCACACATTTTGTTTTGTCCCAGACTTGCTCCATGTGGGCTTGGAAGTTGCGATTTTCATTCAACTTCACACCCAGTTATCTGGGGGGCTTACTCCACCTGATTGTCTGGAGGTCATTCTCAAGTAAAGTATAACTTGGGAGCATACTTTGAACACTCTATAGGTGTTCTTTACTGGTGCTAGTTGGAGCTTAGCCCTTTTGCACCAGATATCTAGACCTAGTACCTGGTTTGCCTTGGTCTATAGCTGTAGTCTCAATGGTCTTTCAACTACTATCATCAGGTCATCTGCAAAGACAACCAGTCCCACTGTTTCCGGGGGTGCCTCCATTTCTAGCAACCACGTCCCAAAATACTGGCCCACTTACTGAACCTTGGGGGTATCCTTTGGTCTTTTTTTTTTTTCTTTTTTTTTTCCTTAGGAATACTCACTGACATCTCATTGGGGCATCTCTGTCTTTGCAGTAATCTTGAAAGCTGGCATTCAGTTTAAGAATCTCTTGACAAGAGCTGGCCACCATTGGTTGTCAAATGCTCCCGAGATATCACTGAATATTCTGGCACTGTACTTGGCTCTTGAGCTGTCTTTTAGGCTCATAGCCATTACTATTGTGTCATCTGTGGACCTTATTGCCTCTGGTGCATTCCCACCACCCTAAGGTATGTGGGCCGGTCTTCTGGGACATAGATATAGAGCCAGGTCTAACTGAGTTGAAAGCTTGCGCTGTCCTCGTCCCTCTCCGTGGATTTTGTTTGGTAGTAATCAGTAAAACGTTGGCGTGAAGTTAAATATAAGTTTTATTTCACCGATAAATCAAATACACTAATCTCGCGTGATGTGTTCTTTGGGCTGGATAGAGGTGGGGTGGCCTGCTAGCCTACCCTCGCCAGGAGGCGTTCACTGTTCCGAGTCTCACGAGAGAGTCTCTTTCACTTTACTTCAAGCAAACACACTCTGAACAATCACATATGCTAGCTCTCCAGTTTTCTAAGCCCGCCACAGAAAGCACACGTCACAAGCTCTCCTCGAGATGATGGGGGTTGTCGCCTTTGCTGATGACTTGTTGATTATAATAATACTTAGCACTGTTTTTTTACTACCCATTGGGGTTATTCGCTTTGTTAATTATAGTGTGTGAAAACTCAAGAGATAATTTTGAAGGGAAATGCAACCGAGTGCTTGAAAGCTTCAGTAACTGGTGCAGTAGTTGAAGATGGTGCAAGCAAAGACAACATACATGGTCCTTAAGGGAATTGTAAAAAGAGATCCAATCATCAAAGTAAAGGGACTTAAAATCAGGAGAAGTAGACCAACAAGTACCTGGGGTTACTTTTGACGAGCAGAGGAATTTCTCAGAGCACGTGGAGACAGGGAATGAGGGTCATAAACCAGATTATAGCATTGGTCAAGGGTGTATGACCCTCATTAACATGTATCATCAAACTATTCTCCTCTCCATAGTGTGATATGGGGCCAGTGCCTGGGCATTTAGACTCAAGGAAGGTAATTGCAAACTTCTTGAGAAGGCTTCAGAGAACAGTCTTACTGAGATTAACCGAGACATATAGAACAAGGTCCACAGACTCTTTATGCATGGCTATTGGGATATGTTCACTGGAACTGCTAATAAGGGAGAGAGGGGCTTAGGAAGAGTGATGGTAAGGTAGAACAACTGTCAAAAAGAGGGACAGCCATGATCGATTGAATCACTTTGCCGTTACAAGAAAGGAGTGGCAGGAAGAATGTAACGCAAGCACTACTGACAGAAGAGCGCACCAATTTTTCCTGAATATTTGGGAAAAGTTGGAAATGGGACATCTTGTCTCTTCAAAAGACCTACTACACTACATTACCGGAAAGGGATCATACCGGGCCACATTATATGAGTTGAGCCTGGATTGTGAATGCAGGAAGTAAGATAGCCTTGAGCATGTGGTGCTATGTTGTGACTTGACAATAGATATAAGAAAACAATACATAAAAGAAATTCAAGGATAACAGGTGTGGGACGTGTTGAGGGACCCGGGTGGATGGGGATACCTAGACTACAAGGTGAACTTAATGTCGAAAATGAAGAGGGCAAAGTATGTAAGGAGAAAAGTTGAAATAGAGAACAAGAAGAGGATAGTGAGACAGAGACCAGCTACTTGAATGTTGGTGAAATATCAGAGGAGGAAAATAAATTAGAATTTGCTCCATGAAGAGGAAGAAGAGATTAGATTAGGACCATCTGCAGCAAAAGGCAAGTGGTGATGCCTGATGTGTAAATGTCGGAAGAGCCTGTTAGCCGAGGTGGGGGTGGTAAAAATCAAGAGCAGGCTAAAGAAGATGAAGGGAAATGTCCCTGGACAAGAGGCTCGGCGTGTTTGGAAACAAGTAGAGCTGGGTCAATCCATCAAACCTCCTGAGGTAAATGGCTGAGAAGAGCAGATGCTATGCATCCCCTGTGTACGGCCATAAGCGCAGAAATGAGCCAAAATCGGATAAGCAATTATGTTTGGCAACGCTGACAATAAGTAAGATAGAAATAGTGTAGGATTGATCAAGTATTTTTAAAGTTAGTTTAATTTAGTTTAGGGTCCAGGTGGTTGCTAGATGTAAGCAGAGCGCTATCTCCAATAGGTCTTCTCCCCAGGTGGCAGATAGGGCGATGCTTGCCACCACTGGAGAGTGCCTGGAATGGGATGAACCAAGAATATCGGAGCTGGAAGGTACCAGGGAAATAAAATACCTGAGGCGGACCAACTAGTGAAGAAGGATAACATCTGGAGAAGAAGACCAACTAATATAAGAGCCTAAACCAGATTTGAAAACTAGAATAAATAAAAGAATAGAGAAAGAATAGATAAAATTATTGACAAAAATAATAATGAAGGAAAAAGAACCTGTGTTAGCGCCAGGAAGCATGTTATTGAAATCCCGAGGAACCACTCATGGTGTTTATGTAGTCTCGCACAGAAGATCTCCTCTTGTAGCTTCCCATAGGTCTCTCTCCCTTGCTGATAGTAACTACCTCACTCTGTTCTGCCCTGTACTAGGCATGCATTCATTCGACAAACAAAGTGATCCAATCAAAATTTTACTGCAGCACTTCGACCTGGATACCTTCTGATTCAGGTGCTTTATTTTTCTTTGTTGAAGCTATGAACCTTTTAACCTCATCCAGGGTCACTGGATCCACGGCAGTCTCATCTTTGTAAAGGTCAGTCATTTGTCTTGTTTACTCATGTTGGGTGTCTTCATCATCCTGAGTGTGGTTTGGGATCAACATCTCCAGAAGTGATTCCGCTGATTCTTCCCAGCAAGTAGTCGCTGTTTTGTGAGGCTGGGGGCTTGAGTTTCCTCAATACTATCTTAAAGGCAACTCCCCACGGATTGTTTGAGTTGCTTTTTAACCTATTTTTCCTAGCTCACTTCCTTCACTGTTACCAAATTACTTTCAAAATCATTCTTTTTTTCTGTGGTAGATCCTTTGAAGAAAAAGCCTATTTGCCAGGTCTTGACTTTTCTGGTAGATACTCCTTGCTCTTTTGTGCTTCCCCATGCAGTCTCTGCATGGTTTGTTGGTGACTCTAGTCACTTCTCTCTGAAGTGAACAAGTGTCACTACCCCATAGCACCCTGTAGAGCCCTCGTTAGTTGCTCGGTTGCATATTGTCCCCCGGTGACACTGGAGTAGGCAGCGTCACCTTTCTCCTTAGTCTATAGCTTTCCTGATGTATCAACATTGTCTTTTTACTGCATTTACTATTTCATCCCTTCCTTCAGTGGTGAGCTCAAAACAAATGTTGTAGTCACTGCTGGTGAAAAACCTTTTATCATGTTAGCAACTGTTGTGTTACATAAGGTCACATAGATACTACTTGATACTCGCGCTCTTCCTGCATACTATCACCTCGTCCAGTACCTCTCCTCGCTTTAGTGAGCTTGCGTTGGAATTGGCAGCGTAAATTTATGCCACTCATGAACATATATTTCCATTAACCTTTGTCTCTGATATCACAGTATTGAAAGTACACCCACCTATATTGGTTCTGAGTTCCACACGTGCTACCTGTTCGTCACTGAACTGTGTTATTTTCTTACCTTTCAAATGTCTTTGGGTGGGAATGTAGGAAATGCGAGAAAAGACTAATGGTTTTGTAGTTTTTATAAAAAAAACTTTTTGGACAAAATGAATAAAATATTGTTTCAGTACAGGGTTCTGCTTAGTCTAGAACTTGCACTTTATGGCATCAAGTGACCCATATGTAGTCCTCACACGGAAGAGAACATGATCACACCCGACTACTTAGCAGAAAATTGCTAACTTTAGGAACAATCTTAATCACATGGTTCAATGCTGCCCACCTCCCACTCCCTTGTCTCTGTCTTATGCTTGCCTACAAGATTTGCTTGTTTGACCTACCTATAGGTATGCTGAAGAGTGTGAGCAGTTGTCCTCAGTTACGTGGCTTCTCGTATTTTAGCTTAATATTCTCTCTTGCTGGGTCCATCATTGCCATAAGCGACTTTTTGATTTGTCATGTCCTTGCCAATAAAAATATCATTTTAATTATCATTTCTTTCTCCTTTTGAGAATTCTTCACTGCCAGCACCTGCTTTGGAGCATATGTCGGAGCTGTCCCCAGTTGTGTGTGTGTCACTCCTCCTTCTCTAGCTGTTCGATGGGACCCTTCTGGATCACTATCAACATCGCTAGGGTGATCAGTTCTTCCTTCAAGGTCATTATTTTGCTCTTAGTAATCCTTGCTTCCAACACTATAAACTTTGTCTACAAAGTCCATTAGCTATTTTCTTGTTTCCTCCGCGTTCATTCATTTTTTACTTTCCCTCTCCTTGTTCCTATTCTTGCTTTTGCTTTCACTTGAGTTCTCAATAGACTTATAATATTTCTTATTTACTGCCATTATCGAGAATTAGTAAAGTTGTTTGGGAGAGAGTTTTTTCGCCAGACTGCTTCCTCTGGCATGGACTGAGCATTGCTAAGTAATCCCCCATCAGCTTGTGCTGCTATCTACCAAGTTCCTACTCGGGAGGACCCCCAGCGCAAACTGTCAGATCAGTTTAGGTGTTTCACGCTCGGATTGGCTTGGCTCTTGCAGCCCTCTATCTTTACCGGCAAGTTCAACTAAAGAGCTACTGGATTCACTCCCCGGTGGTCTTTCAATGTCACGTTTGTATTAAATATTCATTAACAATATTATTAATTTATTTAAGTTAAATTCGCAGTAGACTGGACTGCCGATGACGATATTTTGTAACAATTAGACTCTTCCACCTCATATTTAGCAATCCAAGGGTTTGCATTGTTTTGGGGTAGTTTGAGTAATGTTTGACTATAAATTTAACTCAAAGCATAGATAAACTGATGAAAAGAAACACTAGGCCTTATAATATCATAGAATTGAAATTTGATTACAATTTTATATGAGCTTCTTTAAACTATTTAATCAGTTTGTATCAAGAAATTTGGATACAATTAATACTCTACTAATATAATTATGTAAATGATGTCAGTGACAGGCATTAATAGGGTCAAGGAAAATTCTTGATACAGGCCTGTCAGCCATGACTTAAACCCTGATTTACCTGCTGTCCAGTCTATTGATTGCCAACATTTAGTTAAATAAAGCACAGCTTCCCTTCACCCTCTCACTCATTTCATAGTCATAGGTCTGTCTTTCTTTTGAAATAAGAAAGAGTCTAATAAAAAAATTATTAATTCAAAATTAAATTTCTATAAAAATAAATACAGGCTGGCCTACCTATAATACATATGTTTCAAATAACATTTCACATCCCAATTTTATGTAATACAACAAATATGGAAGACTAAAAAATAATATTTAAAAGAACCATTTAGAGCTAAAACAAAAGACTTCTTAATTTAAGCTGAAAACACCTAATCACCAAATCGATGTAATATATGACCATCTGTTAAAACATTTATTCCTAATGGATTCAAGTGCATATACAGTATATTATTTAAAGTCTATATAATAGTATGAAAATCAGGTTCTATTGTCTTTAATATTTGGACATCCTTTTTATCTACATTTTCATACATTTAGATGATTGTAGGTTCCAAGTTGGCCAACAATTGGCCTGTACCTATCATGATTTGGATCGGACACCTTAGCTCAGTCTGTCTACTGAACTAAGGCTACCAGGTTTGATTCCTGACATGACCGAAAACTATTTCACTGGTGAAATGTGTGTTCACCCTTCCACAGTGATGAATTAATGGCTGGGGACTAAATCTTATGTTAGAATATAATGCGTGTGAAGCATATAGAAAGCTGGTAGTGGAAAATATACACCTTGAATTGAAAACTGATCTGACCCACGGGCGAGAAACTGTCCTACTTCTATGTCACATTGTGTTAAGGTAGCAGTGATCTTAGTATTAGTGAGTACAGCAAACCACATGGTGATAAATAACATCCACTACTGCACCGCAATTCCATTGTCACACTGGGCGACTAGAGCGCTACTCGCTAGCAGCAAGAGAGTTATGAGACTAGTAAGTAGCGCCAAAGGTTGAACATCTCCAACTTTTCTAGCTACTACTTTTTCACTTGTCGACGAGCGCTAGTAGCAGCTATTTTTATGTCACATTAGGCTACTTACTAGCTGTTATTCAAGTAGTAAAGTGTGACACAGCCTTAATGTATGTAAGAAAAATTATTTGGATCTCTTATATTGACATTCAAACTAATTATTTAGTAAACATTTTGTCCTCCGCTTACTCTAAAAGGTAGCAAGCTTATTTTGCAGGTTTCCACTACAATTTAGGTCGTGAGAAATAGCCATAGTGTAATCAGTCAAGGTAAAAACTAGAACCTTTCAATATATATGATTTCAGTGGGGATCATGTAACAAGTTCGTCAACTCCTCAAGAAAATGGCGAAGCAACAGATGAGAAGGGTAAAAGTAAGATCAAATCTTTAAGTCTGATAAGCAGTAGCGCTGATAAGAAACATAATGCACTGACTGCTGCTGCATTGTATCAATCATGGCTGAGGGCATCTAGTGATTCTGAGGATGACGACGATGATGACGAAGGGGATGAAAGTTTTGAAGGTCAGGATGAGAGGTGAGTATCTTACTTTAAAAATAAGTTTTTCTTTCATAGTCATTACACAGGCTGTCTACTATTGTGGAATTTGTGAGTTTATGTCAGCACACGTCTCCGGTTTGTATCCTGACTGGATCATATATACACCTAGATGCGTGTGATACTTAATTGTCTTGTAGTCGGGCAGAAGGACTCATGCCAACGTTTATGAAGTATAAGCTTTGACATTTGGGATTGTCTCGATTACATTAGTTCCCTTAAATCAATTGAAATTATTTTACAGAAATAATTTAAAAATTTTCAAAACAAAAAAAATTTCTTCCCACATCTTTACCGGAAGGCTTCACTTTAAAAACCAATTATACCCTGGTGGATGGGTAAAAATTTTTTTAACAGCCATTTTCTTTAATAATACAAGGGGGTATGAAAAAGTTTCAAGTCTGTTTCTGTAAAATGAAAAGAGAGTGGAATGTGGGGTTGGTGTGATGATCTGTCAGTAGGACAAGTGGCATCATTCTGTGTAGACCAATAGCTGTTTGATGGCGTGCACGGGTGTGATGATCTGTCAGTAGGACAAGTGGCATCATTCTATGTAGACCAATAGCTGTTTGATGGCGTGTACGGGTGTGATGATCTGTCAGTAGGACAAGTGGCATCATTCTGTGTAGACCAATAGCTGTTTGATGGCGTGTACGGGTGTGATGATCTGTCAGTAGGACAAGTGGCATCATTCTGTGTAGACCAATAGCTGTTTGATGGCGTGCACGGGTGTGATGATCTGTCAGTAGGACAAGTGGCATCATTCTATGTAGACCAATAGCTGTTTGATGGCGTGTACGGGTGTGATGATCTGTCAGTAGGACAAGTGGCATCATTCTGTGTAGACCAATAGCTGTTTGATGGCGTGCACGGGTGTGATGATCTGTCAGTAGGACAAGTGGCATCATTCTGTGTAGACCAATAGCTGTTTGATGGCGTGTACGGGTGTGATGATCTGTCAGTAGGACAAGTGGCATCATTCTGTGTAGACCAATAGCTGTTTGATGGCGTGTACGGGTGTGATGATCTGTCAGTAGGACAAGTGGCATCATTCTGTGTAGACCAATAGCTGTTTGATGGCGTGCACGGGTGTGATGATCTGTCAGTAGGACAAGTGGCATCATTCTATGTAGACCAATAGCTGTTTGATGGCGTGTACGGGTGTGATGATCTGTCAGTAGGACAAGTGGCATCATTCTATGTAGACCAATAGCTGTTTGATGGCGTGCACGGGTGCAATTGCGATTATATTATGGACTGCAAACTCGAGCAGTGAGTGAACATCAAACTCTACGTCTTACTCAGAAAATCTGGAACAGAGACTTTCCACTTAAGTGGTCGCGTGGTCTAAGGTGTCACTCTCGCGATATACTAGGCTGCCAATAATGGCGAGGTCGGGGCTCAAATTCTGGTCTGGTGTAATGAGGGTGGTTTTTTGCTTTTTTTTCTATACAAACGCCTATACACTTCCTTCATATTCAACCTTTCTCTCTCCCCCTAGTAAGTTGCAGTGCTAAAAAAACTACAGAATGTACCTGAAAGGAATTGCCTCCATCAGGTGTCAAGAATTTTCATACACAGGATAAATGTAACATATTAGTTTGTTAAATTCCAACAGACAAATCAGACGGATGTGGAAGGCACAAATCTTAATTAATAGTACCTCCAATTTGGACATAAGTAAGTTAATAAATAGTCATTTACACAACTAAGTGCGACAAGCGCACACCAAGTTCCGGTATTGAAATACATAGGTATCATCACAGTTGCAACAACTAATACACCTATAGCTAGAAGAGCAAGCTATAAATACATTAATTTGACACCCCCTTAGGTAATCATGATCAAAGATAACGTCTAGGCCATGATTTTTTCACTAATAACCCAACAGTTAATATGAAACCTCAAACAAGGTGTGTGCGAGAAGCTTATATAACATATTGGCAACATTGCACCCTTTAGTCGTCATGATTAAAACTAACATGTAAGCCATAATTTACTTAATAATAGTTCACTGGTCAACAAAGTTTTTATTTTTTGCCCCAAGAATGGTAATAGTATTTTTTGTGGGGAACTCAAATATATTTTAAGAATTCATTTACTATGGAAGGATTTTAATTGACGTCCACTTAAAGTTTACAATATTATGTTCATTTAGAATACATACATTTGAAATAAAGTAACACAATACAATTCAGTATGTACGAAAGGGGAAGCTTGGGGGATGAATAATTGCTGTGTAGATCAGTGGAAGAGCATTAGTACACTCAGCCAAAGGTTCTGGGTTCACTTCTGGTGTTCAATTTATTTGAAAACATATATAGCAAAGGACTATCTTACCTTCTTCAGTATTTTGCCTCACGAACATCCCTCTTAAGGATCCAACAAACACACTTGTACTCAAACTGCCCTGCCAGAAATATCGTATTTGTTGAGAATAAATCCAGGTGTGAATCTAAGAAATGTATTTTTATGGTGTAATTCAAAAATACTAATTTCTAAGGTCCTGTGTTCATTATGTTATAGTTATGCAAAGATATTTATTTTTTTGTGCTTTAGTGGGGCTCCCAGTTGAGATATAGAGCCAGGAGTGGTCTCATTTTTAAGCTATTTAAAGGAGCTTTCAAGTTATATGCAACACATAAGAGCTAATAAAATTATTATTTTTTAAAATTTCAACTCAAAATTTCCATATAAGTTTTTTGAAAAACAAACATTATTAAAATGTCCAAAAAATCTCAAATTTAGTTTATACCTATCTGTAACTATCTAAAAAGTTGTTTTTTTGGGAGGGGAGAGCGGGGAGGATCATGATGAGTTCATAAGATACTTCTATACGCATGATAAAAATAAACCTGGATCTCCATCACACTTACCAAGCCCTCTGCTCCCCCACACATTGTGCATCTCTTTGGATCTCAAAGTAGCCTTTCTATCTGAAATATGTTGGAGTCATAAAAATTTGTAGAAAAGAAATACACGATTCAATATTGTTTCAAAATCAAAAACAATAGCCACACACACACTGTTATTAGTTGTTTATTAAAAAACTATAATTCACATGACTGTTTTAGTTTCTTCCATGAAAACTTATTTCCTTTATGAAGCAGCATAATTTAAATCCAACTTGGAGAAATTTATAAATAAACACCACTCCTTTATTTTGTACTTGTGACCATGTTCTTCCATGACAGACCAAACATCATTGTACAAAACAAGTCCATCTTCAAGGGAAAAGAAATCCTTTCTTTAAAAATATATACTGTTGTTTGTTTGTGGAGACTAACAGTCCAGCTTGCCTTTTAGATGGGTTCAAATCTCTCACAAGAATTCAGAAGATGGACAGGAAGGAAGCTTCAAACCTCACATTATCATCACATTCTCTTGTCTTGTAGGGACTAAGTTGGGAGTGTAAGGTTTGAATTTTGGTGTACAAATAAGGTTATAAGAAAATTTGCCTATGGCCACCTTTGGTTCACACAACTTACAAAATAAAATGGTTCCATCATAAGAAAATTCACCTTCATTAAACTATTTAACACATTTTTATTAGTGACAAGCCAAAGATGGTTTGGATATAGGCATTTTTACTTTCTTGCTGCCTAACAGGTAGAGAAAGTATTGTGATCGTTGAAAAAATCAAACTTGAGATTTTGATGAATTTAGATGTTTCATGATGACCCCTCCGAATCCAAAAATGAGCTTTTTAAATTTTCGTCTGTTTGTTTATACCTCTGAGTAGAGCCTAAATTATTTTACCAAGAGAAAAGAATGTTTTTCTCAAAATTGGCTCTAACAATTTTGATTAAAATTTGTATCTAGGTGTTAATTAAGATTATATATAAAATAGCTATTTTCATTTTCCCATGAAAATTACTTTTATGATACCTTACTGAAGTGGAAATTTTCATATCTCCAGAACTATTTGAGATAATAAATAACTTATAATTGCAAAATTGTAACACTATTAAAAATAAAAAAACTTTAATTTGAAATATATTTTTATAAAACCAATAGTTTCTAAGATATTGGTAAATATATTAATACAATTTTGTGAGCTTTAGTTGTACAGAGATACTACTTATGTTTTAACACAATGATTCTCTAATGCCATAGAGCAGCGGTTCCCAAACTTTCTTGACTCGGAAAACCCTTTAACAAACATTTGAGTTGCACGAACCCCCTGGTAAATATCCATAGCCACACACTTAATTTTATACCTAATTTTTATGAAATTTAGTTAATAATTGTAATCAAAATGTTTATTACCTTTAAATTAATCTAATATAACTCGGTAGGTAATTTGGGATATCTTACCAAATATAATGAAATAATATTGAAACTATTTAAGTACAAGTTCAAATAATATACATTTGTCTTAAAAATTAAAACTGAAATTAAATAAGAAAATGTTACTATAGTACTTTGCTTATCTTTACTGCCACAATACTATCACATTTCACATGTTTTTTAAAGTGGTACTGGAAATTGCTGCTTTGACATAACTGAAATACCCTCTTTTTATCACAGAACTCCATGCCGATCTAAGTTTAAAATTGTTTACAAGTTTTAACGTCTACTAACCTCTTCATGTATGTGTGAGCAATCTGTCTCTTTAATGTAGTTAAGACTAACAAAAAAAGTAATTTGATTTCGGAGGACCAGTTTTAGGTACACTAAAACAGAGACGGGAGTTGAATATTGATTTAGAAGAAAGGTGTATTGTGTAGAGCCTACCTTTGAGGGGTGTCGTTGACTGGAGATCCGAGAATATCTGGGAGCGCTGGTCTTGATCTTCTTGATTCGATGATGGTCTTCGTAAGAATATTAGTTTGCGAGAGGAGCTCCCCTAAACACTCGCGTTTATTGAGTACATATTATATTAAATAAAAACACACAGAGAACATTAATGAAGAGTCACGCACTAAAATCACTTTCCACAGGGTGTTTTTACGAGTTCATATTCAAACAAAACAGAGCAAGAGAGGTTCACTGAGTTGTGATAGAGATTGGTTTTCAACACACACGGTTTGAAGGCGGACGCGACAGGTGTGAGAGGGTTTACTTGCGAGTAGAAAGAGGGTAGAGGGGTGGCTAATTCCAAGAAATCTGCAGGCATGCAGAGTTGATTGAGGGGGAATAGGGGTGGAAATAACCAAGTGAAACTAGCGAATAATGAAATATGCAACAAACTAGTGACTTAGTGAGAAGGAGGAACCACATACGATAAATAAAGTCTCAAGTTACTTTCAATTTTGAGGCTGTTCCTAAACTAGGCATGTGAAGAAAAAGATTTCTCGCTCAAATATGTTGAATTAAATGTTAACAAAGCTGTAATAGCTGTATTCTCTAACAATTAGAATTCCTCCCTTAAACTTAACCAGAAACCAATTAATGACAAAGATTTATAGTTTTTCTTTAATTTAAAACCAGTGGAAATTTCAAGGGGCTGTTCTTTTTCACTCACGCTTAATGTGGAGAATTCCAAAGCAGCTCTCTCTTCCAGGAGATTGCGAATCTAATTGTTATTATTGGACATGGGTGGGAAATATTCTCCTAATGTTTTTCCAAATCCTTTCAAGTGATCTCTAACCACGTTATTTACATTTTTGTCCAAAGAAAGCTGATTTTATACTATGAAATCTTGAAGAATATCAAAGCACTCCATTTGATTACTGATTAAACACGTCCCAAAAGTTAATTTTTTTACGAACAACTCTATATGGTCTTGCACAATAATATTTGACCCCTGAAGAGAGAGTTTTAAACTGTTCATTTTTGAGAAAATATCTGCCAAATAGGCCAAAGCCTGGACCAGAATTGATCTTGCATGCACTTTGTTATGTGAAAGGGATGGTTGGTAAGAAAAATGAAAACTTTGTGTTTTAAGTTCAAACAAGCTTGTAAGAGTTCTACCCCGAGATAACCACTTGACTTCAGTGAGAGGCGATAAACAGTTGTAAATGTTTCCCAATTCCTCGCAAAGTGCTGCAAAAATCCACCATTACAGAAATATTTTGGCGAACCCCTTGGAAGAGTTCGCGAACCACAGTTTAGGAACTGATGCTGTAGAGTAATTAAATATTAAAATGTCTCTCAAAAAGTTTATTTTCCTTTTCCTCAAAACTCTTAGGGGAAATGTTTGTACATCAATGATATATCTCCATCATTTTAGTCTCAATAGTCAACATTTACAGTTTTTATTTGCCAAAATAATATAAAAAAGGAACTTAATAGCATAGTGATGACCTGAAGATGTGCAACACCTAATAAAATGTCAAAACAAAATTAACCGAAAATCAAAATTTTAATATGAAGTGTTAACCCTTGTGGATCCAATATCAATCTTTTTTTATGGGTCCAAATATAAAAATGAAGATATACATTCTTTAAAGATAAAATTATAAAATTTAAAACTGGGACTAAAAAAATATTTTGCATAAGTATTGCGCAATTTATGCTTGGGTTTGTTAGTGTATATTATTTTATTTCACATATACAAGTTTCGAGTAAATATCTCAATTTTTAAACGATAGAGCGAGAAAGTCCGTGCAGAGTTACGCACCATTTATTTATATTTGATACATAACATAGGCCTTGCATTAAATCTTATTTTCAAATGTTATAGTACTGCCAAAGAAACTAATCCGTTAATTTATATTGTTTTAAAATACCAACTTCCTTAACACTTTAAAACAACGCAATGTATTACAAGGATTATAATTATTTTTTGTTACTTTCTCATAGAGAAATAATTTGTAGTAACATGACTGTATACTCACCCTACACTCCTCTAGTAGCAACATGTCAATTATCACACTACACTCCTCTAGTAGCAAATGTCAATTATAATCACAGCACTATCCAGTAGCGACATGTCAATATACTCACACTCACTCTCTAATGCAACATGTCAATATAATCACACTACATCCTCTAGTAGCAACATGTCAATATAATCACATACACTCTTGTAGTAACATGCTGTAGACTCACCCTACACTCCTCTAGTAGCAACATGTCTATATACTCACACTACACTCTCTAGTAGCAACATGTCATATATACTCACACTACACTCTCTAGTAGCAACATGTCAATATACTCACACTACACTCCTCAGTAGCAACATGTCAATATACTCACACTACACTCCTCTAGTAGCAACATGTCAATATAATCACACTACACTCCTCTAGTAGCAACATGTCAATAAATCACACTACACTCCTCTAGTAGCAACATGTCTATTACTCACACTACACTCCTCTAGTAGCAACATGTCAATATAATCACACTACACTCCTCTAGTAGCAACATGTCAATATAACTCACACTACACTCCTCCAGTAGCAACATGTCAATATACTCACACTACACTCTCTAGTAGCAACATTTCAATATAATCACACTACACTCCTCTAGTAGCAACATGTCAATATAATCAACACTTACACTCCTCTAATGGCAACATGTCAATATACTCACACTACACTCCTCCAGTAGCAACATGTCAATATACTCACTCTACACTCCTCTAGTAGCAACATGTCGATATACTCACACTACACTCCTCTAATGGCAACATGTCGATATAATCACACTACACTCCTCTAGTAGCAACATGTCAATATACTCACACTACACTCCTCTAGTAGCAACATGTCGATATACTCACACTACACTCCTCTAATGGCAACATGTCGATATAATCACACTACACTCCTCTAGTAGCAACATGTCAATATACTCACACTACACTCCTCTAATGGCAACATGTCGATATAATCACACTACACTCCCCCAGTAGCAACATGTCAATATAATCACACTACACTCCTCCAGTAGCAACATGTCGATATACTCACACTCCACTCCTCCAGTAGCAACATGTCAATATAATCACACTACACTCCTCCAGTAGCAACATGTCATATAATCACACTACACTCCTCCAGTAGCAACATGTCAATATACTCACACTACACTCCTCCAGTAGCAACATGTCAATATACTCACACTACACTCCTCCAGTAGCAACATGTCAATATACTAACACTACACTCCTCCAGTAGCAACATGTCAATATACTCACACTACACTCCTCCAGTAGCAACATGTCTATATACTCACACTACATCCTCTAGTAGCAACATGTCAATATATCACACTACACTCCTCTAGTAGCAACATGTCAATATAATCACACTACACTCCTCAGTAGCAAAGTCAATATAATCACACTACACTCCTAGTAGCAACATGTCAATATAATCACACTACACTCTCCAGTAGCAACATGTCAATATACTCACACTACACTCCTCAGTAGCAACATGTCAATATACTCACACTACACTCCTCTCAGTAGCAACATGTCAATACTCACACTACACTCCTAGTACACATGTCAATAACTCACATACCTCCTCAGTAGCAACATGTCAATATACTCACACACACATCCAGTAGCACATGTCAATATACTCACACTCACTCCTAGTAGCAACATGTCAATATACTCACACTACACTCCTCCAGTAGCAACATGTCAATATACTCACTACACTCCTCCAGTAGCAACATGTCAATATATCACACTCACTCCTCTAGTAGCAACATGTCAATATATTCACACTACACTCCTCCAGTAGCAACATGTCAATATACTCACACTACACTCCTCTAGTAGCAACATGTCAATATACTCACACTGCACTCCTCCAGTAGCAACATGTCAATATACTCACACTACACTCCTCCAGTAGCAACATGTCAATATACTCCACTACACTCCTCCAGTAGCATCATGTCAATATACTCACACTACACTCCTCCAGTAGCAACATGTCAATATACTCGCACTACACTCCTCCAGTAGCAACATGTCAATATACTCACACACTCCATTCCTCTAGTAGCAACATGTCAATTACTCACACTACACTCCTCTAGTAGCAACATGTCAATATACTCACACGCCACACTCCTCTAGTAGCAACATGTCAATATATCACACTACACTCCTCTAGTAGCAACATGTCAATATACTCACACTCACTCCTCAGTAGCAACATGTCAATATACTCACTACTACATCCTCTAGTAGCAACATGTCAATATACTCACACTCACTCCTCAGTAGCAACATGTCAATATACTCACACTACACTCCTCCAGTAGCAACATGTCAATATACTCACACTACACTCCTTAGTAGCAACATGTCAATATACTCACACTACACTCCTCAGTAGCAACATGTCAATATACTCACACTACATCCTCTAGTAGCAACATGTCAATATATCTCACACTACACTCTCTTATAGCAACATGTCAATATATCACCTACACTCCTCTAGTAGCAACATGTCAATATACTCACACTACACTCCTCTAGTAGCAACATGTCAATAAAACTCACACTACACTCCTCTAGTAGCAACATGTCAATATACTCACATACACTCCTCAGTAGCAACATGTCATATACTCACACTACACTCCTCAGTAGCAACATGTCAATATACTCACACTACACTCCTCCAGTAGCAAATGTCAATATACTCACACTACACTCTCTAGTAGCAACATGTCAATATATACTCACACTACACTCCTTAGTAGCAACATGTCAATATACTCACACTACACTCCTCTAGTAGCAACATGTCATATACTCACACTACACTCTCAGTAGCAACATGTCAATATACTCACACTACATCTCTCTAGTAGCAACATGTCAATATACTCACACTACACTCCTCAGTAGCAACATGTCAATATACTCACACTCACTCCTCCAGTAGCAACATGTCAATATACTCACACTACACTCCTCAGTAGCAACATGTCAATATACTCACACTACAATCTCCATTTAGCAACATGTCAATATACTCAACACTACACTCCTCCAGTAGCAACATGTCAATATACTCACACTACACTCCTCCAGTAGCAACATGTCAATATACTCACACTACACTCCTCCTAGTAACGTCAACACCAATCATCGTACATTCAATATACTCACACTACACTCCTCAGTAGCAACATGTCAATATACTCACATACACTCTCAGTAGCACTGTCATTACTACACTACTCCAGTAGCAACATGTCAATATATCACACTACATCCTCAGTAGCAACATGTCAATATATCACACTACACTCTCTAGTAGCACATGTCAATATATACTCATCTCTACACTGCTCACTAATCTCAGTAGCAACATGTCATATACTCACACTCACACTCCTCTAGTAGCAACATGTCATTATCACACTACACTCCTCTAGTAGCAACATGTCAATATATCACACTACACTCCTCAGTAGCAACATGTCAATATACTCACATACTCCTCAGTAGCAACATGTCAATATACTCACCTCACTCCTCCAGTAGCAACATGTCAATATACTCACTACACTCCTCAGTAGCAACATGTCAATATACTCCATACACTCCTCGTTGCACATGTCATATTACTCACACTACACTCTCAGTAGCAACATGTCAATATACTCGCACTCATCCTCCAGTAGCAACATGTCAATATACTCACACTCATCCTTAGTAGCACATGTCAATATACTCACACTACATCCTCAGTAGCAACATGTCAATATCTACACTCACTCCTCTATAGAACATGTCAAATACTCACACTACACTCCTCAGTAGCAACATGTCAATTACTCACATCACTCCTCCAGTAGCAAATGTCAATATACTCACATACATCTAGTAGCACATGTCATTACTCACACTCACTCCTCAGTAGCAACATGTCAATATACTCACACTCACTCCTCCAGTAGCAACATGTCAATATACTCACACTCATCTCCAGTAGCAACATGTCAATATACTCACACTCATCCTCAGTAGCAACATGTCAATATATCACACTACACTCCTCAGTAGCAATGTCAATATACTCACACTCATCCTCAGTAGCAACATGTCATATACTCACATCTCCAGTGACATGTCTATCTACACTACTCTCAGTAGCACATGTCAATATATCACACTACACTCCTTAGTAGCAACATGTCAATATACTCACACTCACTCCTCAGTAGCAACATGTCAATATACTCACACTACACTCTCAGTAGCAACATGTCAATATACTCACACTACATCCAGTAGCAACATGTCAATATATCACACACTCTCAGTAGCAACATGTCAATATACTCACACTACATCCTCAGTAGCAACATGTCAATATAACTCACACTACACTCCTCTAGTAGCAACATGTCAATATACTCACACTCACTCCTCAGTAGCAACATGTCAATATATCACACTACACTCCTAGTAGCAACATGTCATATATCACACTACACTCTCAGTAGCAACATGTCAATATACTCAACTACATCTCTAGTAGCAACATGTCAATATTACTCACACTACACTCTCTAGTAGCAACATGTCAATATACTCACACTACACTCCTCAGTAGCAACATGTCAATATACTCACTCACTCCTCCAGTAGCAAATGTCAATATATCCACTACACTCCTCTCAGTAGCAACATGTCAATATACTCACACTCACTCCTCAGTAGCAACATGTCAATATACTCACACTACATCCTCTAGTAGCAACATGTCAATATACTCACACTACACTCTTCAGTAGCAACATGTCAATATACTCACACTACACTCCTCCAGTAGCAACATGTCAATATACTCACACTTCACTCCTCCAGTAGCAACATGTCTATATACTCACACTACACTCCTCCAGTAGCAACATGTCAATATACTCACACTCCACTAATCCAGTAGCAACATGTCAATATACTCACACTACACTCCTCCAGTAGCAACATGTCAATATACTCACACTACACTCCTCCAGTAGCAACATGTCAAATATACTCACACTACACTCCTCCAGTAGCTACATGTCGATACACTGATGTAGTCATTCCACTGTCAAAGATAGAGCCAGCCACTGGTAACTAACATTCATAACATCTTTCTAGACATCGTTTATATCAAGTTTGTGTATTGTGTTAAACAGTGAGGAAGGTGACGAGGATGAAGATGCTGGCAAAGAGGAAGAGGAGGGTGATGAGGATGATGAAGAAGAAGAAGAAGAAGAAGAAGATGAGGAAGAAGATTTAAGTATGAAGGTTATGGAAGAAGTAAGTAAACAGACGTTTGTAAATACCTAAACTTAACTCTAGAGACACAACTATGATTAGTTTGATTTAGATAATAAATGAAGAGTTGTTTAATAAAAAAATATTTTTGATGAACATTCAGTGTACCCTGAAAGTTTTACCTTGACAGGTTACACTATGGAGCAGCTTTTAAGATAGAACCATAGTGTAATCCATCATGGTAAGATTGTTGCTATCTTTCAGGCTTAACAAAATTTAGAGTCTAAGGCTAATAAAGTTTTCCTTAATTTTAACACTCTCTAAAAGAAAATACTTTCATCAACAATAGTCAAAATAACATTTTACTTGCTTTTAATTCTCACCACATCTCTCTTAGCACACTTGTCCTGTTAATACTCACCACTCTCCTTAGCACACTTGTCCTGTTAATACTCACCACATCTCTCTTAGCACACTTGTCCCTGTTAAACTCACCACATCTCTCTTAGCGCACTGTCCTGTTAATACCACCACATCTCTCTTAGCACACTTGTCCTGTTAATACTCACCACATCTCTCTTAGCGCACTTGTCCCTGTTAATACTCACCACATCTCTCTTAGCACACTTGTCCCTGTTAATACTCACCACATCTCTCTTAGCACACTTGTCCCTGTTAATACTCACCACATCTCTCTTACCAAACTTGTCCCTGTTGAGTATACTAATCGCAAGTCTCTAAATCAACATGTGATTTTGTGTCATTCTTTCATCCTTCTACAGCATTTATTTAGCCATAGTTGAGTCATGTTGATGTGCATGTGCGAATTTGCGAACTACAGTTTGGGAACTGCTGCTCTATGGTATTAGGAACTAGAAACACTGGTAAAGAAAAACTGAGAAAAGAGAAACATCATTGTCCACCAAAGATCATAAGAATCAAATTCATTTTCAAAGACCTGAATTAAAAAGTATATATATTTTCTTATATCTAAACTATTGGTTTAAAAAAAAATATTTCAAATAAAAGATTTGGATCTTTAATTGCTTATGCCAAATCAACCAGCTGACTTGACCATTCTGTATGTAAATGAAATTTTTACCAATTATTCTTCCCTTAAAACTAACCACAGATATGTGTTTTTTTTTTAAGATTATTTGGTGGCCCCGCTTTCAAGAAATTGATTTTTGAAATTTCAATAAAAACACAATTTTTTGCTCCCATGCCATATTTTTACTAACTTTTGTTCTATTGGTGCTAGAATTATGTTTTTTGGCTCAACTTTTTCAATCTGAAATGGACTTTAATTCGATATACAACTTAGCACAATCTTAACAATTATTTTTCTCACTCTTTCAAAAAATAATTGTGATAATGTTTTTTGACAATTTTGATAAAAATATATATTATTTATATTATTTATTATTATTATTATTAGCACCGCGTCTTACTACCCGTTCGGGTTATATGCACTTACGCTAATGTGTAATGGTAGGGTGATTGTGAGATGAAATGAAGGACCTACAGTTTAACGTGGAATCCGAACCACGGTGGTGGCCTGGCATATTATTTATAGAGATGGGTCAAATACACTATTTCTCGAATCCGAATCTACATTTTATTTTCGAATCTCGCATCTCAAATCTGAATCCTAGCAAATTAGAGAAATTTTAATGATTTACAAATAGACCTACATTACACAATATAGGTCTAAACTGTAAATCGATATTTATTTCAATCACCCTTTCAATTTTAATCACCCAAAAACTCCTTGTAAAATACAGGTTAAAATTCAGCCAAATTAAACAATCTAGACTTATATTATTGTTTAAAAATCAAATCAATCAAAATTTTGAGTGTCTTTTAGATATTTTTAAAAGTGTTGCTAGAATTAGTTAAGTTTCTAAAAATTATTTGAAATAAACAGACTAGGCCTAGTTCTCCTTTGATCAATTTATTTATTTAAATAAGAAAGCAAAAATAAAACTACAAACAGAGTGTTTTAATAAAGACTAAAACAACATGCTTAACAATTAAACATACATTGGAAGTCGTGAACTCAATAATGCCTAAGTATGTTTTATTATTATTTTCATAGGTATCTATTATCTATCTTCGCATAGAAAACAAATATATTTTCGATTCTTGCAATATGTTAATTCCCATTTTATTGGGCAAGACTACGTTTGAATATTTTTACAATTACTTCAATAACATATTTTTTTAAAAACTCTTAGTTAAAATCAATTTAAAAACAAATTATGAATTAGCAAGTGGTATAGGTCATTCAAAAAATGTAACGTGGGAGTTTTTTATGGGTAGGTTCCACCTTTTATAAAATCTTAAACTTTATTTTGCCATCAAATCCCTAATTAAAATTTTAGTTATAGAAAAATTGAAGCAAAAGTGTTTAACTTTCCCAACAAATAGGATTTTTTCCTTCACTTTTGATTTTGTTTACATTAAATGTTAAATTAATGATCTGGGGTTTGGTTGTTAGGTTTTCCTATCATTATTTTGGTTTTAACCTCATGAAACTATTTAACTATTTTAATACCTTAAAAAAATAATTTAAACTTAGTATCTATTTAAAAATATTATTATGATTTGAGTCTTGAATCCATGAATACTCCTTGTAGGTTCTAGAGTCCCATCCTTAGTATATACTAGAATATATGCGTCAATACATGTGATTCTTGATGTAAAATTGTTTAACTTTGACATACCTAGGTCTACCCTAACTTTCTATCATTTTATGATTTTGAAATAGGGATTGTTTGTCTCTGAGTACCTTTCATGTATACTGTCTTAAAAAATATATACTGGAAATATACCGGAATTTCAAAACTATAGTCTGTAGAATCTAATACATGAAATTTACTCGAAGTGTGAATCTCTTGTGTTGGAGTTCATCAAGGGGTTTTGGAATAGCAAGGAGGTACCATCCTTGCCATCAGTAGCTTGTATAGAGGAGGTAGTCACACGAGTCCCGGTGAAAGGCTTTCACTCAGCGGCCCTCACAGTCAAGTTGCAGACCTTCTTGTTGGTAGTACCCTGACATCTCAGAATGGCTCACGCCGGAGCACCTTATGCAAAGCCCCGACTCTCCAGCTCTCTCCATCATCGTTGAGTCCCGTTCCTCTTGATAACGGGGCCCATCTTGTGTGGTAGACATCTTTCTTTGATAGATGGCACAGTCCAATGCTTAGTCACCAGAAGGGGGTGAGGAGGAAGAGAAAGGCCTCTCTGAGAACACAATAAAGACATATTATACCTAATACACAAACACACAGTTCATAATAAGCCAAGAACGGCTCTCTATAAGTTCAGTCCATTCGGGTCAACCTGATTTGGGCACATTCCATGGAGATATCTTACTGCAGATAGCACAAAGTTTGAAGTCTTCCACAAAGATGCCCAGTTTATTGTTCCCTCTTCTTTCACCAGTCCCAGGTGTTATACTTTGAAACACAAAACATTAATATCACTTACTTAATTTTGTTAGAAAGTGGGGGGCCCCCTTTTTCTAATAAATTATTATACCAAAGCACAACCTAGTATTATACCAAAATATACACTACCTACACAATTGATACCTAACTGGTACCTATTAAGACAGGGCACTGACTCATTATATCACCGTCCTCAGGTGGCTGACATGAGCCCGACGGGTCAGCTATTTCCTTCAGTAGCACGGAGACGGGCGTTAACAACTTGTCGATACAGCCGAGCTCAGGGGAAACATTTACAAACTACGTTATCCCCAACTTTAAATAAAACTGGGACTCGCCCCCGATTGTAGGTCGAAGCCACTTTCCTCTGTGACTTCTGCAAATTTCTAAAGGCAAGTTCACAATTTTCCTCAAAGGGGCGGTCATATGCCTCGGATAGAAGTTGGTTGATATCCCAAGTCATCAGGGGGTGGTTCAGATCCCTATTCAGGAAGATCGAAGCTGGGGTGGCTCTGATTGACTCATGGAATGCAGAGTTGAACGCAACGTTCAAAAAGTCTAATGCTTATCCAGTGAGAGTGGTCATGGTGGGGAAGATGGTAAGCGCCACATTCAAAGTACGGTTAAAGCGCTCTACGTGGTTCGGGGAAGGGTTGTAAGGACTGGTGGTCACATGTTTGATGCCCCAAGAGAAGCACATGTCTCTGAACGCTTTAGATCTGAAACAAGGCCCATTGTCACTTACAATAACTATAGGGGTCCCTAGTAGAGCCCAAACACGCCTAGACAGTTGTCACCGTTGTCAATGCTTTCATGTCCCTGAGGGGGATCAAAATCACAAACTTATAAAATGCATCCATGGCAACCAGTATATAAGTGTTGCCCTGGGAGGAGCGAGTAAGGGGCCCGACATAGTCAACAAAAACTTTCTCCCAGGGGCGCGTAGCGATGTCGGCAGAATGGAACCCGATTTTATAGTTCTGGGAGAGTTTGGCCTTATGACAGGACTCACACTTACGAACCCATCCCCTAACGTCCTTAGATAAGTTGGGCCAATAAAACTCCTTCGAGACCTTCCACTCATTCTTGAGTACCCCACAGTACCCACCAAAATCAGAGTCATGGAAATATTTAAGGAGCAAGGGCGTAAGCTTCTCGGTAATATAGTACTTGGGTTTCCCTTTAATATTGGCCACTAAGAGCCCCTAACGTATGTGGTAGTTCCCAACAACCTCTCCAGTTCTAATCGGCCCAACTACTTGTTTACAAAACTCATTCTCAGCCTCACCAGTCCCAATTGAGATAAGATTCAGGAATGGTATGAATCACACAAAGTGTCAGCCTCTGGCTCTTCCCCTACAGGATTAAGATCCTCGGCCACTCCGTTCTGTTTGCCGGCAACATGATGGGTACTGGAGAGCCCTATCTTACCTAACTGTTTGGGATGGTTCCACATCCAGGTCAGCGCCATATTATCAGTGTATAGGTCAAATTTTCTAAGCTCAAGGCAGTCAGCAAACTTCTCTACAGCATATACGCATCCAAGACATTCTTTTTCATAGGTACTATACTTTTTTCTGCCGTATTTAAGGTCCTACTGGCGAACGCTACTGGCCTACTACCTTCAGGGGTTTGCTGTGAGAGTACGGCGCCAAGCGCTACCGACGAAGCGTCAACATGTAATTGAAAGGAGAGAGAGAAATCAGGGACGCACAATAGAGCCGGAGAAACAAGATGGCGCTTAAGAGTGAGAAAGGCGTTGTTCTGTTCTTGACCCTATACAAAAGCTGCCCCTTTCTTCTTAAGAGAGTTAAGGGGGTAAGCTACTTCGGAGAACAAGGGAATAAACCTGACGTAATACGCACACATCCCCAAAAATCGTGATACACTTTTTAAGTTCTTGGGGGTAGGGAAGTCGAGAATGGGCTTGACGCATTCAAGATCAACAAGCGGGTTTCCTTTGGAAATAACATACCCCAGGTATGGGACAGACTCCTTAGCCCATGTGACCTTCTCCAGGTTGACAGTAAGCCCTGCCAAGCGCAAGCGATCTAACACTGTCTCTACGTGACATAAATGATCATGAAGGGAGTTGCTATGGATGCAGATGTCATTGAGGTAGTTAAAGACAAATTTAAATTTTAAGTCGACAAGAATATGATCCAAAACTCTGCTCAGCGCCTGCCCCCCGCAGCTAATACCCAGGGGCACCATAAACCTGCCACGAGGTAATAAACGTAGTAAATTTCTTGGAGGGCTTCAAGAGCGCGCACTGAAGGAAGCTTGCGTTAAGATCGATAAGGGTATAGTATTTAGCTCACCCTAGATGCTGAAATGCCGACTCGATGCTCGGCATCGGATACGGGTCAAACACAATTTTTTTTGTTAAGTTTTTTATAATCGATTATGAGACGATATCCTTAGCCTTTGCGAGGGATGATGAATGCAGGGCTGGCGTATGGAGATTTAGATGGACACATAACCCCTCTCTTCAATCAGGAATGTTGTCCTGAGCAACAATATCATAAGGAAGAACATCACATTTCCCCCATCTATCAGTGATTACGTCAGAATACCAGCTGATCACCCCTTGAATAGCCTCACTATCACTATCCATAGAAAATAAACTCAGTGGTGTGTTACTAGCCGCATTCCCCGGGCGCGAAACTAAAGGAGACTTCTCGCTTACCCAGATTCAATTTAGCGCTTGTTTCAAACAAAAAATCATTTCCCAGAATCATGTCAAATGGGAGGACTGGGACCATATAAAAAGAGCGTTTCCATGAAAATCGCCCAATTTTAATAGGAAGATTGACCTTATGATCTACTATCAAACATTGCCCATTCGCAATAGTATAGGTATTTGGGGCAATACTTTCACAAACAGTATTAACATTATTTTCAATTACGCTAACCAGTCTATCACAAAGAAAAGAGTGACTATCTCCAGTATAAAATAAACCCACGCACTGCATTGGGCCAACACACACAGAAATAACGGAACTAGGAACCTGAACCACCTCCCTGCATTGCCTCTGAACGTGCCCCAGTCTATTACATCTAACTCTAGATAAGTCATGAGGCGCACGGTTCCCGGGATTACCACCCCTAACGTACCTACTACGGCTACCAAGCGGAGGAGGGTCGAAAGGTGGCGCAGAATTAGTTGCTCCGGGATTTGAACCCGCCCGTGCACGACTTTCAATCGCGGGTGCATGCGCATGCATATATTCTTCAGAGAGAAGAGTTCCCTCTATGAGTGAGGCCAAGGCATAGAAATCTTGGATGGAGGAAGGTTGGTTTGAAAAAACAATATGGCGCCTCGTCAGGGGAGATACGTTTTCTAAAATAATATCTACCACTCGGACTCCTTAAGTTCGGTGTTAAGCACCTGAGCCGCCTCAGTGATGGACAGTACAAAGTTCCTGAGAGACTCGTGGGGGGACTGGAACCTGTGAACTACTTCCCTACACAATTTCTCCTTAACCCTATTAGGCAAAAGCTAGTTCAAAATAAGGTCATTCACCGCCCTTATGGATAAATTTGCCTGTTTCCCCTGGGAAAATAACTCGGTCAAAAACCCAGACGTCTTGGTTAAACATAAGGTCAAAAATTCAGGTTCGCTAACTAGTTTCAGGCATGAAGCCTGGTTCACTTCGACAAGAAAGTTAAATAAATCTGTGTGGTTCTGGCCATCACACACAGGAATGCGGCTCAATATTTCCATCAGAACCTTACTTTGGCACTTGGGGTACACTACTGGCACAAGGGGGGGTAGGTAAAGGGGAGGGCATAGTTGGTTCACCACTCCCATCCCTAAGTCAGCCCCCCAACCTCGCTCACTAGCTCACACAAAAGGGATCTCAACTCGCCCACCGTAGTGTTGGGTGGAACAGGGGTGGACCAAACCTGAAGCTCGGCGAGGAGTTAGTCGCGGCTAAGCTTGTATACGTCCAATTTCGTCATCGTGGGCTTGTCGTCTGGTTTCAGTGGAGGAGCCATGTAACAGAATAAAGACAAATATTAGTACAATAAACCAAATATTAAAATTAACCCGTGAAAATATTATAAGCACCTCAAATTTCTCAACATGACCTCAGACCCACAGAACCATAAACCAGTACCATGGAACCTGTGTTCTGCTACCACTTGTGAACCTTTTGTGTTGGAGTTCATCAAGGGGGTTGGGTGAGTGTTGCCCCATTTGAAATAGCTTTAACTTGTAACTCGTTACAGAAACTAAATCGAAGTTGGAAACAATTTTTAGTTGTTTATGCTTCATTATTTATATTACTTTATGAACTAAAATTATTTGGTAAATGTTTTATTGACCAATTGTTTGAAATATCAAGCTATTACCACAACATGCAAATCAATTAGTTCAGATTTTTCAATATAAATATTAATTTGTAATGTACAAGGGTGAAGCTATGACAGACTTAGCAAGCCGATAGTGGATGTAGGAATGCTTTCTAAAACGTGAACAACCTCGGAAAGGACGGATCTACTAAGCGACAATCCCATGCACGGACTGGTTTATGAGTTAACAGACGACCCGCAGAGGTTGAAACGTCGGAGGAGGATGATGATGATGATGATGTTGACAAAATGGATCAGAATGGCATTAACTGAACATAAATTGAGTATTTTAGCTGTCACCATTTTTATTGGCAAATCTTTGAAGCCAAAATTTGTATCAAAGCAAAATCGAAGCTGATGTTTATTTCAAAGTCAAGTTGAAGTTTCGGAGCTTTGCACACCCCTATTAATTTTAGATCTTAATATAATAATGTTTGTAATATTTAGTCAGGGGGATAATACAGTTTGGTAGCTTGGTGCATAGTTGTGTTACTATTGTTCCATTTAGTGTTGTTTTACAGAGATGGGTTGAATTGCATCTCTCCTGTTTTTGTTTGCAGCCTGGGGCAGACAGTGGCTGCACTGCAGTGGTAGCACTATTAAAGGATCAAGAGTTGTACGTAGCAAACGCAGGAGACTCGCGCTGTGTGGTTTGTCGCAAAGGAGAAGCTATAGAAATGAGTCTGGACCACAAACCAGAGGATGATGTGGAAATGGAAAGAATAGTGAAGGCTGGTGGAAAAGTCACTGGTGATGGAAGAGTCAATGGAGGTCTCAACTTGTCTAGAGCTTTGGGTACGTATTGACAACCATCATGTCATCCACGTATCTAAAGTATTTTTCATTCTCTGTCTTGAAATATTCTCATTTACTCTAGACTTGTGTACAACATCCCAAAAAGGTTCTTCTACTTCTAAGTTTTAGAAAATTACCCTTAAAAAGGTTTTTTTTTTTTTTAAACTATATGTTCAGAGGGAAAACTACTGATATAAATATTTATGCCGCCATTGTGAAGGGCATTCATAGGGCTTTCCTCCATCATAAGCTTTTCTTACATTGGCCATGAAGCTACCCCAAGTTTTCCCACTCGTTCTCCTCCTGGAGTCTTGTAACAATAACCACACACTAGCATACTAACATACTGTGTACAAGACCAAACTTGATGATGGTCAATATTTATTAAGGTGACCATGCATACAAACAAAGTGAAAACTTGCCAGCTGAGGAACAGATGATCACAGCACTGCCCGATGTGCGTACACTCATGATCAACCCAGATGAAGACGAGTTCATGATATTGGCTTGTGATGGCATCTGGAACTCTCTATCAAGTCAGGAAGTGGTGGACTTTGTTCGGCCTCGAATACAAGAGGGACAGCTCCAACTTTCTCAAATTTGTGCACAGGTGAGAGTATATTTTATATCTGTTCTGGTTAAACTGTTTGTTAATGTTTAAAGAAAAATTTAAAAAGGCAAAAGAACTCAATTTTACACTACAGCTGTAAAATTCCTTGAAAATTCTGTTTCAATGGCAGTTCTTCAAAAGTAAATATTAGTTAACTGACTTGATAAGATATTGTCTTGTTTAGGGGTCTGCGAGCTTGGATTTTTTCATTCGAGTCGAGTATTTCTAAAAGCTCCCGAGTTTGAGTCGAATTTGAATATATTCATTATTTTAAAATAAAGAAAGTATATATTTGTTTATTTGAAATGTAAATATCACATCTTTAAAATTTCAGATTTAAAAAATGTACTACTGTCCGGGAAAATCAGGGAAAATGGGAATTGGCCGGGAATTTGAAGTAATCGGGGGAAAACGGGAATAACTCGGGAATTTGGTAAAAAACAATGAAAATCTGGGAAAATGTTGTTTTACTCAAAATATGAAATATAATAATCACTAAAACAGTAAATAATAATGTTATTCAAACTGTAGTTTTTTTTGTTTGTAGCTGAGTAATATATTTTAAATTTCCTAGTAAACAATGTTAATACAAATTTAAAAAATAGTTTATTTAAATCTTAAAACTTATTATTATTCATAAAAAAGATAGAAAAATGAGGGGGGGGGGGGGATTAGAATGATGTGACATACATTTTGGTCAGGAATTTTAGGAAATGATCAGGGGAAATCAGGGAATGTCATTGGTCGAGTTGAGTAGACACCGTCACTAAAACCCATTTTCTTAAAATATGAATGACACTCATTTTTATAAATACTAGAGATGGGCCCTTCGAATCCACCAAATCCTGACAAGTATTCGAGATTCGAGGATTCGATGTTTTACTGGATTCGATGATCGAATCTTTCATCTCATAAACTAAGCATAATATTTTGAATTCAAAAATTACTTAGCTAGGCCTACTTGAAAAGCACAACTTAATCCGTAATATTTATTTTGTCAGACAAAAGAGATAAACATGAATAAAATCTTGTTTAAAAAAATAAAACAATGTTAGGTGTGGAAAATCTTACGTGCCTAGTACCCTTACCTCCCACATCTATGGGAAACTTTGACTCGATCGTTTCAGCACATGCTCACTTCAAAAACATTCACCTCACGAACAATATTGTAAATATTTTAATAAACACATTAAAACTATTCAAAAACTGAAAATCAAAACTAGAATGATTAATAAACTCGAAATAAATAAAACAAATTACAGAAATAAGAACACATTATGCATGATACAAAGTCAGCCGCCATTACACACGATATAAAATCAGCCGCCATGACGGATATTATGTTTACTCGCCCGAGTGATGATTAAAATAAAGATACTGTTAATTCTTACTACCTAACTGGTTTTAATTAGCTACAACTATGCAAAGAACCCCAATTTATTGCATACAATCCTTAATTTAGACATTTTGTTTTCATGAAAAATAAATACTGTCAACAGTCAGACAGTGATAAAGCTGTTTTTTTTATCCCTTCCGGCCTATGTATCGTTTATCGATTGTTTGTTTAAAATCAATAATCGATAATCTGATCACTTAGTAAGCGCTCTCGAGTTTTAAGAATCAATTAATGACTTGCTAATCTATTATTTGTTTTTATTATTTATTTAACTATGTTATTGAAGTAATTGTAGAAATATTCAAACGAAGTCCTGCCTTATAAAATGGGAGTGAACATATTGTAGTCGAAATTATGTTTGTGTTTTAAATAGAATGTATTCTCAGAAATCGATACATCGCAAGAATCAAATATATTTTTTTTATATGCGAAAATAGATAATGGATAATATATAATAAAATAATAAAATGTACTTAGGCATTATTATTATTATTATTATTATTATTATTATTATTATTATTATTATTATTATTATTAGCACTGCATCTTACTACCCATTCGGGTTATACGCACTTACGCTAATGTGTAATGGTGGGGTGATTATGAGATGAAATGAAGGAGCTACAGTTTAACGTGGAATCCGAACCACGGTGGAGGCCTGGCATTCCCCACATTCACAAGATGTCTTGTTAGAGGTGAAGGAAGGGTTTGGTAATCAGATAAATCTTTGCCGGGACTGAGGATTGAACCCCGGCCGCCAGCATAGAAGTCTGACACCTTACCCCTAGACCACCAGGTCACCTTAGGTATTATTGAGTTCACAATTTCCAATGTATGTTTAATTGTTGTTGTTGTTTTAGTCTTTATTAAAAATATGTTTTATTTTTATTTTCACTATCTTAATACAATAAAATATCTTTTAATTATGATTAAAGTTGATCAAAGGATAACTAGGCCTAATCTGTTTATTTCAAATGTTTTTTAGAAACTTAACTCATTCTAGCAACACTTTTAAAAATAACTAAAAGACACTCATATTTTGATTGATTTGATTTTTAAACAATAATATGAGTCTAGATTGTTTAATTTGGCTGGATTTTATCCTGTATTTTGCGAGGGGGGGTTGGGAGTTGATTAAAATTGGAAGTATGATTGAAATAAATCTTATTTCACAGTTTAGGCCTATATTGTGTAATGTAGGTCTATTTGTAAATCATTAAAATTTATAACGTTTTTCTAGGATTCGAATTCGAGATTCGAAAATAATATGTAGATTCAAATTCAAGTTTCGGATTCGAGAAATAGTGGATTCGACCCATCTATAATAAATAAATATATACTTTTAGAAAAAAAATTAATAAAACAACACAATTTAAAAATAAGAACAACACTAAAAAAATGTAGGGCCTAAGAAAAAAGAAATTAAAATGTTTTTAACACATGTGTCTTTAAGGACATTAAAATTACACCAACAACTATAAAACAAAAGTTAATAAAATGGATAGTTGCATGATGGCTTGGAAGTGTATAATAAGACAGTGTAGAAACACTGTACAGTGATGTAAGGTAAGTGATAGTGAAGGAAGCCAACCTGAAAGGATAGTTAGGCCTAGATAGAAAAACGCACTTCTCTCGTCATGTCTTCTTAAACTTTTACACTGACCACGTCTTCAAAACTTCCACAGTTGCAAAATAGTTTGAATTTTCGGGAATATTACTTGTTCATTAATGTCTCCTCATATGAAAAATAAACATGTCTGAAAATTCAAAACAATGTGAAACTGCGAAAGTTTCAAAAAGTGGGAAGTGTAAAAGTGTAAGAAGAAATAGAAAAGTGTGTTTGTTCTTATCTAGACCTAACTTAACTATGATTTCAGGTTGGCTTCCTTCACTATCATTTTACATTATTCTACACTGTCTCGATAAAAAGTTAATAAAATCCATATCTTAATAAGCTAATATTTCCTCAAGATATGTTTCAGTAACTTAACTTACCGTATAAGAAAACATAAGAATCATAAACAGTTAGAGATTTGAAGTGTTTCGTATTTCCTTTATTATTCCTTAGTTTAACTGTGCATAATCAGGTCTTCTGTTCCATTTCCATTCCTCTATGCACGTTGTACAGGCTTTCATTAAACATTATTTTATTGAAAAACTAACTTCAGTTCAATTTTTAATGTTTATAAAAGTTAATGCTCACACTTTAAAATTAAAAATAATATGACTAAAATAATATTTCTAGCAAACAATATGAAATAGTAAATACTTTTTTAATATAAATGTGATAAGTTTGGTGAAATATGTAGTACAATAAATAAGATCAACATTGATTTTAGACAGGTTAACCAACATAATTGTATAACTAAATAGTAACTAAACTAGTGCTAGATTTGTAGCTAAACATATTAATTATATGAGTTTTAAGTTTGAAAACATTTAGTATAATAGTATATTCTTGATATTACATCTTGATTAAACATAAATTATTATTTTAGAAAGGGACCAGGTAAAAACAGAAAAAGAATCATTCTGTTATTTAGCATATACTTAGCTAGTTTTATTTTCATTGCTTTGTCATGGCAATACAAGTAACAACTTAATCAAGTATGATTCAAAATGGACGACAATTGTAATGTAACTGACTTGCCCCGGAAGAATATATGATACCATTGCAATAATATTGTTCTAATTTTATAAACGTATCTTATTTTATTTAAATTATAATCTATTACATGGCGCTTAAAGCACTTCTTCTTCTAAGAGGGCACAAGAGCCATTGTCAATGACGTCAGAGTGCATGACGTAGGACCTGTAGAGTCAGAAGGACAATTTAAGGCCTTTTATAAGGAAAATAAATCTACTTCCTTTCTTAAAAAGAACAATATGCATTTCTAATTGGTAATTTGAGCCCGCTTCCTGTTCTTGAATATTCTACTTCCATCCATATGTTCTACTTTTATATTTTATTTTATTTTATTTTACTATACGAAAGCTTCTGGAAGCTTCCATGAGCAATAGATATATGCGAAAGATGGGGCAATAGATCCTCACTAGGAGTCCAGTCCTTGATGTAGTCGGACTGTAGCTCCTGTCCGCGATCCCTACAATCGTGCTATCAGCTGATCTGTTTTCTCTTGAAATAAACAGAAATTTTGAATCAAAAGAATGTCAACTTTATAAATGTGTACTTATTACATATTATTATAAAACGTGGCCCAGCAAGGGGCGAGTGATATAAAAGAGTGAGATAAATAAACCTCATTCTTTAATAAACCTTATAAAAAGGCTTCAAATCGCGTGGCAATCAAACCACATTAGTTCACAACTCATCAATTAGTACAAAAACCAGGACAATTCAAATAAATCATAATCAGAAGAAGAGAATGATCTTTACAATATAAAGTAAATTTACCTCTCGAAGGTGGTTTTAAATCTCTACTATGTTATTAATGTGAAAATTGATATTAATTTTTTTTAATATGTTAAGTAACTGAATGATTTAAGTGGAAATGCCGATATTATCTCAATTAAATAGCCTAAGCTTACTACTGCGTTTTAAAAATTGATTATTTAGTACATCAAGTAATAGCTCGAGAATGACGAGCCTAAAAAACTTTTGATCACGATCTTAAAGGACGAGCTCAGCTCAAAATTCGAGTACTCACAGAGCCACCTAGTCTTGTTAAGGCTTTTAAATAAATTGTTTGATGATATAGTGTACTCTTTTATCAATAAGATTAACTAAATTTTAAATCAACTTTATTGGTTTAAAGCAAGGGTCTTCACCCTTTCACCCAAGTTTTCGTCTCTTGTTGGCTCGCGGGCCACAATATTAGGATGAATACATATTTAAATATTCATATCAACTCATTATTATACACTCATCCTCACACGTGGGATCAGGATTTCTAGCAAGAGGTAGCATGATTTGTCTTGTCTACTAGGGTTGTCAGTTGCCAGTTCAAAGTACATTTTTATTAAAACTTTTATAATACCGTATTTATCTGAATCTAAGACAAGCTTTTTTCCCAAATTTGTAGCTTCAAAATCTAGGAGTCGTCTTAAAATCTCAGACTAAAGAATGGGTTGGACCTACATCAAAAGATAACATTTTACATCTTTATTTAATATTGATACAATAGTGCAGGGCTGCCATTTTTTTTACAGATTTTAACCATTCTCACGCATTTTAGGCTATTTTTTAGGTTATTGTTAAAAATAACTACCTAGCTGTGGCCCGATAGGATACTCAATACTACTCTTTAGTATTCAACATGGTTAACTCTACAAATGGGTTGAGGATAGTGATAGGCATAATCGAAATGAATTTTATTTAGTTGTGCTGATTTTGATTACTTTTTCAATTACTTCACTACGATATTAAAATGTCAGCCATTCACAATAATCAAAATGGATTTAAAAACAAATAACTGAATTATCAAATTGTTATGTATTTAATTCTTAAACCTTTGCCTACATAGCTAACGCTTGTTAAGTAGAACGTGAGGAGAAAACTTGAATCAATTTTAAACAAACAATCGATAGTATGCAGAGTTTACTCGACAATTTTAGCTATGCCAAACTTTAGTTGTAATTCGTGAAACTCCACAAAATATCTAATTTTTTAATATTATAAAGTAAATTATTATCTTTGATCAGATGTTCCTAGATCATCGGTCTTGAAATAAGAATAAAGATGCTTGTTTAATTATCACTAATTTTTCACACTTGACTGTCATGGCAGCTGACTCGTTTGGTAATTCAAAGTAGACGTGTTTATTGGTTAGATTTTTTTCTGACATGTGAAATGTGTTTTATATTTTCTATATTTCTTTACTTTATATTATTTTATTTTCTGTATATCATTTTGAAAGTTAAAGTGTCACATTTTAGAAGCTAGGGTGTTAATAGTAGAGTCCAATGTTAGTATTCTAGTATTTCAGGGGGGGACGGGGGGGGGGGGGGGGGGGGTATGTATGAGACTAGGATCTTCACTAACGATTATCATTTGTCTTAGAATAAATTAACTTCTCATTTTTTTTTATGAAACTTTTTCAAAGTAACCTTTCTGATGCAAAAGCAATATTTGTGACAAAAAAATTAATTCCTTAGCAACCCTAATTAGATTTTAAGTCAACATAGGTGTTTTGTTATGTAAATAAAAAAAATTGTTAGTATTACAAAATAAGTCTGCGATAATTATTATTTTCTTCATCCAGAATCATTGAAAAACTGGGGGTCGTTTTGGATTCGAGTAAATACGGTACTTTTCTTTGGGAAAAAAGTAAATAAAATATGTATTTTATTGTATTAGTTTATTATTTAAATATAGATATTTGTATTTGTCATTTTTTCTCTGGAAATAATTTTATATTTTTCATTAAGACCCCTGGTTTAGAGGATTTAAGTTTTTTATTATTATGTTAACATTATTTAAATATTTGTATTTGTAATTAATGCTGTACTATTTAACTCTTTTGATGTAAATGTTAATGCACACCACACTTAGGTGTCATCTTCCATAAAATTTAAATTATGTTAAAAGTCCAAACTGCTTAAGTTTTAGTTTTAGTTTAGTTTCCTGACAAATGTGGCTGTCATTTGTAATTTATGGGAGCTTTATTGCTTTGTTAAAATGTCCTGTAATGTAATGACAAGACGTGACAAAACTTAATATGGAGTTGTAGTTTACGAAAGAAAATGGTGATAAGTTCCATTTAAAGTTCAAGTTATGATTGTTATCTTTAAACCTAAGCTTAATAAACTAAAATATCATTAGCCCCATTGATAAGGAGTTAATCACAGACAAGTTGTGACAGTACAATATTCAAAACATTATCTTTACCTGTATTCGAACACACAGCAGAACATACGGAACTTTTCTCTAGCCAGTCCACTTGGTCAAACTATGGATACATTGGCAACTAATAAACTAATAAAGACCAGAACAAAATTCATCACCTGCTTTGGTGGCCACATGGTCAAATGCACTACTCTCGTGTTAAACTAGACAAATTAATAAAGACCAGAACAAAATACATCACCTGCTTTGGTGGCCACATGGTCTAATGCAATACTCTCGTGTTAAACTAGACAAATTAATAAAGACCAGAACAAAATACATCACCTGCTTTGGTGGCCACATGGTCTAATGCACTACTCTCGTGTTAAACTAGACAAATTAATAAAGACCAGAACAAAATACATCACCTGCTTTGGTGGCCACATGGTCTAATGCACTACTCTCGTGTTAAACTAGACAAATTAATAAATACCAGAACAAAATACATCACCTGCTTTGGTGGCCACATGGTCTAATGCACTACTCTCGTGTTAAACTAGACAAATTAATAAAGACCAGAACAAAATACATCACCTGCTTTGGTGGCCACATGGTCTAATGCACTACTCTCGTGTTAAACTAGACAAATTAATAAAGACCAGAACAAAATACATCACCTGCTTTGGTGGCCACGTGGTCTAATGCACTACTCTCGTGTTAAACTAGACAAATTAATAAAGACCAGAACAAAATACATCACCTGCTTTGGTGGCCACATGGTCTAATGCACTACTCGTGTTAAACTAGACAAATTAATAAAGACCAGAACAAAATACATCACCTGCTTCGGTGGCCACATGGTCTAATGCACTACTCTCGTGTTAAACTAGACAAATTAATAAAGACCAGAACAAAATACATCACCTGCTTTGGTGGCCACGTGGTCTAATGCACTACTCTCGTGTTAAACTAGACAAATTAATAAAGACCAGAACAAAATACATCACCTGCTTTGGTGGCCACGTGGTCTAATGCACTACTCTCGTGTTAAACTAGACAAATTAATAAAGACCAGAACAAAATACATCACCTGCTTTGGTGGCCACATGGTCTAATGCACTACTCGTGTTAAACTAGACAAATTAATAAAGACCAGAACAAAATACATCACCTGCTTCGGTGGCCACATGGTCTAATGCACTACTCTCGTGTTAAACTAGACAAATTAATAAAGACCAGAACAAAATTCATCACCTGCTTGGTGGCCACGTGGTCTAATGCACTACTCTCGTGTTAAACTAGACAAATTAATAAAGACCAGAACAAAATACATCACCTGCTTCGGTGGCCACATGGTCTAAAGCACTACTCGTGTTAAACTAGACAAATTAATAAAGACCAGAACAAAATACATCACCTGCTTCGGTGGCCACATGGTCTAATGCACTACTCTCGTGTTAAACTAGACAAATTAATAAAGACCAGAACAAAATACATCACCTGCTTTGGTGGCCACGTGGTCTAATGCACTACTCTCGTGTTAAACTAGACAAATTAATAAAGACCAGAACAAAATACATCACCTGCTTCGGTGGCCACATGGTCTAATGCACTACTCTCGTGTTAAACTAGACAAATTAATAAAGACCAGAACAAAATACATCACCTGCTTTGGTGGCCACGTGGTCTAATGCACTACTCTCGTGTTAAACTAGACAAATTAATAAAGACCAGAACAAATACATCACCTGCTTTGGTGGCCACATGGTCTAATGCACTACTCGTGTTAAACTAGACAAATTAATAAAGACCAGAACAAAATACATCACCTGCTTCGGTGGCCACATGGTCTAATGCACTACTCTCGTGTTAAACTAGACAAATTAATAAAGACCAGAACAAAATACATCACATGCTTTGGTGGACACATGGTCTAATGCACTACTCTCGTGTTAAACTAGACAAATTAATAAATACCAGAACAAAATACATCACCTGCTTTGGTGGCCACATGGTCTAATGCACTACTCTCGTGTTAAACTAGACAAATTAATAAAGACCAGAACAAAATACATCACCTGCTTTGGTGGCCACATGGTCTAATGCACTACTCTCGTGTTAAACTAGACAAATTAATAAAGACCAGAACAAAATACATCACCTGCTTTGGTGGCCACGTGGTCTAATGCACTACTCTCATGTTAAACTAGACAAATTAATAAAGACCAGAACAAAATACATCACCTGCTTTGGTGGCCACATGGTCTAATGCACTACTCTCGTGTTAAACTAGACAAATTAATAAAGACCAGAACAAAATACATCACCTGCTTTGGTGGCCACGTGGTCTAATGCACTACTCTCGTGTTAAACTAGACAAATTAATAAAGACCAGAACAAAATACATCACCTGCTTTGGTGGCCACGTGGTCTATTGCACTACTCTCGTGTTAAACTAGACAAATTAATAAAGACCAGAACAAAATACATCACCTGCTTTGGTGGCCACGTGGTCTAATGCACTACTCTCGTGTTAAACTAGACAAATTAATAAAGACCAGAACAAAATACATCACCTGCTTTGGTGGCCACGTGGTCTAATGCACTACTTTCGTGTTAAACTAGACAAATTAATAAAGACCAGAACAAAATACATCACCTGCTTTGGTGGCCACGTGGTCTAATGCACTACTCTCGTGTTAAACTAGACAAATTAATAAAGACCAGAACAAAATACATCACCTGCTTTGGTGGCCACGTGGTCTAATGCACTACTCTTGTGTTAAACTAGACAAATTAATAAAGACCAGAACAAAATACATCACTTGCTTTGGTGGCCACGTGGTCTAATGCACTACTCTCGTGTTAAACTAGACAAATTAATAAAGACCAGAACAAAATACATCTCCTGCTTTGGTGGCCACATGGTCTAATGCACTACTCTCGTGTTAAACTAGACAAATTAATAATGACCAGAACAAAATACATCACCTGCTTTGGTGGCCACATGGTCTAATGCACTACTCTCGTGTTAAACAAGACAAATTAATAAAGACCAGAACAAAATACATCACCTGCTTTGGTGGCCACATGGTCTAATGCACTACTCTCGTGTTAAACTAGACAAATTAATAAAGACCAGAACAAAATACATCAGCTGCTTTGGTGGCCACGTGGTCTAATGCACTACTCTCGTGTTAAACTAGACAAATTAATAAAGACCAGAACAAAATACATCACCTGCTTTGGTGGCCACATGGTCTAATGCACTACTCTCGTGTTAAACTAGACAAATTAATAAAGACCAGAACAAAATACATCACCTGCTTTGGTGGCCACATGGTCTAATGCACTACTCTCGTGTTAAACTAGACAAATTAATAAAGACCAGAACAAAATACATCACCTGCTTTGGTGGCCACATGGTCTAATGCACTACTCTCGTGTTAAACTAGACAAATTAATAAAGACCAGAACAAAATACATCACCTGCTTTGGTGGCCACATGGTCTAATGAACTACTCTCGTGTTATAAACTAGACAAATTAATAAAGACCAGAACAAAATACATCACCTGCTTTGGTGGCCACATGGTCTAATGCACTACTTCGTGTTAAACTAGACAAATTAATAAAGACCAGAACAAAATACATCACCTGCTTTGGTGGCCACATGGTCTAATGAACTCTCGTGTTAAACTAGACAAATTAATAAAGACCAGAACAAAATACATCACTGCTTTGGTGGCCACATGGTCTAATGCACTACTCTCGTGTTAAACTAGACAAATTAATAAAGACCAGAACAAAATACATCACCTGCTTTGGTGGCCACTTTGGTCTAATGCACTACTCTCGTGTTTAAACTAGACAAATTAATAAAGACCAGAACAAAATACATCACCTGCTTTGGTGGCCACGTGGTCTAATGCACTACTCGTGTTAAACTAGACAAATTAATAAAGACCAGAACAAAATACATCACCTGCTTTGGTGGCCACATGGTCTAATGCACTACTCTCGTGTTAAACTAGACAAATTAATAAAGACCAGAACAAAATACATCACCTGCTTTGGTGGCCACATGGTCTAATCACTACTCTCGTGTTAAACTAGACAAATTAATAAAGACCAGAACAAAATACATCACCTGCTTTGGTGGCCACATGGTCTAATGCACTACTCTCGTGTTTAAACTAGACAAATTAATAAAGACCAGAACAAAATACATCACCTGCTTTGGTGGCCACATGGTCTAATGCACTACTCTCGTGTTAAACTAGACAAATTAATAAAGACCAGAACAAAATACATCACCTGCTTTGTGGCCACATGGTCTAATGCACTACTCTCGTGTTAAACTAGACAAATTAATAAATACCAGAACAAAATACATCACCTGCTTTGGTGGCCACGTGGTCTAATGCACTACTCTCGTGTTAAACTAGACAAATTAATAAAGACCAGAACAAAATACATCACCTGCTTTGGTGGCCACATGGTCTAATGCACTACTCTCGTGTTAAACTAGACAAATTATAAAGACCAGAACAAAATACATCACTGCTTTGGTGGCCACGTGGTCTAATGCACTACTCTCGTGTTAAACTAGACAAATTAATAAAGACCAGAACAAAATACATCACCTGCTTTGGTGGCCACGTGGTCTAATGCACTACTCTCGTGTTAAACTAGACAAATTAATAAAGACCAGAACAAAATACATCACCTGCTTTGGTGGCCACGTGGTCTAAGCACTACTCTCGTGTTAAACTAGACAAATTAATAAAGACCAGAACAAAATACATCACCTGCTTTGGTGGCCACGTGGTCTAATGCACTACTCTCGTGTTAAACTAGACAAATTAATAAAGACCAGAACAAAATACATCACCTGCTTTGGTGGCCACATGGTCTAATGCACTACTCTCGTGTTAAACTAGACAAATTAATAAAGACCAGAACAAAATACATCACCTGCTTTGGTGGCCACGTGTCTAATTGCACTACTCTCGTGTTTAAACTAGACAAAATTAATAAAGACCAGAACAAAATACATCACCTGCTTTGGTGGCCACGTGGTCTAATGCACTACTCTCGTGTTAAACTAGACAAATTAATAAAGACCAGAACAAAATACATCACCTGCTTTGGTGGCCACATGGTCTAATGCACTACTCTCGTGTTAAACTAGACAAATTAAATAAAGACCAGAACAAAATACATCACCTGCTTTGGTGGCCACATGGTCTAATGCACTACTCTCGTGTTAAACTAGACAAATTAATAAAGACCAGAACAAAATACATCACCTGCTTTGGTGGCCACATGGTCTAATGCACTACTCTCGTGTTAAACTAGACAAATTAATAAAACCAGAACAAAATACATCACCTGCTTTGGTGGCCACATGGTCTAATGCACTACTCTCGTGTTAAACTAGACAAATTAATAAAGACCAGAACAAAATACATCACCTGCTTGGTGGCCACATGGTCTAATGCACTACTCTCGTGTTAAACTAGACAAATTAATAAAGACCAGAACAAAATACATCACCTGCTTTGGTGGCCACGTGGTCTAATGCACTACTCTCGTGTTAAACTAGACAAATTAATAAAGACCAGAACAAAATACATCACCTGCTTTGGTGGCCACATGTCTAATGCACTACTCTTCGTGTTAAACTAGACAAATTAATAAAGACCAGAAAAAATACATCACCTGCTTTGGTGGCCACGTGGTCTAATGCACTACTCTCGTGTTATAAACTAGACAAATTAATAAAGACCAGAACAAAATACATCACCTGCTTTGGTGGCCACTGGTCTAATGCACTACTCTCGTGTTAAACTAGACAAATTAATAAAGACCAGAACAAAATACATCACCTGCTTTGGTGGCCACGTGGTCTAATGCACTACTCTCGTGTTAAACTAGACAAATTAATAAAGACCAGAACAAAATACATCACCTGCTTTGGTGGCCACGTGGTCTAATGCACTACTCTCGTGTTAAACTAGACAAATTAATAAAGACCAGAACAAAATACATCACCTGCTTTGGTGGCCACATGGTCTAATGCACTACTCTCGTGTTAAACTAGACAAATTAATAAAGACCAGAACAAATACATCACCTGCTTTGGTGGCCACATGGTCTAATGCACTACTCTCGTGTTAAACTAGACAAATTAATAAAGACCAGAACAAATACATCACTGCTTTGGTGGCCACGTGGTCTAATGCACTACTCTCGTGTTAAACTAGACAAATTAATAAAGACCAGAACAAAATACATCACCTGCTTTGGTGGCCACATGGTCTAATGCACTACTCTCGTGTTAAACTAGACAAATTAATAAAGACCAGAACAAAATACATCACCTGCTTTGTGGCCACATGGTCTAATGCACTACTCTCGTGTTAAACTAGACAATTAATAAAGACCAGAACAAAATACATCACCTGCTTTGGTGGCCACTTGGTCTAATGCACTACTCTCGTGTTAAACTAGACAAATTAATAAAGACCAGAACAAAATACATCACCTGCTTTGGTGGCCACGGTCTAATGCACTACTCTCGTGTTAAACTAGACAAATTAATAAAGACCAGAACAAATACATCACCTGCTTTGGTGGCCACATGGTCTAATGCACTACTCTCGTGTTAAACTAGACAAATTAATAAGAATTATAAGACACAAATATCATCTGGTGCTGTCTAGCACATCCGGTTAAACTAGCATAATAGACAGAACAAAAAACGCTGTGCCATGGTTAATGTTAAAAGCAATTATAAAGCCAAAAAAGCGGTGGACATGGTCAATGCACTACTTCTGTAACACATTAATAACGAAATCATCACTGCTGGTGCCAGTGTATGCAACGTGTTAAACAATTAAAGACAGAAAAAAACTATGTTTGGTGGCACTGCAGCTACTGTGTTAATACAAATAACAGAACAAACACTGCTCGTGCCAGTTATGCATCTTGTGTTCTACAAATTAAAAAAACAATCACTCTTGTGCCGTGTTAGCATGTGTTAAATAGAATATAAGACCGAACAAATACTACTTGTGGCACATGTTAATGACATGTAACTACAATAAAGCGACAAAAACATCATGCTTGGCATGGTTAATGCATACTGTTTAAGAAATATAAGACAGAAAATCATCACTTTGTGGCCGTGGTTAATGCTACTTGTGTAATAGAAAATATAAGACAAAATCACTGCTTTGGTGGTTATGCATACTTGAAAAGACAAATTATAAGACCAAACAAAATATGTGGGGCCATGTCTAATGATACTTCTGTTAAACATATAACCAGAACACCTGTTGGATGTTAATCTATGGTAACTAGAAATATAATCAGAACAAACATCCTCTTGTGGCATGTCATGACTACTCTGTGTACAACAATATAAAGACGACAAACACACTGTTGGTGCAGCAATGCAACTCTGTGTTAAAGAAATAATAAGCGAACAATACAATGCTTTGGTGGCTGTCTATGCTTTCGTTAAACTGACAATTATAAACAGAACAATATACCTGGGCCATGTTATCTTGTGTTAATAACATAAAGACAAAAAATCACTCTGTGGCCTGGTTAATGCTCTGTGTTAACTGAAAATTATAAGCCAGAAAAAATCCTGCTTGGTGAGTGTCTTGCACTACCTTGTTAAGCAATTAAACAACAAATCACCTGCTTGTGGCCATGTCTATCATACTCTGTAACTGACAAATTAATAAAGACCAGAAAAAATAATCACTCTTTGGTGGCCACGGTCTAATGCATTCGTGTTAAATAGACAATTAAAAGACAGAAAAATCATCACTGCTTGGTGCCGGGTCTATGACTACTCTCGTGTTAAACTAGACAATTAATAAAGCAGAACAATACATCCCTGCTTGGTGGCACTGGTCTAATCACTCTTGTGTTAAATAACAATTATAAAGAGAAAAATATCCTGCTTTGGTGGCCACTGTCTATGCATACTCGTGTTAACTAGACAAATTAAAGACCAACAAATACATCCCTGCTTTGTGGCCACAGGCTAAGCACTACTTGGTTAATAGACAAATAATAAAGACCAGAACAATACATCACTGTTGGTGGCACGGTCTAAGCACACTTCGTGTAATAGAAATAATAAAGACCGAACAAAATACTCACCTGCTTTGGTGGCCAGGTCTATGCACTACCTCGTTAACTAGACAAATTAATAAAGACAGAACAATACCTGCTTGTGCCAGTGGTCTAATGCTACTCTTAAATAGACAAATTAATAAAGACCGAACAATACTCACTGTTGGCACATGTCTAATGATACTTGTGTAATGAAAATTAAAGACCAGAACAAAATACATCACCTGCTGGTGGCCATGTCTATGCATACTCTCGTTTAACTAGACAATTAATAAAGACCAGAAAAAATACTCACGCTTTGGTGGCCACGTGGTCTATGCACTATTCGTGTTAAATAGAAAATTATAAAGACGAACAAATATCACGCTTGGTGGCATGGTTATGCACTACTGTGTTAAATAGACAATTATAAAGCCAGAACAATAATCACTGCTTTGGTGGCATGGTTATGCTATTCGTGTAAATAGACAATTAATAAAGACCAACAATACTCACTGCTTTGGTGCCACTGGTCTAGCATACTCTCGTGTTAACTAGACAATAATAAGACAGAAAATAATCACTGCTGGTGCCACGTGGTTAATGCATACTTGTAAACTAGCAAATTAATAAAACAGAACAAATATCCCTGCTTGTGCATGGTCTAAGCATACTCTCGTGTTAAACTAGACAAATTATAAACCAGAACAAAATCATACTGCTTGGTGGCCATGTCTAATGCATACTTCGTGTTAATAGACAAATTAATAAAGACCAGAACAAATACATCACTGCTTGGTGGCAATGGTTAATGCACTACTCTCGTGTTAATAGACAATTAATAAACCAGAACAAATACATCACTGCTTGTGGCCCTGGTCTAATGCATACTTCTGTTAACTAGAAAATTAATAAAGACCAGAACAATAATCACTGCTTTGGTGCCACAGGTTAATGCATACTCTGTGTTAAACTAGACAATTAATAAAGCCAAACAAATACATCCTGCTTTGGTGGCCACATGGTCTAATGCACTACTCTCGTATTAAACTAGACAAATTAATAAAGACCAGAACAAAATACATCACTGCTTTGGTGGCCACGTGGTCTAATGCACTACTCTCGTGTTAAACTAGACAAATTAATAAAGACCAGATCAAAATTCATCACCTTCTTTGGTGGCCACATGGTCTAATGCAATACTCTCGTGTTAAACTAGACAAATTAATAAAGACCAGAACAAAATACATCACCTGCTTTGGTGGCCACATGGTCTAATGCACTACTCTCGTGTTAAACTAGACAAATTAATAAAGACCAGAACAAAATACATCACCTGCTTTGGTGGCCACATGGTCTAATGCACTACAGATCCTGGTCGAGTGTGCTCTGGGTGGTGTAACTATTATATAGGCATACAACCGAAAAGGATAGTAAGGCAGAATGCTAAAATAATCTTTTATATATAAATATATATGTAGCGAAATATAATACTTAATTTTCACTTTATTTTCTTTGAGTCATACAAGAAACAAAGATTTAGTTTATAAGTCGCACCCGTAACATTGTCGTTCATTCGGAGAACAATAATTTTTCTTGTTCTCTTTTTTTTAGTCTTACTACCCGTTTGGGTTATACACTTCCTGCCTACTTTTAGTGCAGAGCATTCAATGGCTTGGTTTCCTAAACAAATATATCATAATACCTTATAAATTAAACAAGGACATGACTCACACACTTACCACAAAACTAACTGTAGGCTTCAAAGTTCACAATTAAAACACAAACCACATAAGTATGTAATTTTTAGGGTACATCAGTCCCTTTTTTTTAGCAGAAGGAGGGGACTGATGTACCCTGAAAAATATATAATTGTGTGTTTTATTGTGTTTCATTTGTGAACTTGGAGGCCTACAGTTTTCTGGTAAGTGTGTGAGTCATGTCCTTCTATCTCCTTTCGATGTCAATTTTTAACACTTCATCATTATCATCATGATTCACAATTTTCTGCCACACATAAGCCTCTCCTTTCCTCTCCTCTCCTCTCCCCTTATTCACTTGTCTCTGGGTGTTCTTCTTAGCCCCCTGCCCGCCACCTCCATTTCAACACTTTCGTAACAATTAATGTTCACAGCGACAATCTTTGTGTCGAGCCGAGCAAACAACGTAGTGATGTCAGTTCAGTATTTCCAGCTAGGCCATAGCTTTAATTTTGTGCTAATTATAAACAATCTACTTAAAAAAACAAGTCTCCATGACATTGTTGCACTGAATTGTATAAAAAACAGAATGGTTCAGAACTACTGGGAAATTTAAAACTTTGAGAATTTGCTGAATAAAATAGGACCGAAAATTTCCAAAAAGGAAACACTTTTCAACGTTCAATTTCGATTCAAGACAGTTTATTATTCACACATACTACTGTACTTTTTTATAATGTTAATCAATTACAGTATACCAATGTAGCTGCAATATTTTTTATTTTAACCAGAATATTTAACTATAAGTATGTAAGATATATATATCTCTTATACAGGGTGGGATGGCAAATGTTGACACATTTAACAGCACTATATCTTTACTATTTCAACTACTAAATGCTTCAAATTAAACATAAAAAAATAACAAATAATTGACACTTTTCATTTTTTTAAATATTCTTCTAAGCAATAGTCCTTAATATGGCCAGCATTACACGCAACACATTGTTGAATTGTTCTTGGGTGAGTCAGATAAACATGACTCTTTAACATGCCTCACAAGAAGTCCGGAGCTATTGAGTGTGGTGGTCAGGCGATGTGTCCAAATTGTTAGACAAGGTGCCCAAGAAACATTTTTTGAAGGACCTCCATTGATGTGCTGCCTTTTTGCCCTTAATTGCAGAATAAGGGCATGAATACCAACATGTGGTTTCAACGTGATATGGCAATAGGTAACACAGCCTGAATTTCAATGAAGGTTGTTCACAAAATGTTTCCTGGGCATCTTGTTTAGAGATTTGGTCACAATGTTTTCCAGGCTTGTGGGAGGGGGGACCCAAGAACAATTAAGGAACTTTACCCCTTACATGGCGTGTGTTTGGCACAGCGATCTACCCAGGGCCGGCAGCTATTTTCTTACTCCTCTCTAATAACTTATTGCAATGAAACATTGATTCACTTCCGCACCAGGGAATTTGTTATAGAAAGAAATTATGTGTAAGTTGGAACAATTCAATAAGAGACATTGCACAAAATCATGTCAAGATTCGATAAGCACATTCAACAATGTACTGCATATAATGGTGACCATCTTAAGAAAATTGTTTTTTAAAAACCAATGATTCAAGCGTATTTAGATTATTGTTATTTTTAGTTTAATTTGAAGCATTTAGTAGTTCAAATAATAAACGATAGTGTTACTAATTGTGTCGACACTTTGTGCCCCACCCTGATTATAAGTAGGCAGATTATTTAATGTTAATATTACAAGTTAGCTCTGACTTAAGGTTCCTAGCCACAAGAGATTATTTTATCTCTGTCCTGTAGAAATTCTTAACGCTTCATAGGCAAGCCATCGGCTGCCTGAGTGACAATATTAAAAAATAAAATCTCCTGGCAAGTGCAAATAGTACTTTCTCACCCTCCACTGCTTTTGATATGGATTTTTGCCCATATTTTTTAATATTGTTCTGACTTCTTTCAAGGTTTAATAATCGAGTTGTTTTAATAAAAGTAATATTTGTACCAATTCTCTGTAAAAAAATTACTACTCAAACCCTGTACCACTTAGTTAACCTGTTTTGAAAATAAGTAATTAAATGTGTATTAAAAAGTATTTACCAAAACCCATATTTTTACCTGTCTGAATATAACAAGACGTACTTGTACCAAATTTAAACATTCTATCTCAATCAGTACTTTAGCTAATAACTGTTAAAATTATATACCTAAAACCCACACCCTTTGCTGCTGAGCTAGCATATTTTGAATATAAGTAGCTAGATCATAATTAAATGTAGCTTTCTTTTTAGAAGCTATCTCTCTCAATCTCACTCTTTTATGAGAGACCGACAATTCCCCTTCCCCACCCCCAAACATTTTCTGTTTTTCCTTTTTAACCCTTTGAAGCATAGTGGTTTCACTTGCTAACCACCTTTTATTTAATTATTTGAGAAACATTTAACATTATGGCAGCACTTATGAATCATCTAGCTGAATTTATTTGCTAGTTTTATTCTTGTAAAAATTTATTATTAGTAATTTTTGTAGGTATTCATGCCTCCAATATAGTATGTCTTTTGTTTTTGTTATTGAAGTGACACGTTTCTTCTAATTGTTTTCAATGAATAAATATATAACTATGTAGGCCCTAAGTATTCAAATCATTATTTAATACTATTGTTTTTTGCTTTATAATTATTTACATTCATAATTAAATTTATCTAAATATATTAATTTTAATAACCTAATTACTAGGTGGTTTCAAATTGCTACCACTGTGCAAGTTAGGTCATGTGTATATTTTTACTCATTTCAGTGTCGTCATGTCTATAAATAAAAGAAAATGATTGCTAAACGTATCACTCAAAGAGGAAGATGTTGAACGTTTGCTAATAGAAGTGCCTAGTGATACTGACTCTATTGATGGACAGTGTGATTCTGATGGAGAATGTGATTCGGATTTAGAAGATTGCTTACAGGAAAGTGAGGACAGATCAATTGTTTTTATACAGGAAGATGACGGTTTCAATAATAACAATAATGTCCTAAATTATTCTGATATAAATCAGGAAGATTGTAATAATGATGATGATGATGATGATGATGATGATGATGATGATGATGATGATGAACCCCTTAGTGAGCGATTTAAAAAATTAGATGGTGTGTGGGAAAACAAAATAAGGCGGTGGAACATTCAAAATCTTACAAATGACTTTGGCCCTAATGTACCAACAAGTACAGAATCTCCTGTCGATACTTTTTTGTGTTTATTTCCAGATTCTTTTATTGAAAATTTAGTTTTTCAAACTAACCTTTATGCTACACAGTTGGGTAAACCATTCGTCCCTGTAACTGAAGAATAAATGAAAATTTTCATAGCAATAAACATTATAATGGGGTTAAAACGTTTACCCTCCTACAGGGACCATTGGTCATCTTACCCTCAGCTTAGGGATTCATTTATCTCTTCCCTAATGCCAGTGAATCGTTTTGGTTGGTTGTTGACGCATTTACATGTAAACAACAATGTATTGCAGCCAAAAAGAGACGACAATGCTTTTGATAAGCTCTACAAACTAAGACCAATGCTTGATACACTTTCAGAGACTTTCAAAACCTGCTTAAAACCAGGAAAACATCAGTCCATTGATGAAAGTATGATCAAATTTAAAGGAAGGAGTTCTTTCAGACAATTTATGCCCAACAAGCCAATAAAATGAGGCTACAAGGTGTGGGTGCGTGCGGATGAGTCGGGGTTTGTCTGTCAGTTTCAAATATACACAGGTAAGGTTGAAGGCAATATTGAGAAGCTATTAGGTGCTCGAGTTGTCAAAGACCTTACTTTTGAACTTGTTGGGTTGGGTCATCATGTTTATTTCGACAATTATTTTACAAGTGTTGATCTAATGATTTCACTAAAGAACCAAGCGATATATGCATGCGGCACAGTAAGGAATGTGAGAACTGGCTTGCCAAAAGAACAAAAGGTAGAAAAGAACATGAAGAAAGGTGATAGTGAGTTTCGCACCTCATTTACAGGAGTTGCTTGGCTAAAGTGGAAAGACAACAAATGTATTACATTTTTGTCCAATTTCCACAATCCTTCGCTTATTTCTGAAGCCAAGAGAAAAAACAAAGATGGAACAATACAACCTGTCCACAACTAGTGAAAGATTACAACCAGCACATGGGCTATGTGGATAAAGCTGATATGTTGAAATCCCTATACGAAATAAGCCGGAAATGCCGCAAGTGGTGGCACCGTATATTTTGGCACTTTGTGGATGTTGCACTGACAAATGGCTTTGTCATTTATGCACTCCAAAGTGAGGGCACCCATTTATCACTAAAGAAATTTCGTATTTCTGTAGTAGATTGGTGCAACACAATCTTCACCTAGAGGAAGAAAACCAATTCCAAAGCCAGTGAGCTATTTCAAGCCTCAAGTACCTCTTGAAAAAAGATTTGACAAGGTGGCTCATTTACCTGTAAGGAGTTCAAGCAGACGTTGTGCCCACTGCAGCACGAAGTTACAGCCACACCGAAGTAAATGGTCTTGTAAGACATGCGAAGTGGCATTGTGTCTCAATGAATCTAAAAATTGCTTTGCAGCATACCACACCATGTAAACATATAGTGAAGCTTAGTTGCATAGTGGTTTCACTGAATGACCACCATTTTTTAGCAACACTCAATATTAATGAAACATTATTTTTGCTCAAATTAAATTTTAAATGTATTTAGAAATAAGTTTTCATTGTAAAAAATTAAAAATAAATTAAATCCTTAATGTGTGCTTCAAAGGGTTAAGTGGCGATTTCCTTCCATGCATCTTCCTTCATGTTCTTTTTAAAATAAATAATATCTCTAAGATCCCACAAAACACTATTCTCTTTATAAAACTCTATTGAGACCATGTGTACTAGTTAACAAACTGCTCTAGATGACGTCCCAACTAGAATGACAAATCCCTGTGTGTCTGTTGTGAAAACCAACAGTCGGTGAATTGACACTAACCGTATGTGAGACCGTCCCAATCATACGAATATGTTATGTTACATACAAGCTTGGTTCGCATAATCTCTACGCACCCTCTTGCTTTAAGGGCACTCTTCTCCACAGCAGGTCACTTACACACCTATAGAACAACTCTCCATAGCAAGTCTCTTACACACCTTATAGTGTTATTGAATTATTCGCTTCACATTGGGCGGTAATTAAAACGTTATGGGATACCGTTTAGCTAGCTGTTAATTGCCCCATGTTCAAGCACTAATTAAAGCGGTATGGAATTGCGGTTATGTAATTGCATACTAGATTTGTATTGTGAGATAATTGGTATTTATAGCCTTGTGATCGAGCGCCAATTATTGCTGTACGGTATTATTATGATATGTTAATTTAATAAATAAGACCTTTAATGTTGCATACGATTTATTAAAGTGATTTAATCATCGGTATGAAGATATTATATAAAATGATACAATTTTCGTTGAACAACATATTATTTCTTTGTAACATTTTCTGTGTACTCTATGGATTTCAGTTAGTGGTACTGTTTTATTACAACAGTATGTAGATTTATGTCTCCAGCAATGTTAATAATTTGTTAGATTTATGCGACCACACTGTATATTACTGTCTTTAATTACAAAGTTCTTGTGTGATGGTTTTCACTTTAATGGATTCATACGCACAAGTGGCTTATAAGACCTACCCCTTGCCCTTTTGACTTTTCACGACCCGTGTCAAAACCAACTAATCAAAAGCATCCTGGCGACAGGTGTTGCAAAGGCTAACTTCCTATTGGGTGGAGGGAGCTAGTGTCACTTGAGTTTTGGTAAATACTGTGGAGTTGACTTTTTGAAGAAAAAAAAATTAATTTTAAATGGTGTAATCCCTGGACATTATTTCTGAAAAGTGCGTGATTCTCCATTGGATGAAGTATTGAAAGAATATTTTACATACAATACTTTAAATAAAATGCCTTTCATCCATGACTTCTTTAATATATTAAAACCCGCCTCAGTGGCGAAGTTGGCTAACGTGCTTGTCGTGTTGAGATTGAGTGCCAAGGACGGGGAGATCGAGGTTCGAAACTCTGTCGGGTGAACTGGGGGTGGTTTTTCCTAAATGGTTTTCCACTCTCCCTCCACGCAAATGTGGGTTCACTTCCTCTAATTCAACCTTCCCAATTTCTAGTCCTTTAGCGTAATTAGTACTTAAAGTGTATAACCCGAACGGGTAGTAAGACGCGGTGCTAAATATAAAAAAAATATATTAAAAGGGTACAAATTAGTATTGTTACAATAACCCCCATTTGCTTATACCTTAAAGAATTTAATGAATTTTGATATAAGCTAATTCTATACTATGCAAGAGCACATTTGTGATTCTTAAAATTAAACATGAATAAATTTGTAGAGTGTAAGTTACATAAATTGTATAGGTGTATACACATTGATTTAAAATTACTTGTTCAACAATACAATAGTTATAATATATTGTTTATGCTTTTACAATTGATTGGTTTTCTTTTTAAATTTCAGTCTTCTTGATGAATAAACAGAAAGCAAGAATTTTCTATTTTTATTATTTATTTAATGTTTCATTTTTATTTTCCTTATTTGCCTTATTAAACTGAAAAATCGTAGCACTGTTCTTTGGCTAATGATACCATAGAATTTTTAACAAAATTATAAATTGCTTTTGTTTAATTAACCTTGTATTTGAGGTTAGGTAAGATTAGGTTTAATTTAATTTAATTTAGTTTAATTTAATTTAGTTTAATTTAATGTATAATTTAATTATTGATAAACCAATTATTTCTATTAAAACTCAAATCCTCTACGGTAAACTTTCCATATAACATAAAATTTACTTGATTAATTTGTCCTTAATATGAAAATAAACACATCTGACATATTCTTAATTGCTATCTTGAATTAATTTGAAAAATGGGGTCATGTTTTCTCACAAATTTTTATTTAATCTTTTTTATTTTATTCATTATCATACATCTATTGATGACTTGCCATTGAGCAAGGCATATTATTACATATTCAATCCTTATATTAACATCTGATTTTTATAATGTTTAGTTGTTTGTTAAAGAGGGCTGGTTCTTCACCTAGGGTCTAACTGCCCTTTCACTTTCTTTCACTTTTACTAGTGACACAGCTGCTTAGGTTCAGGGTCAACATACCCTCTAACTTTCACTTTCTTTCTCTTTTACTAGTGACACAGATGCTTAGGTTCAGGGTCAACATACCCTCTAACTTTCACTTTCTTTCTCTTTTACTAGTGACACAGCTGCTTAGGTTCAGGGTCAACATACCCTCTAACTTTCACTTTCTTTCTCTTTTACTAGTGACACAGCTGCTTAGGTTCAGGGTCAACATACCCTCTAACTTTCACTTTCTTTCTCTTTTACTAGTGACACAGCTGCTTAGGTTCAGGGTCAACATACCCTCTAACTTTCACTTTCTTTCTCTTTTACTAGTGACACAGCTGCTTAGGTTCAGGGTCAACATACCCTCTAACTTTCACTTTCTTTCTCTTTTACTAGTGACACAGCTGCTTAGGTTCAAGGTCAACATACCCTCTAACTTTCACTTTCTTTCTCTTTTACTAGTGACACAGCTGCTTAGGTTCAGGGTCAACATACCCTCTAACTTTCACTTTCTTTCTCTTTTACTAGTGACACAGCTGCTTAGGTTCAGGGTCAACATACCCTCTAACTTTCACTTTCTTTCACTTTTACTAGTGACACAGCTGCTTAGGTTCAGGGTCAACATACCCTCTAACTTTCGCTTTCTTTCACTTTTACTAGTGACACAGCTGCTTAGGTTCAGGGTCAACATACCCTCTAACTTTCACTTTCTTTCTCTTTTACTAGTGACACAGCTGCTTAGGTTCAAGGTCAACATACCCTCTAACTTTCACTTTCTTTCTCTTTTACTAGTGACACAGCTGCTTAGGTTCAGGGTCAACATACCCTCTAACTTTCACTTTCTTTCTCTTTTACTAGTGACACAGCTGCTTAGGTTCAGGGTCAACATACCCTCTAACTTTCGCTTTCTTTCTCTTTTACTAGTGACACAGCTGCTTAGGTTCAGGGTCAACATACCCTCTAACTTTCACTTTCTTTCTCTTTTACTAGTGACACAGCTGCTTAGGTTCAGGGTCAACATACCCTCTAACTTTCACTTTCTTTCTCTTTTACTAGTGACACAGCTGCTTAGGTTCAGGGTCAACATACCCTCTAACTTTCACTTTCTTTCACTTTTACTAGTGACACAGCTGCTTAGGTTCAGGGTCAACATACCCTCTAACTTTCACTTTCTTTCTCTTTTACTAGTGACACAGATGCTTAGGTTCAGGGTCAACATACCCTCTAACTTTCACTTTCTTTCTCTTTTACTAGTGACACAGCTGCTTAGGTTCAGGGTCAACATACCCTCTAACTTTCGCTTTCTTTCTCTTTTACTAGTGACACAGCTGCTTAGGTTCAGGGTCAACATACCCTCTAACTTTCACTTTCTTTCTCTTTTACTAGTGACACAGCTGCTTAGGTTCAGGGTCAACATACCCTCTAACTTTCACTTTCTTTCTCTTTTACTAGTGACACAGCTGCTTAGGTTCAGGGTCAACATACCCTCTAACTTTCACTTTCTTTCTCTTTTACTAGTGACACAGCTGCTTAGGTTCAAGGTCAACATACCCTCTAACTTTCACTTTCTTTCTCTTTTACTAGTGACACAGCTGCTTAGGTTCAGGGTCAACATACCCTCTAACTTTCACTTTCTTTCTCTTTTACTAGTGACACAGCTGCTTAGGTTCAGGGTCAACATACCCTCTAACTTTCACTTTCTTTCACTTTTACTAGTGACACAGCTGCTTAGGTTCAGGGTCAACATACCCTCTAACTTTCGCTTTCTTTCACTTTTACTAGTGACACAGCTGCTTAGGTTCAGGGTCAACATACCCTCTAACTTTCACTTTCTTTCTCTTTTACTAGTGACACAGCTGCTTAGGTTCAAGGTCAACATACCCTCTAACTTTCACTTTCTTTCTCTTTTACTAGTGACACAGCTGCTTAGGTTCAGGGTCAACATACCCTCTAACTTTCACTTTCTTTCTCTTTTACTAGTGACACAGCTGCTTAGGTTCAGGGTCAACATACCCTCTAACTTTCGCTTTCTTTCTCTTTTACTAGTGACACAGCTGCTTAGGTTCAGGGTCAACATACCCTCTAACTTTCACTTTCTTTCTCTTTTACTAGTGACACAGCTGCTTAGGTTCAGGGTCAACATACCCTCTAACTTTCACTTTCTTTCTCTTTTACTAGTGACACAGCTGCTTAGGTTCAGGGTCAACATACCCTCTAACTTTCACTTTCTCCCTTTTTCTACTTTTCTTTCTTGATGTCAACTTGTCGACTTGTTGGTGTGAGCATCTTAAAATATACTGTATTCCCTAACCTTATGATGTTTAAAATAGTTTAAATTTATAGAAGACAATCCTGGAATCTCATAGTACGCTAGAAATCATCTTGAAATCATATGTCACAATACTGTGAAATATTTAAATTGATTTTTCACCTTCTAATTGGGTAATTACTTTCTCATTAGTGAAAAAATATATCTTTTTCTATTGACTAAAACCATTTTAATGATTCCTAGTTGCCTTAGGCACTTAAAATGAATTTATAATTAAAAATCTATTACAGTAGCCTAATTAGGTACAACACCTTAATTATCTTTCTTACACACTTTGTTACTACAGTAGTATTGGCCGTTACATCACGCAATCACAGATTACCCTATTAACCTTCATTATAATTTTCTTAATATCTTTCAATTTCAATCTATATTCACTGTTGGACATTTATCACATAATGGTAGAAAACTTAGGCCTCGCCTCATTTTGTTATTGACATCTCTCATAGGCTGCGCTGGCTAGCTCTATGTGTGGTGATATCTGCTATCTGATCCTTGGTGGTTCCCAGACTCGTCAGTAATAGGAATTGAAGCATGGGTTGCATATCGCTAAGTCCATGTCCGAATAAACCTTAACTCCTCAACCAATACACCTTAACTCCTATATATAAAAAATGCTTTAAAACAAGACACAACTGGCCTCTTATGTTTCTGCTCACCTTAACTTACTGTGACATAGTGCACTCAGTGCATATCTAAATTAATTTCTTTAGATATCTTAAATCTTATCTTTCACTTCATCAGCTTACTCTGTGATTCCATTAATTTCTTATCCAATACTTGTTGAATTAATATAAAATGTATTAATTAAATTAAAATGACCCCCCACACAAATATTAAGATTTGTATCTTAACTGTCACTCTTAAAATTTACCATTGGTGAAATGATACATTATTCCGATTTCCAAGATTGTCTACTAATTAAGTTTGATCCTAATCTCCTAACTAATTAGCCAAACTTACAAAATGTGTCTTAGACAAACTATTTAAGTTCTTACAAAACTCAAAATTACCCTGTTGGCATAATCTTATTTTAACATGAACTAATAAATGTTTACTTAAGCATGAATATACAATTAACAAAAATATGTCCTTAGAATTTGTACACACTATAATCTCACCTGGCGTGCTTTCACGCACCCTCCAGTTGGCAATTGTAACCAACCCCTCACCAAACTTTCTGTCCATGTCCCCTCTTATAAGCATACCTTTGTCCTATTATCTATTTGTTCTTATATTATTACTCATTTTAATTTTATAGAATTTCCTGTGGTTAACTATGTTAAATCTAATTGAAATTCAAATGATTGGTTCAGAAATTATATTTTTAAACTTAAAAGATTTTATATTCATAAATATACCGGGTTTGACTTTTAAGCCATAAAGAAATATTATTATTAATTCTGCGTCCTTTTAAGGAACTGTCCTTGAGGTTATCCTCTCCTTTTTTTGAACAAAAGATGTTTACTTGCAAAACTTGTTTTGAAGACTTAGAAAAGAACAATAGATTCTACCTATAAACTTGAAGTGGGGGTATAGGGAACATGGTGCATGTTAACAATTACACCCTTTTTATTTTACAAAGGAAGGATTATTTCTACCTTGCTGATTTTGCTACTGCTAAGTGTTTACTCACAATTTATAATTTAAATGTGTCGTAACAATAAACATTGCTTTACCATGGCTAAATTTGGATTGAATATTTAATTTTATTTATAGTTAGTTACATAATATTTATTCCTGTTATTAAGGTTGTGGTTATGGTTACATAATAATTAAGGTTATACTTATTTTTCCTGTTTAAAATTAAAATCTTTAGTTAAACTGGCTGTTGATTTTTACATTTAAATGTTCCGAAATTTAAATGCTTCTTTGATTGCCTCCTGGATCGAAGACTTTGAGACTACCCATTTAAATTTGATGTCCCTGTAAATGGTGGTACGGAATTAAAATTTGAAGGTTGATGTATTTGCGCGTTTATTGATATAGATTGACCTGTATTATTATCATTATTAATAATATGTATTTTTTTAAATCTATTTGCCTAGAAGGTTCTTGGTTCCTATCTTGTTGATACACTATATTAGAATTTGGATATTTCCTATTTTGCTCTTGTGTTTGGTAGTTATTTTGATATCTATCTTGTCTATTAACTTCTCTGATTTGGGGGTTAGATAGTTGCCTAGGCCTATCAAGATTATATCTGTTTACCTAATTATTGATTTCTTGGATATCTACCATCAAATGCCATCAACACACTCTACCTCTTTAATATTTTGTTTATTTATATTGATCAGAACGTCTTGTATTTCGGTTGTGAAATGGTTCATTAGGAGCCCTATCAATCTGTCTTCTATTACTGGGTAAATATTTTGCCTGTATCACAAACTTATTGAAATATTCACTCATTGTACCATCCTTGTTGTTATACTTTACATTAAAAATCAATTGTAGAAAATCATCCTGCATATTCTGAGACCAATATTTTTCTAAAAAAAAATTCCTTGGCCTGTTCATATGTTTCCCATTCACTCTCTATGCTATCTGCCCAAGGTTTTGCCTCATTTTCTAAAACTGATAAAAATAGTTCTATATTGTTTATTTATTGTACTGCTGAAATATTTCCTCTTTTTCCCTTGAATTTTGGAATAAGTGCTAGTGACGTTTCTCTTAGTCCCTTAACGAATAGGTTGGTAGTACTGTTTGAGTTACTAACTTTAGATTTGTTAATTGATTTTCTGCTACAAAATCTGTTATTTTTTTAAATTTAATTTCTCTACTGCCTTGGTAACAATCCCATCGATTTGTGTTGCAGTTAAATTTTTATTCGTATCCTGTTGGGAGAGTCATATGCTGATTTTTACCTTATTAATTTCTTTTTCGAAGTAGTCTCAAACATTAAGTTTGGTGGGTTCTACTTGAAGGTCAAGATTTCCTACCTTAATTTCTACTCCCTTTAAGCTTTTGTTTAAGTCCTGTTTGACTATTTCTATCCTATTCTTATTAGTAGTGATTTGTTCCATTAATTTGAACTGTCCCTTTGTTAAAATCATTTAAGCATACTGCCAAATTTTTGTGAATGTAATAGCACTTTCATAAACTGATTTAAATCTCCCATGGGTTCTACCATTGTTTGTTTCTTTACTATCTCATGCCCTCCCTCATCTACTATCACACTTTCTATAATGATTCAATTTCCTTGCGTATCTTTTTCTGCCTTGTCATTTCTCTCTTCGTCTATCACTGACTCTACCCTGTCTTGGTCCCTCCTCTAACCCTAGTTGATTATTTGGCTGTTTTTGTATTCTGTTTCATCAAAGAAGCTATTAGTGTCACTATTATCATTTAGGTTTGAATCCGCCATCCTCCCTTCTAAATTTTACTAATATTAACAGGATTTATACAGTATTACAACAGAGTTTTTTATGTCGTGAATTAAAATAATAATACCCAAAAAATTGTTAAAGGCTTATCTGACTTGATTGATTCTTCGTCATTGTGCCGTGTATTTTAAACGTCTGCTCGTTTCACCTCAGAATGATGTTCTTTGTTGGTGTGCCGTTCGTGAAACGTCTGTTTCACCTCGGTACGATTTTCTTCGTCGATGTGCAGTGTGTGAAACTTCTGCTTGTTTCACTTCGGTTCTCGGTTGGATGTTCTTGGTGGTGTGCAGTGTGTCTCAGTCAGTGGAGTCCCTTTCTTGCCTCAGGGATTGGAAGATCATGTGTCGCGGCTGGGCGCCAAATATTATGATATGGAATTATCAGATTTGTTAATATAATAAATAAGACCTTTAATGTAGCACAGATATTATATAAAAGGATACTATTTTCGTTGAACTACAGATTATTTCTCTCTAACATTTTCTATGTACTCTATGGATTTCAGTCAGTGTTGTTTATTACAACAGTATGTAGATTTATGTCACCGGCAATGTTAATAATTTGTTAGATTTATGCGACCACACTGTATATTACTGTCTTTAATTACAAAGTTCTTGTGTGATGGTTTTCACTTTAATGGATTCATACGCACAAGTGGCTTATAAGACCTACCCCTTGCCCTTTTGACTTTTCACGACCAGTGTCAAAACCAACTAATCAAAAGCATCTCTGGCGAAGGCTAACTTCCTATTGGGTGGAGGGAGCTAGTGTCACTTGATTTTTGGTAAATACTGTCGAGTTGACTTTTTGAAGGAAAAAAAAGTTTAAATGGTGTAATCCTTGGACATTATTTCTGAAAAGCGCGTAATTCTCTATGGGTGAAGTATTGAAAGAATATTTTACATACAATACTTTAAATAAAATGCACTTCATCCATGACTTCTTTAATATATGAGAGGGGTACCAAATCAGAATTGTTACAACCTATAGAACAACTATCCATAGCAGTGTATCTATACACACCTATAGAACAACTATCCATAGCAGGTACTTACCACTAAAAACTACCATAAGTATCTCACTACCATCATAGGGATACAACTAAAATATCCATAAAGGCACCTAGGCAGTATCTTACACACTATGAACACACCATCAGTTTACACACCTATAGACAACATCATAGCAGGTATCTTACACACCTATAGAACAACTATCCATAGCAGGTATCTTACACACCTATAGAACAACTATCCATAGCAGGTATCTTACACACACCTATATAGAACAACTAGAACAACTTCCATAGCAGGTATCTTACACACCTATAGAACAACTATCCATAGCAGGTCTCTATAAAACCAGATAACCTATAGAACAACTATCCATAGCAGGTATCTTACACACCTATAGAACATACATCCCCCTATGCTGCTCTCGTCTCATCCTCATTCTTGTCATTACCATCACTTCACATTTCATCACACTAAACTTAATTCCATATACTTTTATTTCCCCATTTCATTCCTCTAGCTGATCCTATACATCCTCTTCCGTCTTCCCCCATACCACAAGTTATCAGCAAACATAATACCTTTAATTCGTCTTCAAGCTTCCTTAGCAATTTATTCATGACCATTTTCATCACCTTTACAAATATTAGTGGTGAGAGAGAACTCCTCTGCTGCACTCCATTTTTTTAAATGTATAACCACTTCATCCACAACTCCTCTTTCCACATTAACCTCTTCCACCACTTCCCAAACTTTATTTCTATTCACATCATTCTCAGCACCTGTATAACCATTGTTCTCCTGATTCTCTTACTATTTCCACATCTAGTTTGTCCACACCCGGTACTTTTCATTGGTTCATCCTCTTTCATGCTCCTCTGCTTCATTCACATGCCTTAACTCTTCTTAACATTTCAAAATATCTCATCTACAGTTCTTTTTCTTCTTCTCTTCTCTTCTGGCTTCATAGTACCATCTTATTTCCTTCCTAGCTTCCCATACAATTTTATTGTTCTACCAAGGTGTCTCCTTCCACTTATTCTTATCACTCGTCCTCCACATACCTCCTCATCAGCTCCCACCGAGTGTTCTTAAACCTTTCCCATTCAACCTCTACACTTTGTATCTCATCCTTGGTATTAAGCTTCTTGCCTTTCTTAGGTACAGCTCTCTTTCCTCTTCATTTTCTAGCCTCCACACCCTTATTCTTCTTTCTTGTATTACTATCTTTCTCAACATTCCCATCCCTCTGTCTGCCACCAACAACCTGTGGACAACCTAAGGACACACTTGGCATTACCTTAATGTTTAAGGTTTCATTTTCATTTCTTCACCCATTAGAAAGTAGTCTCTCACCGACCTTTGCTCCCCATCCCAACTGTATCTAGTGATTTTATGGTTTTATCTTTCTTTCTTATACCAGTTGTTTGCCACTTGAATTTTATTTCTTGCACATAGTTAACTCTCTCCCCATCTCTTGTTCCCTAACATGTCCTCAAACCCACCCCTCTTTTCCCACATGTCTTTCCATATCTTACCTAGGATTTGTCCCTTTCTTCTTATCGGCACCCCTCATGTTCTACCTCTTATCTTCTTTCCTCTATCCATTATCGCCATCTTTATCATCCGGCCATTCATTCTTTTCACCTCCGCCTACTCTCTTTCTCCTTCCTTTATTGTTCCCTGTCCAATGTAAAATTCTGCTCCCTCTCAATCCCAGGACATCCAGTCTCCTTTCCTCACCATTTCCATAATTTTCCCCAATCTTCCTTTCATTACTACTATGAGTTAATAAAATCATATTGAGATTGTAGGCCATAGCATCAATAACTGTAATTTATTGGTGCTATAAAGCCAGAAACATTTTAATTTAAAAGTTAATAAAGAATCCTGATTTCCCTAATTTTTTAATTCCTCAATAATGTCAAGATTCAAAGAATATATCAAACCAGCCCTTTGAGTGTGTAGGAAATGAGTATTAAAAGTATTATTCCTACTAGTATTTTGATATTTTTTACAGTATTCATGACCACCATTTTCAATTTATCAAATCAATTAAAATTCCTTGAAAAACTTTCAAATAATGTTAACCTCAAAATGGAATGTTATAAAAATCTAAGAGACTGAGAATGTTTTTTTTTTTTTTCTAGTTATTCGATCACTGCTTGGCACCGAACACATTAGGGGATGGCACAGGCTGTGACAACATGACTGCAGTAATAGTTACTTTTCTGCCAGCTCTTTCTTCAACTGAAACAAAATATCTCAAGCGTGTTGCTTCCCCAATTGAAAGTTGCACTGAAGATGCATCACACAAACGTTTAAAGGCAGAAGAAAGTGATTTATCAGTGTGAAACTGCCTTGTGTGTGATAAAATTACTTTATAATGTCACATTATCCAACATATTAAATACTGATTGGAAAATTAAAATGATGAGTGAAAGTTTGAGACTGAAATATATCTTTCTAGAGTGATTGTTTATGTACAAAGTGTCTTTTAATTGACATAGAAATTTGAAAATATTTGTATTCCAAGAAATAGAATTTGTTTCTTCTTCTTAAATTACCATTTAAAAGATATACAAGTTTGTGTTATTACCACCTCTGTTACTTTATAGAAAAACTTTAGTTTCATATACTCTCATTTTAGTTGAAGAATGCACAGTAAATTATTTTCTTTGGTGAGTTTTTAGTGCAAATAATGTCAGATATGATAGCCCAAAACTCTGTTGGCTTTTTCAATGCACAAGGTCTTTATTGAATTTAATTTGTGGCAGTAGAGCTTTAACTACTATTTAAATAAATAAGCTTTCAGCATATTATTAAGTATTGAAAATTTAAACTAAAATTTGTGCTTAAAAATATAAGAGAGAATGAAGAAAACTATTATTTTTTTCCATTTTGTGATTTCAAATGTTTTATTAAACATAATCAAGAAGTCATTTTTCAGTTAATTTAATTTGATTACTAGTTTTATGGACAATCGTCACGTATCAGTTTGTGATACACATGAATTAAAAACAAATCAAGAAATATCACTTCCCAATAACACAGTTTTATTGTACTTTCTTTATGTTCCATAATTGTATTAACACTAACAGAGCAATGATGTGATGTTGTTCTTACAATCTTAAATTTGGCAGTGGTGATATCAGCTTGGTTCCAATATGGCAGGCTGACAAACTTATGACATAACAAATTCACTGCTGCACCAAATGACCAACCTTGCTACATTATAAAGGTGCAGTTTTCACTACTGCCAAATAATTTTGTAAGTAAATATTTTTTTATAAATCACTATCGGTAAGAATTGTTGAAGATTATCATCATATGGCCAGCTGCTGGAGAGTATTCAACTTTTGGCTAGAATTTTATAATTCCTACAATAAAACACCAACACAAATGAGATAGGATACTTTTCTTTACAAATCTCTATAAGGAAAACCTTTTTTTCACTTTACAAGGCAATTGCATTATATTTGGAAGAAGGTATAGGAGAGGTGGATAGAAACTTTTAAAAGGAACAAACACAAAATGGATTTTACAATGAAAAGAAGAACACGGGTTCACACTTTACACTGCTGCCAATGGACAAATAGTTAATGGTTGCCTCTTAAAGAAAACTGATTGTCACTGCCCAAACCCCTGACCCAGGTTTCATTCTATCGGAACTCATCAGGGAGGAGTGTGAAACGTTCAACACAACTTCTAAAAGAGGAAACAAAAGGGGAGGGGGTGAGAAAATGGAAAATTGTAAGGAATGATAGGGTACATAGATATGAACATGTAAAAGGTACAACATAAAAGACAAACACAGGAAAAGGAAATTGGATACGAATATATAATATAGATACTACTAATCAATTACTCCCCCACTGGTCTATATTGTTTGCCACACAATTGGTTGACCTTGTAGATGACCTTGCAGTGGGGGTGTTTGCCTCACCTGCTAACCTTTCTATTCTCAGCCTCTACACTAACACTCCCTCCCCTCACCCTTTACATACTATAGAAAGAAACAAATAACATTTGACTTCACTAGCAGCCAACCCCCCACCCCCCATCAGTAACCATTATGAGTGGTGAGTTACTAGTAACTGCTCAGGTTCAAACACTTCAAACTATTGGTGTACCTGCCTGACCTCGACATTCCAATGGCTCGGTACAGTATTTGTTGTGTTCTTCACTCCATCCCCCCCCCTCTCACTCCTCCCCCTATCCGCCCAAAAGAAAAACTACCCTTCCTAAGCTTGGCGATAAAAGTAAAGGTCATTGTTCTTTGTGTAAAACTAACTTTGATATAAGTAACGTGGGAATATCTTCAATCCGATCTCATGCCAAGTGAAAGAAGCATGTTGACAGAGTGGAAGCAAAAAAATATATTGGACTTGGTCCATACGGCCAAAAATGCAGTGTCATATTTAGGTCTACACGAAGATGTACATTCTAGTGCTAATGATCGTGGAGTAGTTTTGAAACCTGAAACTAGACCTAGTTGTTCTATTCAGAGCTTCCTTGTCAAAGATGAATTTTGTCGTGCTGAAATATTGTAATGACACATTCTTTTGCTAGAAGTTATTCTGCTTATAGTGATCTTTTTAAAGTAATGTTTTCCGATAGTGATATTGCCCAGAAATTTTAAATGCATTAATATAAACTTGGATATGTCATCATGGTCCTTATTTCAAAAGCGAGCTTGTGAATATGGTTAAGCAATGCTCATATTATTGTATTTCATTTGATGATAACATAAATACTGTGGCTCATAAGACCCCAATGGATGTTGTTGTTCACTTCTGGAGTGAAAATGAAATTCATACAAGATATTTAACATCTTGCTTTTAGGTCATGCAACAGCTCAAGATATATTAATGCACTTTATATTTTCACTAAAAGATGAGGGCTTGGATTTTTTTTAAATGCTTCAAGTTTCCATGGATGGACCAAATGTAAACATCAAATTTTTAAGCGATCTCAAAAGTTACTTGAAGGAAGATTCTCCACAAGATCCTGAGTTACTGGAATTTGGAACTTGTTCTTTACACATTGTCCATGGTGCTTACAAAACAGCACATAACTCTAGTTGGACTACTGACCAGTTTTTGCGCTCACTATATTATTTATTTCAAGATTTTCCAAAAAGACATGCAGACTATCAAAGAATAACAGGATCATCTCTTTTCCTTATGAAGTTTTGTTCTGTCAGATGGGTAGAAAACTCAAGGGTGTTTAGAGAGAGCAATGTCATTGCTGTCTTATTTAAAACAGTATTTTTATTCTAACAAGCATCTTCCAAAGTCTAATAATTTTCAAACATTAAGCAATTTTGTGAAGGATGAACTTCTGACATCAAAGTTGGGATTTATGCTGTCAGTCTCAATTGAGTTGGAGCAATTTCTCACCAAATATCAGAGCAATCAACCTTTATTGCCTTTTATGTTTGCAGCTCTAAATAAACTACTTGAGCACTTGATGAACAGAATTGTAAAATGTTATGTAATGAATTCAGCAAATACTTCCAAACATTGTTAGCCGTTGATTTAAAGAAACAATCCAACATTAAATCACTCCCTACTGTAGATATTGGATTCGCAGCATCAGTAGCTCTGAAAGGAATTAAAGACATCAAGATACTTTAATTCAGAGGAGATAGTCCAAAATTCCTAGTTGATCTCTGTGACAAACATTTACAAAGTGCCCTCTCTCCTACAAAATTGTCAAGGGTGCTAGTTGTCTCTCTCCCACAGTCATGCTCAATCCATCTGTTAGGACCTATAGGATAACTTCTGCATTTTTAGTCCTACTAGACAAGAAACAACTATCTAGCGCAAGCTGATGTAAAAAGAGACTTGGATTTTGTATCAAAGCAAGAAGTTATTGACTACCTTAAACAATTCACTTCAAGTGTTGACCAGCTTGATAAATTCTTCATGAATACTTTTTCTAGAGTAAATGCATCCCAGGAAGTACAATATTTCACAATGAAAATTCTTGTTCTCTTCCATAGCAATGCAACCGCTAAGCAAAGTTTTTCTGTGAATAAAGAATGTCTGGAGGGAAACCTACATGAGGACAGCCTTATTGCTCAACTTTTAACTTATGATGCAGTCACTGCAGCCGGGGAACTTCTAAATATGACAATTTCAAAAAAGATTATTCCTGCTGTGAGGGATAAATCAGGAGTAAGGAAAAAAGACAAAGATTGAAATAGACTTAAGTAAAAAAAAAGCATATGAATAAATTATAAAATTAGAAGTTAAAAAAGAACAGTTTTGCAGAAAGCAAAGGAAGAAGCATAAGTGTTAGAACATGAAACGCAAATATTGAAAAAGTTTTGTGGTTGAATGAATTTTAACTTTGGTCTACATTATAATAAAATATTTTGTTTCTTAATTTTTAATAATGTTGGTTAACTGCACTTATCTTTATTTCCAAGTAATTTTTATCAACATAATATTTGTTGGTTATTTTCATTGAAGATTCTGTATCTTTATTACTATATATTTATTAAACAAATTAACTATCGATAATAAAACTTGTGGAAAGTATCGACTGTCAAGGGGTGGTGGGGATAATAGTTAGTTTTTGTGGTAGAATACTTTCCCTGGCTGTAATCATCCTGAGAAGTTGCGTCACCAAGGCTGATTACTTGTACCTCTAAAGTTCTATTAGTGAGGTGAAATGACCCACCAATTTTGACAGGAGAGGTATTTTCACAAACCTCTCAGGGTTCTTTTACATGCCACATGGGTTCGAACCCAAAATATCGGGTCCTGAGGCGAGCACTTTACCCAAAGACCATCAAGGTTGACGGTAGTATAGATCATTTAAAAAATGTAATGTTTGTCTGAGTGTGTGTGTCAATGCACATATATTAAAGATTTGCGTCTTGAATCCTTGTAGGTTCTAGGGTCCCATAGTATATACTAGAATAAATGCGTCAATACATGTGATTCTTGATTTTAAAATGTTTAACTATGACATACCGAGGTCTACCCTAACTTTCTATAATTTTATGATTTTGAAATAGGGATTGTTTGTCTCTGAGTACCTTTCTTGTATACTGGATTTCTTTAAAAGAATATACTGGAAATATACGGATTTCAAACTATAGTCGGGTATGCAGACACCTTGTAAAACAAATGTATACACACATGTCAAGAAATTGACATTAAAATCATATAGCCAGCTGCCATGTTGATTGTTTGTGCTTTGTTCTTCCAAAAATTGTGTTGTTATTTTTCAGCTGGGTGGCATTATTAAGTATCCGGGCGATATCAGTGGAATACTTTGCAATTCTGATGATTTGTGCATACACATTTATTTTAGCTGGGCAAAAGGTCCTGGGAAGATTACTGATATAGACCTAGTACTCCTAGACTATACATTAAATATACAGAGACTATTCATTCAAAAAAAAATGGCAGAGTTAAATGTTGGTAATATCAAGGCAAGTGTAGTCTAGTAGTAATAAGTCTATTTCAAACTTGTTGGTATATAGGTTATATTCAAATACAAGTAACGGTAACTTTTGTTTACAATGATATTTATTTTGATTCACATCTTCTGCATGGCACAATCATTTAAAACATTATATTGAGTTATTATTCTCAAACCGATTTAAATTATGTTTTCAAAGGGAGATCCTATTTGAAGGAATTTAATAAAACAGACACAAATTTAAACTAAAATATTAAGCCACCATACTAATGTGCTGAGATTATTTCGTAGCTTATTGAGTTTTTGGAGTCCTACTCCAGTTTATATGTTCTCTTTAAACCAATAGCGATAGATTAATTTTTTATGTTTTTTGTTATAAACTTTTTTTTTTTTTTCTCGGTGACCTGGTGGTCTAGGGGTAAGGTGTCAGACTTCTATGCTGGCGGCCGGGGTTCAATCCTCGGTCCCGGCAAAGATTTATCTGATTACCAAACCCTTCCTTCACCTCTGACAAGACATCTTGTGAATGTGAGGAATGCCAGGCCTCCACCGTGGTTCGGATTCCACGTTAAACTGTAGGTCCTTCATTTCATCTCACAATCACCCTACCATTACACATTAGCGTAAGTGCGTATAACCCGAACGGGTAGTAAGACGCGGTGCTAATAATAATAATAATAATAATTTATCAGTTTATCTCTAAATGTATATTTCTTGGTTAATTTTGATAATAATCCTTAACAGTCAGTAATAATTATGCAGTCTAATACTCAAACATATGTTGTTTTTACAATCTAAGTTTTACATTTGAATAAGAATATCTTTCAGTTGACTTTGTTCAAAATTTTGCTGGTCATATTTGAAATATATATAAATATATACAGAGATACTAGTAAGTTGTACCAAGATTTTATTGGCTATAACTATTTGAATTCATAATTTTCACTATTTGACTAGGCTAATTATTCAAATTTTGACTAATGATGGTTTATATCCACTATTTTACAAATCTGACTTCATAATACTCCATTTTAATTAAATATTAAATTTGTAAAAAATATATGAACACAAAAGGAAATAGGAATATAACAAATTAGAAAAAAATATTAACTTGATAATTACATTCATACATTCTGTTATGTGTTAAATTAATGGTCTTGAATGAAATGTGCAAAACTTCGACTTTGCTTCGATTCAAGAGTAAAATTCCGGATTCTACAATTACAAAGCGTCGCCAAAAAAGAATATTAAAAGTTAAAAATAACATTTTTTTAAATATATTCTATTATTTCCATAACAAATTAAGGTTAGTGTAAAAAAAAAATCAGAAATTGTTTTGTTAAATTTTGTGATAATTATTCATCATTTATTCATCATCAATTATCAGGGCGTGGATTTTGATTCCCTAAATATAATCAAAAAATGATCTTAAAATATGAACAAAGAGTCATAATAAATGCGCACAACTAAATCAAAGACGTGCTTTCCAAATGTTAACTAAAAATTATCCATGTAATAAAGTATTTAAGTACCAAACCCTTTGATTCTGTTAAATATAATATTGATTTACAAATATCCCCTCCAGCCTAGTTGCAGTGTCTCACCAGGAATGTGTATTTTACAACCAGAGGATACAAAGTTCATTGTATACCTTCTTCTCACTCTGATAACAGTGATAAGAGGATATGTCATCAAAATCAGGATCCTGGTTACATTTGGAATATACTATGTTTTAAATTGTATTAGATATTTAATACCTAAATTACATAGTTAAGCAAATTTTAATGTTTTTACACAACATTTTTTTTAAATATTCAAACTTTGATTTGGATAAAAAAAATTATTCGGCTTCACTACAAATTGAAATAAATCCAGGGGCTCGCTCTAGAAGGAGTGGGAGGGGGCTAAACTCGGGGGTCGTTCCCGTGTAAAACTTTAAACTCTGAATGACAATTGAAGCTATTTGAATAAGGTTTATTTTTCATGGGTAATACTTTCTTTGTCATCAGGAGCATTATTATCAAAAGAATATAATAATTTTTATCTTTTCTTTAAATGAACTATAAATTTATTTTTCATTAATTTGTAAATTGTAGAACTGTAGCAGTTAGTTATATTCAAATATTAATAATGACAACATATTGTAATTAGTAGTAAAAGAATAAAATCCATAAAAAACTGTTTTGATCTATTAAAAAAAAGCTATTAACTAAGTTCAATATCAGACATACTATATAATAAATAAACTCATAGAAATGCTGATTAAATAAAATTTATTCTATAACCAAATTATATGCAGACAATACAAATATTATAATTACAACTTAGCAGAGGCGGCTTGTAACTTTTTTCATGGGAGGGCATAAAATTGAAAATAAAGAGATGGGCCACTCGAATCTTCAAATCCACCGAATCCTGACAAGTATTCGAGATTCGAGGATTAGTGTTTTACTGGATTCGATAGCTCGAAATATAAAATAACATCACAGAAATGCCCCTCGATTCTACGATTTTAATCTAATTTATTATATTAAGGTCGTAGGATCTACTTAAAAGATGTTATTTATTTTTTTATATCAGACTGAATGCTCTCTCGATCTCTATTGCAAAAGAAACTGTCCTTGTATTATCAACATTTCGACATACAAAGTTAAGAACCCTACTCTCTCTAGTTCGGGTTACCAGTTAAATGTATGTCATAATTTAATGTGAACTGAACACTTAAAACTCTTAGTCTTCCTAGTATGGTTTTTTTCTCCAAATTCTAAAAGAAACATTTCAACATCTTCCCAAGTTGATTGAGAAACTAACTGATTTGTCCCAGCTGTGAATATCAGCTGATACTCTCACAGCATTCAAGTTCAAGGTCACTTGGCTTCTGAGGTTAGTATTTATTAAATATAAAGAAAATGTATTTATTTAATGCCCCTGTGGTGGTAAATAACCAAACCACTCATCTTAAATCGATATTGTCGAAAATATACATTTTCCTGGAAAACTTGCTATTTCCTTTTAATTCATAATTTAATGAAAGATTATATATTTTGAACTCTTAAATTGTAAAAAGGAATCAAATCCTTTAGTGGTTTGGGCACTTTGACATAGATAAATGAATAGGCCTTGACCTTCAAGTTAGAATTTCTTCATTCCATTAATGAATATATCAAATACATCCTCTTCTTCAGTTGTTCTGTCAAAATAATTAAAATATATTTATAATTTCTTCCTCAAAACTTCTACCCTTATTTCTTTGTATCTTCTCAACTCTTTTAGTAAGCTCAGTTAATATAACCTCTTTTAAAGGTATTGTAGAAACATATTTAAATTATTTTTTTTTATTAATAATAACCCTTTTAAACAATGGAAAAGAACATAGCATATTTGAAAATTTAGGCCAACGTTTAACCTGAGTATCATTAAATGTTAGAGTACTCATTTCAATTTACTCACACCTGTCATATGGGTACTTTCCAGCAGCCCCTCAATTTTAATATTTATACTACACATCATTAAACACTAAACATTAAACACATGTTAATTGATTTAATCTTTTCGGTCCTTCTTTAATAACCTTAAACAAAAACAATATGATTATTCTTCTTACAAATAACATACATATAATATAATACAAATAATCTTCTCCTGTTCTAGCATTTTTCAATATATTTCTGTTGGGGAAAATTTACAAATCTTTGTTCCCTTTCGCTAGGGTAAGGGTTTCCCCTACCCCTAGAGAACTGCCCTTGGTGTTGTCTCCTGTCTCCTCGGAAATCCGGGCTGCGATGAGCCTCTTCATGACCTCTACCTTGGAGCATGTCTGAAGGTGCTCTCCAATCCGGTCCTCGTCGCTGATTTTCCAGGCGTGGTTCAGTCCTTCTCCAAGAGTTCTGCTGCCATCCCCCATTTTTAAACTTCTGTGGGGTTGACATACTTATGTCCTCATTTGTGTGCTTGCGAGGAGGTGAACCTACAGACTCAAATTGGTTTCTCCTCCGGTCTTGCTCCAAGTATCCAAACGCTGTAGTCCCGCGCGAAATTCATCTAAAGAGCTGTAAGTTGCACCCACTAACATTTCCCGCAAACGTATCGGCAAGCTTTTGTGTAACCATACATATAAGCTCAGAGTCCGTGATGGATGAATCAAAATTGCGACTTCTGGAGTACATATCAGCTAAATAGCTTTCCAAAGTGCCACTATTCTCATGATACCGAGAAGCATGCAACTTGGCCCTCATCTGCCCCTGTATCTCCACAGACCAGAACATAGCCAGGAACTTGGTACTAAAATCTTCCCAACTTGATATGTTGTCTTTTCCCACTGACCCCCAAGGTACAGCATCGCCTGTCAGGGAACTGCCTCCTAACCTTACTTTGTCCTTATCTGACAGCCTATGCCCTTCAAATAACTCCTCAAGAGCTAGTAAGTGACTGACCGGGTTTTGTCGGTTCCTCCTATTGAATCTGGGAAGTCTCTCCTCCAAAGACTTTACCCCCAAAATGGCCATTGTGGGTGTGCTAAGAAAGTTTGGGCCAGTAACATTTCCTAAACTTACCTCTTCAACCAAGCCCCTCATTTGGTCTTGAACTGACGCAACCACTTTGGTAGAGTCATCTAATTTTGACCTAGAACTTCTTGGACTAGAGTCAATTTCTGATTCCTTGCCATCACAGCCACCAAGGACTCCTCCTGTCTTGCATTCACCGTACCAGCCTCAATACTAAAGTTCCTTAGACCTTCCTCTAACAGTACCGTGTGTTGGTCGAGTTGTTTTGCTACGGAATGTTGTGTCGTTTCCAGTACTTGACTAACTCTTTCTAGCGAAACTAGTGAATCTTTCTTAACCGCTTCTATTTCTTGACTACAATGTTGGTTCACAAACGCGATTTGTCCCTCCAGGTCAGTTCTTGTGTTGGTAATCTCCACATGAATATCTTTCCTGATAGTGTCGGTTATTGAACTCATGCGACTCAAGATTTCACTTTTCATGGTTTCCTGACTGGCTGCGAAATCTTCTTTGATTTTAACCTGACTATCTGAAAGCCTTGATAGCTCTCCCCTAATTTCAGCTTGACTAGCTGTTAAAACGCCTCTCATTTCACTCATCCTGATAATTAATTGTTGTATTGCTGATATAACGTCTGGAGGTGAGGTAACAGGTGTGAAGTTGGTCGCGGGTGGTTCGGTATACACGCATATGACAACAGGTATTGTGGTTGGTTCAGTCTCTACACTTTGTGGCTGACCACCCGACCTCGTCTCTGCAAATTCTTCGCTTAACTCATGGAATTGGTCTACATCCCTAAATTCACTTAATTCTAAAGACATTGTTGTTGATGTGTGATTATCAACATCTTCCCTTAGAACTTGGCCTTCCGTTGTTGAAGCCTCACCTACAACCTCCATATTAGTGTTTGAAATCAGAGCTCTGGCCTTGCTTCTAGTAAAATAGCTTCCTCCGCTCATGCCCTAATCACAACCGAGTTCCTTAACACAAATCAAGCCCCACGTTGGGCGCCACTCTTATATAATTAGTAGAAAGAGAACACAATCCATCTGAATAATGAAACAGGAAAATGTACTAATTGAGTACGTTGGGCGCCACTCCAATGTCTAGGAGAAAAGAATAAAAATTACAGAAAAATAGCTCCAGCTCAACTAACCGGTAGTGGCAACGACGCCCCTCTACACTCGGGACCACTGGGTGTGCTCAGGAACATTACTGGATTGTACAATGTAATTAATTTTGAATTATAATAAAAAAAATATTGATAATTGTGTGTTATTATTATTATTGCGGTTTCCTTCTGAGTCCAGAAAGAGATCCTACCTAATAAGGCATGCCTCCTAAATTATAAAACTAATAAAAGTATTGTGAAGCAATACTCAAAAGAGAAAGATAATAAATTTTACATTAAATTATATTGACTAAAACAGATAAAAGGTCCTTTAAATTTCTAGTAAATCTACGAATATTAGTGATGAGCCTGATCTCACCCAATAATGTAGACTGACGATTTCTTGTACTAGTAGTAAATCTGTATTATTATTCTCTGTAGTTGGTTTTGTTAAAATTTCCACATAACTCCCAATAATCCTTTTCTGAAGATAAGCTTCTATTTTCCATGTTTGTGCATGGCCGAAAATGATGATTTACTATATAATATTCACTTTTTAAAACTGACACAAATTGAGTCTTTCTTTATATTTTTTTCAGTACTTTTTTCTCTAACAATCCCAAAACATCTTATTTTATTTTGTTTTTATTTAAAAAAAATAGTCTCTGGCCTTGGAGAAAGAAATGATTTAAACTTCGTGCATAAAATTTCAGAAACAAAATAAATCAAGATTGAAATAGTTTCAAAATCCACCACTCTTTAAAACAGCTAGCGTTAAAACACCTACCAAAATAGTAATAAACATGGCGGGTTGGCTTTCACGAGTTAAAATAAAGAAAGAAAGTTTATTACAATGAAATAAAGGTAAGTAGGTATATATATATATAAATTAATATTTCAATTGTAAACGAATATATAATTAGTATTTGAAGCTTTAGGAGTTGTGATTTAAATTTCAAAAAATAAATAGTAAAGTTTTCAACGTTATTAGTCAGTTTAAAGTTTGAGTCAACTGACTATTAAATTTATATTTTAAGTAAATATTTAAGCAAAAATAACATCACAGTAGTCCTGCCTTAAAAACGAGAATGAATGTATCGGAGTTGAAAATATGTTCGTGTTTTAAATAGAATGTATTCTCAGAAATCAATATATCACAAGAATCGAATATATTTTATGTTTTCTATGCGATGATAGATAATGGATATATAAGAAAATAAAACATACCAGGTATTATTGAGTTCACGACTTCCAATGTATGTTTAATTGTTAAACATGTCATTTTAGTCTTTATAAAACAATCTGTTTCTAGTTTTATTTTTGCTTTCTTATTAAAATAAATCATAATCCTTCAATGAAGATTAAAGTTGATCAAAGGATAACTAGGCCTAGTCTGTTTATTTCACATGTTTTTAGAAACGTTACTCATCCTAACAACACTTTTAAAAATAAATAAGACACTCAAATTTTGATTGATTTGATTTTTAAACTATAATATGAGTCTAGATTGTTTAATTTTGATGTATTTTATCCTGTATTTTGCGAGGGGTGGTTGGGGTTGATTAAAATTGAAAGCATGATTGAAATAAATTTTTAATTTAGAGTTTAAGCCTATATTGTTTAATGTAGGGCTATTTGTAAATCATTAAAATTTCTAACAATTTGTTAGGATTCGAGATTCGAAAATAAAATGTAGATTCGGCTTTGAGAAATAGTGGATTTTACCCATCTCTTAAAAATATAAACTCGCCTATTATTTAATATATTTTGTAATGGAAGTTCGTCCTGCTTTCCTTGATATTTGAGAATACCCCAATAACTTTGCTGTCGAAATCAGAAATGGAGTTAAATTTATTTTCGACTGATAGAATTGCTAAAACATTTAATCTTTTTCTGTCATTGTACTCCTTAACAAAGTGTTAATCTGTTTTAAGGTATAATAACACCTTTCACATTCACTTGTTGACATTGGTGTAGTGCAAATAATGTCCATAGTTTGAAACTTTCAGATAAAATCTCACTCAGGTTATTTTGTGAAATAAACACTAATAAAGATAACCCACCCTCAACTTCGCACATATCATCACGATTGTAAATTACATTCAATTCAATCTTTAATTTGTTAGCGTTTAGCATGGAATAGGATGCAACAGTTTTGTTAAACACATTGAGAAATAGCTTTTTGATAGTTTAAAAATAGTTGAATTGAATTTTGACACTTAGGTGACGTTTAATTTGGGTTAGAACAGTGTCAAACTCTTTTGCAGCAGTATGTGTACTATCTCCATCAGTGGATGAAATTTTCTTTCTTTTTTCCTCACGTTCTTCAACCTCGTCCATCCATTCCTATTTTTTTAATATGTATCTCAAATTGTTCTAAAGCTTTTTCCAAATATAAGCTATCAATACCGTACACTCGAGTTTGATTTTTTTTAAATGTCCACGTGTGGCGTTATTAAATTAAATTGTTTCAGGCAATACATGAATTCTGAACTATTTAAGTGGTTCAGTAGGCCACTTGCTTCATTTAGTGTTTTTGAATCTACTTCATCAGTGTGTATGATTTTTTTTTTCAAATCAGTCCTTAAATGAGTCTTTGTAGTCAAATCAGTTTTGACTGTTCTACTTTTAAAATTCCAGGGAGTTGGAATCACTCTTGGTAACCTTTTCTTAACAATTTGGTCAAGGAACGCTGTTCTTTTTGGTGAACGAGGAAAAAATTAAGAGAACACTTGTAAATTAGTGAAAAAGCTCTTCACTTTTTTGTTACATTATGCTCCTCATACCACTGTCCACTTTGCATTCTATTTAGAATATTTTATTGTTATGTTAGGCTTCCAAACAGTCTACTGGATGAAGGAAATGCTTAGTTTTGCATATAAAAATAAATTACAGGACTTTCTCTGTATACTTGTGGGACATAGGTTTCCTGTCGGCTTCTGGATGTTCACATACAATATGGTTTGAATTCTCCCCTCTATAAATTCATAGATAATATATCTTCATTTTCATCACTTGTTGTAAAATCACTAAGATCACTGTCTCCATTGTTTACTTACCATGGAAACGATCAAGGTGCTGTCAAAACAGTCTGGCAACGCCTAACATTGTTTACGTAGTGTTATGATGTAGTTCCGAGTTCACACACTATAATATACTTTTATTCCAGTTGCCTGCGGCCATCCGTAAAATATTCTGGAACTTACAGAAAAATATGAGTGTGGAATATTTCATTAATGACACGTGAAGTGTACTAGATCATGGTGGAATATGTTGTAAATTACACTTGAAGTGTACTAGTTCATGGCGGAATATGTTGTAAATTACACTTGAAGTGTACTAGTTCATGGCAGAATGTTTCGTTAATGACACGTGAAGTGTACTAGATCATGGTGGAATATGTTGTAAATTACACTTGAAGTGTACTAGTTCATGGCGGAATATGTTGTAAATTACACTTGAAGTGTACTAGTTCATGGCAGAATGTTTCGTTAATGACACGTGAAGTGTACTAGATCATGGTGGAATATGTTGTAAATTACACTTGAAGTGTACTAGTTCATGGCGGAATATGTTGTAAATTACACTTGAAGTGTACTAGCTCATGGCAGAATGTTTCGTTAATGACACGTGAAGTGTACTAGTTCATGAGAGAATATGTTGTAAATTACACTTGAAGTGTACTAGTTCATGGCGGAATATGTTGTAAATGACACATGAAGTGTACTAGTTCATGGCGGAATGTTTCGTTAATGACACGTGAAGTGTACTAGTTCATGGTGGAATATGTTGTAAATTACACTTGAAGTGTACTAGTTCATGGCAGAATGTTTCGTTAATGACACGTGAAGTGTACTAGATCATGGTGGAATATGTTGTAAATTACACTTGAAGTGTACTAGTTCATGGCGGAATATGTTGTAAATTACACTTGAAGTGTACTAGTTCATGGCGGAATATGTTGTAAATTACACTTGAAGTGTACTAGTTCATGGCGGAATATGTTGTAAATTACACTTGAAGTGTACTAGTTCATGGCAGAATGTTTCGTTAATGACACGTGAAGTGTACTAGTTCATGAGAGAATATGTTGTAAATTACACTTGAAGTGTACTAGTTCATGGCGGAATATGTTGTAAATGACACATGAAGTGTACTAGTTCATGGCGGAATGTTTCGTTAATGACACGTGAAGTGTACTAGTTCATGGCGGAATATGTTGTAAATTACACTTGAAGTGTACTAGTTCATGGCGGAATATGTTGTAAATTACACTTGAAGTGTACTAGTTCATGGCAGAATGTTTCGTTAATGACACATGAAGTGTACTAGTTCATGGCGGAATGTTTCGTTAATGACACTTGAAGTGTACTAGTTCATGGCAGAATGTTTCGTTAATGACACGTGAAGTGTACTAGATCATGGTGGAATATGTTGTAAATTACACTTGAAGTGTACTAGTTCATGGCGGAATATGTTGTAAATTACACTTGAAGTGTACTAGTTCATGGCGGAATATGTTGTAAATTACACTTGAAGTGTACTAGTTCATGGCAGAATGTTTCGTTAATGACACGTGAAGTGTACTAGTTCATGGCGGAATATGTTGTAAATTACACTTGAAGTGTACTAGTTCATGGCGGAATATGTTGTAAATTACACTTGAAGTGTACTAGTTCATGGCAGAATGTTTCGTTAATGACACGTGAAGTGTACTAGTTCATGAGAGAATATGTTGTAAATTACACTTGAAGTGTACTAGTTCATGGCGGAATATGTTGTAAATGACACATGAAGTGTACTAGTTCATGGCGGAATGTTTCGTTAATGACACGTGAAGTGTACTAGTTCATGGTGGAATATGTTGTAAATTACACTTGAAGTGTACTAGTTCATGGCAGAATGTTTCGTTAATGACACGTGAAGTGTACTAGTTCATGGTGGAATATGTTGTAAATTACACTTGAAGTGTACTAGTTCATGGCAGAATATGTTGTAAATTACACTTGAAGTGTACTAGTTCATGGCGGAATATGTTGTAAATTACACTTGAAGTGTACTAGTTCATGGCAGAATGTTTCGTTAATGACACGTGAAGTGTACTAGTTCATGGCGGAATATGTTTTAAATTACACTTGAAGCAAATTTTGAAAATGACCTCCTCCTTCCCTATGATAGGAATGTGTATTGATAATAGACAATTGCTGCCAAGACAGTGAGAGTAGGAAAACCGTACTCCAGACATTAATCAATTAACATAGTACTGTATTCATAGCTTGCAATTTTTTAACAGTTATCACAACTTTCTGACATTCCATTCTGAATGCAAGAATATCTTCCTGGGTTGCCTTTACATTCTGTAGGTGTTTAACTGTACTGAACCCAAGGTTAATGTGTTTTAACTGAAGTAGATTTTCACAACAATCAAGATCCAGAGTAACAAGTTCATTACCACAGTCAACAGAATTAATAACATGACTCATAAGACTTCTTAAAAGGTCATGGAGATCACTTTACAAGTAAGGAATAAGGAGGCTTGCAAACTGAAATGTTTGCAGGAATGGTTCACAATCTCCAGCCAAAGTCTTAAAAAAAGAGTTTACATTTGATAAATTTGTCTTGTGTGTGCTAATGACACTTTCAGTCGGTTTGTTATGAGGCAATTTAGAGGTGTGTATGAATTTGTTTATATTATGAACTGCAATTAAAGCTAATTCTAAGCAAATTACATTTTCAACCACAACCAAATCATGTTTCAAAAATAAGAAGTTACAGTACATAGTATACCATCTTACCTTAAAATAATTGATTTCTTATCGAAGACACTGCAATCTGCAATTTAATCGAATATACTAAAAAAACTTTCCTTGACTATTCCTGACTTTCCAGGTCAGTATCAACCCTGCATTATTAAGCAACATCATATGTATCTGTTGTCAATGTTTTCGTTGAACATAAGCACTACTTAATTACTCTTGAATATCTATTTTTCCCAACACATTGTAGTCCATTGCTGTATTTAAGTGATTTAATGATAGCTCATGCTTCTTAGCTTTTTCTGACAAATGTTTTAAATCGGAAAAACCACGCTTAATCCATGTAGAACACTCTTCTTTTGAAAGCAAACAAAATAATTTGTTAGACACTTCACACCAGCACATCCACTTTTAGTCATCATAAATGTTTTTATTAAAATGTCTATTACGACACGTGATTTATACGAGGAAGAACAGTCTATATTTAAAATTGGCATTGGCCTGCCTTTATTCTTAATTAAAAGCCTTTCATCAAAACTAATGTTATTATGAATAATGTACTGCACAGAATTCATTTTTTAAACATTCAAACCATTGAATGAAGAACGATAAGAAATCAGCCTACAGCTTTAAACATTCGCGCACGATTGACTAGTGACGAGACACGCTGGCTAACTCTTCTTCAGGGATGGCCTGAAATTGAGAAGCTTGACCTTGAACAAACTGAGGAGTATTTGGCTACTTTATAGTGTATGGGGATGCAAGCAGCAAGGGAAAAAAATATGTCCTTTCTACGGCCTGTATTACACTATCACATTGTTATTTATCAAAGAAATAACACAAATTTCTTTCATCAAATATAATTTATGATAGAATATTTGATGCGGTCTTTCACAGTTTCTACAATTACCCTATTAAATTATTACTAAAATGAGCTTGAATGGTTCAATTTTATGTGCGGCGGCTGTGAGTGAGAATATGATAATCTCGTTGTTCATCACTTCCACAACCGCTTAATCCATTTCTACAAAAAATACTATCCAATCTTCCCTCTCTTTTCTCTTAATATTTGTTAAGCATTTAAACAAATTACAAAGCTTTTAACTGACAAAGTAACCCCAAATCTTTTTAAACCATTAATGTTATTATGTTAAGTCATTTTTTTTAAGTCTTAATATTAGATTTAATATTTAGGTGTTAATTTTTTATTTATAAATAATTACTAAAATATTTCATTTGAACAATTACATTTTCAAACACTAAATATACATTTTGTTGGAAAGTGCCTCTAGGCTATTCGCGTCCTAAATTCATTTTTATTATAAATTGTCTCCCACATCCAGGTTAATCTTTCAGTTGCCATTTTCTTTGATAAAACCCTAGAACATGTTCTATAGTGTAAATCTATAAACAAATATTTCCTCTGATAAAAGATATTTAATGTTTCGTCAAAGTTACATCATTCACAAAGAAATGTGTCCAGGTAATACCACTCTCCCAGTGACGTGACTCCAAGCTTCTACTCACAGGGGAACACTCAAATAGAGCCCCATTTAGAGTTGCGCAGAGCTGTTTCTGAGCACCCATCCCTTCCCTCTCCTTCCTCTTGTCTACCATGACTTGGAGAACATTCAATGCTTTGCCCCGATTGGGAAGCTAGTTGCTTTGTTTGGAGGTTTTCTTTCAGCAATTCTAAATGTAAGTTATTTTAAGAAAAACTAGAAAAAGTTTATTTTAATTGTAATACTTCCCTTGTTTATATAGCTTATAATTGTTTTTTATGAATAACTTGGTGTTTGGTTGGGAGGGCGCGTGCCCTTGTGCCCTTTAGGATGAGCCGTCACTGCAACTTAGAGACTACCTATATTATACACCTACGCATTTAATTTATGGCTAGAAACCAAATTTATATATAAAAGAGATAGAGAAATAGTTTAATGTCAGTATGTTGTTAAAGAATCAAAATTACTACTAGAGGTACTCCGATTTATTAATGTTGCAGTAAAAGAAAACCATTTTGAATTGAATCCTTTTGATTAAAATTTAATTCAAGCAAATTAATTGTTAATAAGTCACCAACATTCCAATTCCCACCCTCAATGGATGTAAGACTAGGAATGAAACCACCACATAGTTGAGTTCAAAGATAGATTGTCGTTGTTACTCACTCCACCTTGCACCAAAAGACGAGTGATTCTTGAATTGCAACTTTCCATCCACTATAGTAACAATTACTGTCCATAAAATATATTTGGAGGAAGGTACAGGAAAGGTGGATAAAAGCATATATTACTTTTGCCATTACAGTTCACACTTTAGATTGCTGTCATTGAACAAAGAAGTGATGACTGAAGAGATATATTACATATATTCATTCGCAGCCAATGTCCTTTTCCTTTTACATGTTCCTTTCTAAGTGTATTGTATTATTATTCATCACCAATTTACTTTTTCTCCCTGTAGTGTTTTTGGTTTCCTCTTTTAGGAAGTTGTGTTGCACGTTTCACACTTTTCCCTGGTTGAGTTCCGATAAAATGAAACCTGGGTCGGGGAATTGGACGAGCTCAAGTGATTTTCATCAAGAGGCAGCGATTACTTCTGTCCAGTGGCAGCAATGTAAAGTGTGAACTGTGTTATTTTCATTGTAAAAGCCATATTTTTGTTTGTTCCTTTCATATGTTTCTATCCACCTTAACTTTGCTTTGTTCCGAAAATAATACAATTACCTCATAAAGTGACAAGAGGTTTTCTTTAGAGCAATATGTCCACAAAATATAAAATTATGAAAAATGTGAAAGTTAAAATATTTTAGAATGTATTATAATTACCTGAAACTAAAATGTCTACAAATTTGTGTAAGGGTTCTGCAGCTCATATGAAACTACCATCATCAGTCTAAATGTTCCCAAATAAACCTGTTGAGTCTTCAAGCGAACAAATATATATATTTATGTGTTAAATATTGCTTCAGTTTCACTAATTTACAAGTCATAAAATAACCTAAGTGAGAGTGGAGTGAGAACCTTCATAAAACAATAACACTATGGTTGATCTTAAAAAAATAACCAAATGAATTTTAACTTAATATCTAAAATATTGATAAAAGCATTCAAGCTAGGAACCACAGAAGGTAAAATACAGTTGAAATGATCATCGATGAAGTACCAATTGCTCTATGGTTTCTTGCTGTTCGTGTTCACACTTCATCAAAGATTGATATTGTACTCTAAGCCTTTCCAATTCCATAGACTTTTCAATCATCAACGCCTGAAACAGGAATCAAACATTCAAGTAGCTGTTAGACAAGGTTGTGTTAAGTCTCCATGTTTGTTTTAGGTGTATGAGGAGTGTGTGTGAAGACGCAGTTGGTGTACTAATGGACAATGTAAATGTGAGAGTGCTGCTATATCCATAAGATGCCTATTAATGGCTGAGAGCGGAAGTAACTTGCAGAATGCTTTAAATCGTGAGTGTGGCAACAAAGAGAATGGATTTTCATAAAAATGTCTCTAAAACCATGGTAATGGTTTGTGATAAGGACAGATCGGGAAATGATTGTCAACTTAGTATAAATGGTGAACTGTTAGAACAAGTGAATGATTTTATGTATCTGAGCAGAATTTTCCTTAAAAACTGAAAGATAGATGGTAAAATCAACAGACAGGTGAGTGATTGCATCTTGAAGAGTAGTTGTATTTATGTGAACTATTCCAAATAATGAAGTAGTATCAAGAGACAAAGATGGCAGTAAATAAAAGTGTGCTCACACCAACATTGTCTGATGGATGTGAAGTGTGAGTTTGTCAGAAGAAACACAAGAGCAAGGTGAATGTTGGTTGGAATGAGATATCTAAGAAATGTTTATGGAAAAACTTGTCAGGACAGAGATAGCAATGAATGGGTGCTAAAGGAGTGCGGTTTGAAAGGGAATCCAAATTGAATAGGTCAATGTGAAAGAAGCGTGTTACAGTGGTTTGTGAATGTTGAGCGTATGAGTGTGGATCGAGTGATGGAGCAAATATATGAAGGTAGAGTGTGTGTGTGGATCAAAAGGAAGAGGTAAGACTTGGTTAGATGAATGTGTGAAAAAGACAAACATTAAGAGTTTTAAGAATAAAAGAGCATGTGTGACTCGGTGTATGGATGTTGTTGAAGCGAAGGGAATTTCCAAGGATAGGGAAGTGTGGAGAAAGTTAGTGAGGAATGGATTAAGTCCATGGTTGATGTTTTTTTTAGCTATATGCACAGTTTCTTGAGATTATATTTATAGGTATACCCGCATTTACATGGAGGGCGAATATAAAACCATTTTGGAAAAACCACCCTCAGTACACTCGATCGAGATTCGAACCTCGATATCCCTGTCATCAGCAGTCTAGTCTACTGCGAGAGTAGCACCTTAGACCATGCAGCCATCAAAGCAGGTAAGAATATATTTCAGGGGTTGTCCTGAAATTATGAGATATAAATTATAATAAGGAGTTTTGTATTGTCCTGCTGCTACCCGCTTTCTCAGTCATTGAAGTTAGTGCAGAATCATGACTAAAATTGTATGTTAAAATCTTTTGAAGTGGAGCATAGCCCTTAAAGGAAAGTCAAATGAACCATTGATAGTAAATGTTTTATTAATTTATAAAATGTGGGTTAGATGTCCTGGAAGAATTATGTTGCATTTCACAAAATATGAAGCACAGGATGGTCAAAGAAGGTGATCGCATAGCTTTGCAAGCCCTCTATTACAATCTGGATCTAGTTAAAGTAAAAATAAAGAGAGATAAAGTGTCTGATAGCTAAATTGATGAAAAAAGATTAAAGATGGTTATCTTATTACAAAAATATAATTCAGAAAAATTATGTATTTAAATTGCAAAATAAAAACGTAGGGTCATAATTTTAATGCATATGGCCAAACTTGTAAAAGGGCAGGGTATTTTGTAATCAAATCCTTTATATAGAACTTGCAGCTGTAGTAAAGAGGATTAATTGGTGAAGTCAGCTCTACCATTATGTAGCTTCACAAAAAAAAACAGCAATAGCAAGCTTTAAACCAATCACAACATCTGCAATACCCGCCCATAAAACTTGGAATAACTTCAGCTATACTTTTTCTGTGTAAAATCAGCTTAGGACATACAACCAACTCAACCAGTGTACATGAGTCTACATCGTGAGATACTAGCAGACACCTACATCTAGAGGTGTGTGTGCATGAGTCTACATCGTGAGATACTAGCAGACTGCTACATCTAGAGGTGTGTGTGCATGAGTCTACATCGTGAGATACTAGCAGACTGCTACATCTAGAGGTGTGTGTGCATGAGTTACATCGTGAGATACTAGCAGACCTACATCTAGAGTGTGTGTGTGTGTCATGAGTCTACATCGTGAGATACTAGCAGACTGCTACATCTAGAGGTGGTGTGTGTGCATGAGTCTACATCGTGAGATACTAGCAGACTGCTACATCTAGAGGTGTGTGTGCATGAGTCTACATCGTGAGATACTAGCAGACTGCTACATCTAGAGGTGTGTGTGCATGAGTCTACATCGTGAGATACTAGCAGACTGCTACATCTAGAGGTGTGTGTGTGACATGAGTCTACATCGTGAGATACTAGCAGACTGCTACATCTAGAGGTGTGTGTGCATGAGTCTACATCGTGAGATACTAGCAGACTGCTACATCTAGAGGTGTGTGTGTGCATGAGTCTACATCGTGAGATACTAGCAGACTGCTACAGCTAGAGGTGTGTGTGCATGAGTCTACAAAGTGAGATACTAGCAGACAGCTACATCTAGAGGTGTGTGTGCATGAGTCTACATCGTGAGATACTAGCAGACACCTACATCTAGAGGTGTGTGTGCATGAGTCTACATCGTGAGATACTAGCAGACTGCTACATCTAGAGGTGTGTGTGCATGAGTCTACATCGTGAGATACTAGCAGACACTACATCTAGAGGTGTGTGTGCATGAGTCTACATCGTGAGATACTAGCAGACACTACATCTAGAGGTGTGTGTGCATGAGTCTACATCGTGAGATACTAGCAGACTGCTACATCTAGAGGTGTGTGTGCATGAGTCTACATCGTGAGATACTAGCAGACTGCTACATCTAGAGGTGTGTGTGCATGAGTCTACATCGTGAGATACTAGCAGACACTACATCTAGAGGTGTGTGTGCATGAGTCTACATCGTGAGATACTAGCAGACACTACATCTAGAGGTGTGTGTGCATGAGTCTACATCGTGAGATACTAGCAGACACTGCTACATCTAGAGGTGTGTGTGCATGAGTCTACATCGTGAGATACTAGCAGACTGCTACATCTAGAGGTGTGTGTGCATGAGTCTACATCGTGAGATACTAGCAGACTAGCTACATCTAGAGGTGTGTGTGCATGAGTCTACATCGTGAGATACTAGCAGACTGCTACATCTAGAGGTGTGTGTGCATGAGTCTACATCGTGAGATACTAGCAGACTGCTACATCTAGAGGTGTGTGTGCATGAGTCTACATCGTGAGATACTAGCAGACTGCTACATCTAGAGGTGTTGTGTGCATGAGTCTACATCGTGAGATACTAGCAGACTGCTACATCTAGAGGTGTGTGTGCATGAGTCTACATCGTGAGATACTAGCAGACAGCTACATCTAGAGGTGTGTGTGCATGAGTCTACATCGTGAGATACTAGCAGACACTACATCTAGAGGTGTGTGTGCATGAGTCTACATCGTGAGATACTAGCAGACAGCTACATCTAGAGGTGTGTGTGCATGAGTCTACATCGTGAGATACTAGCAGACTGCTACATCTAGAGTGTGTGTGTGCATGAGTCTACATCGTGAGATACTAGCAGACTGCTACATCTAGAGGTGTGTGTGCATGAGTCTACATCGTGAGATACTAGCAGACAGCTACATCTAGAGGTGTGTGTGCATGAGTCTACATCGTGAGATACTAGCAGACAGCTACATCTAGAGGTGTGTGTGCATGAGTCTACATCGTGAGATACTAGCAGACCTACATCTAGAGGTGTGTGTGCATGAGTCTACATCGTGAGATACTAGCAGACTGCTACATCTAGAGGTGTGTGTGCATGAGTCTACATCGTGAGATACTAGCAGACAGCTACATCTAGAGGTGTGTGTGCATGAGTCTACATCGTGAGATACTAGCAGACGCTACATCTAGAGGTGTGTGTGCATGAGTCTACATCGTGAGATACTAGCAGACACTACATCTAGAGGTGTGTGTGCATGAGTCTACATCGTGAGATACTAGCAGACTGCTACATCTAGAGGTGTGTGTGCATGAGTCTACATCGTGAGATACTAGCAGACTGCTACATCTAGAGGTGTGTGTGCATGAGTCTACATCGTGAGATACTAGCAGACTGCTACATCTAGAGGTGTGTGTGTGCATGAGTCTACATCGTGAGATACTAGCAGACTGCTACATCTAGAGGTGTGTGTGCATGAGTCTACATCGTGAGATTACTAGCAGACACCTACATCTAGAGGTGTGTGTGTGCATGAGTCTACATCGTGAGATACTAGCAGACACCTACATCTAGATGGTGTGTGTGCATGAGTCTACATCGTGATGATACTAGCAGACTGCTACATCTAGAGGTGTGTGTGCATGAGTCTACATCGTGAGATACTAGCAGACTGCTACATCTAGAGTGTGGTGTGGTGCATGAGTCTACATCGTGAGATACTAGCAGACACCTACATCTAGAGGTGTGTGTGCATGAGTCTACATCGTGAGATACTAGCAGACTGCTACATCTAGAGGTGTGTGTGCATGAGTCTACATCGTGAGATACTAGCAGACTGCTACATCTAGAGGTGTGTGTGCATGAGTCTACATCGTGAGATACTAGCAGACTGCTACATCTAGAGGTGTGTGTGCATGAGTCTACATCGTGAGATACTAGCAGACGCTACATCTAGAGGTGTGTGTGTGCATGAGTCTACATCGTGAGATACTAGCAGACTGCTACATCTAGAGGTGTGTGTTGCATGAGTCTACATCGTGAGATACTAGCAGACGCTACATCTACGTAGGTGTGTGTGTGCATGAGTCTACATCGTGAGATACTAGCAGACTGCTACATCTAGAGGTGTGTGTGCATGAGTCTACATCGTGAGATACTAGCAGACTGCTACATCTAGAGGTGTGTGTGCATGAGTCTACATCGTGAGATACTAGCAGACTGCTACATCTAGAGGTGTGTGTGCATGAGTCTACATCGTGAGATACTAGCAGACTGCTACATCTAGAGTGTGTGTGTTGTGCATGAGTCTACATCGTGAGATACTAGCAGACTGCTACATCTAGAGGTGTGTGTGCATGAGTCTACATCGTGAGATACTAGCAGACTGCTACATCTAGAGGTGTGTGTGTGCATGAGTCTACATCGTGAGATACTAGCAGACTGCTACATCTAGAGGTGTGTGTGTGCATGAGTCTACATCGTGAGATACTAGCAGACTGCTACATCTAGAGGTGTGTGTGCATGAGTCTACATCGTGAGATACTAGCAGACTGCTACATCTAATTGTGTGTGTGTGTGCATGAGTCTACATCGTGAGATACTAGCAGACTGCTACATCTAGAGGTGTGTGTGTGTGCATGAGTCTACATCGTGAGATACTAGCAGACAGCTACATCTAGAGGTGTGTGTGCATGAGTCTACATCGTGAGATACTAAGAGTGGCTGCTACATTCTAGAGGATGGTGTGTGTGCATGAGTCTACATCGTGAGATACTAGCAGACTGCTACATCTAGAGGTGTGTGTGCATGAGTCTACATCGTGAGATACTAGCAGACTGCTACATCTAGAGGTGTGTGTACATGAGTCTACATCGTGAGATACTAGCAGACTGCTACATCTAGAGGTGTGTGTGCATGAGTCTACATCGTGAGATACTAGCAGACTGCTACATCTAGAGGTGTGTGTGCATGAGTCTACATCGTGAGATACTAGCAGACTGCTACATCTAGAGGTGTGTGTGTGTGTGTGCATGAGTCAACATCGTGAGATACTAGCAGACTGCTACATCTAGAGGTGTGTGTGCATGAGTCTACATCGTGAGATACTAGCAGACTGCTACATCTAGAGGTGTGTGTGCATTAGTCTACATCGTGAGATACTAGCAGACTGCTACATCTAGAGTGTGTGGTGTGTGTGCATGAGTCTACATCGTGAGATACTAGCAGACTGCTACATCTAGAGGTTTTGTGTGCATGAGTCTACATCGTGAGATACTAGCAGACTGCTACATCTAGAGGTGTGTGTGCATGAGTCTACATCGTGAGATACTAGCAGACACCTACATCTAGAGGTGTGTGTGCATGAGTCTACATCGTGAGATACTAGCAGACTGCTACATCTAGAGGTGTGTGTGCATGAGTCTACATCGTGAGATACTAGCAGACTGCTACATCTAGAGGTGTGTGTGTGCATGAGTCTACAGCGTGAGATACTAGCAGACAGCTACATCTAGAGGTGTGGTGTGTGCATGAGTCTACATCGTGAGATACTAGCAGACACTACATCTAGAGGTGTGTGTGTGTGCATGAGTCTACATCGTGAGATACTAGCAGACACCTACATCTAGAGGTGTGTGTGCATGAGTCTACATCGTGAGATACTAGCAGACTGCTACATCTAGAGGTGTGTGTGCATGAGTCTACATCGTGAGATACTAGCAGACACCTACATCTAGAGGTGTGTGTGTGTGTGCATGAGTCTACATCGTGAGATACTAGCAGACACCTACATCTAGAGGTGTGTGTGGCATGAGTCTACATCGTGAGATACTAGCAGACTGCTACATCTAGAGTGTGTGTTGTGTGCATGAGTCTACATCGTGAGATACTAGCAGACACCTACATCTAGAGGTGTGTGTGCATGAGTCTACATCGTGAGATACTAGCAGACACCTACATCTAGAGGTGTGTGTGCATGAGTCTACATCGTGAGATACTAGCAGACTGCTACATCTAGAGGTGTGTGTGTGCATGAGTCTACATCGTGAGATACTAGCAGACACCTAAAGTAGACCCGAATATTGAGTATGATCCCTGTATCTATACAGCAGAAGTGTTTTGATTCTAGGTAATTTTATTTGTAAATTTAGTATTATTAAATTTGTCACCCTTTGTCCAAAGAATTACACCCTTACTGGCGCAAGTATACCACACAATGTGTGAATATGTACAAGCAGTATGATAAACTTTCAATATGATGATTTATAAAATGAAACAAGATTAGACCAGTACAAACCTGGCACTGTTGCTGCTCAGCTTCTCTTTGTTTGGTCACACACTTTATAGAATGAAACAAGATTAGACCGGTACAAACCTGGCACTGATGCTGCTCAGCTTCTCTTTGTTTGGTCACACACTTTATAGAATGAAACAAGATTAGACCGGTACAAACCTGGCACTGTTGCTGCTCAGCTTCTCTTTGTTTGGTCACACACTTTATAGAATGAAACAAGATTAGACCGGTACAAACCTGGCACTGTTGCTGCTCAGCTTCTCTTTGTTTGGTCACACACTTTATAGAATGAAACAAGATTAGACCAGTACAAACCTGGCACTGTTGCTGCTCAGCTTCTCTTTGTTTGGTCACACACTTTATAGAATGAAACAAGATTAGACCAGTACAAACCTGGCACTGTTGCTGCTCAACTTCTCTTTGTTTGGTCACACACTTTATAGAATGAAACAAGATTAGACCGGTACAAACCTGGCACTGTTGCTGCTCAGCTTCTCTTTGTTTGGTCACACACTTTATAGAATGAAACAAGATTAGACCAGTACAAACCTGGCACTGTTGCTGCTCAGCTTCTCTTTGTTTGGTCACACACTTTATAGAATGAAACAAGATTAGACCGGTACAAACCTGGCACTGTTGCTGCTCAGCTTCTCTTTGTTTGGTCACACACTTTATAGAATGAAACAAGATTAGACCGGTACAAACCTGGCACTGTTGCTGCTCAGCTTCTCTTTGTTTGGTCACACACTTTATAGAATGAAACAAGATTAGACCAGTACAAACCTGGCACTGTTGCTGCTCAGCTTCTCTTTGTTTGGTCACACACTTTATAGAATGAAACAAGATTAGACCAGTACAAACCTGGCACTGTTGCTGCTCAGCTTCTCTTTGTTTGGTCACACACTTTATAAAATGAAACAAGATTAGACCGGTACAAACCTGGCACTGTTGCTGCTCAGCTTATCTTTGTTTGGTCACACACTTTATAGAATGAAACAAGATTAGACCAGTACAAACCTGGCACTGATGCTGCTCAGCTTATCTTTGTTTGGTCACACACTTTATAGAATGAAACAAGATTAGACCGGTACAAACCTGGCACTGTTGCTGCTCAGCTTCTCTTTGTTTGGTCACACACTTTATAGAATGAAACAAGGGAAACAAGATTAGACCGGTACAAACCTGGCACTGATGCTGCTCAACTTCTCTTTGTTTGGTCACACACTTTATAGAATGAAACAAGATTAGACCGGTACAAACCTGGCACTGTTGCTGCTCAGCTTCTCTTTGTTTGGTCACACACTTTATAGAATGAAACAAGATTAGACCGTACAAACCTGGCACTGTTGCTGCTCAGCTTCTCTTTGTTTGGTCTCACACTTTATAGAATGAAACAAGATTAGACCAGTACAAACCTGGCACTGTTGCTGCTCAGCTTCTCTTTGTTTGGTCACACACTTTATAGAATGAAACAAGATTAGACCGGTACAAACCTGGCACTTTGCTGCTCAGCTTCTCTTTGTTTGGTCACACACTTTATAAAATGAAACAAGATTAGACCAGTACAAACCTGGCACTGTTGCTGCTCAGCTTCTCTTTGTTTGGTCACACACTTTATAGAATGAAACAAGATTAGACCAGTACAAACCTGGCACTGATGCTGCTCAGCTTATCTTTGTTTGGTCACACACTTTATAGAATGAAACAAGATTAGACCAGTACAAACCTGGCACTGTTGCTGCTCAGCTTCTCTTTGTTTGGTCACACACTTTATAGAATGAAACAAGATTAGACCAGTACAAACCTGGCACTGATGCTGCTCAGCTTCTCTTTGTTTGGTCACACACTTTATAAAATGAAACAAGATTAGACCGGTACAAACCTGGCACTGTTGCTGCTCAGCTTCTCTTTGTTTGGTCACACACTTTATAGAATGAAACAAGATTAGACCGGTACAAACCTGGCACTGTTGCTGCTCAGCTTCTCTTTGTTTGGTCACACACTTTATAGAATGAAACAAGATTAGACCAGTACAAACCTGGCACTGTTGCTGCTCAGCTTCTCTTTGTTTGGTCACAGACTTTAGAAGATTACGAACACCGATGGCCTTTATCTTCTCTTTTTCCACTTCTTTAGCCAGGTTGTCGACAGTGTGGATAAAACCATCTGCGATTCTTTGAAATTCAGTTATTTCTAAAAAGGTTTGTAAAATGAAAACATTAAAGTCAATAAACTAAACCATTTTCTTATTTTGAATGATTGTGGTCTATGAGAATGATGGAAATGAAGAATGTAGGAAAAAACACGGAAGGGAGGCCAAGAAAGAGATGGAAGGAGCAGATAACAGAAAGTGTGTAAGTGTGAGAAGAAGAATGGTGGAAGAGTAAAGGAATATGGAGGAATTTTACTAAAATGAACCGGCCACAGGCTGAAAATGGTGATGATGGTGATGATGATGATGATGATGATGATGATGATGATGATGATATGAGAGTCTTTATTAGCTCATGCTGCCCACAAGTTAAAGTATATTCAAATTGAGGTATATTAAGAGTTGTAGAACTTTTAAAAGACGTTCCCTTAGATTTTTCTATATTAATAGTAATATATAAGATTTTAGAATTATCCTATATACTAATGAGCCTATCAGAAGCCAAATGATCATCTCCACAAAACAAAAAGTTTCGGAAAAGGGTGCTATTCATGATCTAAGTACATTAACTACATTCAATACATGTCTCCTCTTGATGGGATAATAAGTTATAGAGTTGGTCATTTTGGTTTCTGAAAAGTTCCTCATTGAATGAAAATATGGAGTTGATCTGTTTGGGTTTTGAGTGGCTCATTGAAGTGCTCTTTTGTTCTTTATCAAGATATACATTGAAATGTTATTGATTTTAAAATTATATTTAAAATTAAAATAATAATATTGTTAAATAATGCCCAACATAAGGTAGGATATTCTGGTATTAACCCTTCCCGTGCCATTTACGGAATATTCCGTCAATCAAAATTTGCTTCATGTGTCATTTACAATATATTCCTCCATGATCTAGTACACTTCACGTGTAATTAACGAAACATTCTCTAATGAACTAGTACACTTCACGTGTCATTAACGAAACATTCTGCCATGAACTAGTACACTTCAAGTGTAATTTAAAACATATTCCGCCATGAACTAGTACACTTCAAGTGTAATTTAAAACATATTCCGCCATGAACTAGTACACTTCACGTGTCATTAACGAAACATTCTCTCATGAACTAGTACACTTCAAGTGTAATTTACAACATATTCCGCCATGAACTAGTACACTTCAAGTGTAATTTACAACATATTCCGCCATGAACTAGTACACTTCAAGTGTAATTTACAACATATTCCGCCATGAACTAGTACACTTCACGTGTCATTAACGAAACATTCTCTCATGAACTAGTACACTTCAAGTGTAATTTACAACATATTCCGCCATGAACTAGTACACTTCACGTGTCATTAACGAAACATTCTGCCATGAACTAGTACACTTCATGTGTCATTTACAACATATTCCACATGAACTAGTACACTTCAAGTGTAATTTACAACATATTCCGCCATGAACTAGTACACTTCAGTGTCATTTAACAACATATCTCTCAAGATACTAGTACACTTCACATGTAATTTACAACATATTCGCCATGAACTAGTACACTTCAAGTGTAATTTACAACATATTCACCATGAACTAGTACACTTCAGTGTCATTAACGAAACATTCTCCATGAACTAGTACACTTCAAGTGTAATTTACAACATATTCCCCATGAACTAGTACACTTCAAGTGTCATTTACAACATATTCCGCCATGACTAGTACACTTCAAGTGTCATTACAACATATTCCACCATGATCTAGTACACTTCAATGTAATTTACAACATATTCCGCCATGAACTAGTACACTTCAAGTGTCATTTACAACATATTCCGCCATGAACTAGTACACTTCAAGTGTCATTAACGAAACATTCTCCATGAACTAGTACACTTCAAGTGTAATTTACAACATATTCCGCCATGAACTAGTACACTTCAATGTAATTTACAACATATTCTGCCATGAACTAGTACACTTCAAGTGTCATTTACAACATATTCCACCATGAACTAGTACACTTCAAGTGTCATTTAAACATATTCCACATGATCTAGTACACTCAATGTAATTTACACATTCCGCCATGAACTAGTACACTTCAAATGTAATTTACAACATATTCCGCCATGAACTAGTACACTTCAGTGTCATTAACAAACATTTCCGCATGAACTAGTACACTTCAAGTGTAATTACAACATTCCGCCATGAACTAGTACACTTCAATGTAATTTACAACATATTCCGCCATGAACTAGTACACTTCAGTGTCATTACAAACATTCTCACATGAACTAGTACACTTCAAGTGTAATTTACAACATATTCTGCCATGAACTAGTACACTTCAAGTGTATTTACAACATTTCCGCCATGATCTAGTACACTTCAAGTGTATTTACAACATATTCCACCATGAACTAGTACACTTCAAATGTATTACAACATATTCCCCATGAACTAGTACACTTCAAGTGTCATTTACAACATTTCCACATGATACTAGTACACTTAAAGTGTCAATTTACAACATATTCTGCCATGAACTAGTACACTTCAAGTGTAATTTACAACATATTCCACCATGAATCTAGTACACTTCACATGTAATTTACAACATATTCCCCATGATTAGTACACTTCACGTGTCATTATACAACACATTCCGCCATGATCTAGTACACTTAAAGTGTCATTAACGAAACATTCTCTCCATGAACTAGTACACTTCACGTGTATTACAAACATTTCCGCCATGAACTAGTACACTTCAAGTGTAATTTACAACATATTCCGCCATGAACTAGTACACTTCAAGTGTAATTTACAACATATTCCACCATGATCTAGTACACTTCACATGTAATTTACAACATATTCCCATAAATCTAGTACACTTCACGTGTCATTAACGAAACATTCTCTCATGAACTAGTACACTTCACGTGTCATTAAACATATTCTGCCATGAACTAGTACACTTCAATGTAATTTACAACATATTCCGCCATGAACTAGTACACTTCAAGTGTCATTTACAACATATTCCACCATGATCTAGTACACTTCACATGTAATTACAACAATTCCGCCATGAACTAGTACACTTCAAGTGTAATTTACAACATATTCCGCCATGAACTAGTACACTTCAAGTGTCATTTACAACATATTCCGCCATGATCTAGTACACTTCACGTGTCATTAATGAAATATTCCACACTCATATTTTTCTGTAAGTTCCAGAATATTTTGCGGATGGCCGCAGGCAACTGGAATAAAAGTATATTATAGTGTGTGAACTCGGAACTACATCATATCACTACGTAAACATTGTTAGGCGTTGCCAGACTGTTTTGACAGCACCTTGATCGTTTCCATGGTAAGTAAACAATGGAGACAGTGATCTTAGTGATTTTACAACAAGTGATGAAAATGAAGATATATTATCTATGAATTTATAGAGGGGGAGAATTCAAACCATATTGTATGTGAACATCCAGAAGCCGACAGGAAACCTATGTCCCACAAGTATACAGAGAAAGTCCTGTAATTTATTTTTATAAACATGCAAAGCTAAGCATTTCCTTCATCCAGTAGACTGTTTGGAAGCCTAACATAAAATAAAATATTCTAAATAGAATGCAAAGTGGACAGAGTGTATATTGACTTTGTTTAGAATTGTATGTTCATGTCAGATGACCAAAAGAACGGAACTCTGGAACTTCTTGAGGCAAACCATGGTGACATAATGATTGAAAAATATAAAATGTTTGTTTTTTCACTTCCACATAAGTAAAGTAATAATAATCTATTTAATAAAAGAATATTTTTGTTGGAAAAATTGAGCATGTAAGGCAAAAGCTTGTTTTTTACCTTGACACTGGAAGGGTTAAAGGATGATTCATCTATATGCAATTGTGGTGATATAAGCTGTATTCATTTATGAACAGGGTGTGTTTTTTATAAATATTTTAATTGAATAACATGCTTATCTCATGCCCACACATGATAAAAATATTAGTTATGACATGTTATTTATTAATCTGATGTAAAACAGTAAAAACATCCCACCAAAGACAATTACATAAAAAACTTGGCAAGTTCTGCAGCAAAAAGTCCTTAAATCATTCAGCTTAGAAAAGGATTGAGATATAAAAGAGTAACTTCTCTTAGGTTTATTACCCACCTCGTGGCATAGTTGGCTAACGCGCTAGTCGTCTTGAGCTCAACTGCTGAGGACAGGGAGATTGAGGTTCGAATCTCGGTCGGGTGAACTGGGGGTGGTTTTTCTTAAATGGTTTTCCACTCTCCCTCCACGCAAATGCGGGTTCACTTCCTCTAATTGAACCTTCCCAATTCCTAATCCATTAGCGTAATTAGTACTTAAAGCGTATAACCCAAACAGGTAGTAAGACATGGTGCTAAAATATTATTAATTATTATTACTATCTTAGGTTTATTTAGTTCACTAATCTGATTTAACTCTTTGGTTAAAGTGTATGCAGAACTTTAACTGAAGACTTAGATTAATGCACTTAGCTAGGAGAAGTGGCAATTTATTTAGAAAAACATGTAAGTTGAACTTAGCACTCTTTTATATCTCACTCTTCTTTTGAAGACTGAATTAATGGATTTTGTGATGTAGAACTTGGCACATGTTTTTAGTTGATATCACTACTTTTAAAAAATTATGGTAAAGAATACGTTTATTTACTACTAGTGTATGAAATTATGACCAACTATTATATAGTTTAGAATTATGTGTTCATCAAAATGAAACCAATGGTTGTGTAATCAACTTACAAAGGCCTTTAAAATGATATGCTACTTGAGTGTGGTGAGAATTTAAAAATCTGTTAACTCCCCGACCCCATCATTTTTGGGAATATGTTGTAAAATGGATTATTTTGTATATCCCTGGTTAATTCCCTAAGGATATGGTTATAAGTACACTGGTTTTTATTACACAGCGAGTTAAAATAAGTTCTTTTTAAGCTCATATCTAATACTCACTAGCTAGTAACTCATCTTAAAGGTGTTAAATTGTCAGGGCTAGTTAGAGAGGTAGGGTAAATGTGTCTGGTTGTATCATTTTAAAAATGTTACAGGGCTAGTTAGAGGAGGTAGGGTAAATGTGTCCTGGTTGTATCATGTTAAAGTGTTACAGGGGCTAGTTAGAGGAGGTAGGGTAAATTGTCCTGGGTTGTATCATGTTAAAGTGTTACAGGGGCTAGTTAGAGGAGGTAGGGTAAATGTGTCCTGGGTTGTATCATGTTAAAGGTGTTACAGGGGCTAGTTAGAGGAGGTAGGGTAAATGTGTCCTGGGTTGTATCATGTTAAAGGTGTTACAGGGGCTAGTTAGAGGAGGTAGGGTAAATGTGTCCTGGGTTGTATCATGTTAAAGGTGTTACAGGGGCTAGTTAGAGGAGGTAGGGTAAATGTGTCCTGGGTTGTATCATGTTAAATTGTTACAGGGGCTAGTTAGAGGAGGTAGGGTAAATGTGTCCTGGGTTGTATCATGTTAAATTGTTACAGGGGCTAGTTAGAGGAGGTAGGGTAAATGTGTCCTGGGTTGTATCATGTTAAAGGTGTTACAGGGGCTAGTTAGAGGAGGTAGGGTAAATGTGTCCTGGGTTGTATCATGTTAAAGGTGTTACAGGGGCTAGTTAGAGGAGGTAGGGTAAATGTGTCCTGGGTTGTATCATGTTAAATTGTTACAGGGGCTAGTTAGAGGAGGTAGGGTAAATGTGTCCTGGGTTGTATCATGTTAAAGGTGTTACAGGGGCTAGTTAGAGGAGGTAGGGTAAATGTGTCCTGGGTTGTATCATGTTAAAGTGTTACAGGGGCTAGTTAGAGGAGGTAGGGTAAATGTGTCCTGGGTTGTATCATGTTAAAGGTGTTACAGGGCTAGTTAGAGGAGGTAGGGTAAATGTGTCCTGGGTTGTATCATGTTAAATTGTTACAGGGATTAGAGGAGGTAGGTAATGTTCCTGGTTGTATCATGTTAATTGTTAGGGCTAGTTAGAGGAGGTAGGTAAATGTGTCCTGGTTGTATCATGTTAAATGTACGGGCAGTTAGAGGTAGGGTAAATGTGTCTGGGTTGTATCATGTTAAATTGTTACAGGGCTAGTTAGAGGAGGTAGGGTAAATGTGTCCTGGGTTTATCATGTTAAATGTTGGGGCTAGTTAGAGGAGTAGGGTAAATGTGTCCTGGGTTGTATCTGTTAAATGTTACAGGCTATTAGAGGAGTGGTAAAGTGTCCTGGTTGTATCATGTTAAAGGTGTTCAGAGGCTAGTTAGAGAGGTAGGTAAATGTGTCCTGGGTGTATCATGTTAAAGGTGTTCAGGGCTAGTTAGAGGAGGTAGGTAAATGTGTCCTGGGTTGTATCATGTAAATGTTACAGGCTAGTTAGAGGAGTAGGTAAATGTGTCCTGGGTTGTATCATGTTAAATGTTACAGGCTATTAGGGAGGTAGGTAATGTGTCCTGGTTGTATCATTAATTGTTACAGGGGCAGTTAGAGGAGGTAGGTAAATGTGTCCTGGTTGTATCATGTTAAATTGTACGGGCTAGTTAAGAGGTAGGGTAAATGTGTCCTGGGTTGTATCAGTTAAGGTGTTACAGGGTAGTTAAGGAGGTAGGTAAATGTGTCCTGGGTTGTATCATGTAAATTGTTCAGGGGCTAGTTAGAGGAGGTAGGGTAATGTGTCCTGGTTGTATCATGTTAAATGTTACAGGGCAGTAGAGGAGGTAGGGTAAATGTGTCCTGGGTTGTATCATGTTAAGTGTTCAGGGCTATTAAGGAGGTAGGGTAATGTGTCCTGGTTGTATCATGTTAAGTGTTACAGGGGCAGTTAGAGGAGTAGGTAAATGTTCCTGGGTTGTATCAGTTAAATGTACAGGGCTAGTTAAGGAGGTAGGGTAAATGTGTCCGGGTTGTATCATTTAAAGTTACAGGGGCTAGTTAGAGGAGTAGGGTAATGTGTCTGGGTGTATCATGTTAAAGGTACAGGGCTAGTTAGAGGAGGTAGGGTAAATTGTCTGGTTGTATCATGTTAAAGGTGTTACAGGGCTAGTTAGAGGAGGTAGGGTAAAGTTCCTGGTTGTATCATTTAATGTTACAGGGCTAGTTAGAGGAGGTAGGTAATGTGTCTGGTTTACATGTTAATGTTACAGGGGTAGTTAGAGGAGTAGGGTAAATGTGTCTGGTTGTATCATGTTAAATGTTACAGGGGCTAGTTGAGAGGTAGGGTAATGTGTCCTGGTTGTATCATGTTAAAGGTGTTACAGGGGCTAGTTAGAGGAGGTAGGTAAATGTGTCCTGGGTTGTATCATGTAAAGTGTTACAGGGCTAGTTAGAGGAGTAGGTAATGTGTCCTGGGTTGTATCATGTTAAATGTACAGGGCTAGTTAGAGGAGGTAGGTAAATGTGTCCTGGGTTGTATCATGTTAAATGTTACAGGGCTAGTTAGAGGAGGTAGGGTAAATGTGTCTGGGTGTATCATGTTAAAGGTGTTACAGGGCTAGTTAGAGAGGTAGGGTAAATGTGTCCTGGGTTGTATCATGTTAAAGGTGTTACAGGGCTAGTTAGAGGAGGTAGGGTAAATGTGTCCTGGTTGTATCATGTTAAAGGTGTTACAGGGCTAGTTAGAGGAGGTAGGGTAATGTGTCCTGGGTTGTATCATGTTAAAGGTGTTACAGGGCTAGTTAGAGGAGGTAGGGTAAATGTGTCCTGGGTTGTATCATGTTAAATGTTACAGGGCTAGTTAGAGGAGGTAGGGTAAATGTGTCCTGGGTTGTATCATGTTAAATGTTACAGGGGCTAGTTAGAGGAGGTAGGTAAATGTGTCCTGGTTTATCATGTTAAATGTACAGGGCTAGTTAGAGGAGGTAGGGTAAATGTGTCCTGGGTTGTATCATGTTAAATGTTACAGGGCTAGTTAGAGGAGGTAGGGTAAATGTGTCCTGGGTTTATCATGTTAAAGTGTTAAATGTGCCGGTTATGTATGTTCGGGTTGGGAGTGGGTAAATTTCCTGTTGTTATTTAAATGCAGGTAGTTAAGGAGTGTATGTGTCTGTTGTTCTGTAGTACGGCTATTAGAGGTAGGAATGTGCTGGTTATCGTTAAATGTGGCTAGTTAGAGGTAGGGTAATGTTCTGTTATCATGTTAAAGTTCGGCTAGTTAAGGAGTAGTATGTGCGTTTCATTTAAAGTGCCAGTTAGAGGTGAATTCTGTTGTATATTTAAATGTTACAGGCTGTTAGAGAGGTAGGTAATTGTCTGTGTACGTAAAGTACAGGGTGGGAAATGGTGGTGTATATGTTAAGTGTTCAGGATTAAAGGTGTAGGGTAATGTTCTGGTGTATGTAAATGTCGGGTGTTAGAGAGGTGTAAGTGCTGGTTGTAAGTAAATGTAAGCGGTGTACTGAAATTTCTTAAGAGGAGGGTTAGGGTAAGTAATGTCCGGGGTAGTTAAGGGTTAGGGTAGTTAGGGGGTAGTAAAGTGTCGGGTTTATTGAAGGTAAGGGTAGTTCAGGTGGTAGTAATTTCTGGGGTACTTAGTAAGGGGGGAGAGTGGTAAATGTGTCCTGGGTTGTTATGTTAAAGTGTTACGGGGTAGTTAAGGTCTGGGTATGTTCTGTTGGTTTGTAAATGTACAGGGGTTAGAGAGTAGGGTAAATGTGTCCTGGGTTTATCATGTTAAATGTTACAGGGCTAGTTAGGGAGGTAGGTAATGTGTCCTGGTTGTATCATGTTAAATGTTACAGGGGCTAGTTAGAGGATGGGTAAATGTGTCCTGGGTTGTATTTAAATGTTACAGGGGTTAGAGGAGGTAGGGTAAAGTGTCCTGGGTTGTATCATTAAATTTACAGGGGCTAGTTAGGAGGTAGGGTAATGTGTCCTGGGTTGTATCATGTTAAAGTGTTACAGGGCTAGTTAGGGAGGTAGGTAAATGTGTCCTGGGTTGTTTAATTAAGGTTTAAAGGGGTATTGCGGGTGTAAATGTATGTTACGAGTTAAGGGTAGTAAGTGTTGGTATTGTATGGTTACAGGGTAGTTAAGGGTAGTAAGGTGGGTGTATGTTTGGTTACAGGTAGTTAAGGAGGTAGGAAAGGTGGGTAATTGTTAGGGTGTTAAAGGGTAGGGAGTTTGGGTATGTAAGTGTTGGCAGTAAGGTAGGGGAAATGGCTGGGTGGTAATGTGTCGGGTGTTAGAAGGTGTAATGTGTTGGGGTATAAATGTTCGGGTAGTTAAGGTGGTAAGGGGTTTAGAGTTAGGGAGTTAGGGTGTAAATGTTCGTTGTTACGTTAAGTTAGAGGTAGGGAAGTGTTGGTTGTATCATGTTAAATTGTTACAGGGCTAGTTAGAGAGGTAGGTAAATGTGTCCTGGGTTTATCATGTTAAAGGTGTTACAGGGCTAGTTAGAGAGGTAGGGTAAATGTGTCCTGGTTGTAATGTTAAGGGTTAAGGGTAGTTGGGGTAGTAAATGTGTCTGTGTAATGTTAAATGTTAAGGGCAGTTAGGAGTGTAATGTCTGTTGTACATGTAAGTGTACAGGAGTTTGGTGAGTGGTTGGGTAAAGTTCGGGTTGTCATTTATTGTTCATTGGATAGGTAAAGTGTTTACGGTAATGGTGTCGGTTGTATCATGTTAAAGTGTCGCTGTGAGGTGTAAATGTGTCCGGTTGTATCAGTTAAATGTAAGGGGTAGTTAAGGAGGGTAAGTGTCGGTTCAGTAAGTTACAGGCTAGTTGGAGTGGTAAATGTTCTGGTTGTATCATGTTAAAGTACAGGGTTAGGAGGTAGGTAATTTCCTGGGTGTATCATTAAGGTTCGGCTATAGGAGGGTAATTTCCTGTGTATATGTTAAATGTACAGTTAGGTAGTATTCTGGTGTCATTAATGTAGGTAAGTCGGGTGTAGGTTAAATTCGGGGTAGTTAAGGGAGGGAATGGTCGTGTATGTTAAAGTTACAGGGGTAGTTAGAAGGAGGGTAAATGGCTGGGTTGTATTGTTAAAGGTGTAAGGGGCTAGTTAAGGAGGTAGGTAATGTGTCGGGTTTAATGTTAAATGTTAAGGGGCTAGTTGGGGTGGGTAAATGTCCGGGTTTGTTCATTAAGGGTTACGGGTAGTTAGAGGAGGTAGGTAAATGTTGGGTTACAGTTAAAGTGTTAAGGTATTAGAGGGTAGGTAAATGTTACTGGTTACAGTAAATTGTCAGGGGCTATTAGGGGGGTAAATGTCTGGGTTGTATCATGTTAAAGGTGTAAGGGCTAGGTAGTGGGAGTTTAGGTTGTATCAGTTAAAGTGCGGGTAGTTAGGGAGAGGGTATAAGTCGGGTTGTTCGTTTAAATTGTTACAGGGGTAGTTGAGAGGTAGGGTAAATGTGATGGTTGTTAGTGTAAAGGTGTTACAGGGGTATTAGAGGAGGTAGGGTAAATTGTCTGGGTTGTATATGTTAAATGTTTCGGGTTAGTTAAGGAGGTGGGTAAATGGGTCTGGTTGTTGTTATGTTCTAGTGTTTATTGTTAGTGTGGGTAGTTGGTAGTAATGTGGGTTTTGTTAAAGTTTACAGGGGCTGTTAGGGAGGTAGGGTAAATGTGTCCTGGGTTGTTATGTTAAATGTTACAGGGTTTTAGAGGAGGTAGGGTAAGTGTCTGGGTTGTTCTGTTAAAGTGTTACAGGGGTAGTTGGGTAGTAGGGTAAATGTGTCTGGGTTGTATCATGTTAAATTGTTAAGGGGTAGTTAGAGGAGGTAGGGTAAATGTGTCCTGGGTTTATCATGTTAAATTGTTACAGGGGCTAGTTAGAGGAGGTAGGGTAAATGTGTCCTGGGTTGTATCATGTTAAAGGTGTTACAGGGGCTAGTTAGAGGAGGTAGGGTAAATGTGTCCTGGGTTGTATCATGTTAAAGGTGTTACAGGGGCTAGTTAGAGGAGGTAGGGTAAATGTGTCCTGGGTTGTATCATGTTAAAGGTGTTACAGGGGCTAGTTAGAGGAGGTAGGGTAAATGTGTCCTGGGTTGTATCATGTTAAAGGTGTTACAGGGGCTAGTTAGAGGAGGTAGGGTAAATGTGTCCTGGGTTGTATCATGTTAAAGGTGTTACAGGGCTAGTTAGAGGAGGTAGGGTAAATGTGTCCTGGGTTGTATCATGTTAAAGGTGTTACAGGGGCTAGTTAGAGGAGGTAGGGTAAATGTGTCCTGGGTTGTATCATGTTAAAGGTGTTACAGGGGCTAGTTAGAGGAGGTAGGGTAAATGTGTCCTGGGTTGTATCATGTTAAATTGTTACAGGGGCTAGTTAGAGGAGGTAGGGTAAATGTGTCCTGGGTTGTATCATGTTAAAGGTGTTGCAGAGGCTAGTTAGAGGAGGTAGGGTAAATGTGTCCTGGGTTGTATCATGTTAAAGGTGTTACAGGGGCTAGTTAGAGGAGGTAGGGTAAATGTGTCCTGGGTTGTATCATGTTAAAGGTGTTACAGGGGCTAGTTAGAGGAGGTAGGGTAAATGTGTCCTGGGTTGTATCATGTTAAAGGTGTTACAGAGGCTAGTTAGAGGAGGTAGGGTAAATGTGTCCTGGGTTGTATCATGTTAAAGGTGTTGCTGGAGAACTAGGCTGGTACACAGCCATCCACCTTCATAATTTGTTCAACAATTATATATTCTGATCAAAATTAAAGTGTCAAAAGATTAATGAAGTTAGTTTATTAACATTTAAATTGCCCACAAACCTTAAAACAAACTAGTCTTAGGCTCAGTGCACACGGGAGGAATTTCGGTGGAAACTTCGCGGAGCGGAAGACACGCGTTCTCCGTAAATATTCCGCAAGTTCGAGTGGAATCTTCGCGGACATCCATCTGAGGACTCTTCCTTTTATACAGTCACCATGGATCACACGGAGTGTGTGGTATTTTCTTATTTCCTAATAAAATATATCAAAGGAAAAATGTAAGAAGCATCGTAGATATTGGACTCATCCAATTGTTAGCTGCCGATTAAGTAAGGGTACGTTTTACACCCTTTTTCACGACTTGAGGGAAGATGACGTTAAATATTTTAATTATTACAGAATGTCTTTTCGAACGTTCGATGAACTTTTGTTCACTGTGAAGGATCGTTTGCAAAAAGAAGACACAAATATGAGAATGTGTATTCCTCCAGTTGAAATGTTGGCAATAACACAAAGGTAAGTAGTTAAAATGTTTATAATAGGGTATAATATTAACTAAAAAAGTATTCTACAAACGATCAAACTAATTTATTATATTGAATACAAATATAAGCTCAATTTGATCAAAACAGCTATAAGATGTAAGGCACTTGATAAGAAAATTACTTACATACACAACAATACTTAAACACTAAGCTACTGTTCATATTGATAAGCATGTTTAAAGTATAGACAAATGCATCTTTGAAAGTTGAAAATATTTATAGTAAAAACTAAGTTGAGTATATAAGAACAGTGGGGTGGCTAGAATGTGTAAAGATCACTGCTATCTGATTGTTGACTAGCCACAGTCAGTTGGTGACTGAATTGTACACGATGGAACGTTATTTCCCGTATTTCATTGCGTTGAAGAACCTAATGGCATGTGCACTACCACTGGTTGATAAGTGAGATTGCTCATGTGGTCCAAATGTCGCATAATTTGTAGGACGATAGTTGTAGTAAGCTGTGTGAGTGTGATGTGTGGAGGCCTCAGAATGTTGTTGATACATCCCTGCCATATGTGCCTGGCATTGTAGGTTGTGTGCTTGTCTAACATTTCTAATCAATTTTAATACTTCCATTCTAAAATAAAGCTTTTCATCTGTGTCTAATGATCTCAAAGAAGGTAATAAAGATTCGAAGAATGCTCTATCATCTTTATCAGGATCATCCTTCTGACGTTCCTTGTGAAGGGTCATGAATTGTGAAAGTTGGAATTCCAGCTCACTGGTATTATTCTTAACCGGCCTCTTTCGGTTGCTCTGAGTTGGCTTTGTTCTTTCTGTCAATTGGTTAGGTCCAAGATCTGTTTGTGATTCAACTTCGTCTTCAGCCGATTGTCCTTCAGCGTCTTCCATAGAACTTGCAGAAGTAGTTCGAGCTACATCGATTTTTGATAGAAATGATAACTGATCAGCGTATGTGTATTTGAATTTTTTGCTTGCACCAGAACCAGATTTCAATGAATTTCTCTTGCATTTCAAGTAGTGATCTTTTCCATTTTTACATTTCGATATTAGTTTATTACCTGCAACAAAAATTTCTAACAATAATAAACATGGATTAAATAGTAAAGCTGTTATATTTTGTTAGGTCTGTACGTCCATCACAGACTTTGCCTTAAAATATGAGTGAAGAATGACCCTGTGTACGGAAAGATTCCTGGATATCTCGGTGGTTATAGAATTGGCGTACTAATCCAAAGGTCCCGGATTCGATTCCCATGTCCAGGTGACATATTTCAATTTTTAGAAAATCATAAACATGCTTACCAAAAGTCAAAGATGTAATGTAATAAAACTTGACTAATTATTCACCTGTGGTACTTGAGTTGTGACGAAATGGTTAAATAAAATAATGGGTGGTTGGGTAAATACAAAGTCATTTTAGAACAACGAACTTAATTTATCATATATGAAAAAAAAAATCTTATCAAAATTATTCACATTTAATTTTTGTTTTAAATAAATTAATTCTTATTTTGTGACGGGAAAGGTTTGAAGTGGGGGATTTAGAGGGGCAAACTTAGTGACACCAGGATGGTAAAAGTAGTCAAAATATCGTGATACAGGCCCCTTCCCATCCATTATCCTGACCCGCCATTCCCGATCCCAGGGATGACCTTCAAATTGTGGCGCCTACAATCAAGATCTAAGTTGCCCGCCACCTTTATTTAGTTAATTTTAAAAGAGGGGGAGTAGTGAAATAAAGGTGACAAATTAGTGAGTTTCTACTGTATATAATATGTTTCTTCTACTCACACAACTACATTCATACTTTGTTTCAGGTTGGTGCAGTTGGGTGCTACATGGTCGAACTTCACTATACATATAGAATTGGAAGGACAACAGCAGGTGTAATAATAAAAAATGTGTGCAATGATTGAAAGACCAGTGTTTTCCTACGCCATCGGAAGACAAATAGAAAGCAATAGCAGCAGACTTCCAGGAACAAGCTCAGTTCCCAAACTGTTTAGGTGAACATGTCCGTGTTGTGAAACCAAAAATGAGCGGTTCATTATATAATAATTACAAGAATTATTTCTCAATTGTTCTCCTAGCAGTTGTGGACTCGGACTATCGCTTCTTGTATGTTGACATTGGATCTTTCAGCAAAGAATCGGATGCAACAATATTTAAGAAATCTTCATTGTGGGAAAATCTTTCAAACATTAAGTTAAACATCCCACAACCAATGCCTTTACCTCATAATGAACAAGTAATAAGACCTTATGCCTTTATAGGTGATGAGGCCTTCGGTTTAGCCGAACATGTTCAAAGGCCATTCGCCGGCAAAATGTTAACAAAAAAAAAGTGTTTATAATTATAGGCATTGCAGAGGAAGAAGATACATTGAATGTGCGTTTGGCATACTGACCAATACATTTCTAATATTTCACAGACCATTAAATGTAAATGTGCAAAAGGCGGTTGATATAACAAAAGCTTGCTGTACACTGCACAACTTTATCCGTGAAAGGGATGGATTTAGACTAGAAGACACATTAGCTTCTGATACTTTGGAAAGTATAGATGAAAGGGACACAAGAGAGAAACATACCCTGGCGGTTATTTCTTAAGTGAAGCTGGTAAACTACCTTGGCAAGACAGCAAGATTTGATACCACTACCAAAACATTATTTTGTTGGGTCTTTTTTGTATTAAGGTAAAAAGGTAGGAGTATACTTGCAATGTAAAAACTTATCTTTAACCAATTGTTATTTTCATACAACATACTTCTTGTTGGTTTTAAAGTTGACTTGTATCACTAAAGTTTCGGTCATTACATCTTATTTTCAGATTTTTAATAATAGGCTTACCTTTCTTTTACAAAGTGTATATTTGTATAAAAATATCTCCATCGCATCCCTTATTACTTTTTAGTCATACATTTGCTTGTGAATTCAGAAATTGTTTTCAAATAAATAATAATGTTTAATAATGTTCCCATTATGTATTTCTTATAAAATTATTAAACAATCCTATAGTGAAATTATTCTTTTAATTTAGGGACACAAAATCTAGACCTGCAATAATTGTACCTGTAAAATTAGGCCTTAGTATTCTTGTCTGTGGCCTTGGGGGTAGTATGCTTACATATATATATTTAGCAACACTATCCTACTATGCCTATCAAATTAAATTTTTTGTAAAACATCCTGGCTTTACTCTTCAATAATAGAAAATCACCTTCTATTGTTGTAACTATTCATAGCTTCTCAAAATAGTAAAGGTTTTAATTTCCTAATTAATATTAATTTCTTATAAACTAACTCTTGCTTCCAAGTTCTTTATTCTTAGAATTTGTAAACAAAAGTTTCAACTTCCTATACATACAACTATTGAAATTAAAATAAATTCATAAATAATTCTACATATTGTTGTAGTGAAACCAACCAAAACAAATTATTTTATTATTTTTATTAATTATATCTTAATTAAGATTTGATATACAAAGGTAACTTACTGAAAGCGTTTCTTTCTGACTTTGGCTGCTTCTCAAAGTCATTAAATAAAATACATCATATTTCAATCCATGCTGATTTTTTTTATTCCTATCTTTGTACTCATCTATGGTTAGGCCCCACAAGCATGGCCTCTTCTCGATCTCTAGCAGGAAAACCTCCATATAAATTTTTTCTATGTCCATTTTGATGTCAAAAATTGTAATAAGCAAATATTTTTAGTTAAATTACTATTCAAAAATAAAAATATAAATGAGATGTACAAGTAACAGTTACACCGTCTCCGCCGATATTCCGCGCCGAACTATCCGCCCATGAGTAACGTCCCATAGAATTAACATGAGATTGGGCGTCCCAAGCGGAATTCCTGTGGAACATTTTCCTTCGGGGAGCAGCGGAAGACTAGAGGAGAGATTTCCTCCCGTGTGCACCGAACTATTGGACCCTAGGTATTTTGCCTGGCCTTGCGGAGGTAGCGATGATTCCGCAGGACTTCCTCTCCGCGAAAATTCCTCCCGTGTGCACCGAGCCTTAACGGTCTGCGTTAGTCAAGTATGTTAACTATCCTGGGTTAGTAAATTATATAATTAAAGAGTATGGATTATATAAAAGTATAAATGCTGTAGTTTTAGTGGATATCCATCATTTAATGCAAAGATAACTTTTATTCTATTCAATATTTATGCTCAACAATTCAGTTATAAGAAACTTAATCAAAATCTTACTGACTGAGGAAAAATATGAGAATATTAAATCAAAATACATTAACTAGAACTAACCATTTTTAAAAGAGGAAATGGAAAACAGTTGTACTCGAAAAACCTCTTGACATTTTGTTGAAATTAACCTCCTGACAACAAAGTTTGCCATTCATGCCCCTTCATCTCCCTGAATCCTCCTCTTTCCCCCAACCTTTCCTTCTATGACGTCGTGCAGAAGACAATCCCTCCTAAAGAAGTGGCCGGGCGACCCAGAATGGTTTTCTTGTCGGTCACCCTCTTCCCCAGCAACACTTTCAAAACTCTCCAAGTTTGTCCTAAGAGTCCATGTTTCTGCTCCAAATGTAACATTTCATCAGTTTCTTCCTCAGTTTGTTGGTCAGCAGTAACCTCTTCTTGTTGTTGAAAGATTCCTTGGCTATGGCGATCCTAGACTTTTTTTTTAGCACCGTGTCTTACTACCCATTTGGATTATACGCTAGTGCAGTAGGCATCCTTTGTCAGCTGACTTCCCAAGTACTTGAACTGCTCTATGTCCTCCAACTCCTGGTTTTCAATTTTGATTTTTAGCTGCTCTTCATTTATTTGAAATCACCATAGCATTTGACTTCTCATGCCATATCTTTTCCGTTATTGGTGATGAGTGGTGTGAGTGATTGTGTTAGAGGTGGTGGGCGGTGCGGGTGATTGTACTACAGGTGAATGTGCACCACACTTTTCCTACCAGGTATACGAGGGAATTATTTTAACCAGATTGATAAAGTGATTAGAATAACAAAAATAGATTTATTATAGCAGAAAAATAAAAGATATGATTGATTATAATAGATATACAAGAAAATAAGATAGAAGTTCCAGATTAATACTGTCTTGTCGTAACACGGGCAAGATCAAATGCAGTAGGCTTGAAGAGCAATGTTCAATTACAAAACAGCTGGACTGACTCCAGGCTATGGTTAGGTGATTCTAAAAGAAAACCAGTGAGGTAATTATAAACAAACGTTAACTGGAAATGATATACATATAGTATTGTTAACACATTTATAACTTAAACTAGCTTGCTTGATTGGGACTTAAGAAAACTCCTTAAGAGACATTGTATAAAGAATATAAATAGAAAGGTTATTTGATTACATTAGTAGATGGCTAACTTACAGGTGTCTACACACAATAGTCCTATGGCCGGTCCTTTTCCTATTGGTACTTCCAGAGCATTCATAGTACATGTATTTACTGACCCACTCCCTGGGGTACATCAAAAATATAATTCATACACTACTAATACTCGGCCAATAGGTGCCAACAACGGGCAAAGAGAAAAAAGGAATTATCTGCGCGGACCCCATATAGAAACAAGCAGAGTTCCGCGCTTTGCGCACCCATGATAATACATCACGTGAAGCATGGCCACAAGAATGATTGAACACATTGAACACATTAACCCAACTGGGTCCTAGAAAAAGGATAGACAACCTGGCTGTAGCCATAAACACAATTGTGTAATCTTAAGGACTCAAAAGAGAAATATAGTGCTCGTTGAGATTAGCAACCATCTGGACTAAGTCCTTATTACATCTGTAGCTCGAGACTCCTATATTGAAGCTATATCATATGGATATAGGAAAAGCATGGCCTCTTGGACTAATATAGCAAGTCTGAAGGACTTGAGCAACACTAGAGTTACTGTGACTACATCAACAGAGTTGGAATAATACAAAACCAAAATCTTGTCACTCTGACTGAAACAAGAAGTCAAATTAAACACAATAGTCGCCTCGACTATACTAAGTCTGAAATAAATAATAAGGCAGATGGACTTAATAAATAAATAATTTCTAATCTTTCGACTAAACAATAAGTTAGATGGACTTATTAACGTTGCCTCTATACTTAGGATAGTGGAGAGGATATTCCTTGTCGGCGTGGTGGTGAGAACCACGCCCAATACTCCTTGGCCACCGGTTCCTTCGTGAAGAGAGGTTTTTTCCTTGGAGGCGCGGCGGTGAGAACCACGCTCAATACTCCTTGGAGACCGGTTCCTTCGTGAAAAGAGGTTTTTTCTCGGAGGCGCGGCGGTGAGAACCACGCCCAACACTCCTTGGCCACCGGTTCCTTCGTGAAGAGAGGTTTTTTCCTTGGAGGTGCGGCGGTGAGAACCACGCTCAATACTCCATGGCCACCGGTTCCTCCATGAAGAGAGGTTTTTTCTCAGTGGGGCGGCAGTGAGAACCACGCCCAATACTCCATGGCCACCGGTCCCTTCGTGGAGAGAAGTTCCTTCTTCAACGACGTTATGTGATAGAATAATAAATCTGGAAGTACTTATTTTATACCCTTTCTCTGACTAGAACGGAACAAAAAAGAAATAGAAAAAGACGTAATAACACAGGTGGTGATAGGATGGACTAAGGGTGAGGAAAAGGGGAGGTTTGAAGACACGCCGCCACGACACTGGCGCTCGAGGACCGTGGGAGTGAGCCTAACTTAGTTTTAGTTATTTTCTACGAGTGGAGATGTAGTAAGTGGATGTGTTAGGACGCACCCTGTCGCCATACTTGTTGAATATTTTTCTAGAAGGCATGTTGGCGTTATTCGATCCCATCCAGCCACTGTGAGTAAGTTATGAAGCATATTATTCCTGAATGTATTAGTTTTATTTATCTTCTTTGGATTCCACTATTGTAAGTTTAGTATTTTTATGCAGATTAGTATTATTAAAATCCTTTGTAGTATTTTCTATTGAGAGCACGTGGATCATATCCGAGTTCATCCAGTCGTTAACAGTAGGTTTTGAAGGATATTATTATTAAATATCTCAAATATAATCCTCTTCTTTGGATTTTGCCAAAATAATTATTATAACTTCGTATTTTTATGTAGCCTAAATTGTGTAGGTGTCAACTTTACATGGTTGACACGCTACAAATGTGTTATAGGTGATTAGGGGAGTGGGTGAATGTGTTATAGATGGTGGGCGCTGCGGGTGATTGTACTACAGGTGAATGTGTTATAGGTGATTAGGGGAGTGGATGAATGTGTTATAGGTGGTGGGCGGTGCGGGTGATTGTACTACAGGTGAATGTGTTATAGGTGATTAGGGAGTGGATGAATGTGTTATAGGTGGTGGGCGGTGCGGGTGATTGTACTACAGGTGATTAGGGGAGTGGGTGAATGTGTTATAGGTGGTGGGCGGTGCGGTTGATTGTACTACAGGTGATTAGGGGAGTGGGTGAATGTGTTATAGGTGGTGGGCGGTGCGGGTGATTGTACTACAGGTGAATGTGTTATAGGTGATTAGGGGAGTGGGTGAATGTGTTATAGGTGATTAGGGGAGTGGGTGAATGTGTTATAGGTGGTGGGCGGTGCGGGTGATTGTACTACAGGTGATTAGGGGAGTGGGTGAATGTGTTAATAGGTGGTGGGCGGTGCGGGTGATTGTACTACAGGTGATTAGGGGAGTGGGTGAATGTGTTATAGGTGGTGGGCGGTGCGGGTGATTGTACTACAGGTGATTAGGGGAGTGGGTGAATGTGTTATAGGTGGTGGGCGGTGCGGGTGATTGTACTACAGGTGATTAGGGGAGTGGGTGAATGTGTTATAGGTGGTGGGCGGTGCGGGTGATTGTACTACAGGTGAATGTGTTATAGGTGATTAGGGGAGTGGATGAATGTGTTATAGGTGGTGGGCGGTGCGGGTGATTGTACTACAGGTGATTAGGGGAGTGGGTGATTGTGTTATAGGTGGTGGGCGGTGCGGGTGATTGTACTACAGGTGATTAGGGGAGTGGGTGAATGTGTTATAGGTGGTGGGCGGTGCGGGTGATTGTACTACAGGTGATTAGGGGAGTGGGTGAATGTGTTATAGGTGGTGGGCGGTGCGGGTGATTGTACTACAGGTGATTAGGGGAGTGGGTGAATGTGTTATAGGTGGTGGGCGGTGCGGGTGATTGTACTACAGGTGAATGTGTTATAGGTGATTAGGGGAGTGGATGAATGTGTTATAGGTGGTGGGCGGTGCGGGTGATTGTACTACAGGTGATTAGGGGAGTGGGTGAATGTGTTATAGGTGGTGGGCGGTGCGGGTGATTGTACTACAGGTGATTAGGGGAGTGGGTGAATGTGTTATAGGTGGTGGGCGGTGCGGGTGATTGTACTACAGGTGATTAGGGGAGTGGGTGAATGTGTTATAGGTGGTGGGCGGTGCGGGTGATTGTACTACAGGTGATTAGGGGAGTGGGTGAATGTGTTATAGGTGGTGGGCGGTGCGGGTGATTGTACTACAGGTGAATGTGTTATAGGTGATTAGGGGAGTGGGTGAATGTGTTATAGGTGATTAGGGGAGTGGGTGAATGTGTTATAGGTGGTGGGCGGTGCGGGTGATTGTACTACAGGTGATTAGGGGAGTGGGTGAATGTGTTATAGGTGGTGGGCGGTGCGGGTGATTGTACTACAGGTGATTAGGGGAGTGGGTGAATGTGTTATAGGTGGTGGGCGGTGCAGGTGATTGTACTACAGGTGAATGTGTTATAGGTGATTAGGGGAGTGGATGAATGTGTTATAGGTGGTGGGTGGTGCGGGTGATTGTACTACAGGTGATTAGGGGAGTGGGTGAATGTGTTATAGGTGGTGGGCGGTGCGGGTGATTGTACTACAGGTGATTAGGGGAGTGGGTGAATGTGTTATAGGTGGTGGGCGGTGCGGGTGATTGTACTACAGGTGATTAGGGAGAGTGGGTGAATGTGTTATAGGTGGTGGGCGGTGCGGGTGATTGTACTACAGGTGATTAGGGGAGTGGGTGAATGTGTTATAGGTGGTGGGCGGTGCGGGTGATTGTACTACAGGTGATTAGGGGAGTGGGTGAATGTGTTATAGGTGGTGGGCGGTGCGGGTGATTGTACTACAGGTGAATGTGTTATAGGTGATTAGGGGAGTGGATGAATGTGTTATAGGTGGTGGGCGGTGCGGGTGATTGTACTACAGGTGATTAGGGGAGTGGGTGAATGTGTTATAGGTGGTGGGCGGTGCGGGTGATTGTACTACAGGTGAATGTGTTATAGGTGATTAGGGGAGTGGATGAATGTGTTATAGGTGGTGGGCGGTGCGGGTGATTGTACTACAGGTGATTAGGGGAGTGGGTGAATGTGTTATAGGTGGTGGGCGGTGCGGGTGATTGTACTACAGGTGAATGTGTTATAGGTGATTAGGGGAGTGGGTGAATGTGTTATAGGTGATAATTGGTGTGAAGGGGTGGGCTAAATTGTGATTTTCCGATATCGATGATTACCGTGACAGTGACTGTAAAATATAAGTGATTTATATCAGTGATTATTCACGGTGACTGGTAGTTACAGTGTTTTATTGAATGATATTTATTCATGGTCACAGTTGTTGCTGTATCGATATTTTGCTCGTCACCACGCTTTACTAAAGCCTACCATTCTTGTCACTAAGTGTTAACAAAGTAATGTGTTGGACCGTAGATAGAAACACGAGGTTGCCAACTTTCCGGTCTCTAGAAATTAACAAATAACAGATTTATTTATGTTAAACTGAACAAAATTCACGTTGGGAATCAACGGACTAAGAACAAAGACTAACTATGAGGAATATTACTATACAATATTGCTTTATTAAATGTAAATTATTATTTCGACTATACCTTCTGTATAGTATATAATTATTATGTTTGAGTAGAAGAGTAAACTTGAGAAACATCCAACATGTTATTGTATTGAAAAGTTTAAGGAGCGAGAGTACGCTGCCACAAAGTAAATAAGTTGAGGTTGCTTTCAAAGCATGTTTATTGAAACATGAGAATTAAGGACATAGACCGCTACTGCCTGCACCTCTGAGTCACCATATCACCAGACGCAACCGATATTGTGTCAGTCTCGGTCGTAGCTTTCATAGTGGAATGCTGCTGTCACCGGTCACTAATATCTCAATCACTGATACTTTTGAGAGCCAGTCACTGGGAGTGACGGTGAAAAGATCACCATCAATGAAATATTGCCCATCTATAGTGATTTGGGTGATTGTGATGAGCGGTATAGGTGATATGTTTTATAGTGGGTTACAGTGCAGGAGAGAAGGGTAGTTTTTAAAATGATTTTGTTTATATAACGCAAGTGGCCTCTCCGCCCTTTGTAACAAAAAAAACTCTGAATATGGCGCTGATGTGAACTTTTATTATTGCTATTATTATGTTCAGCTCAGATATTTCACACACCTGTCGTCAACCCCGCTTGGATTATGTGTGGTCATAGTTCTCACGTACCCTCTGGATCCGGATGCAGTGTCTAGAAGAGCTCGGATAGTTTCTTATGACCCCCAGGGGCTTGTTTCGCGGGAACGAACCGGATAGGAAGGATGGTTCGGCGAGTTACCGCGGTGAACCGGATAGGAAGGGTGGTTCGGCGAGTTACCACGGTGAACCGGATAGGAAGGTGGTTCAGCGAGTTACCGCGGTGAACCGGATAGGAAGGGTGGTTCGGCGAGTTACCGCGGTGAACCGGACAGGAAGGATGGTTCGGCGAGTTACCGCGGTGAACCGAACAGGAAGGATGGTTCGGCGAGTTACCGCGGTGAACCGGATAGGAAGGGTGGTTCGGCGAGTTACCGCGGTGAACCGGATAGGAAGGGTGGTTCGGCGAGTTACCACGGTGAACCGGATAGGAAGGGTGGTTCAGCGAGTTACCGCGGTGAACCGGATAGGAAGGGTGGTTCGGCGAGTTACCGCGGTGAACCGGACAGGAAGGGTGGTTCGGCGAGTTACCGCGGTGAACCGGATAGGAAGGGTGGTTCGGCGAGTTACCGCGGTGAACCGGACAGGAAGGATGGTTCGGCGAGTTACCGCGGTGAACCGGGTAGGAAGGGTGGTTCGGCGAGTTTCCGCGGTGAACCGGATAGGAAGGGTGGTTCGGCGAGTTTCCGCGGTGAACCGGACAGGAAGGATGGTTCGGCGAGTTTCCGCGGTGAACCGAACAGGAAGGATGGTTCGGCGAGTTACCGCGGTGAACCGGATAGGAAGGGTGATTGGTTATGGTGGGCGGCTGAATGACGAAGAAACAGACACAAACTATTGATGATGGTTTATTACTCGAGAGGCCGAGACCAAGCGTGGAGCTCTGCTCCCGTTGACTGATGCCATTAAGCGGTCTGTTAGCTCCTTTTATCCCCCCCCAGACAGGTCGTTCGGGAGCGCTCGGCTTGCCACCGAGCGGCCACGAAGTAAATGAGGGGAATGTTGGCTAGCGACATTGAACATAAAAGGGGGGGGGAGGGGTAGGGTATGACTGGGCAGACTGGCCGCTTTGGGAATGCAAGAGCGTTACATTGAAATTAGGATTAGAGGGGTGGTAACAAACCTTACAATGAAAAGAATTCTCTTTCAGAATAAAACAATAACTTTCTAAGATGGATAGTCTTATTGAAAATATCCAGATTTGACAGCTCTAATAAGAGGAGGGGATAGGAGTTATTGTTAACTTTGTATTTCAACTAAAATATTTCATGTTATAATTCCAAAACGCCCTATACTTCATGACAAGAGTTGGCAATGAAGGACAAAACTTCCTATCTCTCGTGCTTTTTTTTTATTTTCTTCTTATTAAGTTTTTCATTTATTTGTCCATCCTTAATGAAAAACTTATAGCCCCAGCACCCTGATCCCCAGATTCAATGGATATAAATAAAGTCAAAAATAAAACAATAAAGCTAATTTTTTAGACATTTGAATCTAAAGTAAAGCAATGTTTATGGTAGATATGTCCTGATGGCACCGAATAACGCTTATAGGGATCATCAGCTCCAGTTTTCCCGGGTGTGGTTAGTAAGCGCTCTCTGTCTACATGTTCCAGCTCCAGTTTTCCGGGTGTGGTTAGTAAGCGCTCTCTGTCTACATGTTCCAGCTCCAGTTTTCCGGGTGTGGTTAGTAAGCGCTCTCTGTCTACATGTTCCAGTTTTCCGGGTGTGGTTAGTAAGCGCTCTCTGTCTACATGTTCCAGCTCCAGTTTTCCGGGTGTGGTTAGTAAGCGCTCTCTGTCTACATGTTCCAGCTCCAGTTTTCCAGGTGTAGTTAGTGAGCGCTCTTTCTCTACATGTTCCAGCTCCAGTTTTCCAGGTGTGGTTAGTAAGCGCTCTCTGTCTACATGTCCCAGCTCCAGTTTTTCAGGTGTGGTTAGTAAGCGCTCTCTGTCTACATGTTCCAGCTCCAGTTTTCCGGGTGTGGTTAGTAAGCGCTCTCTGTCTACATGTTCCAGCTCCAGTTTTCCAGGTGTGGTTAGTGAGCGCTCTCCGTCTACATGTTCCAGCTCCAGTTTCCCGGGTGTGGTTAGTGAGCGCTCTCTGTCTACATGTTCCAGCTCCAGTTTTCCAGGTGTGGTTAGTGAGCGCTCTCTGTCTACATGTTCCAGCTCCAGTTTTCCAGGTGTGGTTAGTGAGCGCTCTCCGTCTACATGTTCCAGCTCCAGTTTCCCGGGTGTGGTTAGTAAGCGCTCTCCGTCTACATGTTCCAGCTCCAGTTTCCCGGGTGTGGTTAGTGAGCGCTCTCTGTCTACATGTTCCAGTTCCAGTTTTCCAGGTGTGATTAGTGAGCGCTCTCTGTCTACATGTTCCAGCTCCAGTTTCCCGGGTGTGGTTAGTGAGCGCTCTCCGTCTACATGTTCCAGCTCCAGTTTCCCGGGTGTGGTTAGTAAGCGCTCTCTGTCTACATGTTCCAGCTCCAGTTTTCCAGGTGTGGTTAGTGAGCGCTCTCTGTCTACATGTTCCAGCTCCAGTTTCCCGGGTGTGGTTAGTAAGCGCTCTCTGTCTACATGTTCCAGCTCCAGTTTTCCAGGTGTGGTTAGTGAGCGCTCTCCGTCTACATGTTCCAGCTCCAGTTTCCCGGGTGTGGTTAGTGAGCGCTCTCTGTCTACATGTTCCAGCTCCAGTTTCCCGGGTGTGGTTAGTAAGCGCTCTCTGTCTACATGTTCCAGCTCCAGTTTCCCGGTGTGGTTAGTAAGCGCTCTCCGTCTACATGTTCCAGCTCCAGTTTTCCAGGTGTGGTTAGTGAGCGCTCTCCGTCTACATGTTCCAGCTCCAGTTTCCCGGGTGTGGTTAGTGAGCGCTCTCTGTCTACATGTTCCAGCTCCAGTTTTCCAGGTGTGGTTAGTGAGCGCTCTCCGTCTACATGTTCCAGCTCCAGTTTCCCGGGTGTGGTTAGTGAGCGCTCTCCGTCTACATGTTCCAGCTCCAGTTTCCCGGGTGTGGTTAGTGAGCGCTCTCTGTCTACATGTTCCAGCTCCAGTTTTCCAGGTGTGGTTAGTGAGCGCTCTCCGTCTACATGTTCCAGCTCCAGTTTCCCGGTGTGGTTAGTGAGCGCTCTCTGTCTACATGTTCCAGCTCCAGTTTCCGGGTGTGGTTAGTAAGCGCTCTCTGTCTACATGTTCCAGCTCCAGTTTCCCGGGTGTGGTTAGTAAGCGCTCTCCGTCTACATGTTCCAGCTCCAGTTTCCCGGGTGTGGTTAGTGAGCGCTCTCTGTCTACATGTTCCAGTTCCAGTTTTCCAGGTGTGATTAGTGAGCGCTCTCTGTCTACATGTTCCAGCTCCAGTTTTCCAGGTGTGGTTAGTGAGCGCTCTCCGTCTACATGTTCCAGCTCCAGTTTCCCGGGTGTGGTTAGTAAGCGCTCTCTGTCTACATGTCCCAGCTCCAGTTTCCCAGGTGTTGTTAGTAAGCGCTCTCTGTCTACATGTTCCAGCTCCAGTTTTCCAGGTGTGGTTAGTGAGCGCTCTCCGTCTACATGTTCCAGTTCCAGTTTTCCAGGTGTGGTTAGTAAGCGCTCTCTGTCTACATGTTCCAGCTCCAGTTCCCCGGGTGTGGTTAGTGAGCGCTCTCTGTCTACATGTTCCAGCTCCAGTTTACCGGGTGTGGTTAGTGAGCGCTCTCCGTCTACATGTTCCAGCTCCAGTTTCCCGGGTGTGGTTAGTAAGCGCTCTCCGTCTACATGTTCCAGCTCCAGTTTCCCGGGTGTTGTTAGTAAGCGCTCTCTGTCTACATGTTCCAGCTCCAGTTTTCCAGGTGTGATTAGTAAGCGCTCTCTGTCTACATGTTCCAGCTCCAGTTTTCCAGGTGTGGTTAGTAAGCGCTCTCTGTCTACATGTTCCAGCTCCAGTTTTCCAGGTGTGGTTAGTAAGCGCTCTCTGTCTACATGTTCCAGCTCCAGTTTTCCAGGTGTGGTTAGTAAGCGCTCTCTGTCTACATGTTCCAGCTCCAGTTTTCCAGGTGTGGTTAGTAAGCGCTCTCTGTCTACATGTTCCAGCTCCAGTTTTCCAGGTGTGTTAGTAAGCGCTCTCTGTCTACATGTTCCAGCTCCAGTTTTCCCAGGTGTGTTAGTAAGCGCTCTCTGTCTACATGTTCCAGCTCCAGTTTCTCAGGTGTGGTTAGTAAGCGCTCTCTGTCTACATGTTCCAGCTCCAGTTTTCCAGGTGTGGTTAGTAAGCGCTCTCTGTCTACATGTTCCAGCTCCAGTTTCCCAGGTGTGGTTAGTAAGCGCTCTCTGTCTACATGTTCCAGCTCCAGTTTTCCGGTGTGGTTAGTAGCGCTCTCTGTCTACATGTTCAGCTCCAGTTTTCCGGTGTTGTTAGTAAGCGCTCTCTGTCTACATGTTCCAGCTCCAGTTTCCAGGGTGTGATTAGTAAGCGCTCTCTGTCTACATGTTCCAGCTCCAGTTTTCAGGTGTGGTTAGTAAGCGCTCTCTGTCTACATGTTCCAGCTCCAGTTTCCCGGTGTTGTTAGTGAGCGCTCTCTGTCTACATGTTCCAGCTCCAGTTTCCGGGTGTGGTTAGTGAAGCGCTCTCTGTCTACATGTCCAGCTCCAGTTTCCCGGGTGTGGTTAGTGAGCGCTCTCCGTCTCATCTTGTCTTGTACAGTTTACTCTAATGAATAGTATCCAATCTTGTTCTATCCATCACATTCATGGTCTTCCAACTCGTCCCATTTACTTCCATTTCAGAGTATTGTCTTGCCACCTACTGTTGTTCGTTCATTGTAGATGTCAATACCACTGTAACATTATGTTGTAATATGTTACAATTGGACCCCGCCCCATGCTGACATAGACGCACGAATCGTAGTAAATCATATTACCCGCTCCTATATATACATATCAATTAGAATCCCTACTATAGTAATCTTTTCTGTTGTAGTTCATGTAGGTTGATAAGACATAATTAACAATGCTGGACAATATATTTCACTACCAAATCCAATTCTATGTTAATAGTTTGTATGTGTACTCACCAAATAATTCTGCCTGTACTAGTAAGCTGCATGGCTGGCCTACATCGGCGGACTAACACGACGAGTGGGCAAGCGTGATTCAATGATATCTACAAGACGTCCCGGCGCCTTACTTGCAACTGGCGGATACAAGAGCTCTACAACTTTGAAGACGACTAGGAATAACTACGTTCCTGACCTCTGGTGGTGAGAAGAAGAACCACCTATACAACATCGGAAGATTGAAGAAACCGGCGAATTTTCTGATGGCGCCGTGTAAATATTTGTGTACGTGACTAAATCAAGACATCGTTGACGTCACCTAGCGTGTTAATGCGTATTCCAGCTCCCCTTTTGTGCAATGAAACCCCTATATAATTGCTACGAATGTGTGGCAATATTGACTATCTTACCGTCGACGATGGACGGAGGACCATTATGTCCAACCTGGATAATGGCAGGATGAACTTGTAATCTGTATCAAATCGTAACTATGGCGATTCGTGTTTTGGCTCTAACTTATTTTCGACTCTAATTTATTTTGAATATAAAACTTATACTTCTGTTTCAAAAATTACTATCTTTTTTGGTCTTTCTATTTAAATTAACTTTCTGTTTGTCGCCAGGTTGGCGCTAGAGTCTTTTTGTAGTTTTCATTCTCATAGATATTCACTCTTATAAATGGATTTTATGTTTGTATGAGTTAATAAATAATATGTTTGAATTTGCTAATAGTGGTAATGAATTTTTTTAATCTTCGAATTTACGTTTCTTATTTGATTTGCTTTTTGAATAACCGTAAAGTAAAGTAATTGGTAATTTTTTGTTTTTGGGTTAACGATGGCATTCATTAATTATTTCTCATGTAAATATCTTTTTCTAATGTATGTCCCTTTAGGACAGTTGAAGTATTGTTTATTGTTTAGGTTCGTATTCTGAGTCAAGTTCAGATAGTCCCACGGGAGTTTGACTAATGTCTGTAGCCAAACTCTCGTGTTGTGTAGATTTCTGTATATTATGTTTTTGAGTTAAGGTAGCGTAACTTATATCTTCGTTTTCTGTGTATAACGAATCTTTCGTAGCCATTTCAAGGTGTCCATTAGGCCCTTCTATTCTATTATATATATATATATATATATATATTTGTCTCATATAAACTGAACCGTCTGGATTATGATTGGATTTCAAATTTCTTTTAAGTAAATTTACCTGTGACGTATTGTTGTGTCTCCGAGTTTAATTTCCAACATAACTCATTGTGATATAATGAGACCATGTACTGTTATCTGCGCTCTTGTTATTAATGTGAATAAACTTCTCATATGGTTGCTTTTAAATATTTCTAATAATTTCCCTGTAACTTGTACTTTAGATTCACTCTCTCCCTTTTATTATTTTCACTGGTCGGGTAGTAAGAGGAAACAGAGAGGGTGTAACACCACTTTACCTATTGTTTTCAACATACTCTTATTTGCTCCAGTATTCTTCCTATTGATCATATTCCTTAGCGCGTCTCTTTTAGTTCTTAACATTAATCTAATCAACTTCATTCCAGATGCCTGTAAGGTATATAAGGTAAAAACTAATAGTTATCTTTTGAGATTTAGTGATTCGAACTTGAGGTATTCAATCTTATATCAGGGTGTGAATGGTGGATGTTGTGTCCTTACACATACATATGTTTAGTCTTGTCCACGAACCACGTAACTCGCGCATGTGTTAACACCCAAAGCACAAAGATAAAGTCTTGTCCATCACTTCCTGCTATGACTACTCTAGTCAGTTCAGTCCAGGTTGACCAACTTAACCTATACACATCCCTGCTATGGAGTATATTACAGTGGGAAAAAGTGGTTCAGAGTTCCCTAAATGGGACCTAGCTTTAAATTCCAATAGCTTTCAGTCCATAACCATGTGCTAAGAGCCTTAAAAAATAGTAATGTGCATATTTTGAACTAATTGCTGCCATTCTCAAAGCATCTGCAGCAATTGATTATTTGAAACTTAAGTAAATAAATGAATTTCCTTATAATACATAGGAAGACAATTTACAGATTTTAAAATGTGTTCCTATGTATGTCTTTTCCTGGTGTGTCTCTTACACAAATTAACCTAATAAGTTTATGTGAGAAACACTGACGTGAGTTAGTGAATGAAAATATAATATTAGTGACAATATCAATGCCCAGTTGTTAATTTATGTATGCCCCCAACAATTACTTGTATTCACCAACCCCCCGCCCTACCTACCCCTCTGTCCAAGTACCAGTCCCTTAATAAGGGCTTCTTAGATTGTTTAATGATATGCAATGGGGACTAGTACTGAATTATGCACCAAATCATATAAATTAGTTTGCCTACATTATTCACCTCCTCCCCTATAATATTCTCTTAATCCACTACTGTTAACAAACACCTTTACAGTTTTTGAATTAATTGATAAATTCCAATTAAACTTTTGAGCTTCACTGACATAAGCAAAAAAATACCCGCAGTCATAGCACACGTGTGTATAAATCACATCTTGTTTAGTGTTTTTATCTGATATTTTATTACATAATTCTATCCATAAAAAATTCACATTGTAGCCTATAACAGCCACTTATCCTAAACCCTATTCTTAGCTTGATGAACCTTTTAGAATATAATAAAAACTTACTCCAAACTAGTATAGATTGATACAAGTTTTCCAACTTGTAAATTGACACCATCTGTATATAAATGGTAGGGTATACACTTTCTCGCTCCTTACCTAAAATTGGAGATGTCTAAGATATATGAAACTAAATAAAAGATGTTGCTGCAGAAACATCACATTCTACAAAAGAACCAAAATTGAATAATAGGTATACTCTTATAGAAACATTGAGAAAAGAGAAGATTATCTGTCCACCAAAGAAAATAACATAGTATACTCTTACAGAAACATTGAGAAAAGAGAAGATTATCTGTCCACCAAAGAAAATAACATAGGTATACTCTTACAGAAACATTGAGAAAAGAGAAGATTATCTGTCCACCAAAGAAAATAACATAGGTATACTCTTACAGAAACATTGAGAAAAGAGAAGATTATCTGTCCACCAAAGAAAATAACATAGGTATACTCTTACAGAAACATTGAGAAAAGAGAAGATTATCTGTCCACCAAAGAAAATAACATAGGTATACTCTTAAACAGAAACATTGAGAAAAGAGAAGATATTGTCCACCAAAAAAATAACATAGTATACTCTTACAGAAACATTGAGAATAAGAAGATTATGTGTCACAGAGAAAAACTTTTGGTATATTTACAGAAACATTGAGAAAAGAGAAGATTATGTGTCCACCAAAGAAAATAACATAGTTACCGGTATACTCTTACAGAAACATTGAGAAAAGAGAATATTATCTGTCCACCAAAAAGAATAACAATCAATTCCTCATAAAGAGTATTAAAGATTTGCTTATAGAGCAAAAACTTTTGGTATTATAAACATATATCTCAAATTAAGGATTTTGATTTTAAGAGTCCTACATTTTTTCAACAATGAGTTATTTCATATTTCAAAACTTTTCTAAGATATAATCAATATAGTAGAGTTCCACCTTTGTAATGTATCCTCGAAGTAATTTTCCCAAATATGGTATGATTTTGGTAAAAAGAACATTAGAAGTTAATTACTAAATTTACTAAAACAATTTTAATATATTCATACATAAAGTCATGTTATGTGCAGCTATTACTTTTGATAGATATTGTAAATATTTATAAAATCACACAAATAATAAAGTAATATGTTTGAATTTTCTCTACCGTTCTTCCAACCAAAATCAGGGCAGGCTTTACCACTGACACCTTGTGTGTAAAATGTTAACTTCTACGAGTGAGAATATTTCATGAATGTTTCAAATAAAAACTTCTTTAACTCAAAAATATCAACTATATATAATACAGTAAAAATTATAAAAGGTAGCTAAATATGTTTATGATTCTCACACATCCATCACAGACTTTTCTCTAGATTATCCCTGGACACAGGACAACTCCTGAATAACTCAGTGGTTAGAGCATTGACATACTAAGCCAAAGGTCCCGGGTTTGATTCCTGTGTCAAGGTGTCATTTTTAAATTTAAAGAATCTGATATTTAGATGAGGCTATAACCATAACTAATAAAGCATAATAGTTTCGCTATTCAATCTATCAAAATTGTTCTTATTTAACCAAGTTAAATGGTTATTTAGGAAACAATATTTAACTGACAACATGAGCTAGGGTGTGGAACAGTCTTGAAAGTTGATAGATTGAGGATTAAAGACCAGTCTTGCAATGAGGATATCATACACTAGCTCCACAACGATATATTATGTGTCAACACCTTCTTGGTGACCTGGCAGTCTAGGGGTAGGGTGTCGGACCTCTGTGCTAGGAGTCTGGGGCTCAATCCTCGGTCCCGGCAAACCCTTCCTTCACCTCTGACAAGACATCTTGTGAATGTTGGGAATGCCAGGCCTCCACCGTGGTTCGGATCCCACGTTAAACTGTAGGTCCTCCATTTAATCTCACAATCACCCTACCATTTTACTCTCATGCAGACTAACAGTAATAATTATATTTTTAACTTAATAATACCGCAATATATACCTTACTACTCTCCCAGTGGAAAGTGATAACATATGTTTTTGTTTCTCCCCAAATATTGTTTTTACCATTTGAAGGTTAACAACAACCATCTTGGTCAACAACCTTTTAGGGCCCCAATAGACTTAAAAAATTATCATATGTCCCGTTATCACCCATTGTTTCATTACTAGAACCCCGTAAAAATGATTTTATTTTTAGTTAAATTTTATTTTTTAAATCTCACATTTCAGTGTTATTTCGTGTTTATTTAAAATTACATGTTATCTGAGGTGTTTAAATATTATTTACATATTGAGACAATGTATAAGAAATTAAAATTTATTATTGAAACCTTTTATATTTGCTTTAGAATTCTTTGTCAACTTTGTCTGCATATTTCACAATTTTGTAGCCTAATGTTAACTTACACTACAACAAAATACTAATCAAATTACAGCATGGTCAAAATTTTTGCTTAATTTCTTCTTAATTTCATGTTTATTTAAAGATTTTTGTAAAAGTGGTATTATTTTGTTTTATTTCAATTTTTGAAAACATTGTAAATCATATCTAAAAACTATCAAAGGAAAAAGTACTTAAGTCTATGTTTGTACGGCACTTTTCGCTTTATCGCATCTCGCCATTTTTATGGGGCTCTAGCTAATATACTTTTTTTTTAATGTTTGTCTATACTTTCTAAATGTATTCCTTATATTCAATAAATCCTCAAATACTTTAGTTCTCACCTTTCTAGAAGAAAAACTATATAATAAATAAAATGTACATTTTCATATTAAACCCTTTTGATTTGATTTTGTAATCATGTAGGCCTACAGATTATAATCGATTACGGTAATTTTGGTCACTCTCAAGTATTATTTGAAAGCACGTGTTTGCAAATTTAGAAGTGTCAAAGGTCGACTTTTACTGACTATGTAGTTTTAACCTTGTTTCTGTTTGAAATTAGGTATACTCACTTTCAACAAATTCTTTGCACTCTCCTTTTAATTGGTTCGTCTGACGAGAAACTTCCGGTTCAAGCACACGAATTTTATTAAGTTCATCAAAATACAATCCTGTTTTTGCTATTTCAGTCGTCATTCTTGATGTTATTATTAAATATTTACTCGGTGTCTTGAACTTCTTGTTGAGACATCGACTGTACTCTTCTCACAAAACAAAAAGTCATCTTTACTATGGATTCTGCCGCTACAATCATAAAACAAAAGAACATTATGATTTTGTCTGTTAGACAAGTCATGGTCAGCTTTTGGGGCCTTCAACATTTATTTTGTTTTCTTAGTAGCATTAATGTTTAGATTAAATCAATGAAAATTATAGCGATATTCTGGTATAAATGTTATAATATAGGTCTGGAATTTAATCTATCGAACCATTCTTATGTATTTGTTTAGTTTGTAAAGACAAAAAATGTAGGGCCTAACCATAATTATGAATTAAGTAAATTTTGAAAAGGCTTTTAGATATGATCTTAGAATGATGATAGTGAAATGTGATGTGTTTTGTGCTTTCATTGGTTGGAACATTATTAAAAGTGAATTTATGGCAGCAATTTGAGTCAAACTTATTTGATAATATAAAACAATATAATAGCATGCAATGTATGTTGTAAAGTTTTTGTAAAGCCTATCTTGATAGCTAGGACATCTCCTCCACATAACCATCTTAGTACCTGTTTGGCTTATCTGCCCCCGTTAATTATGCAAAGAGATTATAAATGAATAATGTAGAATTTTAGATGGGGTCTTGAAGAATTATAGAAATATTCTTTGCCCGCGATGGGAGCTAATTAATGAATTTGGTTTAATTAGCTGATAATTGCCCCGTGATTGAGTGCCAATTGTTGAACTCTTGAAATAATACACAATATTAGGTTAGATGTGATTTTATTTTAATGTTACTATTGTTTTGATCGTAAAACTGATTATGTTAATAATTTCGAGACGCAACTGATAATGAATACACGTACGAAGCTAGTGAGCCACTCTATGAGCCACTGCCCTTCTGAAACTGTGTGATCTACTGCTGTTCTGACACTGCTGTGTTTATTTCACCACATCGAGTATATAACTCACTTCGAAAGATCATTCTAGAAGGATTTGTAAAAAATTAAAAATACAACAACAAAATAATATCTCGGTGGCAGTAGAATGACCGAGAGCCGGAAGCTGCCTCAAATTACCTTTTAAAATCTCTATCGGAACTTTCCGGAACAGGAAGTTTTTATTTATTAAAAACCTTAAATTGTCATATTGACTCTACCAACGTCACACACTCTGACGTCACTGCCAGTGTTTGTGCCTTATTAGAAGAAGAAGTGCTTTAAATGCCACGTAATATCTTATATAATTTAAATAAAATTAAATACGTTTATAAAATTAGAACGATATTATTGTCAATGCTTTCACATATTCTTCAGGGGCAGGTCAGTTACATTACAATGCAAAGAGATTATAAATGAATAATGTAGAATTTTAGATGGGGTCTACTACTCCTATTTTCATGGAGGCAGAGTGAAAAACCATTTAGTGGTTGGTAGTTGACACAGAGACCTGCCATAATCAATTGTTACTTAATATGTATTACATTTCTCTAACATTAGTCAATTGTTTCAAATATTAATACTGTAGCTTCATCCCGTGTGTGTATTATATAGGCCTACTTGTGACTCTAAAGAAGAGTTGCAGGAAATGATTGACTTGCTAGTAGTTTATATAAAATGATGGAGAAATAGACAGGTTGGAATATAAAAAAGCAGTTTTAGAGCAAGTCAGGCCAAATTTGAATGACAGGCATTGTTGGTTCTATGCAATGTGCTTAAAATGACTTATTAAAGGTCATTTTCACACTAACGTCAACCTGAAGGTAATTTTGGAATATAAATTGATACCAAAACCCTTATAGTATTTTGATAAGAAAGTTTGGAAGTTAATAAAAACAAAAATATAAGCTATATATTATTTTAAGGCATTTTATCTGCATACTAATCAAGAGTTTAAAGAAGTTCTCAATTCTAAAGAAAGAAATATATATATATATATACACACAAGTTGGAATTTTTTTTAAAGATGGTCATTCCTAAAGTGTCGATATTTTTTCCTGGCCATATGCAAAGTTATTACAAGTACTGTACTTTATTATAAGTATGTATGTAATTTGTCTTCTCAACAACCCTATAATGAGTTGTAGATATATCGGACTATTATCATATTGTTCAGAGGTGTTGTGTCTGTCACATGGTTTATAAATGCCTATAAACAAATTTTGATTTTGTTAAACTTTGATGTAGAAGCAGAGGGCTTTATTGATGTTTAGGGAACAAATCACTTTTCTTCAACTAAAATCAGAGCAAATATTAATTGTTTGGGCATTGCTGAAAAGTTTGTCCATTTAATGTCATGTCTGTTACAAGCTCCTTTTAAATATATGTGATTTTAAAATTTGAAATCTTACTCTATTGGTGAGTGTTAAATTGAATATGTGTATATTTTTTATTAAATACATATATTTGTATGGAATTGTATATGAATAGCCTAAACTGTCTGAAGTCATGTCTGTCATAAATGAAGTTAATCTTAACTTAGAGTTTATTATCTGGGTAAATACAAATAAACCCAATACAAATTAGGTGAATGGATCTTTACAGAAATGAAAATCTCATTCAAATAAATCTAGACCAAATAGTTTTCTTGGTAGGCCTAAATGATAAGAAAAAAAAAAAGTCCAAACTAAATTTATAATTTTTTAACTGAAGGGTGTTTGAAATTTGGCCTACAACACTTATCTTTTTGTAATAATTCTAACTCTTACAGATGAATCTAGGCTAGCGATTTTTTTATAGAAATTGGAAAAATTATTATTAGCTCCGCGTCTTACTACCCATTTGGGTTATACGCACTTACGCTAATGTGTAATGGTAGGGTGATTGTGAGATGAAATGAAGGACCTACAGTTTAACATAGGATCCGAACCACGGTGGAGGCCTGGCATTCCACACATTCACAAGATGTCTTGTCAGAGGTGAAGGAAGGGTTTGGTAATCAGATAAATCTGTGCCGGGACCGAGGATTGAACCCCGGACCCCAGCACAGAAGTCTGACACCTTACCACTAGACCACCAGGTCACCATAATTGGAAAAAAAAAAAAAAAAACTTTGAGCAAAGACACTACAGTCACAAGAATTGATAGTGAGTAAATCTTCTAACAATGTGAATTTAAACTCCATCATGATTTGCCCGTAGTGACATCATAACATTGATATGCTTGTCTGGCCTATCCGTAACGTATAAGTAGGGTCCTTATTTTGGCTAGAATTGTCTTTTCCTTAATTGTAAAACATATGCAATATATAGGCCTACAATAGGTTGGTTTATAGCTATTTTATAAGAGCCTTAATGTGTCTGTTTTAGCTATTTTATAAGAGCCTTAATGTGCCTGTTTTAGCTATTTTATAAGAGCCTTAATGTGCCTGTTTTAGCTATTTTATAAGAGCCTTAATGTGCCTGTTTTAGCTATTTTATAAGAGCCTTAATGTGCCTGTTTTAGCTATTTTATAAGAGCCTTAATGTGCCTGTTTTAGCTATTTTATAAGAGCCTTAATGTGCCTGTTTTAGCTATTTTATAAGAGCCTTAATGTGCCTGTTTTAGCTATTTTATAAGAGCCTTAATGTGCCTGTTTTAGCTATTTTATAAGAGCCTTAATGTGCCTGTTTTAGCTATTTTATAAGAGCCTTAATGTGCCTGTTTTAGCTATTTTATAAGAGCCTTAATGTGCCTGTTTTAGCTATGTCCTGGCTGCTCTTTTTCCTAGATTATGGATTTTTCTGTTGAAAGAAAGTCCAGTTTTTTATAAATTGTAAAATTAAGTTTGGGTTACTTGTTTGGGGGTAGGTTTGAAAACCGAGACGTGTTAGGCCTAAATAGTTTTCAATGAGCGTAAATCGAGTGGAAAACAATTGGAGCAGTGGGAGGAACTGTATAGCCATTACAGAAGAAAAGTTCAACTTGTTTGGAAACAGAAAATTTGAAATTTTGTCCCTTGACAATGTGTGAAACAGAACTATACTTTTCTTACATATGCACACGGATACCCAATCATTCCATTCCTTTACAAGGTAGGCAAGTTCAATTTATAAAAAACACTATTTGAAAATCTAGAAAATGATCTACTGATTAACAGCATGTGAGCTGCTTCAGCACGGTCAAATGGTCTAAGGCATCACATTCACAGTAGACTGGAATGACAATGACTTATGGAGATTAAGATTCAAATCTTGGTACAGTGTTTTTTACTAAATGGTATTTCACCCTCACTCCACCACTTACTCTAAATGTCTCCTTTCCAACCACTACCTAGCATATTAATATAATTAATATAATTAATACAACAATTAAACCAAACAAGTAGTAAGACAAAGAGCAAGGTAAAATTGCTGTAAGTAATAAAGTATTGAGTGGTAAAGTCAATTTTACATTGCATTGGCCTATTGTGTGCTTTTGTTCCTTATGTTTCTATCCTGGTGCCTATATTCCATATTTTTTATGTCTATTTGCTTATTTTAAAAAAATGTAATGCCTAAGAAACCACTCTCTAATTATGACATATGCTAGGTTTTACCTTAATTATTGTACAATTATTTGTTCATTACATATTACTCTAAAATTATTTTTGTTCCACTATGTACTGTTCTAATGTTCTAAAATAAACTTCTGAAATTACTTTGGAGAGCGGGGGGAGGGGTTTTGGAGGGCTTACCCTACTTATATGAGCGATAATTTATGTCCCGTCACCAAATAATGTACCAGTATTATTATATTATGGTACTAAGTACATTAAATCAAAGTTAACTTACCAGTTCAGTGTTAAATTTATTGATACAGGTGTGGATTCTTCAAACATTACAAAAATAAGATAAACGATATTTATGTGAAATTTGTTGTTCATCTGCGCTTCTTTTTTTCTTGTTTGCGAGGGCGGTGGTGAATGTGAGGTCTACGAGGTGTTGCTTGAGGGGTACTCTGTTCTGAACCTTCCTCTTCACTCAAATCCAATTCTTTACAAAAGTTAGTATTGAAATCAGAAATTTTGTCTGGGAATACAACAGCTGCTGCGATGCAAATTAATTGAAACAAAGCGCCAAGATATAAACCGCAGCGCAATATTGAATCTACAAAGTCATCTGTCATTTTAAAGACAAAACATAATTAGCATTTAGCATAATATGTAATCATGTATCACAAAAACCTGTCAATCTAATATAGACCTAGGTGAAACTCTAACTCAAACTGATAATACTTTATACACATTTAATAATTCAAAAATTTCACTAGGAAGTCAAATTTTAACATATCTACGATGCATGGATCAATTCAAACAACATGAAGGATCAATATTTTAGAATTTGTTTAAATCCAATGGTTTAAATCAGAGACATGTAGAGATTACCACTGACCATCCTAGAAAGCTATGGCTTACACGATACACAAGTTTGGCTAGCGGCCGGGTTTAGTACTACTTTGAGGACCGCTCTTTAATGGTAACTCATTAGAATAACCTAGATATAATGAGTACTCGCAGTATGCCATTGTGGGGGTATGACGTCTGAGTCTACAATGTATTCTGGTGGAGAAAATGGAATTTAAAAAATTAATAAAGTCTATTTGAACTATTAAATAAATTATAAATAATATTAGTTTTATATATATATAATATATGTTAAATATATATATATATATATATATATACCTATATTTTATATATACCTATATTATGTGTATAACATATATTTGCTCATATTATGTATATAATATATATCATATAATAAATATTTTATGATATGATTGTATTTATATTATATAATTTTTTATGATAAAATGATATATATTATATAATTTTTAATAACATGATAGCTTTTATTTTTTATTAAAAAATTATTAAAAATAAGCACACTTGAAATATTATGAAAAAATATCTGCTTCGGTGGCCGCATGGTCTCAGGCATCACTCTCGCTATAAACTAGAATGTCGATGACAGGAAGATTTGGGTTGAGTTAGAATCCTAGTTGGGTGTACAGAGGGTGGTTTTCCACTCCCTCCACACAAATGCGGGTAGAATTACTCTAAATTCATTTTTTTTAATTGCAATCGTTTGTTTTTCGCTTGTTGCAGATGTTCCACAAATATTTTCGTTTGTTCTGTTTTGATAGGCCAACAAATGATATGTCTACATTGGTGGGGCCAACTTCACGGTAACACCCCCTCCCTCACCCCTCCACACACACTTTGAAAAAAATCACATTTTTATGGTTTACGATCGTTTGTTTCCGGATTATACCGCAAAAAGGCTCTTTGTTCCGCATTTGTTCTTGCACAAATGGGACATGAACTTGTGACACTTTGCTTACTCGTGAGGGGCCGACTTTACGGTAGCCCCTCCACTTTGAAAAATGCATGTATTTACTATTGCATTCGCTTGTTTCGGATTGTCCAGCAAAAATTTCGTTTGTCCGTTTTGATAGGCCCACAAATTGTATGTTTACATTGGTAGTGCCAACTTTACGATATCTTCCCCTCACTTTTAAGAAATGAAATTTTTATGGTTGCGATCATTTATTTCAGATTGTTAAAAAAAAATATTTACGTTTTGATACGTCCGCAAAATTAACTATACTTTACATTTTACATTCATGAATTCACCCTTCTCCTCTTTTAAAAACTTTTTTTATTATTACAATACTGTTTCCTTCGCTAGTTCCGGATTGTTCCGCAAAAAAAATAATCAATTTTTCCGTTTAGATACGCTCACAAATGATATGTTTACTTTGGATCTCCACGAAACTGCCTCACCATCTTTTCAACCGAAAAACATTTAAAAAATAAATTTTATGATTGCAATTTTTGTTCTTCGTTTGTTCCGGATTGTTCAGGAAAAAATAGTTTAATATGTCTTTATACACCCATAAATTGTATGTTTACATTGCACGTCAATGAAGTTGACTCCCTTCCCCCATCTTTTAAAAATCCATATTTTTATGATTGCAATAATTTGTTTTTCGTTTGTTCCGGAAGATTCCTAAAAAAAACGCACATTTCGTTTTGGCAGGACAACACAAGATTTATTTACACTAGGAGCGTAGATTGACGCCTTTGTAGCAAGCATATTCTCCACATGAACACATACAACTTTTAAAAATCGTATTTTATCTTTGCAAACAATAATACGTTCTTGGTTAGTTTTAGATTTCTTTTTACGAAGATTTCCATTTATTCCTTTTGTAAAGCCTCGATAATTTTTTCTAGTAGTAGCTCTCTCACATTCTTTCAAAACTTGAACATACTTTGTTTAAAGTTTGTTTTTATTTTGTTTGAGTACCTTAACATGTTTATTTTTATTTCGTTCTGAATTTCTTTTAACAAATGTGTTTATTTCATGTTGATAGTTTTAAAATTATTATATTTTTATCACTATGCTAAGCTCCGTTTCCTCACCTCAACTGGATAAAATATAACAACATTTTTATTTTTTATTTTATAACTTTATTAGTTTGTTCCAGATTATTGTGCATTATATTTTAGTTTGTTAGTTCCTAGATCTCCTACAAACGCTAAATAAACTAGTGTCACTAGTGATGATGGCCTTTTGTATGTGCGACCTGTCAGCGGGAGATAGTTGAGTCACCTGTGATGGTTCTTCTACCGACCAAAACTGAAGAAGCAGATAATCAAATTTAAGTTCAGTCACAGTACAAAAAATGTTGGATTCACTTGCCCCTCCCCGTGACTTCCCTAGTAGGAAGTAGCCCAGATGGTTTCAATGGCGGACGGCGTTTTGGGAGGCCCATGTACCTTCCATCCCGTTACAACCAGAGGGAACCACACAGCTCCTAGTAGTATATCAATCGGTCTTGACCCGTCCCCCTCATCTGCAAGTTTTAAGCCCGATAGGTGACGCCATGATGAGAGTTGGCTTGGCATTTGTTGAGAGTGTGCGATGGAGTTCACTACCAATGCATCTACCTCTAAAGTTAATGTCTTTGTAGGCTGAAATTCACAATGAGCCACTGCCCTTGCTGTGCCTAAAGGCGTGTTTCCCAAGCCAAACAATTTCACTGAATTTGCCTTACTCAGCATGAGTCCAAGTCGCTGTACACAAGAGGATGTTATGAGAGAATCCTGGCTCGCACAATCCAAAAGAACCCTCACCGGTTCATATCTACGACGGCTGCTCATAATAGATGTAACGGCCATAAGGACTACCCATGGCCCTGTAGGCGCCACAGGAAAAAAGGACTCTACCGATGTCACCAAACTTGGGGTTTAATCCTGACTTTCAGTGCTACTGCCACTGGCACTATTTTTCTTTACAGACCGTTGCAACCCATCTTCCAAATTGGCAGACTCACCTTTAAGGTGCAACAACTTATGGTGGCGGCCATTACAGCGGGAGCATAATAATTTGGTCGAACACTCCTTCTAGAAATGCCCTCTTGCCAAACAGAGGAAACATAACCTCCTATCCTTTGCAATCCTAAAACGTAGTGATGGCTTCATACCTTCAAATTTCTTGGTATGGGAGATTTCATGGTTGTTTTTGCAAAGAACACAACTACCAAGGGACACATTGTTTGCACCCACCACAAATGCTGACGAACTCTTTGGACACACAGGCTTTCGTGGTTTGGCGACGTTCTTTGTCCCAAAGGGCGACGTGTTTAACCGATTCCCCAATTGGGCTGCGTCGAGCAACTCTGCCTCGTTTACTAGAAAATCCTGAAAGTTAGCCAAAGATGGCAGGGTCCCTTCCTTTAGTTCTCGCTGCCAACCTTCCCTAAGCTCTGGGGTTAACTTTCCTCGTAGGATGAACAACATGGGGACTGCCTAATTTTCCACAACATGGCCTAACGGAAGAAAGGCAGCCAAATATTCTTTTAATAGGGTGACAAATGAGTGGATCGAGCCAGCTTCTTTATTTATCAGTGGTAACTCTATTATGGCCTGTAGATACGAGTCAGATAAACGCTGCGGATCATGGTAACGATCTTTTAATAGTTTCCAAGCCTGTGGATACGCCGCTGCGGACAGTGGTACCGCTGAAACAGTTGACAAAGCTTCTCCTGCCAAAGCTGACCTCAGATGCATATGTTTCTGAATGTCGGATAACTGATTGTTTGAATGAATAGTAGCTTCAAATAAATCAAAGAACTGTTGCCATTCCTTCAATTCACCACTAAATTGCTTTATCGCCAGTTTAGGCAAGGTAGTTCCTACAGGAGGAGAGCCGCAGGATGCTGACCCTGCCCCAGGCTGGTTTGATGAGGCAACCTGACTTACTCCTGGCGGGAATGCTACTGCACAAATAGCTTGTACATTATAGAAACAAGCATTAAATTTTTGTATTTCCGCCTGATAATCTCTTTGTACTTTAGGTATTTGCTTAGCAGCCAATGCTGCCAATTTGGTTATAGTTTCGTTAAACTCAGTTTGCATCTTTTCAATGTGAGCAGTCATCGCCTGCAATAAAGATTTATCCTTATTATTACTAGGGTTTGATTCCACTCGTTGAGCCACCTCATCGGCTCTGATAATCTTAGCCATTAAAGCTTCACATTGGAAGGTATAATCCTCAAAGATGCCCATATTTGAATTAACTTTCTTAGATAATTTAGATAAACTGACAAGAATACGCTAACTAGTAGGCGTGGTAATAAGAGAGGAACTTACGGCTGTTCTAATTTGCCAACAACACTTAAACCTCAAAGAAGTTAATGGCCAACTAAGTGTAAGTAGTTACCAACTCTCCTCTATGGAAGAGTATAAGCTTTTAAGACTGAATTTCCTCTACAAAGATGTTTCCCAAACACATTTGCAGTTACAAAATCAATAAATTTAATCAATGTTTTATTCATACCTAAAGCAACTAGCAAAACCGAACATTAGTACTAAACGAAAACCTAGTTAAAGGGACACAGTTAACATAAGATAAATTATCCCAACAACAAAATATGTTTAGCGAATCTAAACAAACGAGGTATCCAAGTAAAATAACGTTAATTACTATGTTCTTACAACCTATTCGTAGCTAGTAAAATCCATTAATTAAAGTCAAAACAACAAAAGTGTAACCTAAAATTCCACAACAACCAAATGTGCTCCCAATTTTAAATAAAATAAAATGTTATTACTTTAACTTCTGATCGCTGAAACCTTAAGTAAGCGAGGAACGAACTAAATAAATACTCAACTTGATGCTAGTGGTGCTAGAATATAGCCAACCCTGAACGACCTAGAAACTTTTGAGTATTATGAATTAACATTAACCATTGGCCTATCTGAATTTATAAACAACAATCTCTTATTGCGACTATTAACTAAACGAACAACATAGTTAACAGGCTAAAGAAAAAAATTGAAACAATTCACTACCTCTATGCCACAATGACTACAATAACATACAGTGAAAACTTCTACTCACGTTACGCGACGTAATAATCCGTCCCGGAGGACCAAAAATGTTGAAACCACGAACTTAACTGAACTCTCAGAATCGTTAACGTGATTTCCAGTTAGACAAAACTTTGTGGACTGTATTTAATCTTTGACAGGGTGTAAACTAGCACAAAACACCACGAAACTTGGCGCCAAAACTACAACAATTGCGCCGCCCAATCTTACCTGACGCTATCATCAAGTCACAGTGTCTTTCACAAGCCAGGCCTCTCAACTCTTCACAACTGGCAGCCTTATTTGGTTGTGGCGTTCACCACCAGGGGCACTCCTTCAGCAGACACTTTTGGAGCGTATGAACAATTAGTATTCACACGCTTGCTATTTGGATAACTAGTTCTAGTGCAAAATATATTTCTCGAACGTCAGAAAATTAATTTTGAGTGCAGCAGCTGAATTAATTACTAATAAAGATATTGAAAATTATGAGAGGGAGCGTAGGAAAAAGAATATATACATGGGAATGGTTGGGAAAGACGAAATAATGGTCTCAGGATGCTAAATACGATATATTCGGAGGTTAGGTAATATACATTCGGGGTGACACAAACGTTTAGTATCTCCCTAAATTTGTATTCATTTATTTAATTGTGGTCAGAGGCCCCTAAAGCCCACGGGTGTCCAAGTAAGTATCCTTGATACACAAATGTTATTTTTTAAGCCTACGCACACTTTATATTATAAAAAAAAACCGCCCAAGGTTGGCATGCTATCAAATTTATTTAGATTAAAATTGGGTCTGGAACACAGTTTGTCGTTTTTAGATGACATGTATTAAATTAAATTTATATATATTAAATATATTGTCATACTGTGGCAATTTGGTATTATATAAACAAGGTTGTTTATAATAATTTTCTGCCAACAACAAAATCACATCCGATGACCATGTTGGCGTCATTTATACCATTTCTCTACACAACAGTCTCAGCGCGTATGATTGGTTGAATTACACAGACTAGTGTCGAAACTAGTACGAAAATAGCACGTGTTCTATCCTCACAACTAGTATGGTAGCCAGTACCAAGTGGCAGAACCAGTATACTTTTTCTGATTCACACGACGCTAGATGATGACATTTTAGCTAGTGCTGGCTAGCACACTGGATTTCAAGTACGAACTAGTGTCGTGTGATACGGACTTTACAAAATACAGTCACAGATAACAAGTCCTTGAGATCACACCTCTGATGCACAACTTGTTCTTGGATAGAGAGTGTAGTTCCTCACATAGCCGCAGGGCGCTATCATCACAAAAAGGGATACTTTTATTTATATAGAGTGAAAGAAAACGATTTCTGTATAAAACCAACCATTTGTGGACGTGACAAAAATTCTGGGATAGACGCTGGAACACTTTAAACATAAGGCTTTTTATATGATAATTCCATTTATTTCCCTATTTAAGGCCTTATATTTCGAAAACAAGGTCGAGAAGGGATACTTTTATTTATATGGGGTGAAAGAGAAGTGTTTTTTTTTGTATAAAACTAACTCTTTGTGGACGTGACAGAAATTCTGGAATAGACGCTGGAGCACCTAAAACATAAGTTATTTTAGATGATAATTCCATTCATTTCCCTATTAATGCCCTTATATTTCGAAAACAAGGACGAGAAGGGATACTTTTATTTATATGGGGTGAAAGAGAACTTTTTTTATATATAAAACCCACTCTTTGTGGACGTGACAGAAATTCTGGAATAGACGCTGGGGCACTTTAAACATAAGGCTTTTTTATATGATAATTCCATTCATTTCCTATATGGGGTGAAAGATAACTTTTTTTGTATAAAACCCACTTTTTGTGGACGTGACAGAAATTCTGGACTAGACGCTGGAGCACCTAAAACATAAGGCTTTTTTAGATAGTTACATTGTTTTCCCTATGTTAAACTTGATCACTTCCTTTTTGAGGCTTTCTCTGCCATCTCTTGGTTAATTCTGTACTACTCCTGGTGTCTGCTTGCCTACTGCTATCTCTGTTTCAAATATTAACCTTATGTTCATACTAGTTCATTTTTTTTCTATGGTGTTGGCTAAATTCGGTTAGGTTATTGTGGATGTGGAGTAGTTAGGTCCAGTCTAAAATTACACAAATACATCTTAATTAAACTTGTCGTCTTTACTTAAAGGTAAATAAAACAAAAAAACAACATGGTAACACTAGAAAGGAAAATCGATAAAATACAATCATATTATGTTGTGTAATCAACAGCATACTACTACAATGTCTACATTTTTCTATAGGTATTGTTAACTAACTAGTCTTTCTTTCAAAGCGGTTTTTCCTAATCATATAACTTGACATTAATATTATATGAAAGATGTCCTAGTAATTTTTGTAATTATTAAATACCGGTAGGCCTACTGAATTAACTTCTGTGCACCTCATTATATAGGCCGACCAATCCACCCAATTCAATTTTTGGTTTTGTGGTAATATTAGGCTAAATCTTGTAAGTTTGAGGGCAGTAAGAGTTTAATATATTCTAGTTGGTCAACACAGTCTATTTGTAAATTTATATGTGTGAAGAAACATCAAAATATGTTTGTTGTGTTTTTGGTCGGAGCAAAGGTAATTTATTATAGAAAAATGATTTAACAAACAGGTTTCTTCAATCAACTGGGAATAGACCTACTTTTTAAAATGTGAAGGCAAAATTATAGAATCAAATTCCAAGCCGTTTTGTATTAGTGAATAAAGAGGGAATTATTGGCTCTTGGGTCGGTAAAGTCTTTTGTGTTTCTTCTAACAAGCCCTAACATTTTGAATTATTTTTAGCAGTCATATTTATTTGTGTAGAGTAAGCTATGGTAGTTTAGAGTCTAGAGTGATAACAAAGCCTTTAATAGTGGATATATGAGCTAGAAGCAAATAATTTCATAAAAATTCTAGGGGAGACCAACTTGTAATCCTCATTTATGAGAACTCTCCTCAAAAATTGGCCAACTTAGTTAGCCAAGTACCACGACCTCAGTTTCAGGGATATCAGCCAAGTTTCCATCACTTCAGTTTGTTTATCTTTATTTAGGCTTTACAGTGTATCATGATTTACTTTATTATTTGTATTAATACACAAAAATGAGGATAGGTCTCGTAGAGAAGATTATTTGTACATTTCTGATAGTTCTAAAGTAAAGTAAGGTATCAATAGTTGATAAGGTGTAATACCAAATTGTGTTTTTAGTGATTGACAATGAAATATATTTTCTAAAATGTTTCAAAAGATTATTTATACTTAACCTTGCTTTAGAATGTTATTAATATGATGGAAATGTAAAGTTTGGGGTGCCATATATAATAACGTTGGTTATTATTAAAACAAACTTTAAGAGGCTCCATGTTGTTTGCATAGCTATAAAAAAAAAGGAGAAATGTTGTGAATGTCAGTGACTTTCACGATTGTGGATGCAATAGGTATTATTGTTTGGGATATAACTCTAGGATGCAATAGGTATTATTGTTTGGGATATAACTCTAGGATGCAATAGGTATTATTGTTTGGGATATAACTCTAGGATGCAATAGGTATTATTGTTTGGGATATAACTCTAGGATGCAATAGGTATTATTGTTTGGGATATAACTCTAGGATGCAATAGGTATTATTGTTTGGGATATAACTCTAGGATGCAATAGGTATTATTGTTTGGGATATAACTCTAGGATGCAATAGGTAGTATTGTTTGGGATATAACTTCAGGATGCAATAGGTATTATTGTTTGGGATATAACTTCAGGATGCAATAGGTATTATTGTTTGGGATATAACTCTAGGATGCAATAGGTATTATTGTTTGGGATATAACTCTAGGATGCAATAGGTATTATTGTTTGGGATATAACTTCAGGATGCAATAGGTATTATTGTTTGGGATATAACTTCAGGATGCAATAGGTATTATTGTTTGGGATATAACTCTAGGATGCAATAGGTATTATTGTTTGGGATATAACTCTAGGATGCAATAGGTATTATTGTTTGGGATATAACTCTAGGATGCAATAGGTATTATTGTTTGGGATATAACTTTAGGTGTGCAACACGTTCTCAAACTCACGCGTTCCAGCAACATTTACAATCAATAGCACCTTTTGTTTTTCTCTTCTTATATATGTGTTTATAAATTACCAATACCTTATCACTAATATTGTTTAAATATTAACTTATTTTTGGCCATCAATTAAAATGTATGTAAGATTTATGCTGAATACTTGGTTGTATAAAAATATATAAAAAAAATTCCAGGCCTAACATTTAAAGTTGCTGTAGCTGACTATTTGGTTGGACTTGACTTAGTTGAGTGTTTTTCATCCAGCGCAGTGGTATCGCAAGGTCCCCCTATTTTCTCTGTCCACTGTGGAATGATGAGGATGGGATATAAGGGTTTGAATCCTGGTTGGATCTCCTAAATTGTTTTGACTCCTTTTCAATGCAACTTTCCTTTTCCTTATCACATTAGCATAATTAATAGGCCTACAGCTGCATACAACCCAACCGGGTGATACAATGCTGTTCTAATATACAGCTGACCCACCAAGCGTTCCAAACATTCTTTCACAGCTTATCAATCGGTTTGTGGACAACTAATTTGTATGGTTCTGTATTGGTGTTGTTGTATACCATGTAAATAACATTTAAAAAATTTGGAGTGAGAGAAGCTTGCAACTCTAGTATTACACAATCTAAAATTAACAATTCATGCTTCATTATTCATCTGGACAATAACTATGTAATGGTGGATTAAATAGCCAACATATTATATTTGATAATTATAGTTATAGCCACATCTAATTATTATAATCTTTAAATTTAAAAATGATACCTGGCCACAAGGATTGAACCTGGGACTTTTGGCTTATTACGCCAATGTTGTAACCACTAAGTCGCCCAGGGCCATTCTTCACTTGCTATTTAAGAGCGAGCATTACACACCCAGCAATTCTGTGATACAGTCGGCACAAACTCATAAATTTACACTTGGATCACTTCTCATTAAAGTTTAATGGAGATTAGGAGTTAAAAGAAGTTCCTAATACAGAACATTTTTGAAATATTAAATGATATTTAGATAGAAACTGCAGTGTAAAGGCTGTTTTTGACCATTTTAGAATGGCTTCACAGCCAAGCATGGTGCACAGATCTTTATTCTGTCTTAGTAGTGACATATTGTAGTTATTAACAATAAACTTTGTTGCTTGGTCCCCCATTGTCACCGTGGAAAATGTCGGGTAATTACAGTGGCGGCTCGTCACCTTAGAAGCTGGAGGGCGCAGCCTGTTTAGTTCCTAAATTATTTCTAAATAATATATTTAAAAGAAGATACAAATTTCGGAATATGTTTTGCTAAATATTCATTTAGTTAAACTCAAAAATTAATATCACAAACAACATGGAAAGATAAAAAATAAATAAACTTCCCCCAAAGGACGTGGATGTGTTGTAGAAACTCTGCAGCTTTGTAATGTGCATAAATATATAGGTAGGTATGTTTTCACTTTGTTCCATGCAAAATTCAGGACATGGCCTACTTAATGAATTCTATTCTCTTTTTTGATCAAGAGCTAATCTTGCAATATTCGTTCTCTTAAGCGCCTGAATTGAACTATTCATATTATGCCTAGTTACAAAACATATTAAAACATATAACTCAAATAAACATTATCCTAAAATAACCCTACATAATATTATTATAAACACACACATCCTCAAGATGCAGGAGCACGCAAGATGACTGACAACAACTATTGCTGGTTCACGCTATACACATTTCACAAGCTTTCAACCTTAGGGCGCGTGAGGGAGCGCGCCTTCAAAAGAAGAATAAGCAATGCTAGCTAGCTATAGCAGGAGGAGGACAATGGGTTAAAGGGAGGGAAGGTTTGGTCTCACAATATCAGGCGCTGACCGCCTCGCGCCCAACCGCATGCTATTTTAAAAACATTGCCTGCTATCACTTAAACCAAAAAACATATTTTTCTTGAAACTATTATGGCAAGATAAAATTATCGTGAGAGTGCGAATAATAACTTTAAAAGGAACTGGAGATTCGTGGGGTTGGGGGGCCGCGCGCCCCTGAGTAATTATTCAAATACGAATGCACTGCACACATTTCTGGCATATTTTGGTATTTTCTTTCCCCTTTTACTTTAATACTTCACACGAGCCAGTGATGCACACTCATACAGGTGCCATAGAACTATTAGCAGCACTAATCCAATCACAGAGTTGAAGGTGGCTGCGTCATCCGATAGCTTGGAATCACATATATGTGCTGATGATTTCTGCATGTCCATCACAGACTTTGCCTTAAAAAATGAGAGAAGAATAACCCTGAGCACAGAATAATTCCTGTATAGCTTGGTGGTAAGAGCATTGGCGTACTAAGCCAAAAGTCCTGGGCTCATTTCTCGTGTCTAGGTGTCATTTTTTGATTTAAAGTACTATTTAAATAGTTTTTGTATATCTAATTATACAAAATGAATGTTTGGGTTTTGTTCCAAGGGATTATGATTTCGATTCTTTCCCATGTCACATGTGTACGTATTACAATAACATGTCAAGGGTGAGGACGCTTGAATGTAAAAGAATCATACCTGCATTTGCAGGGAAGAAAAGTGGAAAACCATTCTCGACACATCAGACAGGGACTCGAACCTGTCATTGGCAGGCCAATTTATCGAGGGGTGACATCTCTAGAGCATTTAATAACCAACTATTTGAATTATTCAAAATTGGAACACTTGTTTAACATTTTTGAAGTTTTGACAATACATGTAGGTGCTTCACATCGTGTGATTGTTAAAACATTTTGGGTTGAGGATATGAAAGGTAGTATTTTATAGGAAGTGTACCTGAATTAGCATGAAGGAAGATTAGGAAACCATTTAAACAAAAGAAATCATTAATATCCAACGTATGCTTCACCTCCTATGTCACCGAAAACTAGTACTGGAATCTTATCACATCATGCTCACCGTCCTCGTCACAGAAACTAGACTGGAATCTTTATCACACATGTCACCTCCTCGTCACAGAAAACTAGACTGGAATCTTTATCCACACGTGCTCACCTGCTTGCACCGAAAACTAGACTGGAATCTTTATCCACAATGCTCACCTCCTCCACCAAACTAGACTGGAATTTTCCCACAGCTCACCTCCTCGTCACCAGAAAACTAGACTGGAATCTTTATCCACACATGCTCACCTCCTCGTCACCAGAAAACTAGACTGGAATCTTTATCCACACATGCTCACCTCCTCGTCACCAGAAAACTAGACTGGAATCTTTATCCACAATGATCACTCCTCGTCACCAGAAAACTAGACTGGATCTTTATCCACACATGCTCACCCTCGTCACCAGAAAACTAGACTGGAATCTTTATCCACACATGCTCACCTCCTCGTCACCAGAAAACTAGACTGGAATCTTTATCCACACATGCTCACCTCCTCGTCACCAGAAAACTAGACTGGAATATTTATCCACACATGCTCACCTCCTCGTCACCAGAAAACTAGACTGGAATCTTTATCCACACATGCTCACCTCCTCGTCACCAGAAAACTAGACTGGAATTTTATCCACACATGCTCACCTCCTCGTCACCAGAAAACTAGACTGGAATCTTTATCCACACATGCTCACCTCCTCGTCACCAGAAAACTAGACTGGAATCTTTATCCACACTGCTCACCTCCTCGTCACAGAAAACTAACTGGATCTTTATCCACACATGCCACTCTCGTCACAAAAACTAGACTGATTTTATCCACACTGCTCACCGTCACTGAATTATCAACTGATTTTACCACACACATACCACATGCACTACACTCACCTGTGGGACTAATGTGGGCACTAAAATGTTATATAGTACTTTAATAGTCTAATTAATTTATACACATGCTACGACCTGTACCAGTGACTAGGACTGAATTATCTCACTGTATGGTTCCAGTGATGGATATCTGCATAGGGGCATTTCCTCTAAAGGGTTTTCCACTATCTCTTCACGTACATGTGGGTACATTTTTCATAAATCATACATCTTCATCCTTAGCCTACTACCATAGTTAGAAGCCATGTAGTTGAGATGGCAGTATCCTTAATTTGAGCCATAGATTATTGTAGTGAGGTTTTACAGATGACGTTGAGGACACCCTGCATTTTAAGAACATATTAAAACAATATTTAAGTGTAAACCATTTGGTACAGTTAAAGTTTTCAATATATAAAAGAGCATCAGCAGTTTATTTATTGATCTGTCATTAGCATATTTTTATAGACGTATCATGTCTAAATAGAGTGAGATCATTATACCTTGATAGAGCAAGATCTTTATTATCTCTGTATAGACTTTGATTCACTCCAGTGGTAGACTGCAATGCCATTGACGAGTAGATCAGGTTTAAATCTTGGTCGGATGTATTAACTGTTTCTCACTCAGGGTTTAAATCTTGGTCGGATGTATTAACTGTTTCTCACTCAGGGTTTAGATCTGGTCGGATGTATTAACTGTTTCTCACTCAGGGTTTAAATCTTGGTCGGATGTATTAACTGTTTCTCACTCAGGGTTTAAATCTTGGTCGGATGTATTAACTGTTTCTCACTCAGGGTTTAAATCTTGGTCGGATGTATTAACTGTTTCTCACTCAGGGTTTAAATCTTGGTCGGATGTATTAACTGTTTCTCACTCAGGGTTTAAATCTTGGTCGGATATATTAACTGTTTCTCACTCAGGGTTTGAATCTTGGTCGGATGTATTAACTGTTTCTCACTCAGGGTTTAAATCTTGGTCGGATGTATTAACTGTTTCTCACTCGGGGTTTAAATCTTGGTCGGATGTATTAATTGTTTCTCACTCAGGGTTTAAATCTTGGTCGGATGTATTAACTGTTTCTCACTCAGGGTTTAAATCTTGGTCGGATGTATTAACTGTTTCTCACTCACGGTTTAAATCTTGGTCGGATGTATTAACTGTTTCTCACTCAGGGTTTAAATCTTGGTCGGATGTATTAACTGTTTCTCACTCAGGGTTTAAATCTTGGTCGGATGTATTAAGGGTGTTTTTTTACCTAAATTGTTTCTCACTCTTGCTTCATGCAAATGTGGGTACATTTAATTTAAACTCTAACATACCATTCTTACTTCAAACTCTAACATACCATTCTTACTTCATTTGTGTTACTGACATAATTCACATAGGTACTGAAGCACAGAGTAGAATTAATAAATATCTATCATATTTGTTTGTGAGAGTGTGTATGTGTAATCTAAGGTAAAACGTTTTAAGGTCTGCTTGTGTGAATGACAGAGATGTACCAACCTCGGAGTTATGGTTTATTTGTCACACAGGCTATCCAACATTTTACATTGTATTTAAATATTATACAGCCACTTATTTCATCAAACAAAATTTATTCTTAATGCTAACATATCACTTATATTAATTTCACTTTATTTAAAGATAGAAAATATATTGACTTCTCTATTTTACTTTTATTAGATACTAGCAGAAGAATCCAGCTTTGCCTGTGGCAACAACACACTGGATTGCGTAGTTACCACTGACAACACTTTTCTTTGCTTCATACAAACAGAAAAAAATCTCTTCAGTTTATTAATATACATAAAAGTAGTGTAATAGGCTACTTTGAGTCTGTAGCTTGTGAGCTCTTTGAATAGCACAATATCCAGTATATATAACTGTGAGCTACTTGAATAGCACTATATCCAGGGAATATACCTGTGAGCTCCTTGAATAGCACTATATCCAGGGAATATACCTGTGAGCTCCTTGAATAGCACTATATCCAGGGAATATACCTGTGAGCTCCTTGAATAGCACAATATCCAGGGAATATACCTGAGAGCTTCTTGAATAGCACTATATCCAGGGAATATACCTGTGAGCTCCTTGAATAGCACGTTATCCAGTGAATATAACTGTGAGCTCCTTGAATAGAACAATATCCAGGGAATATACCTGTGAGCTCCTTGAATAACACGATATACAGTGAATATAACTGTGAGCTCCTTGAATAGCACGATATCCAGTGAATATAACTGTGAGCTCCTTGAATAGCACAATATCCAGTAAATATACCTGTAAGCTCTTTGAATAGCACGATATCCAGTAAATATACCTGTAAGCTCCTTGAATAGCACGATATCCAGTGAATATACCTGTGAGTATCTTGAATAACACGATATCCAGAGAATATACCTGTGAGCTCTTTGAATAGCACAATATCCAGTAAATATACCTGTGAGCTCCTTGAATAGCACTATATCCAGTAAATATACCTGTGAGCTCCTTGAATAGCACTATATCCAGTGAATATACCTGTGAGCTCCTTGAATAACTATCCGTAATATCCTTGAGCTCGAATACTATTCCTGATGATTCCTTGAATAGCATGATATCCGATGATATACCTGTGAGATCCTTGAAAACATATACCAGGATATACTGTGAGCTCCTTGAATAAAACGATATCCAGCGAATATACCTGTGAGCTCCTTGAATCACATGATATCCAATGAATATACCTGTGAGCTCCTTGAATAGCACTATATCCAGTGAATATACCTGTGAGCTCCTTGAATAGCACTATATCCAGGGAATATACCTGTGAGCTCCTTAAATAGCACTATATCCATTAATTATACCTGTGAGCTCCTTAAATAGCACTATATTAATTAAATTTACCTGTGAGCTCCTTGAATAGCACTATATCCAGTGAATAATGATGTGAGCTCCTTGAATAGCACTATATCAATTAAATATACTTGTGAGCTTCTTGAATAGCACTAAATCCATTAAATATACCTGTGAGCTCCTTGAATAACACGATATCCAGTGAATATACCTGTGAGCTCCTTGAATAGCACGATAACCAGAGAATATACCTGTGAGCTCCTTGAATAGCACTGTATCCAGTGAATATACCTTTGAGCTCCTTGAATAGCACTATATCCAGGGAATATACCTGTGAGCTCCTTAAATAGCACTATATCCATTAAGTATATCTGTGAGCTCCTTGAATAGCACGATATCCAATGAATATACCTGTGAGCTCCTTGAATAGCACGATATCCAGTAAATATACCTGTGAGCTCCTTGAATAGCATGATATCCAGGGAATATACCTGTGAGATCCTTGAATAACAAGATATACAGTAAATATACCTGTGAGCTCCTTGAATAGCACAATATCAAGGGAATATACCTGTGAGCTCCTTGAATAGCACGATATAAGTAAATATACCTGTGAGCTCCTTGAATAGCACTATATCTAGTGAATATACCTGTGAGCTCCTTGAATAGCATGATATCCAATGAATATACCAGTGAGTTCCTTGAATAACACTATATCCAGGGAATATACCTGTGAGCTACTTGAATAAAATGATATCCAGCGAAAATACCTGTGAGCTCCTTGAATCACATGATATCCAATGAATATACCTGTGAGCTCCTTGATTAGCACTATTTCCAGTGAATATACCTGTGAACTCCTTGAATGGCACTATATCCAGTGAATATACCTGTGAACTCTTTGAATAGCACTATATCCAGTAAATATACCTGTGAGCTCCTTGAATAGCACTATTTCCAGTGAATATACCTGTGAGCTCCTTGAATAGCACTAAATCCATTAAATATACCTGTGAGCTCCTTGAATAACACGATATCCAGTGAATATACCTTTGAGCTCCTTGAATAGCACGATATCCAGTGAATATACCTGTGAGCTCCTTGAATAGCACGATATCCAGTGAATATACCTTTGAGCTCCTTGAATAGCACGATATCCAGTGAATATACCTTTGAGCTCCTTGAATAGCACTAAATCCATTAAATATACCTGTGAGCTCCTTGAATAACACGATATCCAGTGAATATACCTTTGAGCTCCTTGAATAGCACTAAATCCATTAAATATACCTGTGAGCTCCTTGAATAACACGATATCCAGTGAATATACCTTTGAGCTCCTTGAATAGCACGATATCCAGTGAATATACCTTTGAGCTTCTTGAATAGCACGATATCCAGTGAATATACCTGTGAGCTCCTTGAATAGCACGATATCCAGTGAATATACCTGTGAGCTCCTTGAATAGCACTAAATCCATTAAATATACCTGTGAGCTCCTTGAATAACACGATATCCAGTGAATATACCTTTGAGCTCCTTGAATAGCACGATATCCAGTGAATATACCTGTGAGCTCCTTGAATAGCACGATATCCAGTGAATATACCTTTGAGCTCCTTGAATAGCACTATTTCCAGTGAATATACCTGTGAGCTCCTTGAATAGCACTAAATCCATTAAATATACCTGTGAGCTCCTTGAATAACACGATATCCAGTGAATATACCTTTGAGCTCCTTGAATAGCACGATATCCAGTGAATATACCTGTGAACTTCTCTTCCTCATCTCTATGATCCTCCAGTAACGCATGTTTCAACACTGTTGCCTCATTAGTATCCAAACAACAATTTCCATCGGTACAAGCAGTTATTATTGGTACCTTTTTGTTGGAAAGTATTGCACCACTCTTAATTAACTTCAGCACATTCCATCTTGAACTTACTTACATTGAGCACCAGGGACCTTCAAAATTTTTTCCTTATAACTATTACAATTTAAGTGCTGAGTTAAATAAATATACCTCATACCCTCACACTTTTTTAAATTCTCAATAACTTGATAAAAAGATCAATTCAAAAACAGAAGAAATATTATAGAGAACAAAATAATATAATCTGTTTTAAAATGCTTGTATTTAAACTACTACTTAATATTGAACAAAATTTGTCTCTATATTTTTAAAACGTGTACATAATTTATTTTTCTATCTTTTAGAACATTACCAATTAATAATAAACACAATTTCAATTATATTTTATTTATGAATCTTAAAGTTGGTGTTTTAAAGATTGTACTTATATATTTTTCAAATTGCCCATGTTTCCAAGGACAGGCTTGGTTTGGTTTAAGTGAGGGAGCAATGTCCTAGATAGACAGTATAGAGGTAGGTAAGGGTGGGGAGGGCTGGTCCCCGGTGAATTGCGGGAATATACGAAGGGATGATTTAGCTTCTCTACCAACCCGCAGGTTCTGATGCAAGTGTTAGCTTCTGTACCAACCTGCAGGCTCTGATGCAAGTGTTAGCTTCTGTACCAACCTGCAGGTTCCGATGCAAGTGTTAGCTTCTGTACCAACCTGCAGGTTCTGATGCAAGTGTTAGCTTCTCTACTAACCTGCAGGTTCTGATGCAAGTGTTAGCTTCTCTACTAACCTGCAGGTTCTGATGCAAGTGTTAGCTTCTCTACTAACCTGCAGGTTCTGATGCAAGTGTTAGCTTCTGTACCAACCTGCAGGTTCCGATGCAAGTGTTAGCTTCTCTACTAACCTGCAGGTTCTGATGCAAGTGTTAGCTTCTCTACTAACCTGCAGGTTCTGATGCAAGTGTTAGCTTCTCTACTAACCTGCAGGTTATGATGCAAGTGTTAGCTTCTGTACCAACCTGCAGGTTCTGATGCAAGTGTTAGCTTCTCTACTAACCTGCAGGTTCTGATGCAAGTGTTCATAAATGCTAAGACCCGCTTCATCTTCGTTTGTTCCAAGTATAGTATAATTTCAACTATTGAGCGATTAAGAACTTTTCAAGTTCTTATACTTACCAAAACTTGTGGTAGACCTATATCTGTGTATTATGCTTGTTATAAAAGTGTGCTGAAATTGTAACGGAAATATCTGTAAATCAAAATCATTATGGCTTTTTGTTCACATTAATAAACCATATTTATATTATTTGGTTCAGGTGATTATATTCCAATGCCTAAGAAGTTTGTGGGTGAGAATAGCAAGGCAGCTGCAGCCAAAGCTCGTAAAAGTGCAGTCAAAGATCAACAGGATACGAAACGCCAGCAGCAGATAGAAGACGAGCTTTGGAAGGATGATGACAAACACATACTCAAGAAACAACAGAAAAAAGTGAGCTTATAATTAAGTGTGTGCTTGTTTGAGCATAAGCCTCAAAAGTCTGCCTAGATATGTGGCAGTTTACCCCATCTAATTCAAATTTGTTTTTTCGTTAATTTTAGTTTTTGTTATAAATAATAGTTTGAGCTACCTGCAAATGTATCATTCTGTACAAGAGGATATACCTTACACACGTTTGTCATTAATACATTATATTAGCGAGCTAGTTATTTAAAGAAACAATGAATTGTAATTGTGCATATATTATGTATATTATATGCAGTACATAGCTACAGTAAGTACATTAATCAATTATATAGCAAAATAATTATTTATATATAAACTATTTGATAGGTTTTTCCTCCCTTTTACAATTTGGTTGTGGAGCACTCTGTTCATAATATAGCCTATTAAATTGTTGGCTTCTCTTAACTGAATACTACTTAACATTTGTCTACCAGTTTTCCCTCGTGTTTAATGTAAGACTTCCTGCACCTGCCGATGACAACAAGCCAACAATTGCCGCCAAAGAATTTTACTCAGAGCCGGGTTAACTAAATCCACGGTAAAAGCGGTACCCAAGCCCCACAAGGAAACAACAAATACAACCTAGGAAAACGAAAGGAACAGATTTACAATATATATATATATATATAAATAAAAATGTGTTAGAAAGGGACAAATATATATATATATACACTCATAGTTTTATAGTTTGTCAAATATTTTGAAATTCCTTCATTAGGTATTGCCATAGTAAGTTAATGTTTTGATGATGGTAAGAGGGGTTAGTGGGAAACTAAACAGACAATTAGAACTTCATAATGTCTTACATATGCAGATAAAATATTAATGTAATTATTGCAATACTTATGGCAAAAAAAAAAAAAAAGCGCTAGGGAAAGAACCCCGCACAAAATTGAGCACAGAAAGATCTCTACTGTCATATATGTCGACACAAAGATTGAGCACAGTGTAATTATATTGATTTAGATCACTCTAAAATATATAAAAAAGTCATGGATGAAGGTAAATTTTCTTTAAAGTAAGATATGTAGAATATCCTTTTATGATTCATCCATGAAGAAACACGCGCTTTTCAGAAATAACGTGAAAAGGATTACACCATTAAAATATATTTTTTATACAATTTTTCCTGTTAAAAGAACAACCCCGCAGTATTTGGCAAAGAACGCCAATTCCCTATACCAATAAGATGCTAACTTTCACAACACCTGTCGCCAGGACTCTTTCTATTAGATAGTTTTTACACTGTTGATGAGGGGAGCAAGATGCAAGGGGTATGTCATATACAAGCCGTTTGTGCGTAAGATTAAGGGCAGCCACACACCAAGTAACACATCCAAGCAACGTCACATAAGTCAGTCAGGCACAAGTAACGCAGTTAGGGACTCACAAATGCACTAGCACTGGCTCTCGCAGTCACAGTCTTAACACAGAATACAATAATATACCTTAATATCACAAGTGTGCATTGATATAAATCATTTAATTGGAGTATGTATAAGTAATTAACAGATGTCATTTGAATAAACCGTGTGTGAATCAACAGCCTTCAATAGTTCTCTTTCTTTCATTTATTAATTATACCGATTTAATTAGTGCTCGACCACGGAGCAATTAACAGCTGGTTAAACAGTATCTATTTCGTACAGTGATGATAGGCGCTCGACCACGGAGCTATAGTCAACCTAAATATCACAGCATTATTATATCTGGAAAAATCTGTAGTGTTACAACAGAAATATCTCTACTGTCATATATGTTGACATGAAGGTTGAGTACAAAAATATCTCTATTGTCATATATGTCGAAATAAAAAAAATGCCCAAACAGACACATCCTCCCCCTTCACTAATGTTTGGACCATAAACCTCACACAGTTGACGAATCTTGACAGCACTTTGGCGGGATCATTAATGCTTCACTTACTAGATTGTACGCATGAACACTATAGGAACACCTACATGTTGATGGCTGGATAGCTAATTAATCACTTTACAATACTGCACATGCGTGACCCCTCCTCTCATTTGATTCCTGCTGTATTGCTAAAATAAACGAAAGCTACTTTCTTATCTGCCCTGGTATTGGGTTAGTGTGTGTAAATAATGTGATCTCCTTTGTCTCCTGACTAGGCGGCCAGCTACAAGGTTTCTGTAGTACCTTTCAATCTAACTTCAACAATTGTCATTGCTTTTTCTTTTAAATGTACATTATTACAGTAGAACCTCACTAACTCAAACCTAATCAAGTCTAATTTATTCTATTTTGAGGTCCGGACATGTATATATTAATTATAAGCTCATGAATAATATTTGTTTTGATTCAATATTCAAACTTAAACCTTATTCGAAGAAGTGTATTCCATATTCTGGTGATCTTTACCTACTGCACCCTTAATATATGTAGAAAATATGTATGTGAGACCATCATTATATCTGTCTTTATGTGGTGGCAACCTCATCAAAGACTAAGACAAAGGTTAATGCAGCAAGAGACTTTTGTTGAAATAAGACTATACAATGAACAATTAATCACTCGTCAAAGACTTATGTGCATTTTATTCCTCTATGATTTTGTTTATCATTGTTACTCACTATGCCTGAAAAAATGTATCAATAAACTGATTAGATAAGTTCTTACGATATAATTATTCTTTGAATTACTACAGGTTATGGGCCCAGGTATGTGCTCAAAATAAATTAAGTAACTCATTCTAAAACTTCAGTAAGTTATTGTAGTTTAAATGAAAGTATTAAGTTGTGCTCGTCGATTGTGAAAGTGTTCTAGTTCGCGCTGCTAGTTAAACAATATTTTTCTTGTCATGGCAAATTTTGTAAACTATCGTATAGAGCCACTTAAAAAGGATAACTACGATACTTGGAAGCTTCAAGCACAAGCAGTTTTGATAAATGGATTATGGAAATATGTTTCTGGTCAAGAAAAATGCTCCACAACCAATGATGATGATATAATGAAATGGAAGGAACAAGATCTCAATGCAAGGTCAGATCTTACCTTAATTATATCGCCCAGTGAACTTAGACATATTAAGAACTGTAAATTTTCAAAAGATGTGTGGGATACATTATCAAAACTTTACCAAAGTAAAGGTCCCGCTAGAAAAGCCACTTTATTGAAACAATTGATCCTTCAAAAAATGAATGAGGGTGACGACGTCCGTAATCATTTAAATAAATTCACTGACGCTGTTGATAGGCTTGAAGAGTTGGAAATCAGTATAAATCCCGATCTTTTAAGCATAATGATGCTTTATAGCTTATCTAAATCCTTTGAAAATTTTAGGGTAGCAATTGAGTCCAGGGATAGCTTGCCTACCCCAGAGGACTTAAGAATCAAAATAATTGAAGAGTTTGAAGCCAGAAGCAAAAATGATAGTGTGACATTGGAGGACGCTTTTTTCGGAAAAAATATAAAAAAATCTAAGAACAAAGATCGTTCAAATTATTTTCAAAAACCTACAAATGTTCCCTCAACCTCGCAATTTAAATATAAATGCCATAAATGTGGACGTATTGGTCATAAGGCCGTGAACTGTTGGAGCAACAATAAAAAGGGGGAGTCAACTTTCAAAGTGGAAGAACAGTGCCTTTCTTCTAATTCAGGTGGATCTGAAATTTCATCATGGTGCATTGACAGCGGATGCACTTCACATATGTGTGGAAATAAAGAAAGTTTTCAGGACTTAGTTGAAACCCCTGAACATGGGACTCTTAAATTGGCATCTAAGAATCATACAGCTTCTATTATTGGGACTGGCCTAGTTGAAATCGAAATGAAAGATTCGAATAAAATTAATTTGCCTAATACATTATTTGTACCAAATCTGACCACAAATCTACTATCAGTATCTAAAGTGACTGATAAAGGGTTCGATGTCCTGTTCAAAAAGAACAAAGCATTAGTAACAGATCCTCAAGGCAATGTAGTACTAGAAGCTAAGAAATCAAATGGGCTATATTATATTAATTCTAAATCTGTAGAAGTAACAAATAAAGCGCATGAAGAACATGAAATAGATAAATGGCATAAAAAACTAGCTCACTTAAATGAAGTAGATTTAAAGTTGGCGTGCAAAAATGAAACATTGGAAGGCTTAGATTTCAAAGAAAGTGACACGTTGAGTGATTGTGAGGTATGTATAAAAGGAAAATTGACCCGAGCTCCTTTTTCTACAAGAAAAGTTCCAGAAAACCTCAAAGTTTTGGAAATAGTGCATTCGGATGTGGCCCCATGCGTGTTGAATCCCCTGGTGGTTCAAGATATTTTGTAACCTTTACGGATGAGAAAACACGCTACAGCCGAGTTTATTTTTTAAAACACAAAAATGAAGTTCTAGAAGTTTTCAAAGTATATAAAAACGAGGTTGAGAATTTTACAGAAAACAAAATTAAATTTCTGCAATCTGATAATGAAACCTCAGAATACTGCAACAAATACTTTGAGAGTTTTCTAAAAGAATGTGGAATTCAGAGGCGGCTGTCTACACCGTATACCCCTCAACAAAATGGGTTATCTGAGAGGATGAATAGAACCCTACTTGAGAAAGCGCAATGTTTCATGTTGGAGTCAAACGTCCCCCCGTCATTTTGGGCTGAGGCAATTCACACAGCAAACTACCTGCGTAACAGGTCTCCCTCAAGGACCCTTAAAGGTGAAACTCCTTTTTGGAAATGGGTAGGAAGAGTTCCATCGGTTCGACATCTTCATGTATTTGGCAACAAAACCTTCGTTTTGGACAAAAAACCTGGCAAAGGAAAGTTTACTTCCAGAGCAGATGAAGGAATTTTTGTCGGATACTCTGAAATTTTGAAAGCTTATAGAATATGGATGCCCAACGAAAGGAAAATCAAAATAACAAGAGATGTCAGAGTTTTAAACAAAAAATTCTATGACTCAAAGGAGAGAAGAGGAGAAAACATTATAGTAATAGATGATCAACATAATGAGGACAATAAAGAAGTTATTAATGAGGAAAATGTTGATGAAATAACTCTTCCAGCTCCATCTGTTCCAGTTCAAGACCTTGTAGAACTCTCAGACCAAGAAGAGCAAGATCCAGCTGAAGACCAAGTACATTCAAGGCCAAAACGCAACAGGAAACTTCCAATTTGGATGTCAGATTATGATGTGTCAGTCTATTGTCATGTTAAAGATGCATTAGAAGGAGGTGATGGAGAAGCATGGCAAAAATCTATGAAAGAAGAAATAAAATCTCACTTAAAAAATGATACGTGGGAAATTGTAGATCGAGAAGATGGTGACAATGTGATAGGTAGCAGAATGGTATTAAAAAATAAATATAAAGCCAATGGGGAGCTAGAGAGAAGGAAAGCTCGTCTTGTTGCAAAAGGTTTTGCTCAGCGCCCGGGAATTGACTTTGTTGAAACCTATGCTCCTGTTGCAAAACTGAGCTCAATTAGAGTTCTTCTTGGAGTGGCACTTAATCAAGACATGAAAGTCACTCAAATGGATATTTCGACTGCCTTCCTCAATGGTGAACTTGAAGAAAGAATTTTAATGCAAAAACCAGACATGTTAGAAACATTTTTGTGTGACATAATGATGGAAGAGAGCCACAACAAAGATCACTCTACATTTCTCAAAGCTAAGAAGATGCTAGAAAAGCTTCGAAAATCTGATAATGACAAAGTATGCCTACTTAAAAGAGCTGTTTATGGCTTAAAACAAGCCGGTAGGCAATGGTTTAAAAGGTTAGACTTGAAACTAAAGCAATTGGGTTTCGTTCCCTCACAAGCTGACCCTTGTATATACACATCTACTACTACTAAAGGGCGGGAACAAACGTTGATAGCCATATATGTAGATGACATTATAGTGGCATCAAGAAGTCAGCAACAGCTGAATGATTTAAAGCAAGAACTAACTAAATCCTTTGATATGCGAGACCTTGGAGAACTACATTATTGTTTAGGAATCGAGTTTTGCCACAAGAATGGTATGATTTCAGCATCGCAAACTCGATACATTGAAGAACTTCTCAAAGAATACAGCTTGAGTGACTGTAAACCTGTTGCAACTCCAATGGTACCTGGCATGAAGTTACAGAAGAATCCTGGAAATACCGAAAAATATCCCTATCAAAACTTGATTGGTTCACTTATGTATCTGTCTGTGGCTACTAGGCCAGACATAACACACACAGTCAGCTTCTTAAGCCAATACAACACCTGTTTTGGGAAAGAGCATTGGCTGGCTGCCAAAAGAGTCTTGCGCTACTTAAAGGGAACCAAAAATCTCGCACTGGTTTTCAAGAAAACTAGCAAACCACTTATTGGGATGGCAGATTCTTATTGGGCAACTGGAGAAGATAGAAGATCTTATTCAGGATACTGTTTCCAGTTTGCAGCGACTTCCATCAGCTGGGAATCAAGAAAACAGAGAACTGTGGCTCTGTCTACAGCGGAAGCAGAATATATGTCATTGACAGAGGCAGCAAAAGGAGCAATACACTTAAAACAGTTACTACACGACATGGGTGTTCCTCACCAGTCAATTGAAATACTTAATGACAATTTGTCTGCACAACATTTGACTAAGAATAACATCGTAAGCTCAAAGTCCAAACATATCAGCATTAGAGAACACTTTATTAGAGAAAAGGTACAAGCCGGAGACATCATCATCAACTACAAGCCAACCGAGACTTTGGAAGCTGATGTTCTCACCAAGGCATTGGCCTCTCCCAGGCATAGTCAACTAGTATGTGCTCTTGAGCTTGGACAACGATTCTGACGAGTGAGGGGGAGTGTTGAAATAAGACTATACAATGAACAATTAATCACTCGTCAAAGACTTATGTGCATTTTATTCCTCTATGATTTTGTTCATCATTGTTGCTCACCTTGCTATGCCTGAAAAAATGTATCAATAAACTGATTAGATAAGTTCTTACGATATAATTATTCTTTGAATTACTACAACTTTAGTGTAATTTTTATGTTTACATTAGTTTCATATTCAGTCTTCAAGCCAACATTGTTGAGTTTCCTGATAAGACTTTGACACAACCTCAGCGTTGGGAAGGTAATCCTCACCAAAAACAAAATATGGCTTTTACAATGAAAAGAACACACTTTACATAGCTACCATTGGACAAAGAGGTAATGGCTGCATCTTGAAAAAAATATATAATATACTGCCCAATCCCCTGACCTAGTTTACTTTTGATCAAAACTCATAAGGGGGAGTGCAAAACGCACAACGCAGTTTCCTCTTTTAGAAAGTTGTGTTTCACATTTCTCACTCCCCCCTGATGAGTTCTGATAAAATGAAAACTAGGTCAGGGGATTGGGCAGCAATGATTTGTATTTCTCAAGAAGCAGCAATGTAACATGTGAAATGTGTTTATATTTTAATTGTAAAATCAATTCCAAGTATAATACAATTACTTAAAAAAGCAAAAAGAAGTTTTCCTTGAAGAGATGTCATCGAGTGATTAATTATAAGTATATTTTTATGAACGCAATTGTTTGCTAAATCTTTTATGGGCCAGATAAAATCATTCGGTGGGCTATAGTTTGCCTACCACTGATGTAGGCTGTTGTTATTCACTCAGTTAAATGATTTAAAAAAAAATCTATTACTTTGATATTCATTAAAAGTTTAAAAATGCTGAAAGTCAATTGCCTATTCACTGGTGACCACAATGGCAGATAATGTTTTCTTCAATCACAGTGACACACACAAACTCAAAAGAAAGCATTGACAGAATACATCATACACTAAATTGACAAACAACAATTCTAGCTTGCATGACGAATTGGACATTTAAAACATGAACTAACATATATATAATTATTGAATCAAATCATATCATAGTTAAATGTGTTTAAGTTGAGATGTTAAAAAAATGAGTTAAACTTTTGAAAACACAACAAGATTAGATTAGTTTTGGACCCAAGTCCCATAAGTTCAACATGATCATGTGATAAAGAGCACCATCTGTTGTGGTTTACACAATCTTTAATAAGATTTTAACAGTATATTAAGTACAGTTATACAGCAATCATGAAAGTAAATTGAGCCATTACTCATCTAGGGAAACGCTGCTTCCCTTTACCTGGTGAAGGCCAAATAGACTCGGAAACAAACGATTGAAGGAATAAAGAAGAGACTGGCTGGCTGGTCAGTCTGAGATAGAACTGCTTGCTCTAAGAAAGAATAGTTGCTACCTCATCTATTATTAATATTATACTAATTGTTGGAGAAGTTTCTTATTATAATAGTTTGTTTTAACTTAATTTCCCTCTTATTTTCTTTATTCTTATTTTAATTTTAGGAAATTGTTGCTTCCCCTGTTTCCAGTGAATAAACGCTACTGGATGTACATACATATATATATATATATTGTACTCCTAAAATACCCAGGTAGACTTAACTGTATGATGAAATCAATAAGACAGACAGCCTTTTCCGGCCACAACTATAGCAATTAATAGAATCTCCAGGCACAACTATAGCCATTAAGAGAATCTCCGACCACAACTATAGCCATTAAGAGAATCTCCGGCCACAACTATGGCCATTAAGAGAATCTCCAGCCATTAAGAGAATCTCCGTCCAAAACTCCAGCCATTAAGAGAATCTCCGACCACAACTATGGCCATTAAGAGAATCTCCAGGCACAACTATGGCCAATAAGAGAATCTACAACTACAACTATAGCCATTAATAGAATCTCCAGGCACAACTATAGCCATTAAGAGAATCTCCAGGCACAACTATAGCCATTAAGAGAATCTCCGGCCACAACTATGGCCATTAAGAGAATCTCCGGCCAAAACTCCAGCCATTAAGAGAATCTCCGGCCCCAACTATAGCCATTAAGAGAATCTCCGACCACAACTATGGCCATTAAGAGAATCTCCAGGCACAACTATGGCCAATAAGAGAATCTACAACTACAACTATAGCCAATAATAGAATCTCCAGGCACAACTATAGCCATTAAGAGAATCTCCAGGCACAATTATAGCCATTAAGAGAATCTCCGACCACAACTATAGCCATTAAGAGAATCTCCGGCCACAACTATGGCCATTAAGAGAATCTCCGGCCCCAACTATAGCCATTAAGAGAATCTCCGGCCCCAACTATAGCCATTAAGATAATCTCCGGCCACAACTATGGCCATTAAGAGAATCTCCAGCCATTAAGAGAATCTCCGGCCAAAACTCCAGCCATTAAGAGAATCTCCGGCCCCAACTATGGCCATTAAGAGAATCTCCGACCACAACTATGGCCATTAAGAGAATCTCCAGGCACAACTATGGCCAATAAGCGAATCTACAACTACAACTATAGCCATTAATAGAATCTCCAAGATCAACTATAGCCATTAAGAGAATCTCCAGGCACAACTATAGCCATTAAGAGAATCTCCAGGCACAACTATAGCCAATAAGAGAATCTCCGGCCACAACTATAGCCATTAAGAGAATCTCCAGCCACAACTATGGCCATTAAGAAAATCTCTAGCACAACTATAGCCATTAAGCGCATCTCCAGTCACAGCTATGGCCATTAAGAGAATCTCCGACCACAAATATAGCCATTAAAAGAATCTCTAGCCATTAAGAGAATCTCCAGCCCAACTATAGCCATTAAGTGAATCTCCGGCCACAACTATAGCAATTAAGAGAATTTCCGGCCACAAATATGGCCATTAAGAGAATCTCCAGCCACAAATATAGCCATTAAGAGAATCTCCAACCACAACTACAGCCATTAAGAGAATCTCCAGCCACAACTATAGCCATTAAGAGAATCTCCAGCCACAACTATAGCCATTAAGAGAATCTACAGCCACAACTATGGCATTTAAGAGAATCTCAAGCCACAACTATAGCCATTAAGAGAATCTCCAGCCACAACTATAGCCATTAAGAGAATCTCCAGCAACAACTATGGCCATGAAGAGAATCTCCATCCAAAACTATATCCATTAAGAGAATTTTCGGCCACAACTATGGCCATTAAGACAATCTCCAGCCACAACTATAGCCATTAAGACAATCTCCAGCCACAACTACAGCCATTAAGAGTATCTCCAGGCACAGCTATAGCCAATAAGAGAATCTCCAGCAACAACTATGGCCATTAAGAGAATCTCCGGCCACAACTATAGCCATTAAGAGAATCTCCAGCACAACTATTCCCATTAAGCGAATCTCAAGCCACAAATATGGCCATTAAGAGAATCTCCAACCACAACTATAGCCATTAAGAGAATCTCCAGCCACAACTATGGCCATTAAGAGAATCTCCAGCCATAACTATGAACATTAAGAGAGTCTCCAGCCACAGCTATGGCCATTAAGAAGATTTCCGGCCACAACTATAGCCATTAAGAGAATCTCTAGCCACAACTATAGCCATGAAGAGAATCTCCAGCCACAACTATAGCCATTAAGAGAATCTCCAGCCACAACTATAGACATTAAGAGAAGATCTCCAGCCACAACTATAGCCATTAAGAGAATGATCTCCAGCCACAACTTTAGCCATTAAGAGAATCTCCAGCCACAACTTTAGCCATTAGAGAATCTCCAGCCACAACTATAGCCATTAAGAAAATCTCCAGCCACAACTATGGCCATTAAGAGAATCTCCGGCCACAACTATGGCCATTAGAGATTATAAAGTTCAGCTATAGCCATTAAGAGAATCTCCGGCCACAACTATGCCATTAAGAGAATCTCCAGCCACAACTAATGCCATTAACAGAATCTCCAGGCCACAACTATGGCCTTGTTAAGAGAATCTCCGCCACAATTATGGCCATTAAGAGAATCTCCAGCCACAACTATGCCATCAAAAGAATCTCAAGCCACAACTATAGCCATTAAGAGAATCTCCGCCACAAATTATGGCCATTAAGAGAATCTCCGCCACTACTATCGCCATTAAAAGAATCTCCGCCACAACTATCGCCATTAAGAGTAATCTCCGGCCACAACTATGGCCATTAAGAGAATCTCCGCCACAACTATAGCCATTAAAGAATCTCCGCACATATTATAGCCATTAAGAAAATCTCAAGCCACAACTATGGCCATTAAGAGAATCTCCAGCCACAACTACAGCCATTAAGAGAATCTTCAGCCACAACTAAGCCATTAAGAAATCTCCAGCCACAACTACAGCCATTAAGAGAATCTCCAGCCACAACTACAGCCATTAAGAGAATCTCCAGCCACAACTATGGCCGTTAAGAGAATCTCCAGCCACAACTATGGCCATTAAGAGAATCTCCAGCCACAACTATGGCCATTAAGAGAATCTCATTCACAACTATAGCCATTAAGAGAATCTCCATTCACAACTATAGCCATTAATAGAATCTCCAGCCACAATTCAGCCATTAATAGACTCTTACCCGGCACATCTATAGCCATTAAAGAATCTCCAGCCACAATATAGCCATTAAGAGAATTACCAGCATAACTATGGCCATTAAGAGAATCTCCAGCCACAACTATGGCCATTAAGAGAATCTCCAGCCACAATATGGCCAATTAAAGAATCTCCAGCACAACTATAGCCATTAAAGAATCTCCAGCCACAACTATGGCCATTAAGAGAATCTCATCACAACTTAGCCATTAAAGAATCTCCATCACAACTATAGCCATTAAGAGAATCTCCAGCCACAAACTTTGCCATTAAGAGACTCTACGCACCAATCTATACCATTAAGAGAATCTCCAGCCACAACTATAGCCATTAAGAGAATTACCAGCCAACTTATGGCCATTAAGAGAATATCCAGCCACAACTATGGCCATTAAGAGAATCTCCGCACAACTATGGCCAATAAAGAATTCCAGCCACAACTTATGGCCATTAAAGAATCTCCGGCAACATGCTATAAATTCTAGCCTTAAAGAATTCTCCAGCCACAACTATAGCATTAAGAGAATCTCCGGCCACAACTATAGCATTAAGAGAATCTCCGGCCACAACTCATGGCCATTAAGAGAATCTCCGGCCACAAACTATAGCCATTAAGAGAATCTCCGAGCCACAACTATAGCCATTAAGAGAATCTCCAGCACAACTATGGCCAATAAGAGAATCTACAACACAACTATGGCCATATAGAGAATCTCCAGCACAACTATAGCCATTAAAGAATCAGAAACTATAGCCATTAGAGATCTCCAGCACAACTATAGCCATTAAGAGAATCTCCGACCACAACTATAGCCATTAAGAGAATCTCCGGCCACAACTATGGCCATTAAGAAAATCTCCGGCCCCAACTATAGCCATTAAGAGTATCTCCGGCCACAACTATGGCCAATTAGAGAATCTCCGGCCCCAACTATAGACATTAAGAGAATCTCCGGCCAAAACTCCAGCCATTAAGAGAATCTCCGGCCCCAACTATAGCCATTAAGAGAATCTCCGACCACAACTATGGCCATTAAGAGAATCTCCAGGCACAACTATGGCCAATAAGCGAATCTACAACTACAACTATAGCCATTAATAGAATCTCCATTCACAACTATAGCCATTAAAAGAATCTCCAGGCACAACTATAGCCATTAAGAGAATCTCCAGGCACAACTATAGCCATTAAGAGAATCTCCAGGCACAACTATAGCTAATAAGAGAATCTCCGGCCACAACTATAGCCATTAAGAGAATCTCCAGCCACAACTATGGCCATTAATAAAATCTCTAGGCACAACTATAGCCATTAAGTGCATCTCCAGTCACAGCTATGGACATTAAGAGAATCTCCGACCACAAATATAGCCATTAAAAGAATCTCTAGCCATTAAGAGAATCTCCAGCCACAACTATAGCCATTAAGTGAATCTCCGGCCTCAACTATAGCAAATAAGAGAATTTCCGGCCACAACTATGGCCATTAAGAGAATCTCCAACCACAACTACAGCCATTAAGAGAATCTCCAGCCACAACTATAGCCATTAAGAGAATCTGCAGCCACAACTATAGCCATTAAGAGAACTACAGCCACAACTATGGCATTTAAGAGAATCTCAAGCCACAACTATAGCCATTAAGAGAATCTCCAGCAACAACTATGGCCATGAAGAGAATCTCCATCCAAAACTACAGCCATTAAGAGAATCTCCAGCCACAACTTTGGCCATTAAGAGAATGCCGGCCACAACTATGGCCATTAAGAGAATCTCCGGCCACAACTATAGCCATTAAGAGAATCTCCAGCACAACTATAGCCATTAAGAGAATCTAAAGCACAACTATAGCCATTAAGAGAATCTCAAGCCACAACTATGGCCATTAAGAGAATATCCAGCCACAACTATAGCCATTAATAGAATCTCCAGCCACAACTATGGCCATTAAGAGAATCTCCCGCCACAACTATGGCCATTAAGAGAATCTCCAGCCACAGCTATGGCCATTAAGAAAATCTCCGGCCACAACTATAGCCATTAAGAGAATTCTCAGCCACTACTATAGCCATTAAGAGAATCTCCAGCCACAGCTATGGCCATTAAGAAAATTTCCAGCCACAACTATAGCCATGAAGAAAATCTCCAGCCACAACTATGGCCATTAAGATAATCTCCAGGCACAACTATAGCCATTAAGAGCATCTCCAGCCACAGCTATGGCCATAAAGAGAATCTCCAGCCACAACTATGGCCATTAAGATAATCTCCAGGCACAACTATAGCCATTAAGAGCATCTCCAGCCACAGCTATGGCCATTAAGAGAATCTCCGACACAACTATAGCCATTAAAAGATTCTTTAGCCATTAAGAGAATCTCCAGCCACAAATATAGCCATTAAGTGAATCTCCGGCCACAATTATAGCAATTAAGAGAATTTCCGGCCACAACTACAGCCATTAAGAGAATCTCCAGCCACAACTATGGCCGTTAAGAGAATCTCCAGCCACAACTATGGCCTATAAGAGAATCTCCAGCCACAACTATGGCCATTAAGAGAATCTCAAGCCACAACTATAGCCATTAAGAGAATCTCTGGTCACACCTATGCCCATTAAGAGAATCTCCAGCCACAACTCCAGCCACAACTTTAGCCATTAATAGAATTTCCAGGCACAACTATAGCCATTAAGTGAATCTCCAGCCACAGCTATGGCCATTAAGAGACTCTCCGGCCACAACTATAGCCATTAAGAGAATCCTCAGCCACAACTATAGCCATTAAGAGAATCTCAAGCAACAGCTATGGCCATTTAGAGAATCTCAAGCCACAACTATAGCCATTAAGAGAATCTCCAGCCACAACTATGGCCATTAAGAGAATCTCCAGCCACAACTATGGCCATTAAGAGAATCTCCAGCCATAACTATACCCATGAAGAGAATCTTCATTCACAACTATAGCCATTAAGAGAATCTCCATTCACAACTATAGCCATTAAGAGAATCTCCAGCCACAAATTAAGCCATTAATAGGCTCTACCGGCACATCTATAGCCATTAAGAGAATCTCCAGCCACAACTATAGCCATTAAGAGAATTACCAGCCATAACTATGGCCATTAAGAGAATATCCAGCCACAACTATGGCCATTAAGAGAATCTCCGGCCACAACTATGGCCAATAAAAGAATCTCCAGCTACAACTTCAGCCATTAATAGAATCTCCAGGCACAGCTATAATCATTAAGAGAATTTCCGGCCACAACTATAGTCATGAAGAGAATCTCCAGCCACAACTATAGCCAATAACAGAATCTCTAGCCACAACTATAGCCATTAAGAGAATCTCCAGCCACAACTATAGCCATTAAGAGAATCTCCAGCCACAACTATATCCATTAAGAGAATCTCCAGCCACAACTATAACCATTAAGAGAATCTCAAGCCACAACTATAGCCATTAAAAGAATCTCCGACCACAACTATGGCCATTAAAAGAATCTCCGACCATAACTATAGCCATTAAGAGAATCTCCAGCCACAATTATGGCTATTAAGATAATCTCTACCACAACTATAGTCATTAAGAGATTATCCTACCACAACTATTGCCATTAAAAGAATCTCCGACCACAACTATAGCCATTAAGAAAATCTCCGACCACAATTATAGCCATTAAGAGAATTTCCAGCCACAACTATGGCCATTAAAAGAATCTCCGACCACAACTATACCATTAAGAGAATATCCAACCACAACTATGGCCATTAAGAGAATCTACAACCACAACTATAGCCATTAAAAGAATCTCCAGCCACAACTATAGCCATTAAAAGAATCTCCAGCCACAACTTTAGCCATTAAGAGATTCTCCAGCCACAACTATAGCCATTAAGAGAATCTCCTACCACAACTATAGCCATTAAAAGAATCTCCAGCCACAACTATGGCCATTAAAAGTATCTACGACCATAAATATAGCCATGAAGAGAATCTCCAGCCACAACTATTGCCATTAAAGGACTCTCCAGCCACAACTATGGCATTTAAGAGAATTTCCAGCCACAACTATCGCCATGAAGAGAATTTCCAGCCACAACTATAGCCATTAAGAGAATGATCTCCAACCACAACTATAGCCATTAAGAGAATGATCTCCAGGCAAAACTATAGCCATTAAGAGAATCTCCAGCCACAACTAGGCCATTAAGAGAATCTCCGGCCACAACTATGGCCATTAAGAGTTTCTCAAGCCACAACTATAGCCATTAAGAGAATCTCCGGCCACAACTATGGCCATTAAGAGAATCTTGGGCCACAACTATAGCCATTAAGAGAATCTCCAGCACCACTATAGCCATTAAGAGAATCTCCAGCCACAACTACAGCCATTAAGCGAAACTCCAGCTACAATTATGGCCGTTAAGAGAATCTCCAGCCACAACTACAGCCATTTAGAGAATCTCCGGCCACAACTATGGCCATTAAGGGAATCTCAAGCCACAACTATAGACATTTAGAGAATCTCCAGCCACAACAATGGCCATTAAGAGAATCTCCAGCCACAGCTATAGCCATTAAGAGAATCTCCAGCCACAACTATGGCTATTAAGAGAATCTCCGGCCACAACTATGGCCATTAAAAGATTCTCAAGACACAACTATCGCCATTAAGAGAATCTCCGGCCACAACTATGGCCATGAAGAGAATCTCCATCCACAACTACAGCCATTAAGAGAATCTCCAGCAACAACTATGGCCATTAAGAGAATCTCCGGCCACAACTATGGCCATTAAGAGAATCTTCGGCCACAACTATAGCCATTAATAGAATCTCCAGCACTACTATAGCCATTAAGAGATTCTCAAGCCACAACTATGGCCATTAAGAAAATCTCCAACCACAACTATAGCCATTAAGAGAATCTCCAGCCACAACTATGGCCATTAAGAGAATCTCCAGCCATAAATATGAACATTAAGAGAATCTCCAGCCACAGCTATGGCCATTAAGAAAATCTCCGGCCACAACTATAGCCATTAAGAAATCTCTAGCCACAACTATTGCCATGAAGAGAATCTCCAGCCACAACTATAGCCATTAAGAGAATCTCCAGCCACAACTATAGCCATTAAAAGAATCTTCAGCCACAACTATAGCCATTAAGAAAATCTCCAGCCACAACCATGGCCATTAAGAGAATCTCCGGCCACAACTATAACCATTAAGAAAATCTCCAGCCACAACTATGGCCATTAAGATAATCTTCAGCCACAACTATAGCCATTAAGAAAATCTCCAGCCACAACTATGGCCATTAAGAGAATCTCCGGCCACAACTATGGCCATTAAGAGATTCTCAAGTTACAACTATAGCCATTAAGTGAATCACTGGCCAACACTATGGCCATGAAGAGAATCTCCAGCCACAACTACAGCATTAAGAGAATCTCCAGCCATAAACTATGGCCGTTAAGAGAATCTCCAGCCACAACTATGGCCATTAAGAGAATCTCAAGCCACAACTATAGCCATTAAGAGAATCTCCGGCCACAACTATGGCCATTAAGAGAATCTCCAGCACTACTATCGCCATTAAGAGAATCTCCAGCCACAACTATGGCCATTAAGAGAATCTCCGGCCACAACTATAGCCATTAAGAGAATCTCCAGCACAATTATAGCCATTAAGAGAATCTCAAGCCACAACTATGGCCATTAAGAGAATCTCCAGCCACAACTACAGCCATTAAGAGAATCTCCAGCCACAAACTTCAGCCATTAATAGAATCTCCAGGCACAGCTGTAGCCATTAAGAGAATATACCAGCCACAACTATAGCCATTAAGAGAATCTCTAGCCACAACTATGGCCATTAAGAGATTCTCCAGGCACAGCTATAATCATTAAGAGAATTTCCGGCCACAACTATAGCCATGAAGAGAATCTCCAACCCTAACTATAGCCAATAAGAGAATCTCTTGCCACAATTATAGCCATTAAGAGAATCTCCGGCCACAACTATGGCCATTAAGAGAATTTCCGACCACAACTATATCCATTAAGAGAATCTCCATCCACATCTATAGCCATTAAGAGAATCTCCTACTACAACTATAGCCATTAAAAGAATCTCTGACCACAACCATAGCCTTTAAGAGAATCTCCAGCCACAACTATAGCCATTAAGAGAATCTCCAGCCACAACTATATCCATTAGAGACTCTCCAGCCACAACTATAGACATTAAGAGAATTTCAAGCCACAACTATAGCCATTAAGAGAATCTCCATCCACAACTTCAGCCATTAATAGAATCTCCAGGCACAGCTATCGCCATTAATAGAATCTCCGACCAAAACTATAGCCATTAAGAGAATCTCCGACCACAACTATAGCGATTAAGAGCATCTCCAGCCACAACTATGGCTATTAAGAGAATCTCCAGCCACAAGTATAGCCATTAAGAGAATCTCCAGCCACAACTATAGCCATTAAAAGAATCTCCGACCACAACTATGGCCATTAAAAGAATCTCCGACCATAACTATAGCTATTAAGAGAATCTCCAGCCACAACTATGGCCATTAAGAGAATCTCCAACCACAACTATAGTCATTAAGAGATTATCCTACCACAACAATTGCCATTAAAAGAATCTCCGACCACAACTATAGCCATTAAGAGAATCTCCTACCACAATTATAGCCATTAAGAGAATTTCCAGCCACAACTATGGCCATTAAAAGAATCTCCGACCACAACTATAGCCATTAAGAGAATATCCAACACAACTATGGTCATTAAGAGAATCTACAACCACAACTATAGCCATTAAAAGAATCTCCAGCCACAACTATAGCCATTAAGAGAATCTCCAGCCACAACTATAGCCATTAAGAGATTCTCCAGTCACAACTATAGCCATTAAAAGAATCTCCAGCCACAACTATGGCCATTAAAAGTATCTCCGACCATAACTATAGCCATAAAGAGAATCTCCAGCCACAACTATGGCCATTAAAAGAATCTCCAGCCACAACTATGGCCATTAAGAGAATCTCCAGGCACAGCTATGGCCATTAAAAGTATCTCCAGCCACAACTATGGCTATTAAGAGAATCTCCGGCCACAACTATAGCCATTAAGAGAATCTCCGACCACAAACTATGGCCATTAAGAGAATCTCCAGGCACAGCTATGGCCATTAAGAGAATCTCCAGGCACAGCTATGGCCATTAAGAGAATCTCCGAACACAAGAATGGCCATTAAGAGAATCTCCAGGCACAACTATGGCCATCAAGAGAATCTCCAGGCACAGCTATGGCCATTAAGAGAATCTCCAGGCACATCTATGGCCATTAATAGAATTTCCGACCACAACTATAGCCATTAAGAGAATCTCCAGCCACAACTATAGCCATTAAGAGAATCTCCAACCACAACTATGGCCATAAAGAGAATCTCCGACCACAACTATAGCTATTAATATAATCTCCAGCCACAACTATGGCTATTAAGAGAATCTCCAGCCACAACTATAGCCATTAAGAAAATCTCCAGCCACAACTATAGCCATTAAAAGAATCTCCAGCCACAACTATAGCCATTAAGATAATCTCCAGCCACACCTATATCCATTAAGAGAATCTCCAGCCACAACTATAGCCATTAAGAGAATCTCAAGCCACAACTATAGCCATTAAGAGAATCTTTGGCCACAACTATGGTCATTAAGAGAATCTCCATCCACAACTCCAGCCACAACTTCAGCCATTAATAGAATCTCCAGGCACAGCTATGGCTATTAAGAGAATCTCCGACCACAACTATGGCCATTAAGAGAATCTCCGACCACAACTATAGCCATTAATAGAATCTCCAGCCACAACTACAGCCATTAAGAGAATCTCCAGCACAACTATAGCCATTATGAGAATCTCCATCCACAACTTTACCCATTAAGAGAATCTCCACCCACAACTATAGCCATTAAGAGAATCTTTGGCCACAACTATGGTCATTAAGAGAATCTCCATCCACATCTATAGCCATTAAGAAAATCTCCGGCCACAACTATATCCATTAAGAGAATCTCCAGCCACAACTATAGCCATTAAGAGAATCTCCAGCCACAACTTTAGCCATTAAGAGAATCTCCAGCCACAACTATAGCCATTAAGAGAATCTTTGGCCACAACTATGGCCATTAAGAGAATCTCCGACCACAACTATAGCCATTAAGAGAATCTTTGGCCACAACTATAGCCATTAAGAGATTATCCTACCACAACTATAGCCATTAAGAGAATCTCCAGCCACATCTATATCCATTAAGAGAATCTCCAGCCACAACTATAGCCAATAAGATAATCTCAAGCCACAACTATAGCCATTAAGAGAATCTTTGGCCACAACTATGGTCATTAAGAGAATCTCCATCCACAACTCCAGCCACAACTTCAGCCATTAATAGAATCTCCAGGCACAGCTATGGCTATTAAGAGAATCTCCGACCACAACTATGGCCATTAAGAGAATCTCCGACCACAACTATAGCCATTAATAGAATCTCCAGCCACAACTACAGCCATTAATAGAATCTCCAGCCACAACTATAGCCATTAAAAGAATCTCCAGCCACAACTATAGCCATTAAGAGAATCTCCAGCCACAACTACAGCCATTAAGAGAATCTGCAGCCACAACAATAGCCATTAAGAGAATCTCCAGCACAACTATAGCCATCAAGAGAATCTCCAACCACAACTATAGCCATTAAGAGAATCTCCAGCCACAACAATAGCCATTAAGAGTATCTCCAGCCACAACTATAGCCATTAAGAGATTCTCCAGCCACAGCTATATCCATTAAGAGTATCTCCAGCCACAACTATGGCCATTAAGATAATAGATTAGTTTTGGTCGCCGTAATCAAACTTTTGATTTTAAGAGTACTATATAATTCTTTGGAAATTGTGAGCAATGATAGAGGATAATCTAGAGATTTTCCTTACTATTTGTTATTATTGAAGAAAGTCATTTACCCAACCCATTTGAAAGGTCTTAATATAATAATTCTCGATTTTCACAAATTGTAAACGAAGATCATTGCTGTTTATTTTATCTGTGCGGAACAAGTTTAAATTTCTTCTAAATATATGAATGTTGTTAAAATTTGGCATACATCTAATAAACTTGCTATTTATGACTTGCAATCTTTTAATACTATATTTAAGCCATGTTGTCCCTAGGTTTAGAAAAGTACACTATCCAGGCACCTTTTTTTTGGTTTTCATCTTTATCCTGTCTATATAATATTTATATATCTTTGAAAGAGGAACATAGTTTTTTCCGCATCTAGGATTAAGTTGCGTGCACTGGGGATGTATTATGTACCCAGCATTGTCGAAACAGTAACTCACACTGCTCACTCCTATTTGTTTATTTACCTTTTTAAATAACATATTATATTTTCTTTTCGTGTAGTTCGGCCCTCTAATTTTAGAGCTAGGGTTACAGTAAGATTTCAATCGCAATACATTTGTAGTAGCTGGACACTTTTCACTTTATCATCAATACCAAATTGATCAATTCGGTGACCAAAATAGTCAATACTTTCATCAACAATTTACACTTTGAAAGATTTATTTTAACACTAAACCACTACCTGCTTCAGTGGCTGTATGGTCTAGGGCGTTACTTTCACAGTAGAATAGACTGGGGGTGGTGGGGGGGGGGGGGGGGGGGTAAAAGTTTGAATCTTGGTTAGTTTTTACAAAATGGCTTTCCACTCTCCCTCCACACAAATTTGGGTACACTTTCTATAAATTTAAACTTCCTCATCCCTAAAAACCATTAGCGTAATTAGTACATACGCAGCTAACCTGAACGAGTAGTAAGACACAAAGCTTAAACAAAAATTAAACAATTTGCAGTCTCTCGAATATTTTAATTACTTTAGTTTTACAATATTCCAAATCTCTTAAATGAGAATGTCTTCAATATAAAAACAAACACCACCTATGTTATCTAAACATTGATCCATATTGTACAGAAATACTATCACACTCAACATTCTGTGAGTACATGTGTGTGTATATATATAAAAATGTTAGTTCTTTTTACTATATTATCCTTGTCGTTCAATTTTAACAGGTATGATAATGTGGGACTTTATTTTATATGTTCAACACAATCATCTCTTTCTTATATAATGTATTAAAATCATACTTTTAAAAAAATACTACACAAAAACAATATTTTATGAAACAGGTCAATAAAGAAAATCAAATTATTCTATACTCATAAAAATTAAAAACAAAATACTTTGTATATTTTTTATTCAAAATATAGAATTATTAAACTATTAGGTACATATTTTTGGGTATGAATACAGTTTTGAATAACTAATAGCATGATAATCCAGAAGCAAATTTGTATATATATATATTTTTTTTTAAATAGTCTATTTTTATCAAAAATATTAGTACAATCAATGTGTATTTTAAAAATATGTTTGTGTATAGGTTATTCTGGTGGTCCTCTTGTTTCAGGATGAACAGGCTCGCAAGAAGCAGGAACTTCTTGATAAGAAAGCACAATCTAAGGCTTTATTGGAAGAAGAACTGAGTTCTATTAAGCCTGCTAGTAAGCAACCAGCTGCGAAAATAACCCAGGCTCAGATTCAGGTACATTGGCATATTGGAACCTAAAACTAAAATAACCTAGGCTCAGATTCAGGTACATTGGCATATTGGAACCTAAAACTAAAATAACGTAGGCTCAGATTCAGGTACATTGGCATATTGGAACCTAAAACTAAAATAACCTACGCTCATATTCAGGTACATTGGCATATTGAAACCTAAAACTAAAATAACCCAGGGTCAGATTCAGGTACATCTGTGTATTGGAACCTAAAACTAAAATAACCTAGGCTCAGATTCAGGTACATTGGCATATTGGAACCTAAAACATTAAATACCCAGGGTCAGATTCAGGTACATTGGCATATTGGAACCTAAAACTAAAATAACCTATGCTCAGATTCAGGTACATTGGCATATTGGAACCTAAAACTAAAATAACCTAGGGTCAGATTCAGGTACATTGGCATATTGGAACCTAAAACTAAAATAACCTATGCTCAGATTCAGGTACATTGGCATATTGGAACCTAAAACTAAAATAACCTACGCTCATATTCAGGTACATTGGCATATTGAAACCTAAAACTAAAATAACCCAGGGTCAGATTCAGGTACATCTGTGTATTGGAACCTAAAACTAAAATAACCTACGCTCATATTCAGGTACATTGCGTATTGAAACCTAAAACTAAAATAACCCAGGCTCAGATTCAGGTACATTGGCATATTGGAAACTAAAACTAAAATAACCTACGCTCATATTCAGGTACATTGCGTATTGAAACCTAAAACTAAAATAACCCAGGCTCAGATTCAGGTACATTGGCATATTGGAAACTAAAACTAAAATAACCTACGCTCATATTCAGGTACATTGCGTATTGAAACCTAAAACTAAAAATAACCCAGGCTCAGATTCAGGTACATTGGCAATTGAAACCTAAAACTAAAATAACCCAGGCTCAGATTCAGGTACATTGGCATATTGGAACCTAAAACTAAAATAACGTAGGCTCATATTCAGGTACATTGGCATATTGAAACCTAAAACTAAAATAACCCAGGGTCAGATTCAGGTACATTGATATATTGAAACCTAAAACTAAAATAACCTACGCTCATATTCAGGTACATTGGCATATTGGAACCTAAAACATTAAATACCCAGGGTCAGATTCAGGTACATTGGCATATTGGAACCTAAAACTAAAATAACCTATGCTCAGATTCAGGTACATTGGCATATTGGAACCTAAAACTAAAATAACCTACGCTCATATTCAGGTACATTGCGTATTGAAACCTAAAACTAAAATAACCCAGGGTCAGATTCAGGTACATCTGTGTATTGGAACCTAAAACTAAAATAACCTAGGGTCAGATTCAGGTACATTGGCATATTGAAACCTAAAACTAAAATAACATAGGCCCAGATTCAGGTACATTGGCATATTGAAACCTAAAACTAAAATAACATAGGCCCAGATTCAGGTACATTGGCATATTGGAAACTAAAACTAAAATAACCTACGCTCATATTCAGGTACATTGGCATATTGGAACCTAAAACTAAAATAACCTAGGCTCAGATTCAGGTACATTGGCATATTGGAACCTAAAACTAAAATAACGTAGGCTCATATTCAGGTACATTGGCATATTGAAACCTAAAACTAAAATAACCCAGGGTCAGATTCAGGTACATTGATATATTGAAACCTAAAACTAAAATAACCTACGCTCATATTCAGGTACATTGGCATATTGGAACCTAAAACATTAAATACCCAGGGTCAGATTCAGGTACATTGGCATATTGGAACCTAAAACTAAAATAACCTATGCTCAGATTCAGGTACATTGGCATATTGGAACCTAAAACTAAAATAACCTACGCTCATATTCAGGTACATTGGCATATTGAAACCTAAAACTAAAATAACCCAGGGTCAGATTCAGGTACATCTGTGTATTGGAACCTAAAACTAAAATAACCTACGCTCATATTCAGGTACATTGCGTATTGAAACCTAAAACTAAAATAACCCAGGCTCAGATTCAGGTACATTGGCATATTGGAAACTAAAACTAAAATAACCTACGCTCATATTCAGGTACATTGCGTATTGAAACCTAAAACTAAAATAACCCAGGCTCAGATTCAGGTACATTGGCATATTGGAAACTAAAACTAAAATAACCTACGCTCATATTCAGGTACATTGCGTATTGAAACCTAAAACTAAAAATAACCCAGGCTCAGATTCAGGTACATTGGCAATTGAAACCTAAAACTAAAATAACCCAGGCTCAGATTCAGGTACATTGGCATATTGGAACCTAAAACTAAAATAACGTAGGCTCATATTCAGGTACATTGGCATATTGAAACCTAAAACTAAAATAACCCAGGGTCAGATTCAGGTACATTGATATATTGAAACCTAAAACTAAAATAACCTACGCTCATATTCAGGTACATTGGCATATTGGAACCTAAAACATTAAATACCCAGGGTCAGATTCAGGTACATTGGCATATTGGAACCTAAAACTAAAATAACCTATGCTCAGATTCAGGTACATTGGCATATTGGAACCTAAAACTAAAATAACCTACGCTCATATTCAGGTACATTGCGTATTGAAACCTAAAACTAAAATAACCCAGGGTCAGATTCAGGTACATCTGTGTATTGGAACCTAAAACTAAAACAACCTAGGGTCAGATTCAGGTACATTGGCATATTGAAACCTAAAACTAAAATAACATAGGCCCAGATTCAGGTACATTGGCATATTGAAACCTAAAACTAAAATAACATAGGCCCAGATTCAGGTACATTGGCATATTGGAAACTAAAACTAAAATAACCTACGCTCATATTCAGGTACATTGGCATATTGGAACCTAAAACTAAAATAACCTAGATTCAGCTTCTCCTTTACTTGTTGCAGTAATCTCCATATATGAGGATTCGAAATAGATGAAAAATTGTATGTAATAACGGTCTGTTTTACTGATTCACTGAGCAATTTGAAAATCTCCTCTTTGTTTTTGTAATTTCTAAGGAACCTATTAACATCCTTTGGAAGCTTGGTTCCCCCTAATACCTCTCTCCTTACACCGTCACCTTTTTTTTCTCATTTGGATGTATATGTCCCAGACTACAACTATATAGCTGTTTGTGAAGCTAGGTAAAAACACAACATTGCTGTACTTTCTGCTATTGTTAGTGCAGTGATCACAGTTGCACCATCAAACATTCAACTTGTTAGTTGGAATCCTAATTGCGTTGTGTTCAGAGAGGGACGGAACCCAAGCATGATTTTCATGGAAAAATAATTCACTTGTATCACCTTAGGAATGCCAGGTCTCCACCGTGGTTCGGATTCCACGTTAAACTGTAGGTCCTTCATTTCATCTCACAATCACCCTACCATTACACATTAGCGTAAGTGCGTATAACCCGAACGGGTAGTAAGACGCGGTGCTAATAATAATAATAATAATAATGTATCACCTTGACATGACATACAAGCTGACTGAAGAGTATAGTATTACATTTTATAACAATGAACATTTCTTTTTGGTTGGAGGTTTCTTGAACAAAGGCAAGTTATTATTAATAGGATCAAATATCAATTTAGTTCCAAGCATGAGAACTTGAGATACAAAGTTGTCATACTGTTCCTTTCCTAGTTCCTCTATTTTACTTGCAACTACTGAAATAGCAGGATTCACATAGATTCTGGTCAAAAGATGAATTATGTAATGTCTATGAATTAACTTCCATACAAAGAAATAGTTTGCATTAGCTTTGAAGCATGTTCTTTAAATTTTTCCTGTGTAGAAATTCCCTCTTCATGATGGTGTGGATTACGGTTGTGGCAAATAGCATCTGAATTCTTCTATAATTCTGGACAGGACTTGAAAAACCATCCACCGTTTAAGAGCCGATGGGTTCTCGGTAGGGCCCACAGCACCACCAGCCACCTTCACTATTTTATTATTGGGCTTGTGAGCCTGATCTACTAGAATAGCAGAAAACTTTATTGTTGTCTTGAGGAATTCCCAGTTTTTCGCAAGGTCTAGCTTTACTCCCACTGGGATGGCTTTCATATCTCCGATATGCACTGAAAGCCAGTGGGTGTAGTTTGGGAGTTTGTAGTGAGTGCTTCCAAGACTTGTATTTAAAGATGATTAAAGATTTGTTGTCTGTTTTAATGAACAAAGATCAATCTTAGGATAATATCCCAGTATCTCAATATTTTACTCTCTTTTGTCATCTCTTTCCATATGCTACATTTTTTAAAGTCAAATTCAGGACCACAATCTATGAAAAATGCTTTCTTCTGTAATTTTGCTAAAGCTACACAGGTGATTTCATAGAAATGACGAGTTTTCTTCAAATGTGATAATTTTAGTAATGAATCTGCTTTACCAGGCGCCACAATTCCAGATTCCACAAGGTGGGAAGTCCAGCCAGAGTCTTCTGTCAAATTACCCAGCATTTGCCATATAAATCTGGCCATTTTCACGGGATTTGTTTTATTAACCAAAGATTGGCTAGTCAGCAGCTAATATTGGAATCTGTTCAGGATTGCAAAATTCTATTATAGATCTCAAAATTCCCATCTTTTGTTTCGCCATAGCTAAAGTGGCAGGAGACTACTAATCCCAGCAATGACTCCAAATTGGGCTGTGATGTGTGATGTGCAGAGCAACTAATGTGGTCGTTTCTCTCAAGTTTGTCTTGGCAGAGAAGAGGATCTATAATAATATTAGGATTTATGGATATTTTATTGGGTTTTTACAAACTACTAAAAGAATTGGCCCAGCAAAAAAAAAAAAAACCAAGTGACTCCAACACAAACGCGGTTCAGCTGCCGGCCACTACTCCGGGTTCAATGCATAGTAGTAATAATAAGGCTGTAACTTTTTATTATATTATTCAATTTGTATGATTATGGTATCAAATTAAAGGTGATAAACTTTTATTTCTAAATGTATAGGAGCACAATCTCGCTATCTTGTGCCATTTTCCTGTAAAATGTGTTATATCAAAGTCAGAGATAGGAAATTTAAAATTATTGTTAATTTATGTCTCTTATATTATATAGATCGGGTTTTTAATGAAACCATGAAATTACTGATAGTTTTAGTTGGATTTAAAAAATATATATATAAAAAATTCGCCAATTAGATAGAAAGAAAAAAGCGTTAGAGTAAAGTAGTGTTAAAAATTCAAGATGGCTGACCAAAAAATCAAGCACCCACAATAAAACTTTTATCACAGGTGTATAGAGTCAGTTTACCAAGTTTGGTGTTTTAATCACGTCTGTAACGATCTTTTAAATCTAGACACTAAGGAACTCCACTATCTGTCGAACTCAATTATAACTTATAGTGATATTATTGAGTAAAGTGCAATAAGATTGTATTCTTTGGTGTTCATAGTCATTACTGTAGTTTATCTTTAAAAACATATATTAGGTACTATAAAAATGTACAATCTTTTTTTTCTGGTGTCCTCAATTTAATTATCCTCTTCTGTGAGAGTAACCAATACTAAACATATAGTACAACCTGACATTTTTGGACTAGTCAAGAATATATGGTAGTGGAAACAAACATTCTTGATGATCTGATAGTTTAGCCACCGGTCCACCACTGATTGACCTGTTCTCCCCTATTTTATTCTTTACAAATAGAACAAGACCTACGTATGGTGATTTTCTCTTTTACAATATTTTTTTTTTTTCCATTCCCTTTCATTTGCATTAGTTTGGTATGGTTTACTTGAAACTGGTTTGCCACATGATATCCATTTTAGCCAACTTTATGAAACCTAGTTCTGATGATTTGGATTCAAAACACACACTATATTTGTTCACCAGACTCACCAACATGTCTGTATCTTGCCCTTCAACACTAATGTCATTTAACAAGTCTTCTTTATAAGGATTTGGTACTCTTGTAACAAGTGTCGTCTCAAAGAGGACTAGGTTTGAAGACACCTCTCATTATGGGGCTAAAGAGGAATACGCTTCATTAAATCTTAATAATATTATAAATGCAAAAGTTTGTGTGTTTGTTACTCAATCACGCCAAAACTGCTGAATGGATGGATTCAAATGAAACTTTGTACGTTGGTAGAGTATGTCCTGGAATAACAAATAGGATTATTACCATCCTTTGATTTTACATTAATTTTACAATACTAATGTTTAAACTTTTCGTATACATTAATTTTACAATACTAATGTTTAAACTTTTCGTGTATAAGATATATTATATTATATATAATATTTTGTAGTAAAAGAAATATATATATTATTTAATTTATCAATTATTAATTTAATTTTTTTTAAAGCATAGTTAGAAATTAAAAGATTGTACCAATTATTGCGGGTGAAGCCGCGATGGATAAAAGTTAGTGTACAATATGTAGCTTAGCAAATACACTTTTACAGGTCATAAGTTACACACTTTAGCTCCCTTCAACCAAGTCACAATATTTAGACATGGAATAAACAAACAAATAACTAAGTAAACAAGTAAATAAAAAATTAATAATATAATCTTGCATTTATTTGTATATTAGTGCAATCCTTTGTAATGATACTGTTTTGGACCCCTCTCATCTATTCAAAAAGTCATGGATGAAGTGTATTTTTCTTTAAACAACTGTATGTAAAGTTTCCTCTTAATACTTCATCCATGGAGAATTGCGCGTTTTCAGAATTAATTTCAATACACTACGTTTTAAAAATTTCTTTAAAAGACTCCATCTGTTCTATTTGAAAATCTGGTGATGAGTTGGCTACCTTTTACCCAATGGGAAGCTAGCTTTCACAACATCAGTTTTCCAGGAGTTTTCCTATTAGTTTTAACACTGGCAACAAGGAGTCCAAGAAGCAAGGGGTAGGTCTTATATAAGCAGCTTGTGCATATAGATCCACACAGAAAAACTAGTAATATCACATGAAACATAGTAATTTTCAGAGAAAATCTCATTTGGTAACAGCACTAGTTCAGACTTTCCGCGCGAGTTCTTAAATGAGCAAAACTGTATCAATGTCAGTTTTATAATAATAAAAGTGAAATTAATAAAATAAATCGAGTACAATGTTAAATCTTTACTAATTTTGACAATCAACAAAGTAGTATTCCTATAGTGAGAAACGTAAAATCAGATAGTCATAGCTGTGTGATAACAAGTGTGTAGTAAGGCAGGCATGCTTCATCGTCATAAAATCCGGTATCGCTATAATTACTGCTCAACAGTAGGGCATACATGGGTCCACATCCGCCTCATCATCATTTAAAAACCGGTAACATTAAATCTTTCTGAATGAATTGGTCGATAACAGCGTCATAGAATGACTTGACTTTGCAGTTCATCTAGCAAGCCTTTTTCAACTAACAACAGGGAAAATGTAGAGAATATATTCTCACACTGGGTGTTACGCACAGTCTTAATAGGTTTCAAACAACACTGGGTGTTCGCACTGGTATTGTTGATACCAAACAACATAATTTATATGTTTCTTGGAACGTTTCTTCTTCTAAGTCTGTTTATTCCAGGATCTTCATAATTTCAGTCACAGTCTGTTCTGCAAAGTCTGATAGTCTGTAAACACTGTAGCGTGGATACAAACTTTAACCGTCAAACCACCGCCACCAAGTGTACATCGTGCACTTACCCCGTTTAACTGCTAAACCGGCGCTACGTATGGAGCAAGAAAACACGCCAGCCGACAACTGTGTTCGCCACTAACGATAAACAATATCTGGAGCCTGTTGTGAACATGCTATTGTTACTACAGGATTAAACCCATGTAGTGGTTGATGCGCAAGCACGGCCTTGTGGAGGTTGTTGGAGCTGTAGTGCTAAGTGTGTCGCCTTGTACCTATCGGCGTTGTGCGCAGGCGCCAATGAGCTAATCTGAGCTCTCATTGGCTGTGAATGATATCACCTTACGTCATGCAATCCATCCACATTTCCCCCGCTGTTTCAATCAGAATATAAGCAAGTTCTCAGCGATACTCTTTACTCTTTGATGCCAATAGTTCTAAGGAATATATTAGGATATAAGTATTCATAATGTTGGAGATGTATATTATATTATTTTTCTTTAGTTTACATAAGAGGCTATAGAGTGCCTTTAATGTTAAATATGTAGCCGTCAGTTTTATTTGCGTTTTAAGAATTTAACTTTGGTTTATATTATTTATTATTTTTCCTGAATATTAAGATTTCTAAGTCGAAAATCTGTTGTGTAACTTGGTTAATATCCATAATTTATTACGGCTAACATTGATATTTTCGGATTTTGCATATGTAAAACCTTTGATCCATCAGATCATTTTGAAGTTAGGTGTTTGAGTTTTGTCAGAGGGTTAGGTCATGAAGCCTTAACGCGCAACTTTAATTATTTTTGGGCATGGGCCAGTAAGTGTTAATGTGAAAAGAAGGATTAGCCTAGTATACTATAACTTTTTGTAGCCTATTTATCAATGAGTCAGGCGTTAGGCATTTGTATTCTATATTACACTAATTTAAGTGTTAAAGAATTTCTATTATCATGTTGTGAATTACGGGCATTACCTCAAGTTTTTACTGTAAAATTTCTATGTAATCAATTGACATTACAACTTGCCCCTGAGTTTAATAATATGTTAATTGGGAAGAAATTGATTTTGTTTTTACATCAATCAAATTTTGCAGAAATCGCATTCAGAATATATCTTGGGTTATTGTAAATTAAACTTTTAGTCTTTTATTAATAAACTAGCCAAGAGGCCAATATTGTTACAATTCATGTTTTGTTTAATGTCAGATCTTCTTTTAACTGAGGCACTTATTCCTGATGATGTTTAATATGTAGGTCCCGACCACTGGCTTTGTTTGAGTAGGAAAGTGATCATTAAAGATCCCTGTTGAATAACTTATACTATTTCCTTTGTATGACACTCTCGCTGTGGTGGTTTTCTGGAAAGTTACTGGTTAAATAGGGAAAGGTTGCAACCACTAAAGGGGAGGGTTGAAATAATTGACTCCAAAAACGTTCGAAATTGAAAATACTATGTAGCTTGACTGAAGTGACAAAAATAAACTGTGTGGAAATCGAGATTTGAACCTCTGATGAAATTTTTTTGGATTTAGCAGCTCAATAAATTACAGCTCATTAAGATCTTGAAACCTCAGCTCTATTTGCCCAACCATGGTGTCAATAATTTAATTATAATGACGCACATAATTATTTCTCGGATTCAATGAGTCATCTTTGAATTTTCTAGACATCTCTTCAAAGTCTTTTCTAGCATCTTTAAGATGAGAAATTGTCTCTTTTACTTTATCACTGCATTATTTCACATCAAAAGTTTTGG
>JBCFYV010000001.1:64329841-64356434 GCA_039000515.1 Timema cristinae
CAATGGTTTGGCACATATCATCAAGAAACAAATCAAACCACAGACCCAAAGTGTCCCAGACAAAGTCTGGTTTAATTAGTTTTCCACATCCCAAAGAAAACCATTTTAAACCACAGACCCTGAGTGTTCCATACAATGTCTGGTTCCCATTGGTATTCTCTATCTCTGGGAAAACCTGACAAATCCATAGCAGCTCACACATGAGTAATGGTCTGAATTTCCTTGGACCTTAAAGAACCATACGAAACTAAGGGCCAGTTTTGTTAATCAAATTTAGTACGCCTCAAGTGCGGCGCTACACTAAGTACATGACGACACCTACCTAAACCAGAATGGAATGGGCCAGTTTCCAATGCGAGAATGGCCCATTCCATTCTGATTTAGGTAGGTGTCGATCATGTACTTAGTGTAGCACCGCACTTGAGGCGTACTAAATTTGATTATGAAACTGGCCCTAACTACGGTTTTCCTTGGTTTACTATTGTATATTCCTGTGCTTTTCCACCAGGGATGTAACTTTTTTTTTGTCACCAAATTTAAATTTTGACCAAAACCTATGTCATTACTTATCTCAAGTTTAGCAATAGAGGGGCCATCACCTCCTGAATATTAGGACGTTTCATTACTGTCAGTACTAGCAAAAATAGACGAGTCAAGTAAAATATTAAAATATTTCTTAATATTCGGTACTTTCTTTAAAACAGTTTCTTCTTAAAGTTGTGTTTTAGCTGCACATTAGCGGTTTTCAGCTCCACTAAGTTTATTATAGTTATTCGTTTTGAAACAAAATATAATCTTACCTTAATTTAATTATTTTAATAATACTGAAATCTTTGCGGGTCATACCATATAAGTTTTAAATAATAACATCTCCAAACATAGCCTCACTAGCACTCACAAAACTACATACTGAGTTGAGAGTGTGAACGCCAGTGGCAGTCTTGTATGGCAATCAGCTGATGGGCACTTGGCAGCTGCGTGTAAGCACCACTCAGCCGCAACCACCTCGTGCCCCCCCTCCTCCAAAGATCATCTGATCACTCTTCATGGTCACACCTCCTGATAGTCCAGAAAATTAAAGAGTTAAATTAGCTACGTAAGTAGGCCTGTATTCACAACAGTGTTAAGAAAAATCTTGTAACAATCCTATAACGGGCCCCTCGTGCTGCCATATGTTATGCTGTCATAACGTGCCCCTTACTTGGGACGCTAATTTGTAACATCCTTCGACACTTGCCCCTAGTTGGGACGACAATTGTAACGTTATATATCTAACCCTAGGTTTGGGCACCAATTTGTTACGCCCCTCGTTGTGATGCCAATTTGTAATACTCCCATAACGGGCACCTTTACTTGGACGCCAATTGTAATGTTACTATGTTTTGAAGTATATTGCTATGGGTCCACGTTGTGCACCTATTGTTATCTTACGTAATAGTTATTATTATTCCCCGACGTTGGGATCCACGTTTTTGTGATACAAATAAATAACGTCAGATAAAGTTGATATTAGTTTATTCAATGATAGTAACATTGATACTTTGATAGAAAATGAAAAATGATTATGTTGCACGAGCGCCGAGCAAACGTCTGTTCGTGACAATGACTGACATCAGAGTGTGTTTGAGATTGCACCACTCGTTTGGTATATCTCATTCCAATAGAACTTACTAGAATGTTTGAGAACCAGAAACTGCCTCAAATTAAACATCTACATTATTCTGGTTTGTTCGAGAGCAGGAAGTTATTTTTTAAAAGACTTTAACATTGCAATTTTGACTCAACTTTACGTCACACACTGAAGTTAGGTGCAGTAGCTGAGGCCTCCTAACTTCAGGGCGTGAACTTAAAAACCAGAAATAACTAGTAAATTTCTAGTTAGAATCTGGTAACTATCATATCTGAATAATTTAGAAGAAGACGTGCTTTAAGCACCAAGTAATAATATATAAAAAAATTATTATATATATATATATAATAATAGAGGAGAATATTGTCAATGCTTTCAAATATTCCTTAGGGTCAAATCAGGGACATTACAATCAGTATTGCTATATCTGATCGACCAATCATTAACATACCCGATTTGAATTAACTCGTGATTGGCTTAAATTTAAAATGTATCACCCCCTCTTACACCCCCAAACCTCGTGCACCACTGGTTGAACAAAGGTTCTAGTTTGAAACTAATAAAACTGGTTGACCACATTGTAGACTAATTCCAATCAATACTAGTTATTACTTATTAGAACTGAACAATGCCAGTTAAATCCCAATCAACGTCAACCTGTTTAAACTGTAATTTGCAGCAGGAATATTAGGGTGGATAGCTAAATTTATAAATTTTATTTATCAGTGTAATAAATATATACGTGGTTTTAGAGGCATTTTACTACACAGCTAGATAAAAGTTAAGATTGATTCTACTATAGCTTTGAAATTGTATAGTGTAACAAAAGCAATATTATTTAATATTGTAACGTTTTTTTTACAATATTTAATTAAATTTGATAAAGTGAGTTTCCCACATTATAAATCTGAACTTATTAAAAAAATGAACATGAACACTGTAATAATAATTTTATACTAATAAGATTTTTATCAAACCAACAAAACAACTGTGCTAAGTATGTACTAGAACAAGCTCTATGTAGCAGCACATACGCTGAAAAATATTGTACTACTATTTTAACCTAGACACGGTAGTTTCTTGCGTTATTTTAATCTGTGAGGTTTGATTCAAAGATAAGATAATTTTAGAAAACAGCTATTGTATTAATTGACTTAATTTTTGAACGTATAAAAATAAATGAAATTATTCCTAAACTAATGCAATTGATGAATTTAAAACAAAATAATGTTGCGGAACATTGTTACAAACGTCCTAATTAGCTTTGAAATCGCACATTGTCATTAAATTGAGTTACTAGTGGATTGATTACGCTAAGAATGTAGTGATATGATAAATAAGGATTTTTAAGTTAATAACCCGTGAGCCTAGCAGGTACACCATTAAATATTGTTAGATATTTGTAATAATAAATCTTTCACTATTAAAAATCCACATTGTCTTAAAGTATATTTTAAACTATTCATTAAATTATATTGTTTCCTAGACGCATACACCTTTGTAGATTCCAATTAATATATATTTCTATTCTCTAAGTAAACAATAATTGCATTAATTGTACGTCATTTGGTTGATTATTATTATTTCTCAATACCAAAATTCCTTGTTCAATTTGTTTATTACATACATCTGATGTCTCATTGTTTTAAAAGGTCAACATTACATAGCTTATGTAGGTCAAGGTTTTCGATTCGATTTAACGTTTTTTATCGATCTTTGTTTTCGACCATCCTTGGCAAAAGTCCTACAAAGCGCAAAGTCCAAGGTTTATCGGAGGCTCGGGATATTCATAGGAAGCCGGACGAGTTGGCTGTAACTTCTCATTACAGCTGTTTGTCTGGTATTCAACGCGGGCTTTTACACACAGTAATGGCAGAAAAACAGAGTGTGTGTATTGTGGGGTCTGGTAATTGGTGAGTTCGCATTAATTCTATTAATGCATACACCCCTTTTAAATTAATTGATCATATTTTATTTTAACATGTATTTTAGAAGATAAGGTTACTAGTCCTACACTGGAAATTTGTTTATAATCTAAAAAGTAAATTTCATAATTATATTTCAAAGTTCTAAAGTAATTCCACGTTCACTTTTGAATTAAGATCAGTGTTGTGATTTTATAACTTTCTCCTGTTTGCCAATATAAATTTTATATTAACTTAAATAAGAGTTTACTCATAAATACTAACTTAAGTAGTAAACATTGTTGCAGGGAATGGTATGCAATTTATAGACGTTTAAAAATCAGTTTAATGTCATTGCTTACATAAAAAAATAATAACATCTTTGACCATCTATACACACAATAAAGGCAAATTTCCAATAACAACATTAGGATTGTAGAATAATTATATAAAGCCTGGCTTAACTTTTTTCACGTTATGGGCCTACTCATATGCACTAACTACGCCATTGATCTAGGAATGAGGAATGTTGAATTTATAAGAAGTGTACCTGTATTTACATGGAGGGAGAGTGGAAATCCATTTAGTGAAAAACCACCCTCAATACACCCGACCTGTCTATTGCAAGATAACGCCTTAAACTATGTGGCCATCGAAGCAGGTCTCACTTAATTCATAGACGAACGTAATACAGCACCACATAGACAGTAAATATTATAAATAATATCACAAGCACCACAAGTATTTTAATATACAATAGGGCCTAGCTAACATTTTTTATTTTAAAAGTATTATAAACTATAAAAAAAACTAACCTTTCAGGCATTAACAATGTATTTTTCATTAAATTCCAACATTCTCAGTTTGTACTAAAATGCTGAATTCATGAACACACTATTTTGACGCTATGGATTCTATTAGGCTACACTATTGTAATTGTTCATGAGAAAATATTTTAAGAACACTAGTGAATAGAATTTTTTATTTATTCATACAAGTAAAGTTAGAATAAACTTCCAGTTTTGATTGAAATGTGTGACTGTACTTTTCATAGTTTCATTAGTGTTTTTAATCACCATAGTAAATACATAAATAGGTAACTTATTAATTTACAAGAATTAGCCTTGTTTTGAACACATTTATAGGATTATGTGGATGGAAATAAAATTGAGGCGTACCAAGAATTGTCACAAAATATGGTTGAATGTTTTTGAATTAATTGAGCAAGTTTTCCTAATTTTCTTAAACTAGGCATACATAGAATTATGTTTTTTTAGCACCACGTCTTACTACACATTCAGGTTATTCGCTATGTATTAATTACACTAATGGTTTTAGGGATTAGGAAAGTTAAATTTAAAGGAAGTGTATGTAGTTCACGTTTGTGTGGAGTAAGAGTGAAAAATCATTTTGGAAAACTCCCCTCTCTACACCCGACAGAGATTCAAACCTTAATCTCCCCATCACAGACAATCTAGTCTACTGCTAGAGTAGCGCATTATACCATGTGACCACCGAAGTGGGTTAGAATTATGTTACCATCACGTTCATTCTGTACTATTTGTAATTGGAAATATTTAAGATTGGAAATGTTCCAACGTGACACAAAAAGTATTTTAGTAGCTCTAGGTATGATACCTAGTTCAACCAAACAAAACCTCACTTTATATAGTATTTTAGTAGCTCTAGGTATGATACCTAGTTCAACCAAACAAAACCTCACTTTATATAGTATTTTAGTAGCTCTAGGTATGATACCTAGTTCAACCAAACAAAACCTCACTTTATATAGGTCTACAGCAAAAATGGTTTAAATAGTTTATTTTAACAATATATTACTATTTACATCATAATAAAAAACTACCATAATATTTATTGGTACATGGTAGGTTAGAAAGGTTAGGTTTTTGCGTTGAGATAATGATATTAACTTAGATACGCTAAAATATTTATAATGTTATTTAATTACTGTAAGCTTTTAATATTTCTTTGCTCAAAATACTCTCTCCATCGCTTCCTTATACCATTTTAATATTTCTTTGCTCAAAATACTCTCTCCATCGCTTCCTTATACCATTTTAATATTTCTTTACTCAAAATACTCTCTCCATCGCTTCCTTATACCATTTTAATATTTCTTTACTCAAAATACTCTCTCCATCGCTTCCTTATACCATTTTAATATTTCTTTACTCAAAATACTCTCTCCATCGCTTCCTTATACCATTTTAATATTTCTTTGCTCAAAATACTCTCTCCATCGCTTCCTTATACCATTTTAATATTTCTTTACTCAAAATACTCTCTCCATCGCTTCCTTATACCATTTTAATATTTCTTTACTCAAAATACTCTCTCCATCGCTTCCTTATACCATTTTAATATTTCTTTACTCAAAATACTCTCTCCATCGCTTCCTTATACCATTTTAATATTTCTTTGCTCAAAATACTCTCTCCATCGCTTCCTTATACCATTTTAATATTTCTTTACTCAAAATACTCTCTCCATCGCTTCCTTATACCATTTTAATATTTCTTTGCTCAAAATACTCTCTCCATCGCTTCCTTATACCATTTTAATATTTCTTTACTCAAAATACTCTCTCCATCGCTTCCTTATACCATTTTAATATTTCTTTACTCAAAATACTCTCTCCATCGCTTCCTTATACCATTTTAATATTTCTTTGCTCAAAATACTCTCTCCATCGCTTCCTTATACCATTTTAATATTTCTTTACTCAAAATACTCTCTCCATCGCTTCCTTATACCATTTTAATATTTCTTTGCTCAAAATACTCTCTCCATCGCTTCCTTATACCATTTTAATATTTCTTTGCTCAAAATACTCTCTCCATCGCTTCCTTATACCATTTCCATTCCAGATCATTTCACCACGTTAATTTTAAATGCCATAGGTATTTCCTTGCACTCCTTGTTTTGTTCTCTTTATCAACTATCAGAACAGCTTATTTCTGTCATATTCCTTCTGTTTTATTTCTTCTTTTACTCTCATCTCTTTACTCTCCTTTACTATGTTGCATTCATATTTTTCTCTTTGTATGTCCCACAATCTCTTATGTTCTGCTTCACTCTTCACACCAATCATTTGCTTGTATGCGTTTTCCACTTTCTTTTCTCTCACTGTTTCTCTCACTGTTTCTCTCACTGTTTCTCTCACTGTTTCTCACTGTTTCTCTCACTGTTTCTCTCACTGTTGATTCCACCACGCAGCTCCCTAAGTTTCCCACAACCTCAGATCCACACACAACTTTCACAGCCTCTTTTATTCTGTTCCAAACACTTTCACTATCATTAGTATTTATTTTGACATTCCATTGATGCTCTTGGAAAGTTGGAGAGAGTATTTTGAGCAATTTTATGGTGAAAATGTTATAAGTGGTGAAAGAATGAACGAATGGGAGGTGCTAAAGAATGGCACTCCTTTCCAGATTGTGAATGTTCCTAATGACTGGCAGAATGGCAGGCAAAGCTCTGGGCTGGCACTCCTTGCCAGATTGTGAATGTTCCTAATGACTGGCAGAATGGTGTTAGGGCAATAGGTAGAGGTTTCATTGCAACCGATTGAGAAATAGAAGGCAATGAGGGAGAAAGTGTGTTGTGCATGTGAATACGAGTATGTTATGGAATGTTCCAAGAGATTGTGGTGTGTGAATGGTTACTAAATGCAATTATGGTGGTATACTTAACATTGAGCAAGGTTGTGTTATGTCTCCATGGTTATTTAATGTTTTCATGGATAAATGTAAAATGTAAAAAGTATATTTTCATTGAGATGTTTTAACAGGCCCTTTCTGAGCATGTAGAGTAGACCATATCAGCACATTGCCTTAAAACCTAATGAACAAACACAATGCCTCCCTGTGTTATGGAAACCCACTGCACCAACAATAAATTGTTCAGCATTGCCGGTAATCGAACACAGGACTCTTGAGTCAGTAGTTGTGAACACAACCAACTGAGATCCAAAACTAGTGCTTAATTTACAAGAGACTTAGTCATACATTACACGTGGGTATGTTTCAAAATGGGTGCTCTCATCCAATGTTTAGTCTTTTAATTTAGCATAACTTGCTTCTTTGGAAATTAATAATATTTCATTGCACTTCTGGCCTTTATCCAGGAGTTATTGAACTGTAAACCACACACAACAGCATCAGTGTATGTAGATGTAAAAAAAAATGTAAAAAAATCAATTTTTTAACTGTTACATTTTTTATTCACCATTAAAATTTCAAATAGGCCTACACATTTTGTTAAGGAAGGATGATTGGTTGTAATTATGTTTAAACTAGCTTAACAGTATTATTTGCAAATGTTTTTGTGGTAGGTAATTATTTTATAATCATATGAGTTTGTCATAATGTAAATATTGTGAGTAAAAATTCATAAAAAAATATAGACCTACTAGCGTAATCACAGCAAGAAAGATTTTTCTAGCATTCAGTGCAAAGTTTTAACTACAGGATAGCTTAGTTTTGTTACAAGAAATATAAAATTATCTCACTACACCTTAGGTTTTATGTTATGTTAGACAAATAAATTATTAGTTGGATTTTTTTTTAAACACATAGCTCAATACAATGCAATCATTATCATTACTTGGAACTAATTGTTTGGAAGAACTGCTTGTATGATGCAGATATAAATGGATCGAGTTGATACATCAGTGTTACCAATGTATTAATATGTAATTTATCCTAGATTTCCCTAATATGCTATTTTTTATAAGTGTAAACACTCATAAGGCCAACAAATTTGTCTTTCCGTAACAGTAATTTGTTAGTTCTATAACTGTTTAATATATTAAGAAAATAATAATACAGGAGCATGGAATTGTGTATAGGAATACAAAGAAAGACGTGCCTAAACAAAACATTTAAATTTGCACTATTTTAGGGACAGTGCTAACTAAACTATAAAAAAAAAATGATACGGAAGGACATTTTAATTTTTGGCGAGACTTGTAGCATATAAGGTTAAGGAATTATGTTTAACAATTTTTTTTGATAAAGACAATAAACTATAGTAAGTGGAAAAACACAAATTTTGGGTTATGAAAAATTAATATTTAGTAGACAGCTTATAAACTGCTGTCCTTATGTAACACATTTTTTTCAACTTTCGTCACACATGAAATGAAAATAATCTTGATAAAATCAATATGATATTTATAATATAAAAGAGCAATTAATTAGCTACAATTTGATGTTTAATTTTAATTTTTGTTCCTGATTATCTCGGCTTTACCCAGTTGTATTTATGTGAACTATTCCAAAGAATGAAGTAGTACCAAGAGACAAAGATGGCAGTAAATAAAAGTGTGCTCACACCAACATTGTCTGATGGATGTGAAGTGTGAGTTTGTCAGAAGAAACACAAGAGCAAGGTGAATGTTGTTGGAATGAGATATCTAAGAAATGTTTATGGAAAAACTTGTCTGGACAGAGATAGCAATGAATGGGTGCTAAAGTAGTGCGGTTTGAAAGGGAATCCAAATTGAATAGGTCAATGTGAAAGAAGCGTGTTACAGTGGTTTGTGAATGTTGAGCGTATGAGTGTGGATCGAGTGATGGAGCAAATATATGAAGGTAGAGTGTGTGTGTGGATCAAAGGGAAGAGGTAAGACTTGGTTAGATGAATGTGTGAAAAAGACAAACATTAAGAGTTTTAAGAATAAAAGAGCATGTGTGACTCGGTGTATGGATGTTGTTGAAGTGAAGGGAATTTCCAAGGATAGGGAAGTGTGGAGAAAGTTAGTGAGGAAGGATTGTTATTATTATTGTTGTTGTTATTGTTATTACATGGTGGCGACAGACAGGGAAAGGGGGAAAACCTGGAAAAGTCTGAGAATTTTTGGATGACAGGGAAATGTCAGGGAATTTAACTAAAAATAAGGGAAAGTCAGGAATTAAAAAATATGTCTAAAATATCCTGTTAATTTTGCAACCAAACACTAAAACAAAAGTTAACAATACCTAAATAAAATAAAATTTTAATTTTTAAATAACCGATAAAACTGTTTATGTTTAGTAGATAACACACTGTTTTAATAAGTGATCAATAATAAATAAAACAAGTCATCATCCACCATTAAAACTGGGAAAAAGTAGTCGGGGAAAATTGAAAAATGTTGCCTGGAAAAGTCGGACTTTTGTAAAATATGTTTTGTAGCCACACTGTATTAGCACCTTGTCTTACTACCCGTTCGGGTTGTACGCACTTACGCTAATGTGTAATGGTAGGGTGATTGTGAGATGAAATGGAGGACCTACAGTTTAACGAGGAATCCGAACCACGGTGGAGGCCTGGCATTACCCACAGTCACAAGTTGTGATTAATACACGTCTTGTCAGAGGTGAAGGAAGGGTTTGGAAATCAGATAAATCTGTACCAGGACCGAGGATTGAGGCCCGGACCGCTAACACAGAGGTCCAACACCTTACCCCTAGACCACCGAGTCACAGGATGGATTAAGTACAGAATTGTTTTGTTTTTTGAGATACACGTAGAGGTTTTTGCTTACCCAGTAAGGGAATGGTTTTACTAGATATGTATAAGTACGAGGTGCATCTACAAAATAAGGTCCATTGAAATATGACTGCCAAAATAGGCTCATAGGCGGGTTCACGCATGTGCAGTAGCATAGATTGACTAATCAATTTTCTGTTGATCTCTTTACTTCAGTTTTATTTTCATCTGATGTTCTGTGAGAGTGATATTTGTGCTGTCATAAATAATCCTGCCAGTTGTGAGGTTCATAGTGTCATATGATTATTGTTAGAAGAATGCTGCAGAAACATATCGTTGGATGTGTAATGTCATGAGTGAAAATAAGTAATAATAATGTCACACCAATGTTCATTATAAGGAGCGCAGCCAAGTGGGTTGACTGGTGACTGACAATTTAGTGGAAAGTGAGAACTGTCGTTTCACACTTACGGAACTTTCTTTTGAATTTACAGAAGTTTCGCAAACTTGTGACAGAAAAGCTAGGCTACAAGAAACTGTGCATGAGATGTGTCCCCAAAATGCTGACTGATGCACGGAGTCAGCTCAAATGTTTTTGCAGCATTTAGAAAAGGAAGGCGAGGAAAACTTTTTTCTAAAATCGTAACTGGTGATGAGACTTGGATTTTGTATATAAATGTTGAAACAAAACAATTGATGCAGTGGTGTCATTCAACATCCCCAAAGGCAAAACTAATTCAAACAGGAACGCTCCATTAAAAAAAATCATGGTTTCTGTTGTTTTTTTTGGGACCAGAAGGGTGTCTTACTTGATGATTTTGTTGAACGAGGAAGACCCATTAATGCTGCAGGACATTGTGAAACCTTAACAGAACAAAATACATGGCATGCTGATATCAGGGATTCTTCTGTTGCCCGACAATGCTGAAGCATGTATTTTTAGCCCTCTATAAAACTCGTCTATCCCTACTAGGTTCTTATTGATTCATCGGACCTTACTTTGTGGATGCACCTCATATGTATATACTTAGTAATTTGTTCAACTGTGACCGATATGGGTTACAGTTTACTTAGTGGTAATTTCACTAGACCTAATTGATACAGATAAATTGAAAGGTTTCTGTAGAAAGCTTGGAATCTTACGATCTAAATAATGTTTCGAACATATAAGCCCAGATACTTGTTTGTATGAATGGATGCATTTGTTCACTCTTTTTGTTATGTAACATGACCGAGAGAAATCCTGCAACTTAGATGTCTAGTTATTTAATTTTATTATACTATAAAACCTACAAACTAACCTAAATCTTATTATTGCTGTGAATTGATTCATAGCATTCTTGTAAGTTAGTGTATAAAGTATTAAAAATAAAAAATAAACTTTTTGTATGGTAGATCTGTGTGGCAAAGGAAATTAATAATTAAATACTTGTCAATTGAATACTATTCCCCTTTAATCCCCTACATTTTGTATACCAGGCCCTATTCTATTTTTATCCAACTGAACAATACAAACTCATACATTTACAAAATGACAGAATAGAACATACAAGACTCAGTTCAGTCTTTGAATGTCATTTTTCCACATATCTCACCCAATTCCTTGCATCATCTGTTTTCAAATTATAATTTTCCATTGGGCACACAATGTAGTCCCATTTGTTGGTTATTGTTTTGATGTGCCTCGCTGTTCAGTCAGCCTTGTATCTTTCCTCCGCACTTGAACCGGCTGCTCCACCCTCCCTCTCTACTGCCTGGACCGGCCCACAGTCCATGTTCTCTAAGCCGTTCGTGACGACCCACCTCGCTCGCTATTGGCTCGCGTGAAGGACATTATCTCTCACGTTTTCTCGCACCAATGGGAAGCCCCTGTTTCCCCCATTGGACAAGGCCAGGCAGCAGTGGAGGGTATATAACACGGTGATCTCTGGAGCTGTTTTTTAGTGGTGAACCACCCTGGCGAACCACCGTTACTCAAGAGCGAGCGAATTAAAGTGTCGTTTTTGTAAGAGTGATTTTGTTGAGACTCCTTTCACCGTTCCTACCTCCCACCGCGACTCACGTTGCCGGGACTACTTACTACCTCCCACCGCGACTCACGTTGCCGGACTACTTACTACCTCCCACCGCGACTCACGTTGCCGGGACTACTTACTACCTCCCACCGCGACTCACGTTGCCGGGACTACTTACTACCTCCCACCGCGACTCACGTTGCCGGACTACTTACTACCTCCCACCGCGACTCACGTTGCCGGGACTACTTACTACCTCCCACCGCGACTCACGTTGCCGGGACTACTTACTACCTCCCACCACGACTCACGTTGCTGGGACTATTTCCTACCTCCCACCGTGACTCACGTTGCTGGGACTATTTACTACCTCCCACCGTGACTCACGTTGCTGGTACTATTTACTACCTCCCACCACGACTCACGTTGCCGGGACTATTTCCTACCTCCCACCGTGACTCACGTTGCCGGGACTTCCTACCTCCCACCGCGACTCACGTTGCCGGGACTACTTACTACCTCCCACCGTGACTCACGTTGCCGGGACTATTTCCTACCTCCCACCGTGACTCACGTTGCTGGGACTATTTACTACCTCCCACCGTGACTCACGTTGCTGGTACTATTTACTACCTCCCACCACGACTCACGTTGCCGGGACTATTTCCTACCTCCCACCGTGACTCACGTTGCCGGGACTTCCTACCTCCCACCGCGACTCACGTTGCCGGGACTACTTACTACCTCCCACCATGACTCACGTTGCTGAGACTATTTCCTACCTCCCACCGTGACTCACGTTGCTGAGACTATTTACTACCTCCCACCACGACTCACGTTGCTGAGACTATTTCCTACCTCCCACCGTGACTCACGTTGCCGGGACTATTTCCTACCTCCCACCGCGATTCACGTTGCCGGGACTACTTACTACCTCCCACCGCGACTCACGTTGCCGGGACTATTTCCCACCTCCCACCGCGACTCACGTTGCTGAGACTATTTCCTACCTCCCACCGTGACTCACGTTGCCGGGACTATTTCCTACCTCCCACCGCGACTCACGTTGCCGGGACTATTTCCCACCTCCCACCGCGACTCACGTTGCCGGGACTTCCTACCTCCCACCGCGACTCACGTTGCCGGGACTATTTACTACCTCCCTCCGCGACTCACGTTGCTGGGACTACTTACTACCTCCCACCGCGACTCACGTTGCCGGGACTACTTACTACCTCCCACCGCGACTCACGTTGCCGGGACTACTTACTACCTCCCACCGCGACTCACGTTGCCGGGACTACTTACTACCTCCCACCGCGACTCACGTTGCCGGGACTACTTACTACCTCCCACCGTGACTCACGTTGCCGGGACTATTTCCTACCTCCCACCGCGACTCACGTTGCCGGGACTATTTCCCACCTCCCACCGCGACTCACGTTGCCGGGACTTCCTACCTCCCACCGCGACTCACGTTGCCGGGACTATTTACTACCTCCCACCGCGACTCACGTTGCTGAGACTACTTACTACCTCCCACCGCGACTCACGTTGCCGGGACTACTTACTACCTCCCACCGCGACTCACGTTGCCGGGACTACTTACTACCTCCCACCGCGACTCACGTTGCCGGGACTACTTACTACCTCCCACCGTGACTCACGTTGCCGGGACTATTTCCTACCTCCCACCGTGACTCACGTTGCCGGGACTACTTCCTTCCGCCCACTGCGACACCCGTGTTGCTGGGACTCCCTCCTTACACCCCTCGACTCTCACCATTGGCGGTTCCACAAGATGGTATACACCCGCCGCTCCGGCAAAGCCCACTGACAGAAGACCCTAAAGAAGACAGCGGCATCAAAACATTACTCCACCCGTGGACCCATCTTCTACTGCAACCACCAGACCCCCTAACGCCAACATTCCGCTCCATCATCTTCAAGAGTCACTGCCCCGAGTTAACTAATTCCTCCCCTCGTCTTCCCCTCTCACCGACCATCTGACCCCACCTACTCCAATTTCCCCCTTTGTAGTATTTTCTATTGAGAGCACGTGGATCATATCCGAGTCCATCCAGTCGTTAACAGTTGGTTTTGAAGGATATTATTATTAAATATTTCAAATCTATTCCTTTTCTTTGGATTTTGCCAATATAATTATTATAACTTCGTATTTTTACATAGCCTAATTGTGTAGGTGTGAGCTTTACATGATTGACACGCTACAATCTTTGTGATACGGGCGGGTACCTTCTATTCTTGGTAAATCTGATCCAGTGTAGTTGTTTCACCGTGCAGCAATACTCACATCTCTTGTCCTGGCTTTGTAGGAAGTTGTAGCTCAATTCATCTTGGCACCTCCAGGGTAGTGCTCAAACAAAAACTTGTTGTGAAACACCAGTGTTTCTCTAGAGGTGTTTGTCCATTTTCACTAAAGAAATCATTAAGGAAAGTGATCAACCTGATTCATCATAATTTTCCTGCAGATTTGCTTGCATTAATTTAACTTTAAAAACACGTTCATTAAAAAAAATGTTACTAATCCCGGAGTTTTAAATTTCCTGTACAAAGAAAAATTATGCAGCGTATTTTGTAGAGATTATAATGATGTGGGACAGATAAAATAGAATTTAAAAAATGTAAGGTCATATAATTATTTCTGTTTCAATATTAGGCACACAAAATATTTGTATTAATTTAACCCAATAAATTAACAAAGTTTAAGAAAAGCCCATTTTGTAAACCCTAATGGTTTTACCATAAGAAGTGAGCAGTTACAGGTTACTGCTAGAACTATCACAGGAACACATCACATATAGTTGTTTGTGAGAAACACCTGCCACAGAGATACACCTGCCACCTTCAGGATTTGTCCTTGTGAGAAAAACTTGATACTGAGATCAACACCTGTCACTTTCACGGTTTTTTCTTGTGAGAAACACCTGCCACGGAGATCAACACCTGTCACCTTCACGGTTTTTCATTGTGAGAAACATCTGCCTCGGAGATCAACACCTGCCACCTTCAGGGTTTGTCCTTGCGTTGTGTTGATGCCCATACCATAGCAAACCTTGATAGGAAATTGCAGGCGTTTAAACTCAAATGCAGGTCTGACGGAATCATAGGTATTCTTGATAACACGACCCATTTCCCATTGCTCAACCTGTCATGACAATCACCTCTACAATAAAGTATTGCAGAGTGTTTTCAATTTTGGAGCTAGAATTGCTGGTCGTGGAACCACTAAAGAAGATTGTTTTACACAAGTATCTAGGGATAAGACAAATAAAATGGACTAATTCCTGGATATCCTTGACTATGACGTATAATAATTATCTTGGAGTTAATCAAGGACCTGCCTCATGTCCTGCAAATACTAAATTACCGAGTTACAGCAATATACCATCAAATAAGTCTAGTTTTTGTCTTAACACGGGCAAATGTGAATGTTGGTTGGCTGGGAAAGTTTCCCAATGTCTTGCCATATATGTTGGACCTTTTTAGACGTTAACCTCATCAACTCTAGTGACTGGGAATGACTGGTGGAGGTTGTCCTAAGTCTCTCATGAGAACATGGTTGCTTCCGAGATCTCTCAGAGTTCTCTTTAGATCTTCAATTTATGTCTTATGTGACATTTTACTCTAATTCCATAATATGAAATAATTTTTGCAGTAATTTTGATATGAAACTTTGTTTTGATATGTTACACACAGCAATTTGGTTGATAAAAAAATGCAAGGTCGTTGAATTGTTTTGCCCCCCTTTAACAAATTAATGACTATACCCAAAGAAGCCAGTGAAAAGGCAACACATCCCTCAATCCTGAGCTTAGCCAAGACTAAATTAATTATAAAATGATTTCCTTTATCTCCAGGTTCATCTGAAAAGAATACACATCCTAAAAGATCTTGAATACTCTATAATACTTTTAATTCTCTGGTAAGTTGTTGTGTGTCCAATAGAGGCTTGTTTATATACAGAGTCTGTAATAGAAGTGGCCGGTCGCTTCTCTATCTCACACTTTTGCTAGTTAATATAAATCAGTATGAATTGTTGGGTAGAAGAAGACACAAGTCCTTCTTGCTCTTGTCCAAGAGAGACCTTACAATTTGCTTGATTTGTTCTAACTTGCATAAAAAATATCTTAATTGAAGTCCAACGCTTCTACAGATTTATATTTTCTAATCCTATGTTCAATATGATGAGACATGCGTTTCCTGTGGCGTGTTGCTTGTTACAGGGGATCTGCCATTGCCAAAATTGTTGGCACCAATGCTCAACGCTATGAGCACATCGACGAGCGAGTCACCATGTATGTGTACGAGGAAATCATCAACGGGAAGAAGTTGACTGACATTATTAACGAGACACACGAAAATGTAAAGTATCTGCCAGGAAAGATACTTCCTTCGAACGTGGTTAGTATCTCACTTGGCTGTTGTGGGTTGACAAATGAAACAAAGTGGGAAAGTAAATCAATTCAAGTTTTTATTGTGTTTTTTCTTGTAAGCAATTAGGATATTATACTGTTACATAATGAAACCTGTTTTAAAAATCATCATCAAATATCATACTTAATATTAAAATAAAGTACACACAAGCCCTACATATAGCTCAGAACCTTTTTTATTCGAAGTACAAGTGATACTTAAAAACTTTTAAAATATCTAAAATTTGAATTAACCATTTTAACGATTGCCTACCTATCTAAAGGCATCTATCTGGTACACAATAAATATGATACATATAAACACACATACACAATACATGAAAAATATTAAAATATGTCACACAGAAAGTATCCCTCCCTCTTCTAGGAAACCACTCGCTTTCTCTCTTACTCTGTGTCAATAGGCTGACTCCAACTTTAATTGAAATTGTTCAATGATGGTTTTAGTAAAAATTGTTAAGTTAGTTTTGAAATGGTTCAAACTTGAATTATTCAAATATCTATTTCTCTGGTGACCTGGTGGTCTAGGGGTAAGGTATCAGCCTTCTGTGCTGGTGGTCCAGGGTTCAATCCTTGGTCCCGGAACCAATTTATCTGATTGCCAAACCCTTCCTTCACCTCTGACAAGACGTGTATTAATCACAATTTGTGAATGTGTGGAATTCCAGGCCTTCACCGTGGTTTGGATTCCACGTTAAACTGTAGGTTTTCCATTCATCTCACAATCACCCTACATTCACATTAGTGTAAGTGCGTATAACCCGAATGGGTACTAAGACGCAGTGCTAATAATAATAATAATAATAATAATAATAATTTGTTTCTAAAATTCATGCTAAATGTAATGTTTTACCATTGATTCAAATATAAATTTCATGGGAAGTCATAGTGGGTTTGAATTATCCAATTTTTCTAACTAAACCATGTCAAATTAGCCAGACACTAAATATTAAATAATAAAAAAAATTAATAGAAATAGCTATATTCTGGTTTTGATTGGCTATCACGCACACACACACACAAGGTTGCCTTATGAAATATCACTCTTCTGTTTAAATACTTCTATTCAAAAGTTACAACATGATTAATACATTATGCACAAAGGTGCAAATTAGTCATCTTTATCACTTTTAACTTAATCACTTTTTATGGTACCTAGTCACTTTTAGTCACTTTTTACTACAGATTAAAGATTTTTAGTCCCATTTTTTTAAAGAAAGATTGTCATAATTTAGTAACTTAAATTATAAATGAATCGAACCTAAGTATAAAATATAATAGCTACACACAAGGTTTTCAGTGAAGCCATTGAATCTACCTCATTAACAAAAGTAGAAAGCTAAAGAACAATATGAAAGGGAGGAAAGAAATCTGGTCACAAAATTAACAAGATAAAGAAAAATGCAGAACTGCAAATAAACTGTACACAGAAACAAATGAAGCTTTTCCAAAGAATAATGTTCATACTAGTACTTGTACAAAAAGAGGAGAAAATGATTAGAAGAAACAAACAACCTTCAAAAGAAAATTTTAGACATAATGTGGTCACCTTTAGTCACTTTCTCATTTATTTGGACATCCCCGGCAACAATTATTTGCGGATTTGTCACAATCTATCGCATACTGCGCTTACGTGGAATTAAATAAGGAAGATAGAATCTATATACCCATCTGGGATTTGAAACCCATCCTCCCAGTCATCGACAAGTCAGACTCTAGCAACTTGACCCTTAGTCTGTGATTTACTGGAGAACTTTAAAAATAATGATTTTAAGTATTTTTATTATTATTTATTGTGTGCACAATTTCTTACTAGCCATCTGAGCTAGGATGAATCCGAACCACGGTGGAGGCCTGGCATTCCCCACAGTCACAAGATGTCTTGTCAGAGGTGAAGGAAGGGTTTATTAATCAGATATACTATATAATAGATTTCTGGTAGGGAAAAAGGCCTTTCAGAAAACAATTCCTATGGTGAACGGACTTAAGTTAAAAACCACCAGCGCCACTGGCAAACCAGTGATTGTTCTTATCATGTGAGTGTTATGGTAATAAAGTATCTACTGTACATCTGTACAGCCTGTGTTCTAGCAACAAGATGAACTGTATATTTGACCTAGCAACAGTTTGGGAAGTGAAGATATAATGTAATCTTATTTATTGATGTAAATAAAAACATTGATAGTGGATATTGATGAACCTTGACACAGCTCATACAACTGAACAATAGCATTCAAAAAATGAAATACAGATTTGATTTCACAGTTAAACATATTTAACACTGAGTAACAATACTAAACTAAAACAAATGTAAATGTGGTGGCATCTGTGGCTCACCACCGAATGAAGGAAGGACTTACACACGCACAAAATGGCAGCATTCTGGGAGGGGGCATGCTCAAACGGAACTTACTTTACGTAACCAACGTAAAAATTATCTGTATCTGAAATACTAGAGCTTATGTCATATGATTGATAATTTTAATAATGTTCGTTTTGTTAAACTAATATTAGAAACTTTCTCAGACAAACTTTATATTATTTATCTGTTCTGAACCCCTGATAACCTTTCCCCTTACGATCCAATACCATGATGCAGTGCCACTCTACTTCACTATGCAATATCATGATGCAGTGCCACTCTACTTCACTATGCAATATCATGATGCAGTGCCACTCTACTTCACTATGCAATACCATGATGCAGTGCCACTCTACTTCACTATGCAATATCATGATGCAGTGCCACTCTACTTCACTATGCAATACCATGATGCAGTGCCACTCTACTTCACTATGCAATATCATGATGCAGTGCCACTCTACTTCACTATGCAATACCATGATGCAGTGCCACTCTACTTCACTATGCAATATCATGATGCAGTGCCACTCTACTTCACTATGCAATATCATGATGCAGTGCCACATATGCAATACCATGATGCAGTGCCACTCTACTTCACTATGCAATATCATGATGCAGTGCCACTCTACTTCACTATGCAATACCATGATGCAGTGCCACTCTACTTCACTATGCAATATCATGATGCAGTGCCACTCTACTTCACTATGCAATACCATGATGCAGTGCCACTCTACTTCACTATGCAATATCATGATGCAGTGCCACTCTACTTCACTATGCAATACCATGATGCAGTGCCACTCTACTTCACTATGCAATATCATGATGCAGTGCCACTCTACTTCACTATGCAATACCATGATGCAGTGCCACTCTACTTCACTATGCAATATCATGATGCAGTGCCACTCTACTTCACTATGCAATACCATGATGCAGTGCCACTCTACTTCACTATGCAATACCATGATGCAGTGCCACTCTACTTCACTATGCAATACCATGATGCAGTGCCACTCTACTTCACTATGCAATACATGATGCAGTGCCACTCTACTTCACTATGCAATACCATGATGCAGTGCCACTCTACTTCACTATGCAATATCATGATGCAGTGCCACTCTACTTCACTATGCAATACCATGATGCAGTGCCACTCTACTTCACTATGCAATACCATGATGCAGTGCCACTCTACTTCACTATGCAATACCATGATGCAGTCCACTCTACTTCACTATGCAATACCATGATGCAGTGCCACTCTACTTCACTATGCAATACATGATGCAGTGCCACTCTACTTCACTATGCAATACCATGATGCAGTGCCACTCTACTTCACTATGCAATACCATGATGCAGTGCCACTCTACTTCACTATGCAATACCATGATGCAGTGCCACTCTACTTCACTATGCAATATCATGATGCAGTGCCACTCTACTTCACTATGCAATACCATGATGCAGTGCCACTCTACTTCACTATGCAATACCATGATGCAGTGCCACTCTACTTCACTATGCAATACCATGATGCAGTGCCACTCTACTTCACTATGCAATACCATGATGCAGTGCCACTCTACTTCACTATGCAATAGGTCTAAGATGATTTTTCAGCCTTGTTTCATTTTAACACAATCATTTCTTTAAATGAGAATCCCATAGGTCTTAGTTATTGATCAGAACGTTTGTGAGCTAAAATATGCTTATTATTGGCTTTACAAGCCTTATTGTTCACAGAGAAAGCTTGACTTAATTTGATACACAAATAAGATTGGTTGATAACAAAGTAAGATGGACCAATACATGTTTTAAAAATCCAATAAAAACAAAATAACCGTATTCTACCATTTGATTGGACTTCTTGTGTCTGATTATATAGATTATAGTCTTAGTCAGTTATTTAGTCACAGAACAGGCGACTCATTGGGTGAGATGACTAATGGGATCACCTACAACTTGAAGAAAATACAAAATAAAGTGATCAATATTTATATTTTTATACATCACCAAAGCTTATATTATCTTTGCTAACTTTGATAAAATGTTTTGTCATTTTTTGCTTAGATATTGAGTCTCACTTGTTAGTGAAATAGAGGAAGTAGTGTTACTATGGCTACAGTCATTCCCTCGATTGTTTTCAACCTTCATTCACGCAGTATATTGACTTACACCCATATTTAGAATTAGATATTTTATTATCTGCTATCAATCTTGTTCCTCCCTCCAACGCTCTATTTATGGTGTTCATCTCTGACATAGGCCCTATTTACTGTTGTGTGTCAGATTGAGGGTACCAGTGATTCACAGCTTCTCTTTATTGGTGACACAAGCAAACATTCTTCTGTTGTACACTAGTTATGTGAGGTTATTTTTGTTATTATGATGTGTCGAGATTCACATTCCCTATCCTTGGGACTGTGCGCATCGCGGTTTGCTCTTTCCCCCGTTCTTGCTGGCACGGCCTCGTCACGCATGGCTCAGTCCTCTCACTCTGGTTTTGGACTCACGTCCACACGAGTCGAATGTTCACGAGCTGTTGGCTCTCGGTTCTGGGCTTGTTGAGAGCGAGTCGGGGTCATTGCGATGTTATTACGCGGGGAATGGAGATGGGCTTTCTTTTACATACAGTTGTGTAACTGAACCAACCAAGGGATAGAATTAGAGTCCTGAATAAAGGCTTTGTGACGACATGACAACATCCTGAGTGACTTTCTTCGTACAACCCCTTCATAACGACTTGTCGTGTCGCACCACAAGTGTGGTGTGCGAACCCCTACTATCGACACTGGTGAGAACGGGGGCTGACACATTGTCTCCCACAGCCTCGAAGGGTCCACGAGAGGTGTGGGCACAGATGGTAGCACACTGTGATTTGTGTTTTCACAAGCGTTGTCACTCGTCACCAATCCAACAGCCCGCCTATTCGACTAACCCTTTGGTGAAGTGAACGGAGCTGTCTCCCGGTGAGGCAAGAAGAATTTGACCCCCTTAAGAAGATAGTACTCAAGCCAATGGCGTAAATCATCGTCATCGCTGCCGTCTCCTAGAACTCCAGGAAATCTACGTACCAGCTAAGTTGGCTTCAACTGTATATTCTCTCTAATGGGACTCAATTAACTCTTAACGATATGGTTATGTTTGTGTTGTTTTGTTTACATTGTTACTATTGGACGGGTTAACCGTTATTGAACTGTTTGATACTAGTTTTGGTGAAACTATTAATTTTAAAGTTTTCTATATCGTTATTATCAAACTTTAGCTAACTTTCAGTGTTATTATGTTTATAGTTAACCAAACAAGACGGGACGCTTATAATTGGGTCATTCGCGCAGATTTTTCTGATAATGTAGAAGTGTTAAGACTATAACTACTTTTTAAATAATTTATTTATATGAGTAATAACGACCCAAGAGATAGTTTTGTTTTAATGACTATGGTTAAATCTTGTTTAAATTAGGATAGTTTTTCTTGTATTTGACATGTGGGGAGGGTCAATAGCATATGTGAGGTTAGTATTGTTTACTAATATATTAGTTAATAATATGTACCGATCTTACAATGACGTATCACTTTCGAGCAATGACAAGGTTTTGAATCGGGGAAGTACACAACTTACCCAAGTTGAACCATCGGTTCTTGTTTGTTGTGAGGGGGGACATGGGGCCATTTCAGAGACCCTGTTGAAAGACGTAAGACACATTTTCGTGATTAATGTGCCTTATTTTACCCTGATTGGGGTTGATAATAAAGGGGGATCCAAATTTCTTGGGTGTTTTAGTAATTTTTGTGATATAATGTATTGTTTGATTTTGTGGTATCTAATATTATTTGTAAATCGCAAAATGGAACATCCTGACCCTAGTCGATTGTTTAAGGACGAGTTGATCTACGAATTGACAATTCGTGGTTCTAAACTTGAAAAAACCGTTGATCAATTAAGGTCATAACTCATTAACATATTTGACGTCAAGAAGGACGAGAACCGTTCTCTCATGTTAATAGATAGGTCCCCGGTTTTCATTAGAACACCCCTTGCTAGCAGATAAATTTAACAATTTGCAAACTATGATAGCTCAGTATGACAGACCTGTACTGTCAGTTGAAAAGAAAATATGTAGTACGTTTGGGCACTTGAAATCCCGCCTATTCAGGTTATCGTCAGAGTCGCCTGAGGAGGACACAAAGTTAATAGAACTTAAACGATTTTTGGCGAGTTAGAGAATCAGATGGGCGTGGCCCTTAGGAAAGAAACTAACATTAGAAAGGGAGAGCCCAACACACCGTTAGAAAACATAGGACGGGTAGGGACCATTACCATCTGAACGCGATTTATTGAGAGAAATGTAGGACAAATTCCTAGTGACAATGATCCTCAAGCCAAGAAAATAGTTCAAATTTTGAATTTAGTCCGCAAATGGAATGTGACGTTTGACCTTGGATCTAATCCCATAGATTTCCTAGAAAAGATAGAGGAGTTAAAAAACGGCTACAAAGTAACTGACAGTGAAATGTTGACGGCCCTGCCCGAGATATTTTTAGGTCAAAATTCACTTTGGATGCGTAACAACCATCACTATGGACTACATGGCGCGGGTTCGTCGATTTTTTCCGATTGTGTTTTTTCCCACCAACTATGTAGATCAACTCGAGAGGGGTATTTTTGGGTGCGTTCAGGCGCCTCTCGAACCAGTCAACGAATTCTTTATTCATATCCATACCTTATCCGTAGACGAGGGGGATTTTCTGAAACACAGACAGTAGATCGCATTTATTCTAACTTGAAGCCCTCAATTAGGGTTAACATAAGAAGGTGCGAAGTAGAGACCGTTGGTCAGCTGTTGCAAGTGGCGGTCCACTTCCAGCAATGTAATGATGATATTCGGGACTACAACAGGTGGACTCAACCCAGTGTGCAGGAGGCTCGTATTGTAGGGGATCGGAGGAATGAGTGGCTGGGTGTGAGTGGTAGAACTTTTGACTCAGGGAACGGCCATGGATTTATGGTAATCGTCAGAATAGAAGTAGCTGTACACCTACCAATCCTGACCAATTTAAAGAAAAGAAGTGTTATTTTTGTAGAGATAGCAATTGTGTATATTGTGTAATATTTTTGTTCTAATAATAATGTTATTTATACCTTAAGTCCTTTGAGGAATATTATTTGGACATTGTTCTTTAATATGTATATATTTATATTGATGTAATCAATTCTGATATTGTGATTTTAGGAGAGGTAGTTAATCTTCAGCGCGTGTGTGCTGAACTCTAGATGTCGTTAATTTTGAATTAGAGTATATTTCACTGATGGTTAATAAGTCCCTGGTGTCTTGTTTGTTATTATTTCGTCACATGTAATATTGTTCTATGGGCTTTCCTTGGCTGGTACAGATTTTTGGGTTATAATTACTTTACTTTGGACACCTCATCTTCTCCCACCCAGCCCTTAAGTTTAAGGGGGGGGGGGGTGACTCTGTGCCGAGTTCCTCGTCCCTCATCTTTGGGATCACGGCATCGCAGTTTGCTCTTTCCCCCTTCCCCTTCTTGTCGTGTGTGGTTGGCTGCACATGGCCTCATCGCGCATGGCGCGTCCTCTTACTCTGGTTTCGGACTCACGTCCATGCAGGTCAAATGTTCACGAGCTGTTGGCTCTCGGTTCTGGGCTTGTTGAGAGCTAGTCGGGGATTGAGATGTTATTACGCGCGGGAATGGAGATGGGGTTTCTTTTTACGTACAGTTGTGTAACTGAACCAACCAAGGGGTAGAATTAGAGTCCTGAATAAAGACTTGTGTGACAACATCCTGAGTGACTTTCTTCATAACGACTTGTCGTGTCGAGCCACAAGTCTGGTGAGAACATTGTCTCCCACAGCGTCGGAAGGGTCCATGAGAGGTGTGGGCACAGTGGTGGAATGTTCATATATTCTAATAAAAACCAGATTTCTAATGATATGCAGACTACCTAGTTAATCAAACATAATCAAAATTTGTTTGCCATTTGTAAGGTTCTTAAGATCTTCTCAAGCTCTAAATGATTAGTTAATTCATTATTTTTCATCTTCTAGTATGAAGTAGTGTAAATTATTTGAAATGATTCAATACTTTTTTGTATATTTTAAAACTCCAAGGCAATTGTGATAATCGAGTAATAAGTGACTTTAGTTCAATTCCAGGTAAGAGCAAAAATGTAGGCATTAATATATATTAGGATACATGGTACAGAGAAAATATATTAGGGTCAAGCCCATATGATTGTTAAAGTTAATCTAATTTAATTCATTAATAACCTTTGAAATGTTAAATGTTCCTCTCCAGCAGCTCACAAGGTCCTACATGAGCTGTCACTCTTCTAATGTACCTATCACCCTCTCTCACTGAACTATCAGCACAACGTCTTACGAGTTGTCACAATATTTATTTATGAGGGAGAAGCACTAACAAAATAACTAATTAATTGATCTAAGATTTGAAAATATCAATTTATTGAAATGCATTTAATCTGAGTGCATTAAGGCCATTCAACCATCAAAATTTTACTGCACAGTTTTAACAAGTGTATAATCCTTTGCTAGCTATAATGGGTCAAACTTGCAATTTAATGCTTTTTGTGTGCCTTTGTTAATGTATGGGGCTGAAATTTAGCATATCTCTAGACATTCATATGAGATTCACACAATTAAACATTAAAATATTAATATTATTTACTTACGCTATGGCATTAGGACTCTGATGTTCATTACCAGACTCACAAAAGTATGATATGCACCTATCCCTATCTTGAGCTAGTTCTATCCAGTCTATCTCATTACACCCTATCCCTATCTTGAGCTTATTATATCCAGTCAATCCGCTCACTGTTATCTATGAGACTATTATACTAACAATGTATTGTGATGAATGCATTATATATAGCTCATCATTATGTAACTTCCTCCACTCCCTCTTCAGACCAAATACCTTCCTATGCACCTTGTTTTACAACCACAGATAACAACTGATATTATTGTTTTGTATATTCTGAGTTGTACATTCCTTGACAGGAGCTGAGATGTTGACAGCAGCTGACCGAGTAATAAATTACATTTCCTCACTGTATAATTGTTCCTAAATATTCAAACCTATTAACTCTGTCAAATTATATACTGTTCGCAATAATTTATAAAATAACGCCCCCAATCTCTCATAAGTATCTCTAGTTATACTAAATCTCGGTCACATTTTAACTACCTTACATTAATATTGTTATGCAAAAAGCATAAAGTAGCAAGTTTGATCCCTTAAAATTCGTGAACTGTGAGGATTTGAAATCATTGAATCACAATTTATAGCTTATAATAATATACATGTTAAAATTGTACAATACAATTTTGATAGTAGAATGACCTGAATGTCTTGGTTCATTGTATTTAACTATCATAGATAGGTATCGTGGAAATGTTTTAAATTTAACTTTATTATTTATTATTATTATTTAGCACCACATCTTACTACCCATTCTGGTTATACGCTTAAGTACTAACTACACTAATGGATTAGGAATTGGGAAGGTTTAATTTAGAGGAAGTGAATCCGCATTTGCGGGAAGGGAAAGTGGAAAACCATTTCATGGAAAAAACACCAGTTCACCCGACCAAGATTCGAACCTCGATCTCCTCATCCTCAGCAGTCGAGCTCAACACGACTAGTGTGTTAGCTAACTACGCCACCGA
>JBCFYV010000001.1:64369131-64387966 GCA_039000515.1 Timema cristinae
GTTCTTCAACTTGTTGATTCACGCACATGGTTTTATTAAATTTATTTTATACGATAATTCAATGTTATACTGCATTTTAAAATTGTTGGGTTTTGGTTATAAGAATAACCGTTTGGTTAGTTGCTTAATATTGAAGTTTTCTTTTGCTGTTTAATTCAAATTAATTTTTAAAAGCAAGAGAACGTTAAAAGTGGTCTTATATGCTGAAAAAAATATGGCCACTGGATAAAAGGTGCCGGTTGATGACGTAGAAAAAAGAGGACCGTTGTCCGTTACGCGGCAAAAGTATTAATACACTTTGTTTACAAAATTTAAACTTTATATTATTTCACAAACATTTTGAATGTTCTTTTTTTTTTTATTATTACAAACCATTTGTTTATGTTAAAGATATACGAGGGCAGCTGTAAAAATATTAATAACTGAATATAATACCATTAAATGTAAAATTTCACGCTCTATTTAACCTGTTATTACCACAAGAGTTAAAACAAAAACTAAAATGAAATTACTAGACTTTTTTTTGTTAAATTTGATTATGGAAAGTAAAATTATACTGTAATCTTTGGGGAAGTATTGTTAATAGTGATTGATAATATTTTTAGTAATAATAATAGTAGTAATTAGCAAATAATTATTATTTCCAAATATGGTGACAAAAGTTTATTTTAGACAATGTTGGCGTTATTGATACCATCTGCTAGCTTCTGCTAGCTGTCATCGAAAACCAAAGAAGTGGTAAGTTGACTCTATGTGACAAATATAAGTATGATTTTGCATTTCTAATAATATTGCTATTCACTGTTTAGCACTTACACAACTTACACTGGTCAAATTGACCACTCTTGGGTCTTCTAGGTATAATATTTCTTTCCGTCAGTTATATTTATTTATGAGAGAAGAGATCTTTGTATAACATATAAAACCCTATTTTATGAAAAGTCACAAGGCACCAACATGTTCCCTCATCAATTACAAATGTTTTGAAACAAAGAATTCTTAAAGCGGTCAAAACGGCTGCTTCGGTCTTTCTAGTGTTGAAATTAAGATTACAGATGAGCAGTAGCATACGCATAGTTGCAAAGTAGCGGGGTGGGGGGCTCAAGGGGTGATTGGTGGGATTTCCCCCAACCACCAGAGGCACATTTTTTAACCATCATATACACCCAAAAACTTTTTGGAAGGTTTTTTTAATTTATATTTGTTAACTTGATCATTAATATTTTTAAACAATAAACTTATATGAAGAAACGTTGGCACTGAAAGAGAGGTACAGGGTTAATCCTACTCACCAAAGAATAATAGTTTCAGAACGTAAAGATATCTATCTCCCTTCTATTCCACTTCTATTTGGTGATTGATATATAGACTATTTCTGATCACCTGATAATTCACAATACAGTACACTCCCTTCTCCCCATTTTACTTTCCTTTTGGATCTCCGTAGATCTCGGGGCATCCCCAAATTACGGTAGGGAGGGCTCGAGCCCCCCCCTTGGGTATACTACTGAAGATGTGTGAATTTTTTGAATCCCAGATTTTTCAAAAATGACTCAATGATTTTGTTTAAACTGTGTATCTGGAGGTGTTTTACGTGACAAATTAGTGTTGCGTCACTGAACACATTTGTTGGGTTCTGCATCCCTGGCTTCTTCCATGTTGGTGTGCACCATCGCGGTAATGACAGCAACTCTTCCAGTGCATCTTGGTACAATCTTGCAATGGCGTAGGCCGGCCAGTTAAGATTGTGGCCGATCCACGCGGTGGCGCAGTAAGACGATAGCCCGTGTGTGTGTCTGAGAGTTGACTGTCAGTCCCAGGTACGTTAGTTGCTGTGTCGGCAGTTTTCAAGAAAGTGATCTCACTCTAAAAGCCAATGTTATTTTGTACGGGGGAATTTAAAGTCTGTTATAAAGAAGAATCTGATATTCTGAGGTGTCTAATGAGGGAAATTTCGATATATTTTTATCCAAGTACATGCTGACAAACTACAAACATAAATTGTTGATGCTATCTTAAACAATCTTAAAAAGAAAGAAATGTTTTTAAAATTGTTCAAAAAACTTTTATTAAACAGTGTACTTCCTTACAGTGTAATTGTTTTAAGAAAGCTTTGCGTCTAAATATACATACATAGACATCACTAAAGATACATACATAGACATCACTAAAGATAAATACATAGACATCACTAAAGATACATACATAGACATCACTAAATATACATACATAGACATCACTAAAGATACATACATAGACATCACTAAAGATCTTACATAAATTAGTAGACATCACTAAAGATAAATACATAGACATCACTAAAGATAAATACATAGACATCACTAAAGATAAATACTAGACATCATTAAAGATACATACATAGACATCATAAAGATACATACATAGACATCACTAAAGATAAATACATAGACATCACTAAAGATAAATATAGACATCACTAAAATAAATACATAGACATCACTAAAGATAAATACATATACATCACTAAAGATAATACTAGACATCACTAAAGATAAATACATAGACATCACTAAAGATAAATACATAGACATCACTAAAGATAAATACATAGACATCACTAAAGATAAATACGTAGACATCACTAAAGATAAATACATAGACATCACTAAAGATACATATACATAGACATCACTAAAGATAAATAAGTAGACATCACTAAAGATAAATACATAGACATCACTAAAGATAAATACATAGACATCACTAAAGATAAATACATAGACATCACTAAAGATAAATACATAGACATCACTAAAGATAAATACGTAGACATCACTAATAGATTAAATATACTAGACATCACTAAAGATAAATACATAGACATCACTAAAGATAAATACATAGACATCACTAAAGATAAATACGTAGACATCACTAAGATAAATACGTAGACATCACTAAGATAATAAATACATAGACATCACTAAAGATAAATACGTAGACATCACTAAAGATAAATACGTAGACATCACTAAAGATAAATACATAGACATCACTAAAGATAAATACATAGACATCACTAAAGATATAATATCGTAGACATCACTAAAGATAAATACTAGACATCACTAAAGATAATACTAGACATCACTAAAGATAAATACATAGACATCACTAAAGATAACATAGACATCACTAAGATATACTAGACATCACTAAAGATAAATACTAGACATCACTAAATAAATACTAGACATCACTAAAGATAAATAAGATAGACATCACTAAAGATAATACATAGACATCACTAAAGATAAATAGTAGACATCACTAAAGATAATACGTAGACATCACTAGATAAACATAGACATCACTAAAGATACATACATAGACATCACTAAAGATAAATAGTAGACATCACTAAAGATAAATACATAGACATCACTAAAGATAAATACATAGACATCACTAAGATAATACATAGACATCACTAAAGATAAATACATAGACATCACTAAATGATACAATACATAGACATCACTAAAGATACAATACATAGACATCACTAAAGATAAATAGTAGACATCACTAAAGATAAATACATAGACATCACTAAAGATAAATACATAGACATCACTAAAGATAAATACATAGACATCACTAAAGATAAATACATAGACATCACTAAAGATAAATACATAGACATCACTAAAGATAAATACGTAGACATCACTAAAGATAAATACATAGACATCACTAAAGATAATACATAGACATCACTAAAGATAAATACATAGACATCACTAAAGATAAATACATAGACATCACTAAAGATAAATACATAGACATCACTAAAGATAAATACATAGACATCACTAAAGATAAATACATAGACATCACTAAAGATAATACATAGACATCACTAAAGATAAATACGTAGACATCACTAAGATAATAAAGACATCATAAAGATACATACTAGACATCACTAAAGATAAATACAGTAGACATCACTAAAGATAAATACATAGACATCACTAAAGATACATACGTAGACATCACTAAAGATACATACGTAGACATCACTAAAGATAATACGTAGACATCACTAAAGATACATACTAGACATCACTAAAGATACATACATAGACATCACTAAAGATACATACATAGACATCACTAAAGATAAATACAGTAGACATCACTAAAGATAAATACGTAGACATCACTAAAGATACATACATAGACATCACTAAAGATACATAATAGACATCACTAAAGATACATACTAGACATCACTAAAGATACATACGTAGACATCACTAAAGATACATACGTAGACATCACTAAAGATACATACTAGACATCACTAAAGATAAATACGTAGACATCACTAAAGATAAATACATAGACATCACTAAAGATAAATACGTAGACATCACTAAAGATACATACGTAGACATCACTAAAGATACATATGTAGACATCACTAAAGATACATACTAGACATCACTAAAGATAAATAAGTAGACATCACTAAAATACATACGTAGACATCACTAAAGATACATACATAGACATCACTAAAGATACATACATAGACATCACTAAAGATAAATACGTAGACATCACTAAAGATAAATACTAGACATCACTAAAGATACATACATAGACATCACTAAAGATACATACATAGACATCACTAAAGATACATACATAGACATCACTAAAGATACATACATAGACATCACTAAAGATACATACATAGACATCACTAAAGATACATACATAGACATCACTAAAGATACATACATAGACATCACTAAAGATACATACGTAGACATCACTAAAGATACATACGTAGACATCACTAAAGATAAATAAGTAGACATCACTAAAGATACATACGTAGACATCACTAAAGATACATACGTAGACATCACTAAAGATACATACGTAGACATCACTAAAGATACATACGTAGACATCACTAAAGATACATACGTAGACATCACTAAAGATACATACATAGACATCACTAAAGATATATACATAGACATCACTAAAGATACATACATAGACATCACTAAAGATACATACATAGACATCACTAAAGATAAATACGTAGACATCACTAAAGATACATACGTAGACATCACTAAAGATAAATACGTAGACATCACTAAGATACATACGTAGACATCACTAAAGATACATACATAGACATCACTAAAGATAAATACGTAGACATCACTAAAGATACATACGTAGACATCACTAAAGATAAATACGTAGACATCACTAAGATACATACGTAGACATCACTAAAGATACATACATAGACATCACTAAAGATAAATACGTAGACATCACTAAAGATAAATACGTAGACATCACTAAAGATAAATACGTAGACATCACTAAGACACCACTAAAGATGTTACTATACACAAAGTTTTTGTTGTTCATCTGTTGAGTGATGCCTTTCTCCCTGACCTGAAATGTAGTAAATAACCAACCGTAGCTAATATGAAAATCAGACCGATTTCTATTCTTCTTATTTTGGTGTTTGTAAGCATTTGATGCAATTACATTTATTTGTTCTTGGGGACTATACCTTGACGTGAACTCCAAATTAACCAACTGACCCTTCTTTCACATCCACCACAATTTGACTCAGTCTCGCAAACACATTTTTTGATAATTCTATTCTGTTCAACATCGGACAAACCTCTTCTGCAAAGCACAATATTTCAGGTATTTTCATTCAATTCTGACTAAAGGAATATATATAGGCTGTCTGAAACAAACACGCAAAAGTTATAATATTATTTTGGTCCTCTCTGATTGTTTTGTTTTTGTACCTCTGTATGTGATAACATCTATCATGAAGCAATGTTTGAGCATTATGAGCCGAGTCCCTCCACTCTTTTGATATTGGATTGTTTAGGGCTTTGATGTTGCCGAGGGGGGTGGCATTGATCTCATATCTCACATAATTACAAGACATCTCAAGATACCAGTGAGTGTGCTCATGGGAGCCAACTTGGCGGGGGAGGTGGCAGACGAGAAGTTTTGTGAGACTACCATTGGTAAGTCATGACCCACGCCTTACTATTCGTTTGGGTTATACTCTTATATACTAATTACTCTAATGGTTTTAAGGATTAGGAAGACTTTATGAAGATGTGTACCTGCATTTGCATGGAGGGAGATTGGAAAACCATTTTGGAAAAAAAACTCAATACAGCTGATTGTGATTCGAACCTCGATCTCCCCTTCATTGGCAACCTAGTCTACTGCAATAGTAGTGCCTTAGACCATGTGACCAATGAATTGGGTAGTGACCCAACTTGACTGGCAATATAGCATTTGTGCAGGCCTACGTTCAAGGCTGATATTTAAACAGTCAAGCATTTTCTATGGCTTATTTTATTTTAAAATTAATAAAGTATTTCCTCCAGTGAAAAATATTTTACTGGGTTATTTAATTGTTGCAAACCTTTTTTTATAAGTATTATTATCATTATTACCACTATCATGGGTTCTCTCTTACGCCAGGTTCATTCCTTTTGTCAGTGAACTTAAGACCGTCAATGCACCCTATCCTCTGCCTCCTCCTTCATCAACTCCCACAATTTTCTTCTTTCCTTCAAGTCATCCTATATTTGAATCCTCCTCCTTCCTAAGCGCCTTTTCCCTTCAATCTTTCCTTCTATAACACCATGGAGAGGACAGTCTTCTCCAGCACCACATTTTAAAACTCTCCAAGTATTTTATTTTTCCATCTTCCAAAGAGTCCAAGTTTCTGTGCCATACAGTTCCAAATGTAACATTTCATCAATTTCTTCCTTACTCCAAACTCAACTTGCTGGTCAGCAGTAACCTGTTCCTGTTGAAAGCTTCCTTGCCTTGGAGATCCTCGACCTAATTTCTTTGCTGCAGTAGGCATCCTTTGTCAGCAGGCTTCCCAGGTACTTGAACTGCTCTATGTCCTCCAACTCCTGGTTTTCAATTTTTATTTTCAGCAGCTCTTCATTTATTTGAAGTCACCATAGCATTTGACTTCTCATTGTTGATCTCCCTATCTCCACCAGACAGTTAATCATTTCCTGCAATTATTCTTTATTTTTTGTCAGCAATGCAAGATCATCCTATCCTGAAATAACACAACCCAGAGCAGCCACTCTCCATACTAGTTGAACAGACTGGGTGACAAACAACATCCCTGAGCAGCCTCTCCATACTAGTTAAACAGACTGGGTGACAAACAATATCCCTGAGCAGCCACACTCCACACAAGTTGAACAGACTGGGTGACAAACAACATCCCTGAGCAGCCACTCTCCACACAAGTTGAACAAACTGGGTGACAAACAACATCCCTGAGCAGCCACTCTCCATACTAGTTGAACAGACTGGGTGACAAACAACATCCCTGAGCAGCCACTCTCCATACTAGTTGAACAGACTGGGTGACAAACAACATCCTGAGCAGCCACTCTCCATACTAGTTGAACAGACTGAGTGACAAACAACATCCCTGAGCAGCCACTCTCCATACTAGTTGAACAGACTGGGTGACAAACAACATCCCTGAGCAGCCACTCTCCATACTAGTTGAACAGACTGGGTGACAAACAACATCCCTGAGCAGCCACTCTCCATACTAGTTGAACCGACTGGGTGACAAACAACATCCCTGAGCAGCCACTCTCCACACAAGTTGAACAGACTGGGTGACAAACAACATCCCTGAGCAGCCACTCTCCATACTAGTTGAACAGACTGGGTGACAAACAATATCCCTGAGCAGCCACTCTCCACACAAGTTGAACAAACTGGGTGACAAACAACATCCCTGAGCAGCCACTCTCCACACAAGTTGAACAGACTGGGTGACAAACAACATCCCTGAGCAGCCACTCTCCACACAAGTTGAACAGACTGGGTGACAAACAACATCCCTGAGCAGCCACTCTCCATACTAGTTGAACAGACTGGGTGACAAACAACATCCCTGAGCAGCCACTCTCCATACTAGTTGAACAGACTGGGTGACAAACAACATCCCTGAGCAGCCACTCTCCATACTAGTTGAACAGACTGGGTGACAAACAACATCCCTGAGCAGCCACTCTCCATACTAGTTGAACAGACTGGGTGACAAACAACATCCCTGAGCAGCCACTCTCCATACAAGTTGAACAGACTGGGTGACAAACAACATCCCTGAGCAGCCACTTTCCACACAAGTTGAACAGACTGGGTGACAAACAACATCCCTGAGCAGCCACTCTCCATACTAGTTGAACAGACTGGGTGACAAACAACACCCTGAGCAGCCACTCTCCATACTAGTTGAACAGACTGGGTGACAAACAACATCCCTGAGCAGCCACTCTCCATACTAGTTGAACAGACTGGGTGACAAACAACATCCCTGAGCAGCCACTCTCCATACTAGTTGAACAGACTGGGTGACAAACAACATCCTTGAGCAGCCACTCTCCACACAAGTTGAACAGACTGGGTGACAAACAACATCCCTGAGCAGCCACTCTCCATACTAGTTGAACAGAACAGACTGGGTGACAAACCAACATCCTGAGCAGCCACTCTCCATACAAGTTGAACAGGACTGGGTGACAAACAACATCCCTGAGCATAGCCACTTCCCATACAAGTTGACAGACTGGGTGACAACAACACTCCCTGAGCAGCCACTCTCCATACAGTTGAACAACTGGTGACAAACACACCCTGGCTTCACCTCTCTCTGTCCAGTACAGGTTTACAACAACCCTCGCTCTCCATCATCCAGCTTCACCCTCACTGACGCTGTCCTAGTTACAGGTTTAATCAACCTGTTGTCAACCACATCATCCATGACACCCCACTCTCCTACAAGTTGAACAGATGGGTTGACAATCAACCTCTGTCTCTCATCATCAGCTTCACCCTCACTCGCTGTCCAGACAGGTTACAATCAACCTCGTCTCATCATAGCTCAACCCTCCATCGCTGTCCTAGAACAGTTTACAAACAACACCTTGTCTCATCTCAGCTCACCCTCACTCGCTGTCCCAGGTACAGGTTTACAATCAACCTCTGTCTCTCCATCATCCAGCTTCACCCTCACTCGCTGTCCTAGTTACAGGTTTACAATCAACCCTTTGTCTCTCCATCATCCAGCTCACCCTCACTCGCTGTCCTAGGTACAGGTTTACAATCAACCCTGTCTCTCCATCATTCAGCTTCACCCTCACTCGCTGTCCTAGGTACAGTTTTACTAATCAACCTCTGTCTCTCCCTCATTCAGCTTCACCCTCACTCGCTGTCCTAGGTACAGGTTTAAATCAACCCTCTGTTTCTCCATCATCCAGCTTCACCCTCACTCGCTGTCCAGGTACAGGTTTACAATCAACCTTCTTCTCTCCATCATCCAGTTTCACCCTCACTCGCTGTCCTAGGTACAGGTTTACAATCAACCCTTCTGTCTCTCCATCATCCAGCTTCACCCTCACTCGCTGTCCTAGGTACAGGTTTACAATCAACCTTCTGTTCTCTCCATCATTCCAGCTTCACCCTCACTCGCTGTCCTAGGTACAGGTTTACAATCAACCTCTGTCTCTCCATCATCAGCTTCACCCTCACTCGCTGTCCTAGGTACAGGTTTACAATCAACCTCTGTTTCTCCATCATCCAGCTTCACCCTCACTCCGCTGTCCTAGGTACAGGTTTACAATCAACCTTCTGATCTCTCCATCATCCAGCTTTCACCCTCACTCGCTGTCCTAGGTACAGGTTTACAATCAGCTTTCTGTCCCTCCATCATCCAGCTTCACCCTCACTCGCTGTCCTAGGTACAGGTTTACAATCAACCTTCTGTATCTCCATCATCCAGCTTCACCCTCACTCGCTGTCCTAGGTACAGGTTTACAATCAAGCTTTCTGTCCCTCCATCATCCAGCTTCACCCTCACTCGCTGTCCTAGGTACAGTTTTACAATCACTTCTGTCTCTCCATCATCCAGCTTCACCCTCACTCCTGTCCTAGGTACAGGTTTACAATCAACCTTCTGTCTCTCCATCATCCAGTCTTCACCCTCACTCGCTGTCCTAGGTACAGGTTTACAATCAACTTTCTGTCCCTCCATCATCCAGCTTCACCCTCACTCGCTGTCCTAGGTACAGTTTACAATCAACCTTCTGTATCTCCATCATCCAGCTTCACCCTCACTCGCTGTCCTAGGTACAGGTTTACAATCAGCCTTCTGTCTCTCCATCATTCCAGCTTCACCCTCACTCGCTGTCCTAGGTACAGGTTTACAATCAACCTTCTGTCTCTCCATCATCCAGCTTCACCCTCACTCGCTGTCCTAGGTACAGTTTACAATCAACCTTCTGTCTCTCCATCATCCAGCTTCACCCTCACTCGCTGTCCTAGGTACAGGTTTACAATCAACCCTTCTGTTCTCCATCATCCAGCTTCACCCTCACTCGCTGTCCCAGGTACAGGTTTACAATCAACCTTTGTATCTCTCCATCATCCAGTCTTCACCTCACTCGCTGTCCTAGGTACAGGTTTACAATCAACCTTTGTCTCTCCATCATCCAGCTTCACCCTCACTCGCTGTCCTAGGTACAGGTTTACAATCAACCTTCTGTCTCTCCATCATCAGTTTCACCCTCACTCGCTGTCCTAGGTACAGGTTTACAATCAGCTTTCTGTCCCTCCATCATCCAGCTTCACCCTCACTCGGTGTCCTAGGTACAGTTTTACAATCAACCTTCTGTCTCTCCATCATTCAGCTTCACCCTCACTCGCTGTCCTAGGTACAGGTTTACTATCAACCTCTGTCTCTCCATCATTCAGCTTCACCCTCACTCGCTGTCCTAGGTACAGTTTTACAATCAACCTCTGTCTCTCCATCATTCAGCTTCACCCTCACTCGCTGTCCTAGGTACAGTTTTACAATCAACCTCCTATCTCTCCATCATCCAGCTTCACCCTCACTCGTGTCCTAGGTACAGTTTTACAATCAACCTTCTGTCTCTCCATCATTCAGCTTCACCCTCACTCGCTGTCCTAGGTACAGGTTTACTATCAACCTTCTGTCTCTCCATCATTCAGCTTCACCCTCACTCGCTGTCCTAGGTACAGGTTTATAATCAACCCTCTGTATCTCCATCATCCAGCTTCACCCTCACTCGCTGTCCTAGGTACAGGTTTACAATCAACCTCCTGTCTCTCCATCATCCAGCCTCACCCTCACTCGCTGTCCTAGGTACAGGTTTACAATCAACCTTCTGTCTCTCCATCATTCAGTCTTCAACCCTCACATCGCTGTCCTAGGTACAGGTTTACAATCAACCTCCTGTCTCTCCATCATCCAGCCTCACCCTCACTCGCTGTCCTAGGTACAGGTTTACAATCAACCTCCTGTCTCTCCATCATCCAGCCTCACCCTCACTCGCTGTCCTAGGTACAGGTTTACAATCAACCTTCTGTCTCTCCATCATTCAGCTTCACCCTCACTCGCTGTCCTAGGTACAGGCTTACTATCAACCTCCTATCTCTCCATCATTCAGCTTCACCCTCACTCGCTGTCCTAGGTACAGGTTTACAATCAACCTTCTGTCTCTCCATCATTCAGCTTCACCCTCACTCGCTGTCCTAGGTACAGGCTTACTATCAGCCTTCTGTCTCTCCATCATCCAGCCTCACCCTCACTCGCTGTCCTAGGTACAGGCTTACTATCAGCCTTCTGTCTCTCCATCATTCAGCTTCACCCTCACTCGCTGTCCTAGGTACAGGTTTACAATCAACCTTCTGTATCTCCATCATCCAGCTTCACCCTCACTCGCTGTCCTAGGTACAGTTTTACAATCAACCTTCTATCTCTCCATCATTCAGCTTCACCCTCACTCGCTGTCCTAGGTACAGGTTTACAATCAACCTTCTGTATCTCCATCATCCAGTTTCACCCTCACTCGCTGTCCTAGGTACAGTTTTACAATCAACCTTCTATCTCTCCATCATTCAGCTTCACCCTCACTCGCTGTCCTAGGTACAGGTTTACAATCAACCTTCTGTCTCTCCATCATTCAGCTTCACCCTCACTCGCTGTCCTAGGTACAGGTTTACAATCAACCTTCTGTCTCTCCATCATTCAGCTTCACCCTCACTCGCTGTCCTAGGTACAGGTTTACAATCAACCTTCTGTCTCTCCATCATCCAGCTTCACCCTCACTCGCTGTCCTAGGTACAGGTTTACAATCAACCTTCTGTCTCTCCATCATTCAGCTTCACCCTCACTCGCTGTCCTAGGTACAGGTTTACAATCAACCTTCTGTCTCTCCATCATCCAGCTTCACCCTCACTCGCTGTCCTAGGTACAGTTTTACAATCAACCTTCTGTATCTCCATCATTCAGCTTCACCCTCACTCGCTGTCCTAGGTACAGGTTTACAATCAACCTTCTGTCTCTCCATCATCCAGCTTCACCCTCACTCGCTGTCCTAGGTACAGGTTTACAATCAACCTTCTGTGTCACTTCGGTTGATGCTGATCTTCTTGATGATTTCCACTTCACTTTATCCAACACCTTTTCCAGTCAAAGAAACCAATGTAGACGTCTTCCTTGACTTCCAGCACACTTTGTGAAACTATTCTCATCATACCGATGTCATCTCTGGCTCCTTTTTCTATCGTCTGTTCCATTCTCTTGTTGAGTATTATTGTCACGATCTTCCCCTCATGATGGTGCTGCGGTCATTGCATTTCTTGGTTTGCTTCTTCTCTACAGTCACCATGGTTACATCTAGAAAGTCCTTGGGCCATTCTCCTATTTATAAGTTTTGTCAGATCAAGTACTTCATTGTTTCCCAGTTCCTTCAGAAGGTCAGCTGCTATGTTGTCGTCTCCAGGAGATTTCCTTCTTTCCATGTCCCAAATCCTAATAACTTCTCGATGATCTGTCACCATTCTCTTTGTTTCTGGTACATGCAGTTCGATAATCTCATCACATGTCGTCTGTTTCTCTCCTTAGCACTGTTCCGCCCATATTATTATTCGTCTGTCACCTCACTTAACCTTTGTTCTATTGAATTTTTCACGATGTCACTCTTACTTCTTGATTTTTTTTGTCCCCCCTCATTTTTCTCTTATAAGTATGAAACATTAAATTTCTATAATGAATAAAAAATATTTTTCAATATAAAATATATATTAAATCTTTGTAATAAACCATGTGAGTTTTAAATTGAAGATGGTTCACATGCTCTATATCATTAGAAATAAGATCTGGGTTTGTTTGATAAGTAAATTAATTTCATAAACATTAAGATTTATTTGTGCGTATTCCTTTCAAAGTTAAATTTTCTTTGAAAACTTGCTCTGTTTTGTGCAAATGTGTAAAGGCCCCATGTTGTTTATATGTATTTTTATTTGTTACACCCATTCTGCCCATTTTGTGAATCATGTTACTTGGCCTTTTCTAGTGGCCATTTCATGAACTGGACAAAAATTGTATGAACTCTCGCAGATTTCATGAACTGTTTATGCGAAATCGTTTGTAAATATTGAGTAACTATGCCTCAAAATGGTTTATATTATAACATGCATAAATGTCTATACAAATGTTTAAAATTTAAACTATTCCAAACCTAGCTTAACTTAACCTTCCACACGTCACTTGATAAACATTTAAGTTTGAATTTATTTGAGCATTAAAGGTTAGGTTTTGCTAAGTTGGGATGATTTATACTATCTTTTGCATACTCGCATGTTCAAACACATGTTAACGCATGTGTATCATTCTTTTATTAACTGACCACTTCATGAACTAGACGAGTTTGTGCCCATTTCACTTTTTAGGCATAACATATAAAGTTTATTATTACTGACAACTTGTCGTACATGCAGGGTGCAGAGACAAGAGGTTGGCCCCACTTTTCAGAGACATCATCCAGACAGACTATTTCCGAGTGGTTGTTGTAGATGATGTGGAGGCAGTCGAAGTCTGTGGAGCACTAAAGGTAACCTTTCTACACTCCGCTGACAGTACATTACATATGAGTGCAGCCTACTGATAATCAAAGTAAACATAAAAGATTTAAATAAAGTAATTTGGGGAGATTTGGTGAAATTTGGTGCGCTATTTCTACCGTGTGGACGTGGTATCATGAATAAATTAAACTTTTAATATTTTTATTATTTGTATTTGTCAGGCATGTTGATTTTATAACAATCCTTAGTGATCACTTAATATCCCAATATTTCAACAGTGATGGATTTCTTAGAGCACTTTAAAGGAACAACGAACCATAATTCGTTACTAAGACAATAGTCGCAGCTCTGTTATTGTTATTCCCATCCTGATCCACACCAGTGAAAATACCTTGTAGTTTAATTAATTATAAATGAACACCTACACCTTTCTCAATGGCGAAATATGGGCGGAATCAAAATTAGAGATGGGTCAAATCCACTATTTATCGAATCAGAATCTCAAATCCTAATCTACATTTTATTTTCGAGTCTCGAATCCGAATCCTAGCAAATTGTTAGAAATCTTAATGATTTACAAATACATTACACAATATAGGCCTAAACTCTGAATTAAGATTTAATTCAATCATGCTTTCAATTTTAATCAACCCCAACCACCCCTCGCAAAATACAGGATAAAATCCAGCAAAATTAAACAATCTAGACTCATATTATTGTTTAAAAATCAAATCAATCAAAATTTGAGTGACTTTAAGTTATTTTTAAAATTGTTGATAGAATGAGCTAAGTTTCTAAAAACATCTGAATTAAACAAACAGATTAGGACTAGAAGGTTCCTTTAGATCAACTTTGATCATATTGAGGTTTTATAAATCATTTTGATAAGAAAGCTAAAATGAAAATACAAACAGATTTTTTTAAAAAGAATACTAAAACAACCTGCATAACAATTAAACATACATTGGAAATAGTGAACTCAATAATGCCTAAGTATTTACTATTATTATTATTTTCTTTTATATATATTATCTATCTTAGCATAGAAAACAAGAAATAGGTTCGATTGTTGCGATATATCGATTTCTGAGAATACATTCTATTTAAAATACAAACATATTTTCAACTACAATATGTTCATTCCTATTGTAAGGCAAGACTGAATTACTTCAATAACATATTTGAAAAAAATAATAAACTCTTGGATGAAATCAATTTAAAAACAAGTTAGGAATTAGCAAGTCGTTATTTGATTCTTAAATTTCGATAGCGCTTTCTAAGTGATCATATTACCTGAATCAATCTTAAACAATCAATATACAATACGTAGGCTGGTAGGTGTAAATAAACAGTTTTATTGGTTTCTAACTGTTGACAGTATTTATTTTTCATGAAACCCAACAAAATATCTAAAGATTGTATGCAATAAATTGGGGTTCTTTGCATAGTTGTAGATAATTAAAACCAGTTGGGTAGTAAGAATTAACAGTATCTTTATTTTAATCATCACTCTGGCGAGTAAACATAAAATATGTCATGGCGGCTGACTTTGTATTGTGTGTAATGTGTTATTTCTCTTTAGAAAAAAAGCTGTAATTTGTTTTATTTATTTCAAGTTTATTTGTAAATTTAGTTTTGATTTTCAGTTTTTGAAGAGTTTTAATGTGTTTATTAAAATATTTACAATATTGTTTGTGAGGTGAAAGTTTCAGAAGTGAGCATGTGCTGAAATGGTCGATGAGGTGAAAGATTTTACCATCAAATCCAATAAAACACCGAATCCTTGAATCTCTAATAATTGTCAGAATTTGGTGGACTCAAGGATTCGAAGATTCTAGTGGCCCATCTCTAATAAAAATACATCTTACCAGATATAACATCCTCTTACAAGAATATACAATATTTGTAAATATAATGTTGAATGTTCAGAATATCCGACTGACAACGTAGGAGAAATTCTGGTGAGGGACCACCATCACAAGAGTCGCTGACGTTTTAGTTGGGAAATTATATATTGGATATCTTTTCTTTTAAAAGGATTTGTTTGATTCTTCTTTTATGATTATTACAATAATGACTCAGGGTTTGGATGTTTTGTGTTTATTTGTTTAGTATCTTAAATGTTCACTTATCTGGTACAACTGGAGGTTTGAGAAATCTTGGTTAATCTTATTAATGTTGCCTCAGGTCAGCTTCGAGAGTTCCTAAATTATAGAGGGAAAATAGGTTGGAAAACTCTTTAAGATATAATTTGATATTTACCTACCAGGTTGTCTGACAATAATCAAAAATAATTACTGTTAAACTTTATCAACATTTCACCAGATATAAGTTTGAAAAGACTTTTCAACCAAATTTGGGATATTACGTCCCTAATTTCATGTCTACAAATAAAAGTTGCCTTGGTGCTTATTTAAAACTACTTCAATTGATCCAGCCTTAAGTGGTATTTATTACATAATTTACAAGTGATATTTATAATCTCTTAGCGTACAACCCGAATGGGTAGTAAGATGCGGTGCTAGATAATCACTTAACTTACACTTTAGCTTTGTTTAGCTGTTACATTGTTCATATATTTACTTAATGAATGAAATGATTATTTTCTCCATTTCAGAATATAGTGGCATGCGGTGCAGGTTTTGTGGATGGCCTAGGTCTAGGGGACAACACGAAAGCAGCAGTAATTAGACTTGGTCTCATGGAGATGATCCGCTTCATCGGTGTATTCTACCCTGGCTCCAAGTTGTCTACATTCTTTGAGAGCTGTGGAGTCGCTGACCTGGTCACCACCTGCTATGGAGGCAGGAATAGGAAGATCTCGAAGCCTTTGTTAGGACAGGCAAGGTAACCAACCTTGTGGTCCAACGCGCTACTCTAGCAGTAGACTAGGAGATCAAGATTCAGGTGTACTAACGGTGGTTTTCCACTCTTCCTCCACACAAATGTGGGTACATTATATATATATATATAGCCTTCTTAATCCCTAAAACCATTAGCATATAACCCGAATGGGTAGTAAATTGCAGTGCTTATGATAAAACTTCACCTTTGCCGGAAATCACAACTAGTGCCCACATGTTCATACTTTGTTATTGTTACGCTATAACCTACCTTAGTGTGCCCACATGTTCATACTTTGTTATTGTTACGCTATAACCTACCTTAGTGTGCACTCAAACAGAAACAACACACTTGTAGTTTGACATTCATAATTCCCCCTTACAATAAACAGAGAGTGTGATCAAACTTGGGTTGTTTGCAGTCAATTGAATTCTTGGAGAAGGAACTTTTAAATGGACAGAAGTTGCAGGGACATATACAGACTCTGAGAAGTGAACCATATGCTCAAAAATAAGAGCATGGATGACAATGAGTAGGAATCATATGAGCATTTGTAATCATTAGATTAGATAGTCTTTCTTCCACCACTATGCTTCCATTCTTCTCCTCTCACTTGAACACTTTCTGTTATCTTCTCCTCCCATCTCAGTCTTGCTTCCTCTGCCTACAGGCGGCAACAAAGAGTTTCTAGTAGTAGCAGCAACTATTTTTGACTTCAGATTATTTCATTCTGTTAGCCATTTTTAATATTAGAGTCAAGGTCCATTTGTTTTAAATATTGATTTTAACACATTAGAGCTTACTATCTGTTGTGGAGATTATAAACTATATATATATATATATATATATATATATATATATATATATATAATTGTAGCCTATTTTTGGGTCAATATTGTAAATAAACATTAAACTCTAATTACATTTTTCTTTGAAACAGTTCAATCTTAATGTTGATGAACCAAGTAGTTGACTGTCCATCGACTGTTTAGATTCCCGTTGTTCACTGCAATCCACAGAATCTGTGTGGGGGAGCTGAAACCTGATCAGCTAATTAACTGCATCAGAGAACACCCGGAACATATGTAAGTTTGTTGGTCGAGAAATACCAGCCATTCTCAATCCTCGGTGATGGTTAGGTCAGTTGGGAGTTGGGTTCACTCATGTATCCTGTAAGATAGTTCACACTGTATTGCTATCTTCCATATTTGTATGCTTTATAGTTGCTATCACAATATCCATTTCTAAATCATGGGTTCAAAACATTAGGTTGGTCAGGAAATGTTGTTATCAGTAAAAATTAGAGATGGGTCGAATCCACTATTTCTTGAATCAGAATCTACATTTTATTTTCTAATCTCAAATCTGAATCCTAGCAAATTGTTAGAAATTTTAATGATTTACAAATAGACCTACATTACACAATATAGGCCTAAGCTCTAAATTAAGATTTATTTCAATCATACTTCCAATTTTAATAAACACCAGCCACCCCCTCACAAAATACGGGTTAAAATCCAGCCAAATTAAATAATCTAGGTTCATATTATATTTAGAAATCAAATCAATCAAAATTTGAGTGTCTTTTAGTTATCTTTAAAAGTGTTGATAGAATGGGTTAAATTTCTAAAAAATTACACATGTGAAATAAACAAACAGATTAGGCCTAGTTATATTTTGATCAACTTTAATCTTCATTGAAGGATTATGATTTATTTTAATAAGAAAGCAAAAATAAAACTAGAAACAGATTGTTTTAATAAAGACTAAAATGACATGTTTAACAATTAAACATACATTGGAAATAGTGAACTCAATAATACCTGGTATGTTTTATTATTATTTTCTTATATATCCATTATCTATCATCGCATAGAAAACATAAAATATATTCGATTCTTGCGATATATTGATTTCTGAGAATACATTCTATTTAATGCTCTTGCAATATGTTCATTCTCATTTTATTAGGCAGGACTAAGTTTGAATATTTTTA
>JBCFYV010000001.1:64388066-64465668 GCA_039000515.1 Timema cristinae
CAACAAGAACATATAAGTTGGCTACGATCACTTTATTTCCCAGTTATGAATACAATTAATATTTCTTAGGAACACAATTTCTATAATGCCCAACACAACCTCTTCAAAACCTAAAGGCTCAATTCATTTTAGTGGCAAAAATTAAATAACTCTCTAAAGCACCCAAATTAAACTTGCTATGAATATTATCTAAGAACTTTGTTTAGAGCAGAGTTCTACAAGATTTTTGGGCCCCCAAGTGATTCCTTAAATTAAACCTTTCCTCAAATATTTATGTCCTATCCTTTTTAGAATAAAATATAGATTTAACATAATGTTCATTTTCATATTAAACAATCGAATGTTCCATATATCACTGATTATGACCAATCAGGGTTATTTTGGTCACTCAATTATTGGCGAGCTAGAAGACGCAATATCAAATTTTAATAATGATGGTAGTTTTCTTACGTGATAGTTTAAAAATTGCCACAAGATTGGCTGGTTGATCACAATCGACTAATGGTCGGCCCCGATTTAGAGCTTCATCAAGTGAGAAAAAGGGTATTTTTACAGAAATTGCAAATTTTATTTGTAGACTACCCAGCCTCACTGGCCTTAAAGGAGGACATGATGGCTAATTACAAGAGAAATAATTAAATACTAACAGGTATTTAAGAAAACATGACAAAAGTATGAATTTTATTTTATTAAGGACAGTCAGAGAAGGCCTGTTGGTCCCGTGATTGTTTGTTTATTTAAAACCATGTATTGTTTGAAATGCAAATGGAACATGTGCATGATTTTAGTTTAATACTTGCTTAATAATCGTTAACATTATCTACCAATAGCAGTATAATTCCTTCTAACACGTTAACTACCTCCTCAGGTCAACTGTTTCCTAAATATTATTTGCACACATATATTAATACCATGAAGTGTTTGTGTGTCTGGCATGAGCATTGCACGATATCTACTGCATGTTAATATTGGGATTCTATTTTTTAATTAACTAATAACTAATTCACATGAAATAAAATGAAGAGATTATTCTCTCTTTGTTTGATGCAAAGAAAAGTGTTGCCAGGGGTAACCATGCAATACATTGCAACATCGGGTACTTCCACTAGTTTCTATAAATTAACTTGTCATTTTAACTACCATCATTGGAGTACACAAAATATGAGTCATTGAAAATTGTTAGAGAACTTTTGGCTGATTCTAAAGGTATTTGGTGTGCTGACTTCAAAACATAACTACGATTTTTCTCTTAAGATGTAAAAAAATTTCATAAAATGTCTGTGAAGTTGTGGTAGAATAACCTGTTCTAATGTATTCTGGTGAAAATGACAAATATTAAAACATACTTTTATTTAAAAGTAGAATGACAATTTTAAAATGCGGGTCATCTCTGTGCAGCATCCAACAGTGCGGCAGTGGACCTAAAATTATAAGACCTAACTTCACTGGACCTAATTTTATAAGACCTAACCCCACAAAACCTAACCTCACAAGCCAACAAGCACAAGACCTAACTTTATATGGCATGCCGGCATAAGTCCTAAAACAACATTCTTTTAACACACTGATAGGAACACAAACAAAGGCGTGAGTCTTGTCTTGTCTAGTTTTCTGAGGAATGGGAGGTCGTAGTTCAAATCCTGCTGGGTGTATCGCTCTCGTCAAGTAAGAACGGATGCCTTCCATTTATCTTTTATTTGCTAACCGTCTTGGATTACGATAGTTATTTTGATGTTTATGAATGGTTTAAGTTGAAAATCGAGATATAAAACATACCTTTAGAAATAAAGTGCTTTAGTAAACATGGCCACAACACTTGGAATGTAAAATAACGTCAAGCTTAACTAGTCTAGTTTGCCGTTGACAAGGATGTTGGGATTAGAATCTTAGCCAAGCTTACCGAGGTATTTTCAAGCAAATGTGGCAACATTCCACAAATTTCTTCTTTCCTCAGTCATTTTAAAATAGTGAAATTAAATGCAGATAGTTCTAACGAGAAGTAAGACTAACATCTCTGACCGGCAGGATTGCCTCATTGTTAATATTCGTATATCTTGTTCAAGTATGCTAGGAGTGTTTTCCCACGTATTTGTCCACTCATCCTTTCTTCACATATTTAAAATAAAAATATACTAAAAATTTATTGTAGGGACATAATTATTATTATTATTATTATTATTAATTAAAAAAAGAAAATTTTACTGTGCAATAATCGTGGTCCATATTTTTATGTCACCCGTATCATGTATTTACTGGCACGCTCGGGCTATCCACATATTTACACAATGGTTTAAGAAATATAAAAGTAGAATTTAGATGAAATGCACTCTCATTTGTGTGGAGAAAGATTCGGAGACAACTTATTTCAACTCACCCTCAGCTCAATACACTTGAGTGAATTTGAACCCGGTCTCCCCTACATCAACAATTCAGTCTATTGTGTGAATCATTTTATTACCAATGGGAGCTACAGTGCGGGAACAAAACAAATCTCGTAATTTGATGCTTGTATTTTACCAGCTTAATTTAATGACATATGACATTAGCAAACTTCACTTATTTGTTGAGTTAATTATCAGTTATTTTTATTAAAATACATATTATATTTTAACCTCGAAAATCTTGAGAGTGGCATCAATTTGTTTGTGTGCGTGCTTGTATGTAAATATATATATATATACACACACACACATTTATTCCAAAATACTGGAAATTTGAGATGGCTTCCACCAAAATCAAAGAGGGCTACTCCTATACCTTATAAGCAGAGGTGATGTCTATAATATAACTGGATGTACATCTGCAGCTAAAATTTTATGTCTATAATATAACTGGATGTACATCTGCAGCTAAAATTTTCTAGCTGTTGTCTGTGTACCATTCTGTAAGAGAGAAAGAAACTTTCTGGTATCTCTTTCTCTCTCTCACACATACAACGCAATGTGGCATTTTTACATCATTCACTATTTTTTATGACTATATGTGATTAGTTAAATGAAATAAATGGGTTAGTAAAAGATTTGAAGAGCATAACTAAGTTCAACACTCATGACTTGTTTCGTTAAAAAAAGATCGTTTGAACGTAAGACTTCTACACAAAGTTTGTCATTCAAACCAGGGCAATGTGGTTAGTGTCAAAGTCTAAAGCAATTTTGGATGTATTTGGAGTCGGTAGTTTTTTGGTTCAGAAATTGTAGTAAACTAAATATACTATTTTTATGTTCTATTAAACAAATAGCCTGATTATTCAAGTGTTAGGTATGAAATGTCCTGTGCTACCATTTTTAGTATTTTAATGTAAATCCAATAGTTATAACAGTGTTAAAATTATTTTGACAAGTATTTTTTATAACTTATTATTAATATAAATTTTCCTGTAATAGAGGAGTCGTAGTCAATCGGACAATATAAAAAGTAGAGGAGTCTGAGTCGAAGGCTTAGCCTACCGACTACGCAGCCCTGATTCAAACAAATGTAATTAAGTTTGAAGCTACCTTTCTTTCATTTTAGATACCAAACTTTAAATATAATATTGTTTCTGAATCCATTATATACGCTAATAATCATTTTTAAATATAGTGTAGTCTTGGCAGAATGTAAACAACATGGGCTTAAGCTACATATTTTAATATATTAAAGATTTTATTCTTATATTTACAATATTAACTTTAAAACTGAATAGTATACTCTTTAATGTAATATGTCTTCACTAATTTTTTTTTAATACTTTTACTCACGAGAGACACGTTTTAGCACAAGAACATTGAATGAAACCATTAAATTTGTCCCCTCGCTAGCAAGCAGACAACAAATTTAGCGTCATGATCTGGTCCATTGCAAGTGGGTGTGTTTATGTCCATCCAGTTTAGTATAGAGATCACTGGTGGAGCCAGACCCCTAAGCCCAACAAGGCGACCTCGTGATGATGAGTTTCCCACGTCCAGCAACAAATCTACATTCTCTCTACAGGTGAATGCTGATGCACTTGACCTATTTCTAATACCTCCTCTACACCCTGACCCCAAACCGATAACTAACCCTCGTTTGGACGCACCACGAACACGACACCGCAGATCAAAATGCATTATTATTCACCATCAACACACTGATCATTGGGACATTCCATTATTAAGATTAATAATTGTTCGTAGGTTTTATAGTAGGTGGAGGTTAAGGTTAATTCGGGCTCAACATATTTGGGGTGTTAGTAGTATGTTGACCCACCTCATGGGACAACATTGACCAAGACGTTAGTTTCTTTGATTTAATTTTCCAATGTTGGGGAGGATCATCTAAGTATACCTTCTTCGGATAAAACACGTGGACAGACCAGTTGATAAAATAATAAAACTTAGACCTGATCTGTTTAAGATGCCTCAACAAAACTTTAATGATATAATCATATTTAAACTGAATCATACATACAGTAGTAATTACTATCCACATTAATGTGGGTTGTAGGCCTATGAAATATTGCAGAAGACTGGAAATAACTAAATAGGCCCTAGCTTAATATTTGCATGCGGTTTGGTTTGTTTAGGCCTAGATTTTAATCATAAAAGGTTTACCAAAGTTATCTGAAACGAATAATTAGTAGTTAAACCTAGTTATACTGAAGTGAATAAATTGCAAACAAATCATTATAAAGAAATATAATATCCTTATATTCTTAATCACTTAACTAAAGTCTCAATAATTCCCTTTGAGTAAAAGATGCATTTTATTATTTTTAACCATCCAAACCACCCTCTCGTTCACTTTATTGTTAACTCACTAGGCCAACTCTGTATAAATGCCCATTGTTTTGACATTAAGTTGTCGAAAATATTCAGCATAAACACTATTTTTGGCATTTATTGCTTTCATCAACTTTAAATAACTAGTTTTATTTTCTAAGATTGTCACACAACATATTACACTTGTTCCAGTATCAACTTAGATAATATATGAAGAATAAAGCATTGTGTTGTAAAGCATACATCTTACAAAAACATTGTTTCTTTAATGGCCAGCTTATACTAATTCCTTTCCCCGTGTGACATTACTATTTAAATACATATTTTGCACTACGATTTTTTGATTAAAATGTGTTGTGTGTATTGAATAATGTAGGCCTAGTATTTTTTCATTTCAAACTGTAGGCAAACAAAATTATGATATAGATTTATTAGATTAAGCTTGGTTAAATCTTTCTTGCAAATAATGTGACTTGTGATCAGCTGTTTGGGAAAATAAAAATATATGAATAATGTTGTTATGAATACCATCATTCTTGAAATTAATTTACCTAATTTCTAGCTTGTAACTTCTTAAAAGGTTATTTGGAAAAGTGTTTCCAACTGTTGATGCTAACTGATTTTATTCTGTATGTTGATGCTAGAAGAAAATTCCAAGCTAAAACTAGCGGACGATACAAAGTGTGGTTGTCATAATAACCCAAACGCTATCTTATCTGCGAAAGTGAAGCTAACTAGCGGTAGCATCTTACTTGTGTGTCGAATGGTCATAATAGCCCTGAGATCCTATAACAGTGAATTCCCTCCCACCCCCTCCCCTATTCCTTCAACTCTCACCTCTTTTCCTCTTCTTTCCCATGCCCAACTTCTTAAACCCCCTTTACCCTCCACCCACCATAGCTAACACTTTAAGGGGTGTATAGGTATCTCTATTCTTTCTCCAGGCAAATGCTGATGCACCCATCATATTCCGATTACATCCTCCACACTAAACCTTTCTATCTTACAGCCAACTACTTGAACCCATCACCCCCTTACCTGTAACCATAGCTCTCAGATTCTAACGGTGAATTACTCTCTTCCAACCCGTGCAGATCCTGACATGCACCATCAACCCCAGGACCTTATAGCCCTCAAGGCAAGGTCTAAGGAGTGATGGATTATTTTAATATTGTTTATTTGATGGTTGTGAGGGGACCGAGTATTTATAATGAGATATTACACATAACGGCACAAGACCTAAATGCTATAAGAATTAAATCCTATGACACATAACTTTATAAGACATAACCTCACTACACCTAATTTTATAGCTTCTAATTTTACTGGACCTAAAATTAATTTTTCATACATTACTTAAAAATATCCTTAACTGTTCAAACAGGCAGTGGACTTAAAGGCACTAGACCTAAACTTTATAAGACCTAAAGTCATAGCTCCTAAACTCTAGGTCTTGTGAAATTAGGTCCACTGCATGTCATCCCAGTAGTCTGCCATCATGTTGATGTTCAATTATTGTTGTCTTGGTGGAGTTATTCCCCTTGTTCCTCACTAACGGCTATGAGGTTTTCAGGAAAGTAGTCCAGGCAGACGTTCAGAAAGCACACCTTCAAGCTCATGAAACACACTAATGCTCTGAATGAATCTAGCATGTTTTGTATAACTTTCTTTAAGGAGCACAGCCAGAACGACAACTGGGACTGAAGCATGCTCACTACCATTGTTTAACAACACTGCTTTGAATCTTCTTTTTAACGAGTCAATAAAGAATCTCCCTCCACTCATCCAAGCTGTACTCAAGGTTGAACTGTTGCATCAGTACATTAACATCATTACACCCGCCTTGGTGGCGTAGTTGGCTAACACGCTAGTCGTGTTGAGATCGACTGCTGAGGACGGGGAAATCAAGGTTCGAATCTCAGTCGGGTGAACTGGGGTGGTTTTTCCTAAATAGTTTTCCATTCTCCCTCCATGCAAATGTGGGTCACTACCTCTGATTCAACCTTCCCAATTCTTAATCCATTAGCGTAATTAGTACTTAAAGCATATAACCCGAATGGGTAGTAAGACGCGGTGCTAAATAATAATAATAAATAATAATAAACATAATACAGTACAATAAGTCAAAATATTGAGAAAAATCCATGATGAAATATTTTTATCTAATTCTTTACGTGAGAAGGAGGAGCTAATAAGTACTTTTCTTTAAGACTAGAGCCAAACACTTCTGCACAATCTTTAGGAAGACCTAGGTCTCTGACTAAGACATCCAATTCACTTTGTGAATAAAAAGTGTGGTGTTGTGCTACACGAAGCATCCTTAAAGTCCCCATCAAAGTCTTGGTTTTCCTGTTTTAGTATCAATCGGTGTATCTTTTAATGTATCTTGTGGACAAGCCACTAGTATTCCTGAGCCATTAGCTACAGGTTCAGGCCAAACATTTATATCCTATTCTTAGATTGTAGCTTTTTACTTAGAAGAGCAAAAGTAGCAGTCTCATTCTGATTTCTGAGTCTCCTCCAGATCCTGTGCCTTCCCATTCTTCATTTTCATCGGTGCCTCTTCAACATCCTTCTAGGTTATATTTATTATCCTTCTTTGACCGCTGCATGCTTCATTTTATCCTTCCTCCTGGTTGTTCCACTTTTCATTTTGCAACTTCTCAAAATGCTCTTTCCATATCTCCCTACGTTCCTCTTTTTCCCCCACTTAATTTCTATTCTTATCCACCATTACAACACTCTCCTCCCTTTTCCTTCTTCTACTATTAACAATTTTATACAGGACTCTCTTACTCTCTTCGCTTTCTGTTTCCATCATCTATTTTCCTCCCTTACTATCTTGTTTGCTTCCTTCTTTCCTTGCTTTGTACATCTACTTTGCATCTACTTTCCTCATTTGGAACCATTCCCTGAAGCCCTATTCTTCTTGGCCACTGCCTCCCTCACTCCCCCATTTCACCATACACTCTTGTTGCCTGCTCTCCCATACACTCCCTCTGTTGTCTCCACCATTCTTCTTCATTCCTCCTCCCCTATCCCTTGTTACAGTGTGCTGTATTCTCCTTTGTACTCGAGATTCGTCATCAACAATCACTGGTCATTGTCTACAGCCTCCCATCCATTAGGTTTTTTCATACCTAATTGTCCACAAGTATGTAGTCTACAACCATCTTCCTTGACCAATCAGTGTTGTATCAGGTCACCTTGTGGCTTTTCCTTTTTTAAACTACGCAATATCTCGCCTTCCCCGTTCCTGCTTCCAAAGCCATCTACTCTAAGTACTTCCACGTAGCCTCGTCTGTTTCCAAAATGTGCCAGACTCTTCCCACCCAGGTATCCTTCAAACTCGTCCTCCTTAGAGGTACAATTCACCTGCACTATGTCCATGCTCTCACCTTTCACTCCTATTTTCACCTTCAATATCCTATCACTGATCCTCTTTACTTCCTCCCTGAATCCTTCCCTCAGATCCAGCTTTCCTTACCCTCTCCATATTGTCTCTGACAGTCTGAGTACATCCAGTTTCCTTCTCTCTAGAGGTCCACCATATCTTCCACTTTCCCCTGTCAGTGTGCGTACATTCAGTGTTCATATTCTTTGTCATTCTCCTTTGCCGGGTTTGTATTCTTTAAGTATTCCTTTCTGAGCTGTGTTCTTCTATTCACTACTGGCTTGCTAGAGCCATCATAGCTCTCCTCTCTTCCTATACAGGTTCTGGATTCCTACTTGTCTCCTATCCTCCCATACACATTCTAGAAAGACCTGGAACTCTATGTGATCACTGCCCTCTTCTCATTAGATCCCTTTGTCTCATTCATGCTTCCAGTTGTCGCCAACCTTTATGTTATCAAGGGTGCATTTGCATTTCTAAACTTTTTAGCGGGTGCATGTGTATACATTTAGAAAAAAAATAACTTAATATGTTATTTTTAATGTAACAATTGGAAATGCGTTTCACTGATAATCTTTCAAAGTCGATGATAAGTTGATACTGCAGTTTTCAAACCCTCCCTTGGAAAGGTGAGAACTAATTTTGTTTTCACTATGAAGAATATTGTTTTTCACAGATAAGATGATCCAAAATAAATTTAATTTTCATCGCAAAGATAATCCTTAAAGAAAATGTGTGGTTTACTAGTTTCCAGAAATGTTTTTCTGTATGGCAAGTTTTGAGGGTTAAGTTGTAATGAAATTTCTTATTCCAATTCTTCAACATTTGTTTTTATACATTTTATTAATATATTTGGCAATGATACTGATTGATATTCATGGTATTAAATGTGTTTTCAAAAAACAATATGGTCTCTTAGTTTCACTAAATTTGGAAGATCTTTGATTGAATACATCACCCAACTTTGCTATCAAAACAACTGTTTCTTTTGATTCTTGACGTGTTTGTAAAATTTGTCAATACATTTTTGTCTTATTTCTTATTTTCAAAGGGAACTCAATGTCAGTATGACTATCTTGGTAGGAGCATGTAAAAGGGCTGATGGGCACTGGGTTCAAATCTACTCCATCCATCCCTAGTCTCTCCAACACCTTAGCCGGTCAGTAGCATGTCTGTCTCCTTAGCTAAGGAAATGGTATGGCCAAAACATTTATCATTGGTAAAATGTTGGTTTACTCTTTCACAGTGATACATTAATGACCGGGGACTGGATATTGTGCCTGTCCTAGCCTTGTTAGATTGCATTTGAAGCTACGACAGGTCTAGCAAGCCGGCAGTGGAAAATATATGACTTGAATAAAAAACTGTCATGGGCCGGAAACAAATGGATGTAAAACTAGGCCCTAACCTCTTCCTTTTCACCACCATCACTTCACACTTTGCCGTGTTACATTTCACTTCAATCTCTTTCTCTTCATCTACAAAGATTGTGGCTTTCATTCTCTCCTGCCACTTTATTCATAACCATTTCAAATAGTAGTCCGGAGAGGGCACTCCACTCCTGTTACACTCCAGCCTCCTTCGCTGCTTTCTGCACTTCGATGAACCAGATCCTCTCTATATTCATCTCTTCTCTCTCAGTTGTAATTTGTAAGTATCAATCTCATTTCTCTTAAGACTGTTATGTTGCTCTACTAACGTTAGTCATCCACAACTATACTAGCCAAAGACAAGCCTTGGCTCTCAACTAGCCTTCACAATTCGAATATTAGAGAAATTTTAATTATTGATTCAAAATTTGTTATCTTTCAAAACTGAGAGTATTTAGCATTCTAGACCATTCAATTTACTTTGCTCTTGCCAGCCACACACACACACACACACAATATATTTTAATACAATCCTCACATTTGGCCACAATTTAAAGTTATAACCAATTTAAATATTGTTGGATTTTTTTTATATATTGTTTATGTTTATTTTTAACTTGTATATGTAATGTCACTAGTTCAATGATGTTTAAAATCATTTTTACTATAATATACCTTCCTGAATTGTTTTTGATATATATTTTGTTAGTGTATTCCTAGCTCTAGATTATTATTGATGGTGACATGTTTTGCTAACTCAAGTTACCACAAATTGTACTTTGTTATTTTTTTCCATTTTAGGAGCATGACACAGAGGCAGGACTCTCTTCGCTCCTCACTTTGAATGCTAGTTTTAACTTGTGCTGTTTAAGGAGATCAACGAATGATAAATATTTGATTTTGTTAAAATACTGATCAAGTTCTGGGTTACTAATATTGTGAGTGTGTAATATGTTACACAACACTATTTTGTTAGGACTTGTCATTCTCCAGTCTGATTATTATGATTATATTCTAAATCACATAATGTAGTTACACTTCAAACATAATAGACAGAATGGTCAACCAGTCACAAAATAAACTCTGTCTAAATTTCATGTATCTAATGTTTTATTCCTGGACCAACATTTGATCATTTAAAACCATACTGGGGGGAAATGAACATATAATTATATTTTTACTTCAATTTCAAAAATTAACGTATATTTTTAACTAGTGTAAAACCAAACATTTTCTCTTTTATAACTCATTGGATTTAATTTTGAAAAAGTAAGCATATGGGAAATACATTATAAAATTATATTATTTAACTTTAATGTGTGAAAATAATTTAAACGTTTGATTCTCAGTTCGTATCCAAACATTCTAGTGTTTGTTTATATCCTTGTTTGCAATGTTTAGAAACTAAAAAGCATGGATGGAAATTTCAGCTAATAACATTATAATAGGGTTATCAATTGAGACAAAATCATGATAAAGTGGGTTGTGGTGAGCAGTAGAAAGAATCATCTAATACTGGAGAGATTCAAGGGAACTAAAACTGGGGGAGATTCAAGGAAAGCTAAAACTGGAGAGGATTCAAGGGAAGTTAAAACTGGGGGAGATTCAAGGGAAGTTAAAACTGGAGGAGATTCAAGGGAAGATAAAACTGGAGGAGATTCAAGGGAAGTTAAAACTGGGGGAGATTCAAGGGAAGCTAAAACTGGGGGAGATTCAAGGGAAGTTAAAACTGGGGGAGATTCAAGGGAAGTTAAAACTGGGGGAGATTCAAGGGAAGCTAAAACTGGGGGAGATTAAAGGGAAGTTAAAACTGGGGAAGATTCAAGGGAAGTTAAAACTGGGGAGATTCAAGGGAAGTTAAAACTGGGGGAGATTCAAGGGAAGTTAAAACTGGAGGAGATTCAAGGGAAGTTAAAACTGGAGGAGATTCAAGGGAAGCTAAAACTGGAGGAGATTCAAGGGAAGTTAAAACTGGAGGAATTCAAGGGAAGTTAAAACTGGGGAGAATTCAAGGGAAGTTAAAACTGGAGGAGATTCAAGGGAAGTTAAAACTGGTGGAGATTCAAGGGAAGTTAAAACTGGGGGAGATTCAAGGGAAACTAAAACTGGGGGAGATTCAAGGGAAGTTAAAACTGGGGAAGATTCAAGGGAAGTTAAAACTGGGGGAGATTCAAGGGAAGTTAAAACTGGAGGAGATTCAAGGAAGTTAAAACTGGGGGAGATTCAAGGGAAGCTAAAATGGGAGATCAAGAGTTAAAACTGGGGGAGATTCAAGGGAAGTTAAAACTGGGGAAGATTCAAGGGAAGTTAAAACTGGGGAAGATTCAAGGGAAGTAAAACTGGAGGAGATTCAAGGGAAGCTAAACTGAGGAGATTCAAGGAAGTTAAAACTGGAAGAGATTCAAGGGAAGTTAAAACCAAAGAACTATCAGAGGTTTCTAATCAACATCAAGGATTAAGAACTTATTTTATTTCAAAAAGTACATCAATTTATTTCAGTTGTTACCTCTTAAATTTTTTTATTAAATTTGACTGAAACCAACTATCTTTAAAATGTAGATCCAATCATAAATTAAATTATTAATTTAAACTTGTTTATACTGAGCAAAATAAAAATGGCACATGTGAATAGTTGATTTTTTAATAATATTAATAATACATAAGACCTTTTTAATTTAGAAAGTTTAATAAAGCAAATGATTAGTTATAAAATGTTATTAAATTCATCCTTGATACAATTTTATTCAAATTAGATTTTAAAATAATGCTTAATTCTCTTAACATAACTCTTAACTAAATATGTATATAACAAGCTGATACCCATAATACAGTGTTTTAAGGGTAAGGGTATTTCTACCAATGGTAGGTTGGGGTAGAACCTGATGACTAGGTATCTATCTTACATTAAATGCTAATCATTAAGGTGGAATACAATATACTTTATTAATACTTTCAAAGGGGGTTTGAACTGTAAAGACCCAAGCATACCTTGGTCACAGACAAATAATATACCGAGACACTCAACCTCCAGGTTAAAATGGCAGCTTGAGTCCTACAACACTAGAATCACCCAGCAGCGACACTAGCGCAGCGAGGTTGAGAGTTTGTTTCTTACTTGTACATTCCTGCACTGTTGGTCTGTTGGTCTCGTATCAGACCAGACAATGTCTATTCAAATTATAACTACTAACTCTTGCTAATACTAGGTTCAGGGTTTCCACTTGTCCTGTATTTCCATTGAGATTTCTTAGTTATTATCTCTACATACACTAACATCTTTTGTGAACAACCCCATTTTTATGATTTTAAGCTCATTTGGGTTTCTTAAATATTTTTGTATTGTTTCTTATTTAATGAAGAAAATATTTGGAAGGGTTTAAACAAAAAAATATAAAATGAGTTTTTTTTATTTGAGGTGTTTAACACGCACTTTCTGAACCTACTGATCACACAAAAATGTCTCTGAGCGAAAGGACCAACCAATTGGGAGGGAAAGGTATTTTCACAAACCTTCCAGGGTTCTTTTAACACCACAATGTCCCCCTCGAAGGGAGTTGTGCTACGGAACCCCAGCTGGGTTTGTGTCCTGAGGTGAGCACTTTACCCCAAGACCATCAGCGAAGTCGACTAAAACAAGTAAAACATGGATGTGTTTGACTAACTTACTCCGTATTTCTCTGTTCTTGCTCTGTACACTTCACTTCACTGCATTCTCAATTATTTTCTCTTATAAATTATAAAGTAGAAGGAGAGACGGTTCAAACACATGTGATATATGGCCAAGGCTTGTATTGTAGTGTATTGTAAGGCTCCTTTCAGACAAGCTTGTGTGAGCTGGTTCACGAGAGCTCAGGATATCAGCAGGGTATTGTGTCTAACGTAGACATTTATACAAGCATGTGTTGCCTCTAGTGAGTCAGCTGCTGGATCTCTCAACCAGCTGCCAGGTTCATCTATTACTATCAGGGTATCTAACGTCTTTATACAAACCTCTATGCTGACCCAGGTTCATCTATTACTATCAGGGTATTGAGTTTTATGTAACCTTTCATGTGAGCTAGTTACACTAGTGTTAACATTGTAAACATCAGCTGCAATGACTATAGTACTCGGCTGGACTAAATAATATAAAGCTCATCAAAAGATGACACATGGAAATACTTAAAAAACTTTACATCCTCTTCTCTAATTTCATGAAACAGTGTGTTAAAACAGCCATTAACATCCTTAAAATTATTATTGGAATTTGTTTTTCTCTTTTTAATTTAAACTGTAAGCGTTAAAACATTAACCTAATCTAGTTTGAGCATCGCAGAAAACCTTAAATCAGCCATTTTTCTTAAAAGCTCAAGTCAGCAGCTCTAGTGAGCTTCACAGCTGCTCAAGGTGTCAGGAGGGGGGCTTTGTTGAAAGTGTCTTATACATTTTTCAAATTTGTCCTATGTTTTTGTATCCTAAGGGTGGGAACCCTTTAAATTATTGTTTGTAAGTTGTGTGCAGTTGTTTTAGAAAGTGCATGTATGATCTATTGCCTTTATAAATCACCTTAAGCTGTGATAGGAGGGAAGATTTTTTGGACAAAATATTATATTAGTAGTTACATTTAGTTCAGTGGCCAAACAAAGGAAGATGAAGGTATTTTAATAAAGTGACCCAGCCACAGTTGATAATGATGAGATACAGTTAGTTTAATTTGGTAGTCTCAACCATTGTTGCATATCTGACAAGAATGCCCCCCACAAATATTCAAGAACTGTTGACCATTCTATGTGGAACAATTTTTGAGACACACCCAGGGCCGCTTTATCCATTTGTTCAGTTAGCAAAAGTGCCTACAATGTTTCACTTGAAAAAATACATAAGAAAAAACAGCAAACTTTAATTTAAAATATTTATTTTGATATTTGAATGACTAAACTAATAATTTAAGTTGTCAGAGTTTCTCACTGATACAATCACAGACACATTAATGTATGTCTAGTAGATACTTACAGTTTAATGTTCACGTTGCAACATTTTGTATGTGCAAATTCAGAAATTATGTTGTTGATTGTCAATTGTAATATAACATCATTTTCAATTGAAAGGAGTGAAAGGGAAGATAAATTTTGCTGCCTCATTATTGATCAGAAATAATTTTTTATCTATTTCATATTCGAGAAGCTTCTCTCTCCTTTAGCAATTGGTTCAAAAATGTAAAAATAGATACCGATGCTAGGTATGCTTATATTCGGAAAACTTGTTATGAGCTTTTCAAAATTAAAAAAAAAAAAAATTCTGCATGCAAATGATGAAATTAGCATAAAAACGAGTAGAAATATTGTACACACAGGCCTCTATAAATGAAAACGCCTGGGACCTACGAAGGTAGTAAAACACCTGAACAAACATGTTGTCTTTCCAGCTTCCTCGCGCTTGGGTGTGTGTAAACCTGCTTATCTTCCTTACCCTGCCATTCTACTATCATTTTTATCAAGGCCGTAGCCAGCCAATAATTTCAGGGGGGGTTGGGTGGGCACATCCCCCAGTTGCTGGAAGCTAGAAAAAATCCACACGATTAACTACTCTAGACACACTTTGGAGTGTTTTTTTTTCTTCATGGTAAAATAACCCTCTAGCTACTGAAGGCTTGGAAAATTTCTAAATATTAAACACTTTTGGAAACTTTGTGAATTGTTTTTTTTTATGGTATTACAGCCCCTAATTTGTATTTGTATCTTAATTTTGATATTGTTAGAACCATAAATAAAGCAATTATATTTTGTTCATAAAATTTGGTGGGGGTTTTTGAACCCCCAGACCCCTCCCCCTGGCTAAGGCCTTGATTTTTATTGACTACAGACATTTTGACTTCTATTTTTTTTCTTGCTTATAAGAACTGTGTGTGATTGGTTAAATAAATATTAAGGTGTAAAGAATAATTTACAAGTGAAATGTTGACAGAGTCATATTCACCTTACAGTATTCATTTGTTGTCACTTTTTATGTCTTGTCTAAGCTTTAAACAAGAATAGAATAAACTGCTTACAATTCCCTCCTATTAAACCTAATGTTTCTCACCAAATTTTATGTTGTGAGCTCCTTATTGAGACTTAGTAATAGTGAGATGAAGTGGCTGTCCTAGGTGATCCGCAACCCACATCACCCTGTTCCCTGCTTGATTGTCACTACCAGATGTCATGTAAGTAGTATATATATGCTTCATAATGGGGTCAAGTAAATTGTCGATTATCAAATTATACTATAGGCCTATTCATGTTAATGCATTCTTTATAAAATCCATAATGAACATTGCAAATATTTCTAACATAAAACAATTGCTTGGTTTATTGTAATAAAAAGTTGGAAATGGTTGTTTTGATAACTGAATGAATCCCATGTTGTGTGCTTAGTAACATGCAAGAGAGTTACGAAACTGGTTCATAGTGGAATACTTTGTCAGCCTTGATGACAGTACTAGGACAAAACCCGAGATTTTTCTCTTTGGGTTTAAACCTGGTTTAATTTCAAATATTTGATTGAAACTAATTAAAATCCTTTGTGGCTTCTTATTAACTATGCCAATTCTCATCTCATTGAGGTAACTAATGAGTTAGATTTTTTATCTAAAGATTTTCCACATTGCTCAAAATTATAATTTATTACAAATTAAAAGCAGAATCACAAAATATTGTATTGTTTGAGAACTAAAATGTAGAGATTTTGTACAGAAATGTTCCTTAAATATCACAATATTAGCGAACAAAATAATTAGTGGCACTGTTTAATAAAGTTGAGTTCACAAAGTACTAACATTCCCTGTCTAAAGGTTTGAGGTTTATGAATGATTTAAACATCAAAAGATTAATTAACTATAAACACTAGGTTATTCGTTTGGTTGAGAATATTTTTCTGTTTACTTTTAGAGTTTACACTTTCACATCACAAACAGAAACATATATATATGATTAGATGATTTCTCAGTGCCTAATCATTTACGTTGTTTTGAATGCACTAACCCAAATGCTGAAAAGATTCTTTCAACACTTACTGAAGAAGCCTTTGCTGAAAGTAACAGAAACACTTTTTCAGTAAATATATTAAAGTCATTCTTCTGATTTTTCCACCACACAAAATTAAAAACTTGTGTTTGCACTACTTTATCAAGAGTTTCACGATTTTCTTAACAAATTGTAACAAAGTTGCCCAGCCTTTGAATTTGTACTTTAAGATTTAGTAATGTGCTGAGCATCCAAATTTTTCAGGCAGAAGTATTTTTGCAAAGTTGGCAGCAGCATCATCTATAACAACAGAACAAACCTTGCTCTTTAAAGCTCACATTTGATGTGCTACAGCAGATAAATGACAGTGTGAGCATGGCCAGATGTGTAAATTGTGTCCACTGAATAAACATTGGCTGCCTATTTTGGTGGTAACTGAAGGCATATTATTGGTTCATTGTGGACATTTGTCACAAACCATCAAACTTTGATTTTGCAGAATAAGGGAACAAGTTTTCTTTTATTCTTTGTCAATAATTTCTGTTTGTAGGGTGTAACCTAGGTGAAGTCCCACATATTGAGAATGTTCAACACCATGAAAAGCAATATACGATCTAATTGCTGATACAAAGGCATCTTCTGTGTTGGTATTGATCTAACTACATATGAATCTAATGATGTTTCAACTTTATTCTTCTTGCCCTTAGAGTATTCTAATTTATTTCCATTTCTCTCATTAGGCTAAAACATGGATGGATGTAATAGGTGTGCTTGCAGTTTAAAAGCTATCTGAAAAAAAAAGAGGTTCTCTATAATGTATACACAAGCAGCCTTAAAAATATAATTCAAACTAAAAATCATGCACTGACTACCCTGTTTCAATTCAAAGAGCAACATAATCTACTATTATTTGTAATAGAATTCAATTTTTGGTAAAGATGTACAATTTGTTTTAATTTAGCATGAGAAAAAAAATATATATATATATATATGATGTAATATAATAATAATAATATAGGCCCTATAATTTGATTCATATATGAAAAGATTCGTAATAGTAATTACAGGTTATCATATCTTATAAAGACAAATATGATACAATCATTTAAATTATAACAAACATCTAAAATTTTAATACATATAAAAAATTGTGGGCTTTTGAATCAAATTGCATTAAAACAATGTTATGATGGGATGATGTAATTGAGCATATATTACATGTTTTGTATTATCTCGGGAATTAAACAGAACTAGTTGTGAAAATTTTTTAAATATATAGAATGAAAGAAGTTATGTAAAAATTGAATTATTTCCTTATCTGTAACTAGCTTTTGCCCACGGCTTTGCTCGCGTTAATGTTTATTTTGTCAATAAATTCAGGTTGTCGGTCGACACAGAAAGTATGAAAATAAAAACGATGAACTTATTCAGGTTGTTGTCAATACAGGTAGAATAAAGAAACATACAAACTACACAATATAAATAAGGAGTATAAAATAAGTAGCGGAATGTGTGTCAGTAGAGTCATAAGTTCTGCCTTGCCACGAATTGAAAATCCCACTCCATCTTACATTTTACCTAAGTTAATTAACATCCCTTATTTACTGGCTTGTTCTTGCCGTTGCAATCATGGGAACAGAATAGAATCATTATTTTAGGACGCTCCTATATACTATGTTGTATGTCCTTCCATTTGGCGCAAATACATACAAATTCTGGGCATTGGACACACGCGAACATGCTACATATAGCTGGCCAGGGGGAAAACATGGCTTTTCCAAATCACCCCTGCTACCTGCAATGTTTGCCCTTGCACTTTATTAATAGTAATAGCAAAACTAAGTTTGATTGGATACTGGAGTCTTTTGAATTGAAATGGTAGGTCAGTGGGGATTATTAGGATTCGTGGTATGATTACACTTTCCCCTTTTCCCACACCTGTTAAAATGGTGGCACAGATTATATTTTGCCCTAATTGTGTAATCCGAAGCCTCGTCCCATTACTTAATCGGAGTGAATCTAAATTTCACATAAGCATAACTGGTACACCTAATTTCAATTGTAGTTTATGCGAGGGTACACCCATAGCTCCAGAGAATTTAAAAACTCAGCGGGATATGAAGTGGTCTGTATTGTGTCCATGATTGTATCTATTGACAAATACTCCTTTATTTCTCCCTGCACCTCTTTCAAAATGTCATGTTCATTTTGTTAACAATTTAATTTTTTGGTGCAAGAATTGCTCTTGCACACAACCAGAGATCACAATTAAAATTTAGTTGTAAGTCTGGGTAAACTTTAGCAATGAACTCCACATCATTTTCCACCAAATTACAGAATTCCCCTGTAAGTAAAATACAACCTTCAGCATCCATGTCCAAACGTCCATCGCCAATTTTCAAAAGTGTATCTGTGTAATGTCTGAATCTACGTCTTTATAAAGGTGGAACTCTCATATTCATTGTTAGGCTGAATTTTTTAATTTTTGCCCACAATCTTGATGACTTGAGACAGGCTTTGATCTCAACTGCATGTGTGCCCCTCTGGATCACCGGTAGAGTTTGTCGGAAGTCACCAGTTAGTAAAACTACCATTCCTCCCGTAATATCTGTACTGTCTCGCAAGTCCTGAAGAGTTCGGTTTAACACCTTTATAGCTTTTTTGTGGGACATCGTACTCTCATCCCACACTAAAAGTTTACATTGTCGTAACATCATACCTAGAGAGCTATTCTTGTTGAAATTGCAGATGGGTGACTTCCTGTGCAAGTGCAAGATTTAATGGCAATTTTAGAATGGAATGTGCAGTACGGCCGCCGTTCAGTAGTTTAGCTGCTATACCGGAGGAAGCCACGGAAACAGCAATTTTCTGGTCTTTTCTTATGAACGCCAATAATGAGTTCAGCAAAAACATTTTCCCGGTTCCTCCAGGGGCGTCGAGAAAGAGGAGTGCACCATTCCCTGACTCTACTTGACATAACACCTGTTGAAATACGTTACTTTGTTCTGGAAGCAACCGAGGAACTAATTCGGTTACTTTCTGTTGCAATGCTGTGAAATCATAGTTTAATTTCCAAGTAATTTCATTGTTTAAGTAATTTTCATCTGATTGTCGAGGGCTTACCATTCCAAAATCTTGAAGCTTCTTCCCCGTCATTGTGATAACCTTGTTTTCAATTTTCGTCGGCGCTTCGTAGTAGATGTGCTCATTAAAAGTCATATCTGCTTGTACTTGCTGTAGCCGCCGCCAAATATCTTCCTCCATGTACTCTCTGTACTTATCCCACAGCGTTTGAAGATTGGAAAGATCGCAAGATGATATGAGGGTTGCGTAAAGTTCCATATTAATGAATTTGAATATATTTCTAGAAGAGAAGATTAATGGTGCATTTTTAAGTGAGATTTTTTTATAGCTTTTTGGTATTTGGTAGTAGGGTCACATTTTAGCTCAGTAATATTGTTATTATTGATGTAGTTCATATTTTTTTAAACATAATCGGTATGATTGATAAGAATAAATATATTTCTTTTATCTGCTTTAACATTGATGATATCTTTTTTAAATGTGTTATTGGGTTGCGTGAGGATGAGGAGTGGTTTATGGTTAGGTTTGTTTTTATGGTTGTTTGCAATAATTCTATGTATTTGGTTAGCAACAAGGTGCCTTGTTTGATTTTTTATCTCAGGATCAATGTGTTTAGTTGCATCTTCACTGTATATCATAAAGGAATGGACTTTGTTATTAAGAGAATAGTCGAGACAGTTGAATTTGTAACCTTTTACAAGTATGGATTCTTGTTCTTTATTGTGATATTTAAGGAACATTTCTGTATGAAATCTCTACATTTTAGTTCTAAAATAATACCTTGTTTTATGATCGTTCTCCTCTTAATTTTCCAGTAAGAGTGTTTCATCGGTAACTGGTATAACAACTTACCTCTAGGTGTGCATCAATATCTAACTTTGTCTTCTCTTCTTTGTTTTTATTCAAAAAAAGAATTAATTAATTAATTATGACAATGTAATTTAATAATAAACTAATAAAAGTCAAACTAGCGCTTGGAAAATGACTAAGACTATGTGCATACTCAATACTCATGCACACTCTAAGAATAGTTTACTAAAAACATTCTTGATGACACGCTCTTACAAGATTGTCCACTAGACACACACCACATTACTCTATATTACAGTAATTCATCACAGAGATTGTCCACTAGACTCACATCACATTACTCTATATTACAGTAATTCATCACAGAGATTGTCCACTAGACACATTATTACTATATATTACAGTAATTCATCACAGAGATTGTCCACCAGACACACACCACATTACTCTATATTACAGTAATTCATCACAGAGATTGTCCACTAGACTCACATCACATTACTCTATATTACAGTAATTCATCACAGAGATTGTCCACTAGACTCACATCACATTACTCTATATTACAGTAATTCATCACAGAGATTGTCCACTAGAAACATTATTACTCTATATTACAGTAATTCATCACAGAGATTGTCCACCAGACACACACCACATTACTCTATATTACAGTAATTCATCACAGAGATTGTCCACCAGACACACACCACATTACTCTATATTACAGTAATTCATCACAGAGATTGTCCACTAGACTCACATCACATTACTCTATATTACAGTAATTCATCACAGAGATTGTCCACTAGACTCACATCACATTACTCTATATTACAGTAATTCATCACAGAGATTGTCCACTAGACACACACCACATTACTCTATATTACAGTAATTCATCACAGAGATTGTCCACTAGAAACATTATTACTCTATATTACAGTAATTCATCACAGAGATTGTCCACCAGACACACACAACATTACTCTATATTACAGTAATTCATCACAGAGATTGTCCACTAGAAACATTATTACTCTATATTACAGTAATTCATCACAGAGATTGTCCACTAGACACACATTATTACTCTATATTACAGTAATTCATCACAAAGATTGTCCACTAGACTCGCACCACATTACTCTATATTACAGTAATTCATCACAGAGATTGTCCACTAGACTCGCACCACATTACTCTATATTACAGTAATTCATCACAGAGATTGTCCACTAGACACACATTATTACTCTATATTACAGTAATTCATCACAAAGATTGTCCACTAGACTCGCACCACATTACTCTATATTAAAGTAATTCATCACAGAGATTGTCCACTAGACACACATTATTACTCTATATTAAAGTAATTCATCACAGAGATTGTCCACTAGACACACATTATTACTCTATATTACAGTAATTCATCACAAAGATTGTCCACTAGACTCGCACCACATTACTCTATATTAAAGTAATTCATCACAGAGATTGTCCACTAGACACACATTATTACTCTATATTAAAGTAATTCATCACAGAGATTGTCCACTAGACACACATTATTACTCTATATTACAGTAATTCATCACAGAGATTGTCCACTAGACTCGCACCACATTACTCTATATTACAGTAATTCATCACAGAGATTGTCCACTAGACACACATTATTACTCTATATTACATTAATTCATCACAGAGATTGTCCACTAGACACACATCACATTACTCTATATTACAGTAATTCATCACAAAGATTGTCCACTAGACACACATTATTACTCTATAATACAGTAATTCATCACAGAGATTGTCCACTAGACTCACATCACATTACTCTATATTACAGTAATTCATCACAGAGATTGTCCACTAGACTCACATCACATTACTATATATTTCAGTAATTCATCACAGAGATTGTCCACTAGACACACATTATTACTCTATATTACAGTAATTCATCACAAAGATTGTCCACTAGACTCGCACCACATTACTCTATATTAAAGTAATTCATCACAGAGATTGTCCACTAGACACACATTATTACTCTATATTAAAGTAATTCATCACAGAGATTGTCCACTAGACACACATTATTACTCTATATTACAGTAATTCATCACAGAGATTGTCCACTAGACACACATTATTACTCTATATTAAAGTAATTCATCACAGAGATTGTCCACTAGACACACATTATTACTCTATATTACAGTAATTCATCACAGAGATTGTCCACTAGACTCGCACCACATTACTCTATATTACAGTAATTCATCACAGAGATTGTCCACTAGACACACATCACATTACTCTATATTACAGTAATTCATCACAGAGATTGTCCACTAGACACACACCACATTACTCTATATTACAGTAATTCATCACAGAGATTGTCCACTAGACTCACATCACATTACTCTATATTACAGTAATTCATCACGGAGATTGTCCACTAGACACACATCACATTACTCTATATTACAGTAATTCATCACAGAGATTGTCCACTAGACACACACCACATTACTCTATATTACAGTAATTCATCACAGAGATTGTCCACTAGACACACATTATTACTCTATATTACAGTAATTCATCACAGAGATTGTCCACTAGACACACATCACATTACTCTATATTACTGTAATTCATCACAGAGATTGTCCACTAGACACACACCACATTACTCTATATTACAGTAATTCATCACAGAGATTGTCCACTAGACACACACCACATTACTCTATATTACAGTAATTCATCACAGAGATTGTCCACTAGACACACATTATTACTCTATATTACAGTAATTCATCACAGAGATTGTCCACTAGACACACATCACATTACTCTATATTACAGTAATTCATCACAGAGATTGTCCACTAGACACACACCACATTACTCTATATTACAGTAATTCATCACAGAGATTGTCCACTAGACACACACCACATTACTCTATATTACAGTAATTCATCACAGAGATTGTCCACTAGACACACATTATTACTCTATATTACAGTAATTCATCACAGAGATTGTCCACTAGACACACATCACATTACTCTATATTACAGTAATTCATCACAGAGATTGTCCACTAGACTCACATCACATTACTATATATTTCAGTAATTCATCACAGAAGCTCATCGTCTTATAGTATGAAGTCAAAAAATTATAATAAAAGAATGGAAACACAAATCTCAACTAAATTCACCAACATAAGTGTGTACATAACTTGAAAACGGACTTGCTAGGCATCAGAACTTCCAAACTACTCTCAAGTTTGCCAACAGCTGGTGTACTATTGTACTCCTACTTTACTATTTTTAACACTTCTTTTACATTTAATCCTTGTTTATTTTCAAACATAGGAATTTTGACAAATTTATAATTTTCAAAAAAGGTATTGATCTAATTTTTCTTTAATAAACGATTATATAAAATATTTTGCCACTCCAATATATATTTATAAATAATATAATAATTAATTCTAAAATATAAAGGATTGCATTTATTAACATAACATACCTTAGCTCACTTGGTAGTGTGTCTCTCTACTAAGCTGAGGGTCCCATGACTGAAAATGTATCGTTGGTGAAATGTGGCTAGATGCTGTGCTGGTCCTAGTTTTGTTAGATTGTAAGGCATATGAAGCTACAACATGTCTAGCAGGCCACAAGCTGGAAACAGTCCTGGATGTAAAAAAGTATTAACATGTTTTTATATTTGTTTACAGGGCTAAGAAATGATGAGCCATCATGGACTAAGTTTCTCCAGTATGTTTATCCAAAGCAAGAAAATGTCTGTGAAACTATTACTATTCATTGCTCTATCTTGGAGTGACCTATCATGCCAAGCACACACATAGTCAAACAATAGGCCTCCGAGCGGGTTGTCAGTTAGAAGATCCTTGCGCACACACTAAGTGCTAATCAATACCATTCACATGAAGAAATATACATCCCAAAATATTGATACTTCAGAATTAAATTTTCCTAAAACCACACTGAGATCAAAGAGCCCTCCCATTTGATTACCTAGTTAGTATTGAATATTTTATAACTTCTTTGAATAAACATACCATCCCTTAGTAAATATATAAAAATAGTTATTGTTAGGAAACTGTATCATCTCTAGTCGCAGTTAGATTTGGCTGGACCAAACAAGATGGCTTACTCACTTAAGAGCTCTTAATCTATTTACTGAGTCTTCTTTAATCTAATAAATAGATATATGTTTTTAAATATTTTAGCATGATTTTTAATTTTCCAAAATGAACTTTTGTATTAACTTTGCCCATTTTCATTATTATTAGTATATCTGCCATTACATCACTCTTGGCTGCATTCCTAAGTGTAAGGTAACATAACATTATTTGTGTGGTGGTAATGTTAATGTTAAAAAATATTTCCTGAAAATGTCCAAATACATCAAAATGTGCTCTCATACTTTGTCTTATATCAAATGATATGTGTTGTTGACTTAAGCTCAAATTTAAATGATGTGTAAATATAATATATTATTGTACAGAATAAAATGTTGCACAAGATATAATATACCTAGTTTGTTTGGAAAAAGTGAAATATTATTTTGAAATTGAGTGTTTGTTAATTTATTTTACAACCCACACTTTAAATTATTAGTCATCATTAATGAAAAACTTAATATATTAATTAGGGGTGTACAAAAAGGATTATTTATCAAATTGAATATCAAAATTTTGAACGAATACCAAATAGTACAAATCGAATAGTAGATTATATTGCATTTTTGATAAAAATAATTTAAATTAGTAAATTCCTATTGAAAATGTTTTATATTTAAGTATGCAAAATGCAAAAAATTACTTCAAAACACTGTTATTTAAGCTGATGTTGATAAAAACAATCGAATTTAAAACAAAATTTCAGGAAATTGAGAAGAACTTTTGATCCAGTTTTTAGACAGTGGTTTTCACCTAAATCATATTTTTTAAATTTTGTGATAAGCTTTTAATAAATCCAAATTTTAAAATTGCAACCAGAATGTTTAACTGGTCAGTATAGAGATTATATTTCTTTAGATTAAAACATTATTATTATTATTATTATTATTATTATTATTATTTATTATTATTTTATTATTATAATAAAGGGTTAAATAATGGGGTTATTAATAAACAAGGTCATATTTTGATTCTTTCATCATTTGAATAATCTCAAAGTGTAGCTCTCATTTTCTAATATGTAGTACCTACTTTTGTTTGTGTGATGATTAGTACTCAACCCAAAGTTTGGTTGGATCCTAAACAATTCCACTGGCAGCACTGTAAAGGCTTACTAGGGAAATTAGGAGTGTGGTAGTTTCCTCACTGAGCCAGAAGGTAATATTGCACATCAGTCTGCCAAGACACTAACTGACACCTTCACTTCATTCATCACAGGGACACTCTGTATACTGAATGTTATTACTAGTTTGGCTCATACCTTTGATACTTTCATAGAATACAACAATAAATTTACTAAAGTAACACAACTGTAATTAATGACCCCCTTTAAATGTCCTCTAGGCTTGACACCACTAAATGTTCTCTAGGTTTGAAACCTTTTAATCCCCCGCTACACGCACCGCGGAGTATGACTAAGCAAGATTGTAGTTCTCTTCTCATCTACTATCAAAATCAAGCTGAGATCTTTGTCGCCTGGTAGCTTCTCCTACTGCTTGGTGGGATCCGAGATTGCCCCCTGTTAATCTGCTAGCAGCACTGATACATTTCTTTGTACTGTTGACTAATACTCTGCACATATGCATTAGACATTTTATTATTGGGGCTTTGAATCCACACGTGTGCATTTACACTTCAGGTAAGTTTTATTACTTCTATAGCATTATTTACTACTTTTGACACTAATTATGAGTAAATTATTTTCTTAATTGTCGACAGATTTTAATTAAATTTTCACATTTTAGGCAGTTTTTGAAACTATACTCTCTCAAAAATGGTAAGAGCTTTGAATTTGTTCTATATACACTTATTATGAATGAGTTTTGTATGCAGTGTATATATGTGTCGGTGAATGAGCGTGCCTGTGGTTTTTTGTGTGTTTGGTTTTGTTAGAGCTTTCATTTTTGTACATTTTTATTTAGGAAAATGTCTGAACCTAATGACCAAGATATACTCTGCTGGCTTGATGAAGACTAATTTGGTGCTTCCGATGACAGCGATGAAGATATAGTCAATGATAGTGACCATTACTCAGATAGCGAGCAATCGGCCGACGAAGGTAATTGCTATGAGCTTTATATTGGTAAAGATGGAACTCAGCGGTGTTTTGCACCAAATCAAGATTCTAGAGTAAGACGACGTGAATGTGATTTGCTTCACTGCCTCGAATGCTAATAGCCCTATACAGGCTTTACAGCTTTTTTTTTCTCTGATGAGATATTAAACGAATTGGTCAGGTGCATCAATATTTGCGTAGCGTCTACTCAAGATAAGTTTTCAAGACCTCGAGATGCAGCTGAAGCTACTATCACTGAATTGAAGGCATGTTTAGGGCTTTTTATTTTTGGGGGTGTTTTGAAGGTTTCAAATATCAGACTTTAGGATCTTTGAAGAAATGATGGAACTGGCATAGAATATTTTAGGCTCACTATGGGAATCAACCATTTTAGGTGTTTACTAAAATCCTTAAAATTTGACAATATTACATCTAGAAACCAGCGAAAACTAACAGACAAATTAGCTGCTGTTAGATATCATACTGGTAAATTTAATGAAAAATGTAAGAAGCATTACAATTTGTCTGAAAGGTTAACCATTGATGAAATGCTCGATGCATTTGGAGGGCAGTGTGGGTTTCGCCAGTACATCCCAGCCAAATACGACAAAGATTTTCGCCCTCACAGATGCTAAAATGTTCTGTACAAACAATGTAGAAATTTACTGTGGAAGACAGCTTGAAGGTCGCTAAAAGTGTGAAAACAATCCTCGTAGTATTGCCAAGCAGCTTGTGCAGCCAATATAAAAAAGTGGTCAAAATATTACATGCGATAATTGGGAAGTTAAAGATCGTCCAATAGATTACATTATCTTTGCTTTCAAAAAATTTCACTCTCGTGTCTTATAAGCCTAAGAAACACAAAGTTGTGCTAGCATTATCAACATTCCATATTGAGGAAGATGATATTTAAGATCTAGAAGGAACTGAAGTCCATAAACCCAAAATTATCACATTTTATAATGAAACTAAATCTGGTGTTGATAAGGTGGATGACATGAAGTGTGCTTAATCTGTAGCCAGAATAACCAGAAGATGGACTTTAGTAGTATTCTTTTCATTTGTGAATATGCCAGAATAAATTCCTACATAATTTACAAGGATAATACTACGTCCAACTTGGCAAGGAAGAACTTTTTGAAAATACTCGCAAAGGAACTTTTGAATGATCATTAGCGTTTGAGACAAGCATCAGAATTGACCTACTACAGTAAAGCTGCGTCTTATTGAGATGTTGGGGATTAAGAAAGTTCAACGAGAAGAAGTGAGAGTCCGAGGAAGGCGAAAAAAATATGAGAAAGGTCTTTTTAATCTATGTATAGTCATTTTAAATTAAAATAAATGTTCTTGAATGTTTCAAAAGTACTAATGAATGTGAAATTGAACCGAAAACTGCCGTAAAACAGTAGTGGATTAACAGTCTGCACTTGTGTATTAATGTTGTAGGTGTCCACGCGTGTAGCGGAGGGTTAAATGTTATCTAGGTTTGACACCCCTTAATGTTTTAAATGATCTCTAGACCTACATCCCTTGTAATCTCTATTTTCTCTGGGTCGCCTCCTTGTCTGGTTAGCAACAGACTGACAGGCGCACTCAAATGGTTAACCTTACAATATTGCCTCCTCCCCCTAACCTCCTGGGAAATATGGTAGGGTAGCTATTTTTATTGTTCTCTAAATGTTTCAATGCAATCACTTTCACTAATAGATACGTGAGACCAGCAGTTATAAAACCCTCTCCCTTCTTTCACAACCTCTTGCTTTCTGTCATAGATAAAGGATAGTATGGATCAATATCGAGTAAGAACAGTTATCAGCACTGTCAGTGGTTGTAGGCGGTACTAAAAGTCAAACCTGCCCGTTGGCGCCACATTCAAATGAATTGTTGGCGCTTTTGTTTTGAGTTATATCACTTTCATACTATGTGTATATATCATTTTAAATATTTAAAACATATGTTTTTTGTCAGTAATTAGTAAGAAGTATATAATTTTATATAATATTAGAATATATTTATATACTTCTTAAAAGTGTAGGGCACGCTTTCTAAAGAAATACTTTGGGTGGGGGGGCTTTTGCTCACCTAAAATTGATAGATGTGATTTCTTCACTAAAATAGTTAAGATAAACTGCACTTTATACAAAATTAACTTTGGAGGGATTTCTGCCCCCTGGAACATAACTCTTCACCTAAAAATGAATGAGGAGATGTTTGGTAGAATAATTCGGGTAAGGTGTTCTGTAGGTAAAGTTGGACACACAAACATATGAGCCATATTGGTGATGAAGACTCGCTTCTTACCAACAAATGACTATCAGATTCCATGGCAATCATTTGAGGTGGGGATGTAGGGGACGTGAGAAAAGTACAGTGTTTTTTTAGTTTTTATGTCGAAACTTATTTTGGCCCAAATAAATAAAATAATGCTTCAGTAGAAACATATAAGTTAATTCTTCTTCACAAGGTGATATCAACAGATTTTAAATATATATCAAAAGCATAACGGCATTATCTAAGAAAAAATTTAAATGAATGAATAAGTTTGTGAGATAATGCCTTCATTTTTGTTACAGATATTCAACAACAGCTGTTGATATTAATATGTGAAAAAGATTTAACTCCATGTTTCTACTGAAGTAATATTTTATTCATTTGGGTCAAAATAGTTTTAATATAAAAACTAAAAAACATTTGACTCTTCTTATATCCGCTACGCTCCCCCTTGAACACATGAAATAATGTAATATGTAACCATTCTGAGATATTACATGCCCTCTATGTTTTGATTATTTTGCAATGTTATTGGGATCAAAGCTCTTGTTTCTTCCTTCAAGCCGGTAAAAAGTGGATATTTAACCATTTTGTAGTAATAAGCAATTTTTTTAAGTATTGTATTTTAACGTTTAATAAAGAATGAAAATAAGATCAAAGCCACTTTTCACGATCACATTGTATTTGTTCACTAAATACATCTAGTCAGTCACTCAGAATGGAGAAAGAGTCAATATATACATATAGTCAGTCACTCAGAATGGGGAAAGAGTCAATATATACATCTGCTCACTCAGAATGGGGAAAGAGTCAATATATACATCTAGTCAGTCACTCAGAATGGGGAAAGAGTCAATATATACATCTAGTCAGTCACTCAGAATGGGGAAAGAGTCAATATATACATCTAGTCAGTCACTCAGAATGAGGAACGAGTCAATATATACATCTAGTCAGTCACTCAGAATGGGGAAAGAGTCAATATATACATCTGCTCACTCAGAATGGGGAAAGAGTCAATATATACATCTGCTCACTCAGAATGGGGAAAGAGTCAATATATACATCTGCTCACTCAGAATGGGGAAAGAGTCAATATATACATCTAGTCAGTCACTCAGAATGGGAAAGAGTCAATATATACATCTGCTCACTCAGAATGGGGAAAGAGTCAATATATACATCTAGTCAGTCACTCAGAATGGGGAAAGAGTCAATATATACATCTGCTCACTCAGAATGGGGAAAGAGTCAATATATACATCTAGTCAGTCACTCAGAATGGGGAAAGAGTCAATATATAGATCTAGTCAGTCACTCAGAATGGGGAAAGAGTCAATATATACATCTGCTCACTCAGAATGGGGAAAGAGTCAATATATACATCTGCTCACTCAGAATGGGGAAAGAGTCAATATATACATCTGCTCACTCAGAATGGGGAAAGAGTCAATATATACATCTAGTCAGTCACTCAGAATGGGGAAAGAGTCAATATATACATCTAGTCAGTCACTCAGAATGGGGAACGAGTCAATATATACATCTAGTCAGTCACTCAGAATGGGGAACGAGTCAATATATACATCTAGTCAGTCACTCAGAATGGGGAAAGAGTCAATATATACATCTGCTCACTCAGAATGGGAAAGAGTCAATATATACATCTAGTCAGTCACTCAGAATGGGGAAAGAGTCAATATATACATCTGCTCACTCAGAATGGGGAAAGAGTCAATATATACATCTGCTCACTCAGAATGAGGAACGAGTCAATATATACATCTGCTCACTCAGAATGGGGAAAGAGTCAATATATACATCTGCTCACTCAGAATGGGGAAAGAGTCAATATATACATCTAGTCAGTCACTCAGAATGGGGAACGAGTCAATATATACATCTAGTCAGTCACTCAGAATGGGGAAAGAGTCAATATATACATCTGCTCACTCAGAATGGGGAAATAGTCAATATATACATCTAGTCAGTCACTCAGAATGGGGAAAGAGTCAATATATACATCTGCTCACTCAGAATGGGGAAAGAGTCAATATATACATCTGCTCACTCAGAATGAGGAACGAGTCAATATATACATCTGCTCACTCAGAATGGGGAAAGAGTCAATATATACATCTGCTCACTCAGAATGGGGAAAGAGTCAATATATACATCTGCTCACTCAGAATGGGGAAAGAGTCAATATATACATCTGCTCACTCAGAATGGGGAAAGAGTCAATATATACATCTAGTCAGTCACTCAGAATGGGGAAAGAGTCAATATATACATCTAGTCAGTCACTCAGAATGAGGAACGAGTCAATATATACATCTGCTCACTCAGAATGGGGAAAGAGTCAATATATACATCTAGTCAGTCACTCAGAATGGGGAAAGAGTCAATATATACATCTAGTCAGTCACTCAGAATGAGGAACGAGTCAATATATACATCTGCTCACTCAGAATGGGGAAAGAGTCAATATATACATCTGCTCACTCAGAATGGGGAAAGAGTCAATATATACATCTGCTCACTCAGAATGAGGAACGAGTCAATATATACATCTGCTCACTCAGAATGGGGAAAGAGTCAATATATACATCTGCTCACTCAGAATGAGGAACGAGTCAATATATACATCTGCTCACTCAGAATGGGGAAAGAGTCAATATATACATCTGCTCACTCAGAATGAGGAACGAGTCAATATATACATCTGCTCACTCAGAATGGGGAAAGAGTCAATATATACATCTGCTCACTCAGAATGGGGAAAGAGTCAATATATACATCTGCTCACTCAAATGAGGAACGAGTCAATATATACATCTGCTCACTCAGAATGGGGAAAGAGTCAATATATACATCTGCTCACTCAGAATGAGGAACGAATCAATATATACATCTGCTCACTCAGAATGGGGAAAGAGTCAATATATACATCTGCTCACTCAGAATGAGGAACGAGTCAATATATACATCTGCTCACTCAGAATGGGGAAAGAGTCAATATATACATCTGCTCACTCAGAATGGGGAAAGAGTCAATATATACATCTGCTCACTCAGAATGTGGAAAGAGTCAATATATACATCTAGTCAGTCACTCAGAATGGTGAAAGAGTCAATATATACATCTAGTCAGTCACTCAGAATGAGGAACGAGTCAATATATACATCTGCTCACTCAGAATGGGGAAAGAGTCAATATATACATCTGCTCACTCAGACTCTCATCTGCATGAAATGAATATGGTTTTCCTGTTAATAATATATAGCACCGCGTCTTACTACCCGTACGGGTTATACGCTTTAAGTACTAATTACGCTAACGGATTAAGAATTGGGAAGGTTGAGTTAGAGGAAGTGAATCCACATCTGCGTGGAGGGAGAGGGGAAAAAACCATTTAGGAAAAACCACCCCCAGCTCACCCGACCGAGATTCGATCCTCAATCTCCCCGTCCTCAGCAGTCGAGCTCAACACAACTAGCGAGTTAGCCAACTACGTCACCGAGGCAGGTGGTTTTCCTGTTAAATTTGTATTTGTGTGTATATATACATACGCACTTTTAACGGTTTTCCACAAGTGATTTTTCACTCCGGTTTTCCCATCTATACTCCATGCAAATGCGAGTTCACTTCATCTTAGCTACCTTCCTCATCTCTACCTAATCAGATTAAGCCGTTGATAACCCATGTTCTGAACGTAGCGATAAAAAACAAAGACTTGGCTTTGGATGGGTTATAATCATATTATAATAATAAATCAATGATTTTAAATGGAAACATGTTTTAGCAAGCTTTATTTAATTCTGAATTATTATTTTTTAGATAATAGAATACAATGTTCTTGTTAGTATGGTGTTCGAACAAAGTTAACAGTAGGGCCTATTTGTAAAATGAAGTAGGCGTACTGTACGTCAATTATATTTAATTGAAATAAAATTTTAAAAATTGCAATTTTTCACCAACGTTGGCCACCTTTTTCTAACTCATTAATTTCTTTTAAAGATATTTCCAATTTTTTCTATCAGAACCTAGAACAAAGTGTGGTTTTCACTTTGGTTTGTCTATCTTTTGTACAAACAAGATGTGGTGCACTTAGTTTAATTCTAGCCTCCTAATACCATGTATCTAAATAGTTAGTGTAAGTAGTTACCGTAAAAACTATGTCACTGAAAAAAAACAAAAATAAATGGCTATATTTTGTTTTAATATAGGGAAGAAATTATATTTTTATATATTCCTACAGTAATAGAAACTAAGTAAAAATGTTACAATTTACTGTAAATAATGATTTCCTAAGGTAACTCAGAAAAATTATACTTTGACAGGGATTTTAGCCTTTGTCCTTTGACTTTGGAGGTCATTTTACAGATCCCGAGTTTCTAGGCTCAAAACCCGGCATCACTCTTTAGAGAGAATAACGGTGATAGCTTGTCTTTTGTTGATTAGCAAGCAACAAAGTTGAAAAGATTAGGGGAAGGGGGGTGGCTGCCTAGATTAACCATGGAATGTAAGGACACTTTGAAAGGGTGAAGTATTGGAGGGGGAGAGGGGTCGGTGGGGTGACTGTCATAGCTACAGTAGCGCACCTCTGCTGAGGTGATAATACATGGAACTACTTGTAAAAGAGATTTGTAAAACCTCGAGATGTCCATCCGAATTTTAATTTATTCACTATGAAAGGATGTACCTACACTTCACCAATGATAAATTTATCGGCCATGCCGGTAATCGAACCCAAGACCCTTAGCTCAACAGGCAGACACGCTACTGACTGAGCTATGGCGTCGAACCTAATGGGATCCAAGTTTTCCTTTGCCTCAAATTTGAACTGGAATAGAATGTTGAAATATAATTAAACTGTAGGAAAAATAGGTATTCTACTTAAATGAAATATTACAAACATACGACTAAACATAATAGCAAAAACTTTTACTAATCAAACAATATGCCTAGATAGCCCCTCCCCTCAAGACCATATGAAAACAAATATAGAGGTTATCTACAATAATATAGGTGCAACGGACAACTAGCAGAGTTTCTACAGTAAATATTTGTTGAAAGTCGCAGTGATAGGACGCTGGGTATTCTTACCATTTAAGGCTCTTTGTTTTTATGTTGGTTTATTCAGTTTAAAAATGTCTTGCTAATTTAATCAAACCTCCCCAACAACTATCTTAAACTAATTTCAGAATATAAATATTTACTTTCCCATGAACTTATGTGGGTGAGGACGGTGAGTATTGCTAATATAAATATTTACTTTCCCGTGAACCTATGTGGGCGAGGACGGTGAGTATTGCTAATATAAATATTTACTTTCCTGTGAACCTATGTGGGTGAGAGGACAGTGAGTATTGCTAATATAAATACTTACTTTCCTGTGAACCTCTGTGGGTGAGAGGACAGTGAGTATTGCTAATCTAAATATTTACTTTCCTGTGAACCTATGTGGGTGAGAGGACAGTGAGTATTGCTAATCTAAATATTTACTTTCCTGTGAACCTATGTGGGTGAGAGGACAGTGAGTATTGCTAATCTAAATATTTACTTTCCTGTGAACCTATGTGGGTGAGAGGACAGTGAGTATTGCTAATCTAAATATTTACTTTCCTGTGAACCTATGTGGGTGAGAGGACAGTGAGTATTGCTAATCTAAATATTTACTTTCCTGTGAACCTATGTGGGTGAGAGGACAGTGAGTATTGCTAATCTAAATATTTACTTTCCTGTGAACCTATGTGGGTGAGAGGACAGTGAGTATTGCTAATCTAAATATTTACTTTCCTGTGAACCTATGTGGGTGAGAGGACAGTGAGTATTGCTAATATAAATACTCACTTTCCTGTGAACCTATGTGGGTGAGAGGACAGTTAGTATTGCTAATATAAATATTTACTTTCCTGTGAACCTTTGTGGGTGAGACGACAGTGAGTATTGCTAATATAAATACTTACTTTCCTGTGAACCTATGTGGGTGAGAGAACAGTGAGTATGGCTAATATAAATACTTACTTTCCTGTGAACCTATGTGCGTGAGTACACTGAGTATTGCTAATATAAATACTCACTTTCCTGTGAACCTATGTGGGTGAGAGGACAGTGAGTATTGCTAATATAAATACTTACTCTCCTGTGAACCTATGTGGATGAGAGGACAGTGAGTATTGCTAATATAAATACTTACTTTCCTGTGAACCTATGTGGGTGAGAGAACAGTTAGTATTGCTAATATAAATATTTACTTTCCTGTGAACCTGTGTGGGTGAGAGAACAGTGAGTATTGCTAATATAAATACTTACTTTCCTGTGAACCTGTGTGGGTGAGGACAGTGAGTATTGCTAATATAAATACTTACTTTCCTGTGAACCTATGTGGGTGAGAGGACAGTGAGTATTGCTAATATAAATACTTAATTTCCTGTGAACCTATGTGGGTGAGAGGACAGTGAGTATTGCTAATATAAATACTTACTTTCCTGTGAACCTATGTGGGTGAGAGGACAGTGAGTATTGCTAATATAAATACTTACTTTCCTGTGAACCTATGTGGGTGAGAGGACAGTGAGTATTGCTAATATAAATACTTACTTTCCTGTGAACCTATGTGGGTGAGAGGACAGTGAGTATTGCTAATATAAATACTTACTTTCCTGTGAACCTATGTGGGTGAGAGGACAGTGAGTATTGCTAATATAAATACTTACTTTCCTGTGAACCTATGTGGGTGAGAGGACAGTGAGTATTGCTAATATAAATACTTACTTTCCTGTGAACCTGTGTGGGTGAGGACAGTGAGTATTGCTAATATAAATACTTACTTTCCTGTGAACCTATGTGGGTGAGAGGACAGTGAGTATTGCTAATATAAATACTTACTTTCCTGTGAACCTATGTGGGTGAGAGGACAGTGAGTATTGCTAATATAAATACTTACTTTCCTGTGAACCTGTGTGGGTGAGGACAGTGAGTATTGCTAATATAAATACTTACTTTCCTGTGAACCTATGTGGGTGAGAGGACAGTGAGTATTGCTAATATAAATACTTACTTTCCTGTGAACCTATGTGGGTGAGAGGACAGTGAGTATTGCTAATATAAATACTTAATTTCCTGTGAACCTATGTGGGTGAGAGGACAGTGAGTATTGCTAATATAAATATTTACTTTCCTGTGAACCTTTGTGGGTGAGAGGACACTGAGTATTGCTAATATAAATATTTACTTTCCTGTGAACCTATGTGCGTGAGTACACTGAGTATTGCTAATATAAATACTCACTTTCCTGTGAACCTATGTGGGTGAGAGGACAGTGAGTATTGCTAATATAAATACTTAATTTCCTGTGAACCTATGTGGGTGAGAGGACAGTGAGTATTGCTAATATAAATATTTACTCTCCTGTGAACCTATCTGGGTGAGACGACAGTGAGTATTGCTAATATAAATATTTACTTTCCTGTGAACCTATGTGGGTGAGAGGACAGTGAGTATTGCTAATATAAATATTTACTCTCCTGTGAACCTATGTGGGTGAGAGGACAGTGAGTATTGCTAATATAAATACTTAATTTCCTGTGAACCTGTGTGGGTGAGAGGACAGTGAGTATTGCTAATATAAATATTTACTCTCCTGTGAACCAATGTGGGTGAGAGGACAGTGAGTATTGCTAATATAAATACTTACTTTCCTGTGAACCTATGTGGGTGAGAGGACAGTGAGTATTGCTAATATAAATACTTAATTTCCTGTGAACCTGTGTGGGTGAGAGGACAGTGAGTATTGCTAATATAAATATTTACTCTCCTGTGAACCTATGTGGGTGAGAGGACAGTGAGTATTGCTAATATAAATATTTACTCTCCTGTGAACCAATGTGGGTGAGAGGACAGTGAGTATTGCTAATATAAATATTTACTCTCCTGTGAACCTATGTGGGTGAGAGGACAGTGAGTATTGCTAATATAAATATTTACTTTCCTGTGAACCTGTGTGGGTGAGAGGACAGTGAGTATTGCTAATATAAATACTTACTCTCCTGTGAACCTATGTGGGTGAGAGGACAGTGAGTATTACTAATATAAATACTTACTTTCCTGTGAACCTTTGTGGGTGAGAGGACAGTGAGTATTGCTAATATAAATATTTACTTTCCTGTGAACCTTTGTGGGTGAGAGGACAGTGAGTATTGCTAATATAAATATTTACTTTCCTGTGAACCTTTGTGGGTGAGAGGACAGTGAGTATTGCTAATATAAATACTTACTTTCCTGTGAACCTGTGTGGGTGAGAGGACAGTGAGTATTGCTAATATAAATACTTACTTTCCTGTGAACCTGTGTGGGTGAGAGGACAGTGAGTATTGCTAATATAAATACTTACTCTCCTGTGAACCTATGTGGGTGAGAGGACAGTGAGTATTGCTAATATAAATACTTACTTTCCTGTGAACCTGTGTGGGTGAGAGGACAGTGAGTATTGCTAATATAAATATTTACTTTTCTGTGAACCTGTGTGGGTGAGAGGACAGTGAGTATTGCTAATATAAATAACTGTATTTGTGATACTTATATATTTTTACATCTCATTGTTATTATTACACACTCAAGCAGATGTCTAACCGAACAATACTAATATAGTCTAGTTCGATAATTTAGACTAATTATTATTAGACCTATATGGAACAAAACTCACTATGTTGACATATTTAAAATATTGACTAACTTTGTGTTGGCCCGCCTAGTTTTACATTAGGCCTATTATGTTGACTGATTACATCATCGTCTCGAATGTAACTGAACTTGTTTATTTGGTAAATCTTATTTTAAATTGAATAACACATGAAAGGTTCAGTTGAATTTGTAGTACCACAGTTGTATAAGTGGCGCTAAGCAGCAGTTTCCCTAACTAACAAGCTTTATGGTGGTATTTCAAATCTCATACATCTTTCTTTGGTACTGTGAATTTTAAGTAACCCAATCTAAATAATGGATTAGGAAATAAGAAACTTAATCTGCATTCATATGGGAAATAACACTCCAAGGGCAGTTGGTGTGCATTATTTATACTGAAAATTATCAAGTAAATTTTATTCCTAAAACTACATAACTTTTTGCATATTTAATAAAGTAAAGAAAAGAATCAATTCATCTTAGTCTATCATCCCTGATGTCAGCCTATATAAAATATTCATTTTTCTGTATTAAAAATTCAACTGATACTTTTGAAGGATGGTTTTTATGCAATAATAACAAGTCATGAGTTATTAGCAATACAAAGGTATAGTTTCACTTTACAGATCGATGGATAATAAACTTATTAAGCCTGTGTGAATCAAAGATTTTCAATTTTGAATCAAATTCAAATATTGGATGACTTGAATTGAATCTAAATCTCATGCTTAGAAGAAATTTTGATTTAAAGCTCAGGCCTAAAACTAATTTAGAGTATAATTCGGAATTAAATCTTCTAGTAGCTTTTTTTAATAGAATCAGATCAAATTGGATTGAATGTTTTATTTTAAAAAGTTATATATATAAAACAATTGATTTTAGGCTTACCATGATTCTTTCAAATTGAAAATGATACCTGAGCACACAATGTTTTAAATCAAATTTGTGTTTAGTATTCTATTATACTGAAATATAACAAAATACCTCAAAAAGCGAAAGAGGTTTTCCTTAAATAATAATAGTATTTTCAACTAAATTCCGATTCAAAACTGTGCACTTATTATATTACATTGCTCACAAATTTAATCACTTGCGTTCTTGAAATTAGAATGATTACATAATTAATAGATAACTGGGCAAGTGCATTGCCCTTAAACTATTTGACATTTATTTTATTCTTATTTGAAGAAAAGACTGAAACATAATTCAAAAATTGTATTTTATTTTGTGATTTTTTTAAATCTTGCACAAGTTAATTATTAATTATATTAAGAAGTCACTTTCGTTCTTTTGTTAAGGCAATTTATAGTTTAGAGTGAAAAACATTTGTCAGAGACTAAACAAACATCTTCAAAGTTAATTATCCAGAATAATTACAGCATTTCCAAAGTCTCTTAAACATTCCAAAGCATAGTTCTATAAAATTATATCAGAAATGTAACCTTGAAGGAAAATATTCTTATCTATTTGTTGATAACAAGCTAGGTCTCCTGACTCACCCATCAACACACAGCCAAAACCACTGAACCTAGCAATTTGAAATTTTTGAGACAGTTTCCCCTAATGACTTAAGTGCCCAATAAGAATGGATTTTTGAAAAATCAACCCCTAAAGGGCTGATAAGGGATTAAAAGATTAGAAAAAAATTGGCTTTTTCTGAAATCGCTCGAGCTAATAAAAATATGAGATTTTACTTAAATTTTCTTGGTCAAAATAGAATTAGATGAACTTTTTATATTCTCATCCCAAAGGGTGAAAACTACCCCTAAAGGGGTAAAAAAAGGATGTGTAAAATACATGGTATTTCTGATACCACTAGAGTTAGAAACACAAAATTTGATATGAGTGTTCTTTGTCAAAATAGAAATAGTTCAAGAATTTCTGGAATTTTTCGACAATCAACTGCAAGGGGCTTATGGGGGTGGGGTTTCTGAATCTTCCAATCCACTTGAACTGGAAAGATTAAACTTGGAATGGAAGGTTATTTTTAGATAACAGGCCAATTTTTTTTTTCTAAATTCAACACCTAAGAGGGTGAAGTGAGGAGAGGGTGATTTTCGGTACCCCCAAAACTGCTTGAGCTGGAAAGATGAAACTTGGAATGGAAGTTTTTTTTTAAAAGGTAACAGGCCAGAGGATTTTTGGGATTTTAGAAATTCAATCCCTAAAGTGGGTGAGGTGAGGAGGGGGTGGTTTTTCAATATCCTCCAAATTACTTGAGCTGGAAAGATATTAGGCAGGGAAGGCCTTTTTAGAAAAAAGGAACAAAGGTTTTTGGTATTTTTCAATATTCAACCCCCAAGGGATCTGAGAAGGGATGGTTTCTAAAAAAACTTAAAATGTCAATATGGGTCTCTGAGAAATGGGGGGGGAGGTCTTTAGTAAATAAATAAAAAAATTGTTAGTCTAAAAATTATAATTGATCAGGCACGTAAAAGTGGTAGCCTTCAAAATGTATGATTTAATAGCTAAAAATCTTTCTTGATTTGTTTTTAATTTTGTATCATAGACAGGAGGAAAAACTTAAAAATAAACAAACACACAAACTTTATATTATAGATCTAATATCAAGGATCCATATAGCTCGCTCATGATTGTACAAGGGGGAACCACAAACATAATGGTAGCTGGATGTTGAATGTCCTAATTTGTGCGAGGAACGGGTCAAGCTGCTACTATGAAATATTCGGTTTTAATAAAATATATTTTATATATTCATTGATAATTTTGATAATATACAAAAAAAATCAGAATACTCAGTAAACTTTTAATTGACATGCACAATTAATTAAGAAATTTTCTTGTTGGTAACATTTACATTTCACAAAACAAAGATTAAAACAAAGATTTTGTGAATGTGCTTTGTATCTTTAGTAAAAAATACATCCCTGGTTAATATTTTGGTTGATATCATTATCCGAGTAAAGATTTATCTACTGAATTAAGTACAAAAACAATGCTTGTGTGTTCCTACCTATTCAACAAAACAATACAGCTTTTAAATGTCCATCAACATTTCACCTGATTCGAAAGTAATACAAGTCAATATGACTGTTGCCATAGAAAAACTATTTTGCCTATTACAATGCAGATATTGAAATGATATATACTGGAACAAGTCTCAAAGCTAAGAGAAATATCTTCTACAATATACAATGTTAACGTGATACTCATTTTGGGGTGGGATAGCCCCACTTAAGTTAAAACTTGCATATATATTTTCTAGGGATGTGCCAAGTGAACTTTTTCAAATCAAAGAAGCAAAGTTCGACTATCTAAAATGTTAAATGGGCGGAGGAGGGGGTGGGGGTAATTTTCTATGTTACATAGTTACATAAATTTTGGTATTAAATATAATTTACAAAATGATATAACAAACACCATTAACACATTATTATGAAATGTAATTTAATCATTAAAGATGTATATCATGTTAACATTAATTTGTGATGAATGTAAAAGCACAAAATGAACATAGACATTGTATATTTCTAATGGTGAAGCTTATGTAATAATTATCTAATATGGAATTTTACTTTCAAATCTAAGTCGAAGCTGAGCTGAAGTTAATAAAGCACTAATCTTTTCTTTATCTTGGTATTTCTTTTAATGTAAATGTTAAGTTCAAACCTGTGTGTTTTATCTAGGCTTATAATAGATCTTTTTCCAGCAAATTGTTTTTCTGAATAAACAAATCCTGTCACTGTTGGAGTACAAACTCTGTAAAAATACTTATACAAACACACACATCCACATCCTAGCAAAAACATATTTTAAAATATTCGCTATTACTACACATTTGTTTTTTGTCACCGCATATTACTATCCGTCCCCTGATCAGGTTATACATAAAATGCCAAAGGTTTCAAACCAAATCTCAGACAGTCCATGGGAGTAGAGCAATAGGGACACACATACAACCTCCTTTATTATTTGTTAATTTGAGCCAATATTGTATCAATGATCCGTAGCCACAAATTTTGAAATATCCCATTTATCTTAAAAAGGAATACACTTTTTTTGTGATTGTGGTGGAGCTTTGACTTCATTAAGATGGGGATGCAGCTAAAATAAGCAAGTATATTCTTAATAATATTTATCATATTTCATTTAAAAATGGAGCAGGCATACTAAAACTAAAAGATGATATTCCACAATAGTTTGCGTTTTGAGTTCAACAGTGATGAAATAAACTGACTGTGTTATTTTTAAATTCAATCAAATATTATCGAGTTAATTTTTTACACTTTCAAAATTTTTACAAAACAACTCAGCATCATCATTCTTTACTGCTTCCCGTATTTAGCCGGGTCATTCTTGTAAAACAGCTCCATCATTCTTTACCGCTTCCCGTATTTAGCCGGGTCATTCTTGTAAAACAGCTCCATCATTCCTCCAACAAAGTGTGGTAAGAGATTGGATCATTCACACATTTAACAAGTTAGTTTATGCATCTTATAATGATTAGCAACTTGCTTATGAATAACATTCTGGCATTTGACTCAAATGTTTTAAATGTTGAAAGCTAAATCATTGTTTATATTTTTATAATGTCAGCTGAACTAAACACTTAGTTATGTGGAGAAAACATCTTTGCTTTGGAAAAAACATTGTGAATATATTGTACATTTTAAATTGCAACTTGTTTATGACTTTACATAACCACATGGTTATTATATGGTTCATTTTTCTAAAGACCATTTAAACAAGACAATAAAACTAAAAACATGTTAGTCTAGTTCGAAGACGACCCTTGTCAAAAAGAACTTTAGCTAGGCTAATTCTTATTGCCTTATTTCTTGTAGCGTTCCTGTGCTTGGATCTTAATAAGGTCAGTTGAATCTGAGGACAAGGACTGCTTCCGGTTAATATTTTCTTTACATTAGTGATCCATGTGTGGATCATCATTTTCAAAACAAGCTTTATTGTTAATGTCTTCACATCATGTCTTGTATACGTTAATTAAGAAAAGTCCACTTCCTGCTCAATGAACTTAGAAAGTATATGAGCTATATTTACTTTATGACAGTTTTGGGGTAGTTGGTTTTGTATTTTCATCACAATGTCTCCACAAATTAAAACAAATGCCGTGAATAACGTCTTGAAACTATAAATTCGTGCTGTGGTTGCTTTTGTTGTGACATTAGGCCCCCCTTGCATGTTTCACAGTTCTTTGTGTGTGTAAATATTTTCTTAGAAATGAAACCTGTTATATATGTTTGTGTTTGTGGAGCAACCACTTCCTTGTGTGGGGCAGTTGTATAAGAATGTGCAGGCACCTCATTTAGAAGAAAGCTCGTCAAGGAGTCTGGTAAACTTCACAGTTAAAGCCGAGAGAATTTGATGACATGAAATTAGTTATAATAGGGGTTTAGAGAGAGGAAATAAATGATGTGCTGTTAAGATTTACATTGCGCGCCCCATGGCTTTGTATGCACCCAAAATAGTTTTCTAAAGAGTCTTGCTTGAAATTTCTCAAGCTTACAAACTTAAATCCCAACTGAAATAAATGTCTTGACAGATATTTAAATCCCCGAAGGGTAGAAACCCTATGTTTTAATGTCGGTGGTGTTGATTCACGGCTTGTCTCTGGATATTTATAGGACATTGAGGATAGCACCTTGATAGCAGTTTTCCAAAACTCCTCGTGCTCGGACTTTTGTGTAACAGCACATCTTAAGTTTTTACCCCTGATTGGAACTGCACTGCTCCTATTGACACTACTGAAGAGGCGGTCCATGAACAGAAGCAAGTCGGCTGTATCTTCCGCAACAGGATCAAGAAGATCTGGTGAGGTTGTCACAACCGTTAAAAGAAATACGTTGTTACAACACAGTTCAGATAAGCTTATATTAGGCAGTAAAACAAAATCAAATTAATTAACTCCCATGCAATATAAAAATGGGTTTTGCATTCTATTAATAAAATTACTAACAAAAAACAAAAAAACTTTACCTCAAAGATAAAAAAAAATATAAAAACAAGTTTGAGTTATTTTCTTTTGGCTTACCACCATCAGGTAGGTAGGTATACATGGAGGGTGTGGATAGTTACAGGACTCCAACGTTTAATGCTGTTGTCATTATGTACATATTACAACTGACTATCTCCACTGTACATAAGTATCTCAGTGGTACTTCATAGCTATCAGTTAAAGGATAATAGCTTAACTCGTTTTTCTATTTTAGGTTTATTTTTATTTTTTCCCATAGCCTGTTTATTTTCTTAATACTTTTTGTGAAACTGTTAGACCCAACCACATTAACCTCCCCATTCCGTAGTAGGATTTACCATCAACTAGTGATAGTGTGGCCCTGTAGTCCATGGAGACTAACGCTAAGAACACTATTGAGACTTTAGAACATATTATCATTTTGGTCTAGATTGGTTGAGTAGTTTAAGCTCTATGTCATGACACACAAACATATCAGCCAACTACTATACCCTCTGCTTTGGTGTTTGAAAATTATATATCTTTAAAAGCTATTTGGGGTAGTCTTTTGTTGGCAAATATTTGAAAATTACATGCCTCTAGATGCTATTTGGAGTGAACCTTCACTGGCAGATTGTTGAAATTATTTGCCTATTAAACTAGAATTTATATTAAATGCATTCAACACATCTTCAGTGCTTGATTTTATAGTACAACTTCATGTATTTTAAGTTATTTAAATTATTTGCCTTGTGATAGGTGTGCCACTGCAAATCACTGCCAATGGACAAAACGTTGACTGTGAAGGTCTTTTACGTGAGGGATTAAATGTGGCTTAATTTTTTTTTTTTTTAAAGAGCAGGAATGTAGGTAGGAAAAGTATAAAGTAGTTTAGCTCTGGGAACTGCCTTGAAATAGAAAAATCTAACATTGGTTCTGTTGGGGATTATTTTCCAATTGGCACTGCAAACTTGTAGATGGCTCGTTATAATCTTCAGAAGCAGGTCGTAGAACTATTTCCCTTCCTGGAATGTCGCCTGTAATAGTTATATACAACATAACTAAAAGAGAAGTCTAAAGCTTGCAATAAGAATATCTACAATAAGCACTGTGGATCTGAAAATAAATAGTACAGTTGAGTATTTGAATGTCTTCGGTAAACATGAGTTGTTTAGTGAGTATATTATTCCTCACCCTTTTCATGAGATGGGGTGGATCAAATAATGAAATAATTTACACACCATCAACCAAAAATCCAAGGCTTGTGTTTTCCTTGTATTGCCTTGTGAAAAATTTGCTGTTTCTTTTTTTCAAAAAGTTGAGTGCTGACACTTTTGTTGTCCCCTGGCACAGTGGCAATTACCTTGAGACCTACTTTGAGCAAAGATCGGATAGTCTCTCTAATACACACGACCAAGTAATGTGTTTTCATAGTACTTTTTCAAGGTTATACAATATCGGTTGTTTCCATTTCCTATGTTTGCCTCTGATCATGAAAACAATTACATGGTCCGAAAAGATTGGCTATCTGTTGCCACCACCCAGATCCTCATAACCCTCTATCATATCATCACTTGCCTTGTAAGAAAGGCCGGGTGATCTCATCAAAAACCAAAGCACAATAATTATCAAGTGGTTTCATTTTAAAGACTGTTTCTTTCAAAGTTGTTGAAAATTTGCTCATTCAATCCGGCCTTGAATGGCACCTTTCTTAGTAACCACACAATTGATTTCTTAACTGGGGAAAGCAAAAATCTTTGATAGCAATTTGTAACCTTTGCCACTCTGTTTGAAAAGAGATAAGCTCAAAATTTTGTTAGCAGTAGAAAATCTATATCACTGTGCCATCTACGTCACACCGGGTCGTTTGGTTGGAAGGTGTGCCGCTAGACGGCACGGCTCTCACTGAGGAGAGGTCAGGGAGTAAAAGATTGGGCAGTGAAACCGAGGTTAAGGGACGGAACGGACGTTAAAATGTGAAGTAAAAGACTATTCAAGATAGAGGGTTAGATGAAGGTATCTGTTAAGGGGAACCGTGTATGTCTGACCTCGAGAGAAGAGTAATAAAGCAACTGTGAAATAGAATGGTGTTGTTTGTCTTTTATTTGATTAGTGAGTGAGATGTTCCCGGACGTTAAAGAATATTGTAAAAGGAACGTTTTGGGCACTGACGTATCGGCAATTGGGGTATCGGGGAAATGTGCCCAGTGGTAAAATACGAAAGGAGTACAATAGATGGTAACAGAGCGTGGTTGGAGTGACAAGAAACGAGGATATCACCCGACACCCTACAGTCCGAAAGTCAACAAGGAACGAGCCAACGGTGGGGGTCAGATGACGTGAAGACTGACCACACAAAGAAACAACGAAGAATGACAGCAACAATCAACTGGGACAAGAAAGATTGGACTGGTGAACGGTCAGGGGATCGTCTCTCTGTGCAGGGTCGCGAAGCGTCTTAAAAAACTCGCCAGGTATTCAGGGACGCAAGAGGTGACTCTCTTCAAAAAAGCTAAATACATTAATATCCAAACATTATTAGTGTAGTCATTTTGGGAAGTAGGGAGAAGAGAGGTACTATTTTTAATGGTATCACGACCGGTACTATTTAATTGTGGGCTGGACCTACCTTTTTGGACTATCGTTTGCAAAGAGACATTTACTGAAAAAACATTTTCATAACTTTATTAAAAGGGTGATCCGTGTCGATCCGGTGGGACAGAGATCGTGACGGTGTGACAATGGATATATTGTATATTGTGTAGATGTTCACTTTTGAAGAAGGAAGAGACATTGGTGTTAACAAGGTCAATGTTTTTAGACACATATACCGTGTGGTCATAAGACAGAACAACGTAAGGTTTACAGAAAAATTAGGAGAGCGACAGCGGAGGTGGCAGTGAAACTACTGGATGAAAACATCTTCCGTAATTTTGGGCTACCTTGTACTATAGTATCCGACAACGGGAGTCAGTTCCAGTCGGGGGCCTTTAGGAACATGTGCTTCGCGAGGGGCATACGTCATATTACTACTTCTCCTTACTACCCCAACCCGTCCCAAGTGGAAAGATTCCACCGGAACCTTATAAACTCGCTCATTGTGTATCATCACGCAAATCATAGAAATTGGGATACGAACCTGACGTGGCTACAACTCGCATTCAACACAGCTGAACATGTGAGCCATGGGAGAACCCATTTGAGCTCTTACTTGGGTATGAGCCATTACAACCAATCAATCTCCAGTGGGAGATATTCCCGGAAGACTGGGAGGAGAAAACACCCCAGTCATCAGTACGCCGTTGGGCCGAGGCTCTGGGACGTCTTAAAAGGGCCCATGAAACTGTATCCCGACGTACAACAGAGGTAGGGAGCCAGTCCCGTACAAAGTAGGGGACCGGGTGGTTTGGAAGATGCATAACATAAGCAAGGCAGGAGAAGGAGTTACCGCCAAACTTGACCTAAGTGGTCCGCTCCGGCTATTATTGAACGGTTCTTGACACCTGTTACGGTGCAATTAAAGGAGCTAGAGTCGGGTCGACTCGCACGGAAAGATTACGTCAGCCAATTTAAACCGTACTACGGTTTAGTAGAATTGGAAGGGGGGTAGAGGGTTCCCCAGACTAGAGGATCCTTCGCCCAATTTATATAACTTGTGATTTGGATATAACTTGGTGTGTTGTCGGTGACCTGGTGGTCTAGGGGTAAGGTGTCAGACTTCTATGCTGGCGGCCAGGGTTCAATCCTCGGTCCCGGCAAAAATTTATCTGATTACCAAACCCTTCCTTCACCTCTGACAAGACATCTTGTGAATGTGGTGAATGCCAGGCCTCCACCGTGGTTCGGATTCCACGTTAAACTGTAGGTCCTCCATTTCATCTCACAATACCCTACCATTACACATTAGCGTAAGTGCGTATAACCCGAAAGGGTAGTAAGACGCGGTGTATAATAATAATAAATATAATAATAACTTGGTTTGTTTACGTAGGTCCGTTGACATGTTTGGATGAAACATGTCAGAGATGTGATTAGTTTTAAGGTTCAGACAGTAAGTTTCATATGTATTTACGATTATAGATTTGTTTATTCAGGTGGCCATCTGAAATATTCTTTGTGTTTACTGTCGAGTTTGAATTCTTTGTATTTATATGGATTTAAGTATATTTTGTGATATTTGCCTTTTGATTGTATATTAAAGATTTTCTTTGTAAAAGGGGGGGAAGTGTGTGCTGTCTACGTCACACCGGGTCGTTTGGTTGGAAGGTGTGCCGCTAGACGGCACGGCTCTCACTGAGGAGAGGTCAGGGAGTAAAAGATTGGGCAGTGAAGCCGAGGTTAAGGGACGGAGCGGACGTTAGAATGTGAAGTAAAGACTATTCGAGATAGAGGGTTAGATGGAGGTGTCTGTTAAGGGGAACCGTGTATGTCTGACCTCGAGGGAAGAGTAATAAAGCAACTGTGAAACAGAATGGTGTTGTTTGTCTTTTGTTTAATTAGCGAGTGAGATGTTCCCGGACGTTAAAGAATATTGTAAAAGGAACGTTTTGGGCACTGACGCATCGGTAATTGGGGTATCGGGGAAATGTACCCAGTGGTATAATACGAAAGGGGTAATCCCTTTGGATGCTTATTTTGATTCCTTAGTTGTGATTCAATGAATGTTCGGGAGGTTGCATTTAATTTTGACAGTAATTGTTTGTACTTCACTGTGTCCACAATTTCTGAGCAGAGGTCAATCTTTGCTTGAAGGATAAACATCTTCTAGACAGCCGGGCAGTTTTTGGTTTAGTTGAGTGGCTATATTGTAAATTAAGTGAGCTTTGGGCGTTAAATGGCTCACTCGAGGCACATTCACTCTTGCCAACAATCAACAAGGTCTTTTTCCTAAGAAACAATGTTAAAGATTGATCAGTAAAGAGATAGAACAAGAATTAAATACAAATACCACTGTGTGAAATATGGCAATGCATGTTATTTTTTTTCAATGGAAAGAGAAAAATAATTTTTAGATAGGCCTACACAGTTCAAATGAAATTTTAAGTGTAACATATTTTTACATAAATGAAGAGATAAAGTTCTGATCTAACTCTCAGATACTCATGACAAGTATATCTAAATTGTTATTATAGCTATAGGCTGTATATCAAGAATGTGAATGAGAAAGTGAACAATAGCAAGAAATGAGTAACGTTGATTCTATTATCAAATCGGCCCAAAACTCCCCAATAGCTAGCAAAATTAATGTCACCCATTCCTCTACTCTAACTCATTCTTTTCATTCTTGGATAAGGCCTTATAGGCCCATGTAAAAAATTAAACAAATTTTTTCTCCTGAAGCAAAATTTTGTTTATTTTTGCCTTAAAAAAAATTCACACCTGGAATCTCTTCTATCACACCTTAATGTTTTAAGCAAATTGGTACATAATATGCATTATTAAAAAATCTAACACAAGTACCGTGATAATTATGTTAGATATATTCATACCTGGTGTTGATTCCAGTCTCAATCTTAATAATCTATGAGCGTTTTGGAATGCCAGATATCTTTTAGCTTTTTTTGGGGTAGAAGAAAAAACCCTGGTTCCACTAATTCTATTTACAGTAGACCATTGTTGATATGATTTGATATTTGGAGTTGTACCTCCTAAAGGAATGAATAGTTAAGATTAAATTGTGATAGGGTCCTATGTGTTTTTTGATCAGACCACTATTATTTATATTTTTTAACAAAACGTGTACACGATGTTTTTCCTGAGAAAAATCGTGTACTTCCTCAAACTTTGGTCAAATTGCTCATTCCTGTAGGGTCTAGGCCTATACACACTTTTTTTGGTTTGATAGAGAAATTAAATTATACTTTTACAACTTCGTTTTAATTTTTAAACACAAGTACCGCTATCTATAATTATTTTCTGAACTAATTTTGTATTGGTTATATTTGTTTTTCTTGTGGTGGTACTGGGCGTGTAGGTTATTGTGGATGTGGAATAGTTCAGCCCAATCTAACAACGATTAATAAACACGTGTTTATTTAATGAATTATACATTAATTTTAATTGTGATATCTGATGAAAGCAATCTATAGTTGCTTTTCCCGCAATGTAATTTCTGTACAATTTTCAAATTTAGTTATGTCTAGAAGAATGACAACTAGAAGCCACTGTGATTTAAAACCTAAAAAGTTGAAAACATCCAGCAATTCATCATTTCTAAAGGCATCTATAGATAATTTGTCTGACACTAATATAAACGAAGTTTTACATACAGATAATAATATAAAATATTTTACTTCACCCACCAAATCTTTAAGTGACAAAAAAGAATACAGGTGAGATAATAACATGGAAAGTCGTTCAGGCAGATACCTTAACAGAGTTTAAACTATTTATAATTTTCTTATGTATACTTCGGTGGTCTTGGGGTTAAGTGCTTGCCTCAGGATCCGATGTTCGTTGGTTCAAACCCATCTGAGGTTAACGGATTTCTTGAACGATAAAAATCCGTAGCACAATTTCCTTCACAGAGAAAGTAAAGCCGACAGTACCATGTTGATTGTTGCATGTTAAAACCCCTGGAAGTTATATGAAAATACCCCTCCCAACATTATTGATAGGCTTTCTCGCTCTTGCTCATAGACTTTCTCATGTGCTGACAATCACACAGCTTAGAAAGTGCGCGTTAAATACCCCAAATAAATAGTGGCTATTTTTAATTCTCTCACTATGTGTCTGGCAAATTTAACGCAATTTACGAGTGTTTATAATCATTTTTCCTAACGATATTACATAAAAATAGGTTTTTATTTCTAAAATGGGAATACTATGAATTAATTTATTTCCTAGCAAGATGGTTTATAAACATTATATTACTGGTAGGAATAAAATCTAATTATTTACGCACTCATCTGAACCCTGATTTTTATAACACATCACTTTCAACCACCAAATTTTACATTCTAGAACTTATGTTTTATTTGAATTAATAATAAAATAAATGGTACAGAACTCTGCATGGACTTTCTCGCTCTTTTGTTTAAAAATGAGATATTTAGGCTACTCAAAACTAGAAATATATGTGAATAAAACCACAAGAAAACCCAAACATAATTTGCACTATAAACTTACTATAATGTAAAACATTTTTTGAGTCACGGTTTAAATTTTATTCTTAAAGAATTAATGTCCCCAATTGTATGTTTGAACCAATAAAAAGATCGATATTGGGTCCATAAGGGTCAACACTTCGTATTAAAATTTCAACTTCCAGTTAAAATTTTCGACATTTTATTAGGTGTTGCAAATCTTCATGTCATCTTATTGCTATTAAATTCCTCATTTATGAATTTTGACCAATAAAAAGTTTAAATATTGATTATTGAGTCTAAAATGGCGATAGATCATTATTATACAAACATTTGTCCTAAGAGGTTTAAGGAAAAAAACAAACTTTTTGAGAGACTAACTTATATTTAATTACTCTCCGGCATTGGAGAATTATTGCTTTAACACTTAAGTAGTATCTCTTTACAACTAAAGCTCATAAAATTGTATTAATTAATTTGTGAATATCTCAGAAACTGTTGGTTTTATAAAAAATATATTTCATATAAAAGTTTTTTTATTTTTAATAGTAGGCCTACTACAATTTTGCAATGCTAAGTAATTTCATATCACAAATAGTTTTGGAGATACGATAAATATTATAATTTACGCATCAGACCGGAACCCTTTAAGTCATTTTGCCGAAATATTGAGAGTAGCCATTTTGTTTGGAATATTTATACAAGTTTTTATATGAAATTTAATCAAAATCGTTAGAGCTGATTTTGAGAAAATTGACTTTTTCTCTTTTCACCCTTCACCTAATTACCCTTAATTTTAGGTTTAGATATCCAATTCAAAAGACCCCTCGGGCAACCCTATGAAAACCCTAGATACCAAGTTTTAGCCCAATTGGTAAAATTGTTTAGGCTCTATTTGGAGGTACAGACAGACAGACGGAAATTCAAAAAAAAACACCTCTCTTGGATTCAGGGGGTCATATAAGTCGAGATTCATCAAAATCTCGAGTTCCATTTTTTGATCACAATACTTTCTCTACCTGTGCGAGAGCAAGAAAGTAAAAACTTATAAAAATATTTCAATAATTCTTCCTAATGTTGCCTATTGTTGTATAATTTATCTTTATTTTACTAATCAGACTAAGTAGATACAATTTTAATACTTTTTATTTACACTATTATGGCAATATGTCAGTCCAAATTTCAAAAAACTGGTTTCTTATGAAAATCAATTTTGCTCGGCCATGCTATGCAACAATACCTGAAAAGTGTAAATTTGAGAACTCGCATCCAGATAAACATATCTAGACTAGGCCCATATGTCAAAAATATAAATTAATTCACAAAACTCCAAGCAGTCCACAAAACCTTTCAACTAAGCCACATCTAGGTCTATTGGGTAGTGGAATTACATGACTTAGGCCGGACTCACACATGAAGCTATGCTATGCTACGCTATGCCATGCTAAGCTACGTTATGCAAGCGAAATCGCAGACCGACGATTCTTACATCCCGTGCGTGCTACTTTTGTGCTGCGTACATGCACAACGGACAGACCCACAAAATGCCATGCTGTCTTGAAGACTTCAAATACTCTACTAAACCTTCCAAAGTAGCTTAGTACAGCTCACTGTGTGAAACACACAAGATAGCATAGCTTTTTGTGTGAATCCAACATTAGGGCCTTATGCCAGAACTTGACCAAGTGGATGCTCTGTGGACACTAGCATGGGTTTGCTTGCGTCATAGGTTAAAAGGTGGACCAATAGTGTGCTCAGGACCACACTATTGGTCCACTAAGCATTCATTAACGTTCTTGCACACCACCCTTAAACTATCACACATTTATTAGCTAGCCTATTATTTAAATGTCATCGACCATATATATTTTAACAGCATTAATTAGCCTAATTGGTGACCTGGCGGTCTAGGGATAAGGTGTCGGACTTCTGTGCTGGCGGCCGGGGTTCAACCCTCAGTCCGGCACAGATTTATCTGATTACCAAACCCTTCCTACACCTCTGACAAGACATCTTGTGAATGTGGGGAATGCCAGGCCTCCACCGTGGTTCGGATTCCACGTTAAACTGTAGGTCCTTCATTTCATCTCATACTCACTCTACCATTACACATTAGCGTAAGTGCGTTTAACCCGAACGGGTAGTAAGACGCGGTGCTAATAATAATTAAAATATACAAATTTATATCAAGGTAGAGTAGTAAGGAGATGGTACCCATCATCACATTCATGTCAAAAAAAAATCTTATTTTTTAAAAATATTTTACTTTGTGAAATAAAGAGTGCAGATCAATCAGGACAAGGGGGAAATACAAAAGTAACTCGCCTAAGTGACAGGATAGGCCTGACGGAAAGCCATGCAGTTCACTTGCGAAATGTAAATACACCTCAAACTGTACTCTGGGGGATGATTGTTTTTATAAACCTGCACTAATTTTCTACATTGAGCACATTTCATATAACTCTTGCAAACTAGACAATCATTTTTACTATAATGTTTGAAAACTTACACACAAAACTACCTCACACATGAAAAAAACCCATCGGTAATACGGTACTGTCATGTCGGATGACACTAAAAGTATAAAAGCCCAAATTAATATTTAAAATAGACAATTATTAGAATACAAACCCATCTTCCAAACCTTGGATAATTTATGGATCGGCCATTCTTGTGGAACAGGAACCTAATTGTAATATCAATCTCTGCTCATTAATTTCACTTGGGTTAGTTTAATAAAACATCTAATTGTAATATTTTTATATTTCCAACATTTTAATAGTTAAAATGTGTCAAAGTCAATGTGCTGGCCACTCCCAGCACATTCATTATAATATTAGATTCACCCAAGAAATAATTAAAATTCAAATCTTGAGCGACATAGACCTATTTTCATCTTTACTTGAGGGTAAACAATCTTCTTATTTATCAATTTTTTAATCATTAAATAACATGAATAATGTAATCCTAAACAGCTGTCTCCAAGATATGGCCTCTTGAGTTTGATTTGCTGGTGCACTGAGAGATGGCAGCAATTGTCAACAATTGGGTCAGCTGCTCAAGTGTTTGGTCATCATACTAATACACATTGTGCAATATCAATCATTTCACAAAATATAATTTAAATATAAACTGGTCCTTATATATCAGTTGTTCCCAACCTTTTTCAACTAACACACATTGGTAATCAAAATACTGTCTCTCCCCCCTATTTTTTGGATTATTTATATAAAAAAATGAAATGCTTTATAGTCTTATACAAAAATCAGTGTAACACTGACAGGACAGTGGCAGAAAAAATGTCAATATTATTATGATGGTTGGCACTATTGTTTTCATCAGTTGTATTGAGTTTGATGTTTGAATCAGCACACTTCAAATTACATCACTGTATAGTTTTAATGAGAATCAGAGTTGAAGTTTGATGGTGTTGCACCTGGACGTGTTGGTAACTGAGGGCGGTGTTTTTCAAAATTTGTTCTTAGGTCATCTTGGACTTAGTGAGGAAATTATATAATAATATTTATTGTTTTTCCCAATATACAATAGCATCAGTAATTAAGATCATTAATTTTTTCGAATTTGAATAAAGGGTTTTTGCCAAAGGTGCAGCCAGAGCATGTGAGATTTTCTTTTTGGTGTGCAGTTATTTTTATACTTGTAAAATGTACAACTGTTGAAATTGAATGTTCATAATACAAGTGTAAAATGTACAACTGTTATTGAATGTTCATAATACAAGTGTAAAATGTACAACTGTTATTGAATGTTCATAATACAAGTGTAAAATGTACAACTGTTATTGAATGTTCATAATACAAGTGTAAAATGTACAACTGTTCTTATTGAATGTTCATAATACAAGTGTAAAACGTACAACTGTTGTTATTGAATGTTCATAATACAAGTGTAAAATGTACAACTGTTATTGAATGTTCATAATACAAGTGTAAAACGTACAGCTGTTGTTATTGAATGTTCATAATACAAGTGTAAAATGTACAACTGTTGTTATTGAATGTTCATAATACAAGTGTAAAATGTACAAATGTTGTTATTGAATGTTCATAATACAAGTGTAAAACATACAACTGTTGTTATTGAATGTTCATAATACAAGTGTAAAATGTACAAATGTTGTTATTGAATGTTCATAATACAGGTGTAAAACGTACAACTGTTGTTATTGAATGTTCATAATACAAGTGTAAAATGTACAACTGTTGTTATTGAATGTTCATAATACAAGTGTAAAATGTACAACTGTTGTTATTGAATGTTCATAATACAAGTGTAAAATGTACAACTGTTATTGAATGTTCATAATACAAGTGTAAAATGTACAACTGTTGTTATTGAATGTTCATAATACAAGTGTAAAATGTACAACTGTTGTTATTGAATGTTCATAATACAAGTGTAAAATGTACAACTGTTGTTATTGAATGTTCATAATACAAGTGTAAAACGTACAACTGTTATTGAATGTTCATAATACAAGTGTAAAATGTACAACTGTTGTTATTGAATGTTCATAATACAAGTGTAAAATGTACAACTGTTATTGAATGTTCATAATACAAGTGTAAAATGTACAACTGTTGTTATTGAATGTTCATAATACAAGTGTAAAACGTACAACTGTTATTGAATGTTCATAATACAAGTGTAAAATGTACAACTGTTGTTATTGAATGTTCATAATACAAGTGTAAAATGTACAACTGTTATTGAATGTTCATAATACAAGTGTAAAATGTACAACTGTTATTGAATGTTCATAATACAAGTGTAAAACGTACAACTGTTGTTATTGAATGTTCATAATACAAGTGTAACAATGCTATGAGGCCTCCAGCTTGTCGGACTCCTTTGGTCTAAAGAGTGAGAACCTCCGACATGTTGATAGAGCACAGAGATACTTGTGGCTGGTCATAGAATTTATAAAAACTGTCACCATCTCCGCAAGAAATAATTATCTTAATTGTTTTATAAAAATGATTTAAATAAAAATATCTTCAATTATGTATGATTTTTAATGGTTTTTCTTAATTGCCCCACGCCCTCCCCCTGCCGTCGGGCTGGGAACAGCTGCTATATATATAAATAGAAAGGTAAAACATTTCTTTTGTAGTTTCTAGTTATAGACTAAAACTATTGATGTGAAAATCTTAACCTTAAAATACTTGAAGTAAAACCTTTATTCCTAGTGAAAGCCTATTCCACCATTGTCCTGGCTAACCAGAGCGAGGATAATTTTGCCTGCTTTGTGAAAGTGGCCCATTATATATTATGATGGTACCTACTCAACCTAGCTAAACCTAACCTTTCATGCGTCAATAAATTATGATCACATAAACATTTTAATTTCTATAGGAACAATGAGGTCATACAGAAGAAACAATCAGGGATCAACACATAGTACTTATTTAGGTTTTTCTTTTAATTTTAGTTTTAATATTACAATTATTTAAACTCAGAAAAACTTATTAAACTTGGTACTATTACCCATCAAATATGTTTAAAATAGACACTAAAATTTTGGATTTATGCACCAGAATAGGCACTTAAATAACAAAAGCACACAATAGGCAATGTAAACTTGATTCTACTACCTGCTACATTATTACATGGCTCTGTCTTGGCACCGCGTCTCACTACGGTACTTGTTTGGGATAATGCATATGTTGTACTAATTACACTAATATGTTAGAGGTTAGAAAGGTGGAATTTAGGGGAAGTGTGTCTGCACTTGCGTGGAAGGAGAATGATAAACTATTAAGGTAATAACCTTAAGTCCACCAGACCAAAATTCTAATACACCCCCTCCCCCTTCAAATCAACAATCCAGTCTTATGCAAGAGTGACGCCTTATCTCATGCGGTTAGAAACCAGATACTTTTATAGCGCTTCAGTAGTGAAATGAGTTATTTTCTTTTCAGATATAAGTTTTTTTATAATTTTAAAAGCAAAGTTCAACTTTTAACAATGTCAAGGGACAAAATTACAAACTTACCGTTTCTGAAGAAATTGATCATTTCTCTTGCAATGGCATACACTTTCCTCCCAAGATATCTACCACTGCACCCATTGTCCCCACAATTTACACTCATTTTAAGATATTCACAAAGTGTATATTTTCAAACATATTCAGAACAAGTATGCTACAACTTACAATTTCTAAGATTCTGGACTCTCTTTCAGCAGAAAATCCATACCTCGGGAAAGAGAGAACCCAAAGCAAAATAGGCGTGTTAAGGCTCTTATTAATGTAATAATATGCAAAAACCAACAGAATAGGAAATTATAGGCACTATACAATTAACATATTTTGCTCGTAACAACATGACATATCTCAACTGCCTTTGTTTTACGATCAAGGAAAAGAAAACACATATAGACACAATCTGATCCCTAATTAGTACAGTAACATGTATGTGTTGATCTGAATTGATCCGACTCTTAATACGTTATTTTACTCCTAAACTTTTTTTTTTCCTAATTCTGGTTATTTTCAGAGTTGTCCAGCTCAAGAATGGATTGAAAGCATTGCTAATATCAGATGTCACCAATCTGATTTCTTTAGAAGAGAACACTGACAGTAGTGGTAAGTTCTCCTTTAATTCAATTATCTGTTACCACAAATAGGAACTTATTTTCCTAATTGGTTGATCTGTGAGAAATGATGGTAAGAAAGACAGCAGGCTGCTTGCTTACCGGCTTTCATCGCTGATCAGTGCTGAACTACAGTGAGTGTAGGTGTACACAGAAGACGCTGACAAAAACCTAAAAACCTGCTATTTGTCACATGTTATGACCGCCGTCAAGATGTCCAGTCCATTATCTGATGGAGTTTTTACCTCTTGACAGTGTTCATCCATAATTGAAAGGGGAAAAATACCTGGTATACATCAAATAAAGTGTGCTAGGAAAGATAATGGCAAATATCATAATTTATTGAATGACCTGAAGCAAGACAAAGAGCAACATCTAACTGGAATGTGTGTTGAATTTAATGACCTGAAGCAAGACAAAGAGCAACATCTAACTGGAATGTGTGTTGAATTGAATGACCTGAAGTAAGACAAAGAGCAACATCTAACTGGAATGTGTGTTGAATTGAATGACCTGAAGTAAGACAAAGAGCAACATCTAACTGGAATGTGTGTTGAATTGAATGACCTGAAGCAAGACAAAGAGCAACATCTAACTGAAATGTGTGTTGAATTGAATGACCTGAAGTAAGACAAAGAGCAACATCTAACTGGAATGTGTGTTGAATTGAATGACCTGAAGTAAGACAAAGAGCAACATCTAACTGGAATGTGTGTTGAATTGAATGACCTGAAGTAAGACAAAGAGCAACATCTAACTGGAATGTGTGTTGAATTGAATGACCTGAAGTAAGACAAAGAGCAACATCTAACTGGAATGTGTGTTGAATTGAATGACCTGAAGTAAGACAAAGAGCAACATCTAACTGGAATGTGTGTTGAATTGAATGACCTGAAGTAAGACAAAGAGCAACATCTAACTGGAATGTGTGTTGAATTGAATGACCTGAAGTAAGACAAAGAGCAACATCTAACTGGAATGTGTGTTGAATTGAATGACCTGAAGTAAGACAAAGAGCAACATCTAACTGGAATTGTGTGTTGAATTGAATGACCTGAAGTAAGACAAAGAGCAACATCTAACTGGAATGTGTGTTGAATTGAATGACCTGAAGTAAGACAAAGAGCAACATCTAACTGAAATGTGTGTTGAATTGAATGACCTGAAGTAAGACAAAGAGCAACATCTAACTGGAATGTGTGTTGAATTGAATGACCTGAAGTAAGACAAAGAGCAACATCTAACTGGAATGTGTGTTGAATTGAATGACTTGAAGCAAGACAAAGAGCAACATCTAACTGAAATGTGTGTTGAATTTAATGACCTGAAGCAAGACAAAGAGCAACATCTAACTGAAATGTGTGTTGAATTGAATGACCTGAAGCAAGACAAAGAGCAACATCTAACTGAAATGTGTGTTGAATTGAATGACCTGAAGTAAGACAAAGAGCAACATCTAACTGGAATGTGTGTTGAATTGAATGACTTGAAGCAAGACAAAGAGCAACATCTAACTGAAATGTGTGTTGAATTGAATGACCTGAAGCAAGACAAAGAGCAACATCTAACTGAAATGTGTGTTGAATTGAATGACCTGAAGTAAGACAAAGAGCAACATCTAACTGGAATGTGTGTTGAATTGAATGACCTGAAGTAAGACAAAGAGCAACATCTAACTGGAATGTGTGTTGAATTGAATGACCTGAAGCAAGACAAAGAGCAACATCTAACTGAAATGTGTGTTGAATTGAATGACCTGAAGTAAGACAAAGAGCAACATCTAACTGGAATGTGTGTTGAATTGAATGACCTGAAGTAAGACAAAGAGCAACATCTAACTGAAATGTGTGTTGAATTGAATGACCTGAAGTAAGACAAAGAGCAACATCTAACTGGAATGTGTGTTGAATTGAATGACTTGAAGCAAGACAAAGAGCAACATCTAACTGGAATGTGCGTTGAATTTAATCAAACAGGTACAATGGCAGCATCTGGGTAACTCACACGTAACTAAACTTTACATTTCTCCCATTTCTCTTGAACACATTTGTTGGCACTGACAACTAAAAAAGAATGAAATGTTCACTACAGTAAACTTGTCAGAGCTGGGTACCAGCGCTGATAAGAGCGAACCTTCTTTCACTATGAACAATCACATCTGTAAACACACTCTCATTGATGACGCAGGTCAGCGCTGGTAGTTGGCAATTAGGAAAGCTGATTTCTTTCTGTACACACCTTTAGGACCTATATCAATTTGATTACATTTCTGGATAAAATAGTTATTGTGAATCATTCCCAGAACTTAGCACTAAGCTCAATTTTAGTGTTCTGAAAAGAACTCCTACCCAACTTTACCACCATTAAAAACCAAATATTGATTATAACACCTAAATAATACTGTGTCAATTAAGTAAAACCAACTAGCCTTTTAGAGAATACAAAAAGGTTTTTTGTAGCAAAAATGATAACATTGTACTATATATTATTATGGTTATTTTATAGGCATTGACAGGTTGAGTTAACGAATAAGTACATAAAAGTAGGTCTAGTTACATTTCTAGCAGTACAACCTACATGTCGCTTCAATGAAAAACACTAAAGGAAGACTAACTATTAGTCCTCATTATAGTTAGGCTACCTAGTAAGAGAAGCATTTCAAACACATAAATTGTACGGAACTCCGTACAAACTTTCTTGCTATATTGTTTAGAAATGGAGATATTTACTCAAAATTCATATGATATACACTAACAAACCTGAGAACAAATTGCATCAGACATAAGTAAAATATTTTTTGACTCATGGTTTTCAATTTCATAATTTTATTTTTAAAGAATTCACATCTTCATTGGTATGTTTGGACCAATAAAAAATATCGATATTGGGTCCACGAGGGTAAACATTTCGTATTAAAATTTTGACTTCCGGTTAAAATTTCTGTCATTTTACTAGGGGATGCACATCTCATGGTTATCATATTGCTATTAAATTTCTCTTTTATAAATTTTGACCAATAAAATAGGTAAATATTGATTATTGAATCTAAAATTATAGAGATAGATTATTGTTGTACAAATATTTCTCCTAAGAGATTGAAAGAAAGAGAACATACACTTTTTGAGAGACTTAATCACTTCTTACTCTATGGCATTATATAATTATTGCATAACAACTTAAGTAGTATATCTTTCCAACTAAGCTCACAAAATTGTATTAATATATTTACCAATATCTCAGAAAATGTCGGTTTTATAAAAATATATTTCATATAAAAGTTTTTTATTTTTAATAGTACTACAATTTTGCAATGATAAGTTATTTATTTAATAACTAAAATAGTTGCGGAGGTATGGAAATTTCCGCTTCTGTAAAGTACCCTAAATTTCAAGGCAAAATGAAAATAGACAAGTTATTTGAATCTTAAGCAATGCTTAGATATGAATTTTAATCAAAATTCTCAGCCAATTTTAGAAAAATAAATTTTTTCACTTTTTGCTTTTTATTAAATTACTCTTAATTTTGGGGTTAAAAAATACACAGACAGACAACATTTAACATTGCAAATACCACTTTTTAGGGTTCTGGGGGTCATGAGACGTTGACATCCATCAACATATCAGGCTAGATATTTTTTTATGGTCGCAATACTTTACCTTTAGTGTTAGAAAAATTAAAAAAAAATATATATTTGCTTATAGCTTGAAAGTTATTGGTTATAAAAAATATGTCCCGAAGAAAATATTCGTATTATAAATAATTAGGTATAAATATTTGCAATGATAAGTAATTTTATATCTCAAATAGTTTAAGAAATATGATAAAAAATGAGAATTTACACAGCAGACCAGAGCCCTTAAAGTCATTTTGCTGAAATATCGAGAGTAGCCATTGTAACCCTCCCTTCCCCTTATCTATGTACTCTTATACTCATAATTAACAGACAGGTTGGTTACAAGAGAGTTTTATTTTTATTCAAATGACAAAAGGCTCTATGAGATAGTGAGGCAGGCCCAGCGTTAGGTGCTGTATCCATACACAATGGACGAAGAGTAATAATAACACAGTAAAAATGCCTCGCCAAATTCATAAATGGCCAAACAAACACTTTAAACAATTACAGTTAAATTTACCCTTGAACAAATCAGGTATAGATAACAATAACAATGAAAGATGGCGATGGTAAACCATAGACTATGGTAATATCAAAAGGACATTAGCTAGTCGCCATTGGCGACTCTCAATATATAAGAGTAATAGACAAAATGTTCTAGATAAAAGAATATCTTAACAGCCATAAATGGGTGTAATAGAATATACAACAAAAATAGAAACATTTGTTATAGTTAGGAAAACTAACGTTAAACATTTCAACAAGAGTTTAAAGAATAAGCACACCGACTCGCGCCTTGATTAACCACAAAAATACGATCTCCGATGTTTAACATTATCATGAATTTCCATAATAACACGTGGCAAATCTTAAATCTAGGTTTTGGGATAGATTCACAATATAATAGCCCAATACTACACAGGACCTAATGTGTGCTCCTTAAACATGAAACCATACCGTTGAATGTGGATATAAGATTCCCTATCAGACAAATTTTGGGTCAACGTGGCTATATTACGTTTACCATTCATGTCCTTAAGAACTTATTCAGGTACGGTATGAATAAATAAAGATTCATTTATAATTTTAACATCAGACGTAATTTTGTAAGGATTAATGCCAAACTGAATTAAATAAACAAAGCTAATCTATCCAAGAAAGTCTCACCAGTGATCTGTGATTGTTCTGTCATACAGAGTTCTGCCATTACTTATCACGTTTGGTTCCTGTCTTTCAAAGCAAGACTGTTAGACATGTGTGTGTACACTGTTCTGACATACACAGTCAGCATTATTAAGTGCACAACTTGTCCGTTATCTTCCAATACGCTGTCGGCCACACAACTGGCATATTGACTGTCTATTATTTTTTGGTAGCATCAATTAGTAGCTTTGTCAGCGAACATATCCACTGAGTCATCTGAAATGAGTCGTGCGCGATGTTGTTTGCGTGGTTAGCCTTGTTTGATGTCAAACTGGGGCAGAAGTGGTAGCCCAACATCTCTTCTTTACATGTTGTAACAGGTTACACATTTTGTTTAGTAATATTAATGTTTTTAAATAATTAGACCAAACTTATTAGATGCTGTGATTTTGATATGCACTTTTCCTTGTCACCTTGCCTAAACTTTACCTTAAATATAGTGTTTGATATCACTTCAAAAACCCTCTTTCATGAAACCAAATTACTTAGATCTGGTTTGTATCATTTCTTGTACAGATCGACCAAACTTACTTTAGATTTGTGTCATGAATCAAGATTCATTAGTTCTTGTTATTGTCTTACATCCTACTTAGATCTGTGTTTGTACAGTATACTTGTCATGCCAAACTTACTTAGATCTGTGTTTGTATCATGTTCCTTGTCCATGCAAATTACTTAGATCTGTGTTTGTAGTAGTTCCTTGTCATGCCAAACTTACTTAGATCTGTGTTTGTATCACGTTCCTTGTCATGCCAAACCTACTTAGATCTGTGTTTGTAACATTAACGGTTAAGAATAGAACCATTGCAGCCAAACCAACAAAGTACATCTGTGTTTAACATTACAATAAATTCCTTATAACATGGCCAAATCTTACTAAGGTTTGGAAAATTACAATTATCAGCCAAACACTAGACCTATGGTGTGTTAACATAACATCGTGAATGTAAAAGATTACCTTAGACATGTTTTGTACATCCGTTGCACAATATTAACTTTAGCATCAAGTCTTAAAAATTCATGCCAAATTATAGATCAATTTTTTTATCCAGTAATTTTGAGTTAATGCCAAACTGAATTAAAATCAGCTAAATCTATCCAAGAAAATGCCCAAACGACTTAGTGCAATGTGTTTGTCATCAGAGTTCCATTTATAAAACTTACTGTGTCTAAAGAGTGTTAGACAGTGTACCTGTCGAACATACCAAAATTAACGTGACAAACTGTTTGTATTCAATCACACTGTCGCAACAACTCCTAGACTGTCTATTATATTTCTTGTAGCACAATTAGAGGTGAGCACGTATGATTCCCTGAGTCAGTCCGAAATACGTTGCAGCGTGTTTTGTGGTACTGTTTCTTGCAATTGCCAAACCTTCTTTTACATGTTGTACAGTTACCATTTTTTGAAATTTATAATGTTTTTAATGTTTTATCAAATCAAGTTATTTAGATATTGTTTTTGCTTTTCCCTTCACTAAATTACCTTAATATGGTTTGATATACACTTCACTGCATAGAAAACTAAATAGAGTTTGTACATCGTTCTTTAGGCTCTATTGATTAGACGTGAATTCAAAACCATTTTTCTTGTCATGCCAAGATCATTAAATTTAGAGTTTGTTTTTTACATCATTACTTTCTCTTGTATAATTACGAAAAGTACTTAGAAACAGTTTTTATCATATCTTTGTCATGGCTCCTCTGACTTAGATCTGTGTTTGTAGCATGTAGTTCCTTGTCATGCCAAACTTACTTAGATCTGTGTTTGTATCATTTCCTTGTCATGCCAAACTACTTAGATCTGTGTTTGTATCACGTTCCTTTCATGCCAAACTTATTAGATCTGTTTTGTATCATGTTCCATGTCATGCCAAACTTACTTAGATCTGTGTTTGTATCATGTTCTTTGTCATGCCAAACTTACTTAGATCTGTTTTGTACATGTTCCTTGTCATGCCAAACTTACTTAGATTGTGTTTGTATCATGTTCCTTGTCATGCCAAACTTACTTAGATCTGTGTTTGTATCAGTTCCTTGTCATGCCAAACTTACTTAGATCTGTGTTTGTATCACGTTCCTTGTCATGCCAAACTTACTTAGATCTTGTTTGTACATGTTTCTTGTCATGCCAAACTTACTTAGATCTGGTTTGTATCAGTTCCTTCATGCAAACTACTTAGATCTGTGTTTTATCATGTTCCTTGTCATGCCAAACTTACTTAGATCTGTGTTGTATCACGTTCCTTGTCATGCCAAACTTACTTAGATCTGTGTTTGTATCATATTCCTTGTCATGCCAAACTTACTTAGATCTGTGTTTATACATATTCCTTGTCATGCCAAACTTACTTAGATCTGTGTTTGTAGATGAGTTCCTTGTCATGCCAAACTTACTTAGATCTGTTTTTGTATCATGTTCCTTGTCATGCCAAACTACTTAGATCTGTTTTGTATCAGTTCCTTGTCATGCCAAACCTACTTGATCTGTGTTTGTAGATGAGTTCCTTGTCATGCCAAACTTTCTTAGACTGTGTTTGTATCATGTTTCCTTGACATCTAAACTTACTTAGATTGTGTTTTATCAGTTCCTTGTCATGCCAAACTTACTTAGATCTGTGTTTGTATCATGTTACTTGTCATGCCAAACTTACTTAGATCTGTGTTTGTATCATGTTCCTTTTGTCATGTCAAACTTACTTAGATCTGAGTTTGTATCATGTTCCTTGTCATGCCAAACTTACTTAGATCTGTGTTTGTCTATCCTTTCATGCAACTTACTTAGATCTTGTTTGTCTGTTTGTCATGCCAACTTACTTAGTCGTGTTTGTATCATGTTCCTTCATGCCAACTTACTTAATTTGTTTGTATCAGTTCTTGTCATGCAACTTACTTAATCTGTTTGTCATGTCCTGTCATGCAATTCTTAGTCGGTTGTTCATGTTCCTTGTCATGCAAACTTACTTAGAGTTTGTATCAGTTCCTTGTCATGCCAACTTACTTAATCTTTGTATCATGTTCCTTGTCATGCAAACTATGATCTGTGTTTGTATCAGTCCTTTATGCAAACTTACTTAGATCTGTGTTTATTGTTCCTTGTCATGCAACTTACTTAGATCTGTGTTTGTATCATGTTCCTTGTCATGCCAAACTTATTAGATCTGTTTGTATCAGTTCCTTGTCTGCCAAACTTATTAGATCTGTGTTTGTAGCATGTGTTCTTGTCATGCCAAATTATTAGATCTGTGTTTGTATCATATTCCTTGTATGCCAAACTTACTTAAATCTGTGTTATATCATGTTCTTGTCATGCCAAATTACTTAATCTGTTTGTGCATGATTCTTGTCATGCCAAATTACTTAGATCTGTTTTTGTTCATGTTCCTTGTCATGCCAAACCTACTTAGATTGTTTTTGTATCATGTTCCTTGTCATGCCAAACCTACTTGATCTGTGTTTGTCATGTAGTTCTTGTCATGCCAACTTTCTTAGACTGTGTTTGTATCAGTTCTTGCATTCTAACTTATTAGATGTGTTTTATCACGTTCCTTGTCATGCCAAATACTAGATCTGTGTTTGTATATGTGTACTTTGTCATGCCAACTTACTAGATCTGTGTTTGTATCTGTTCCTTTTCATGTCAAACTTACTTAGATCTGAGTTTGTATCATGTTCTTGTCATGCAAACTTACTTAGATCTGGTTTGTATCTGTAGTTCCTTTCATGCAAACTTACTTAATCTGTGTTTGTAATGTTCTTGTCATGCCAAATTACTTAATCTGTGTTGTATCATGTTCTTTCATGCAAACTTACTTAGATCTGTGTTTGTATCATGTTCTTGTCATGCCAAACTATTAGATCTGTGTTTGTACATGTGTTCTTGTCATGCAACTTATTAATTGGTTTATCATGTTCTTGTCATGCCAAACTTACTTAGAGTGAGTTTGTTCGTTCCTTGTCATGCCAACTACTTAGATCTGTTTTTGTATTGTTCTTTGTCATGCCAACCTATTAGATTGTTTTGTATCATGTTCCTTGTCATGCCAAACTTACTTAGATCTGTGTTTGTATCATGTAGTTCCTTGTCATGCCAAACTTACTTAGAGCTGTGTCTGTATCATGTTCCTTGTCATGCCAAACTTACTTAGATCTGTGTTTGTATCATGTTCCTTGTCATGCCAATCTTACTTAGATCTGAGTTTGTATCACGTTCCTTGTCATGCCAAACTTAATTAGATCTGTGTTTGTATCACGTTCCTGTCATGCCAAACTTACTTAGATATGTGTTTGTATCACATTCCTTGTCATGCCAAACTTACTTAGATCTGTGTTTGTATCATGTAGTTCCTTGTCATGCCAAACTTACTTAGATCTGAGTTTGTATCACGTTCCTTGTCACGCCAAACTTATTTAGATCTGTGTGTGTATCACGTTCCTTGTCATGCCAAACTTACTTAGATCTTTGTTTGTAGCATGTAGTTCCTTGTCATGCCAAACTTACTTAGATCTGTGTTTTTATCATGTAGTTCCTTGTCATGCCAAACTTACTTAGATCTGTGTTTGTATCACTTCCTTGTCATGCCAAACTTACTTAGATCTGTGTTTGTATCATGTTCCTTGTCATGCCAAACTTACTTAGATCTGTGTTTGTAGCATGTAGTTCCTTGTCATGCCAAACTTACTTTGATCTCTGTTTGTAGCATGTAGTTCCTTATCATGCCTAACTTACTTAGACCTGTGTTTTATCATGTTCCTTGTCATGCCAAACTTACTTAGATCTGAGTTTGTATCACATTCCTTGTCATGCCAAACTTACTTAGATCTGGGTTTGTATCACGTTCCTTGTCATGCCAAACTTACTTAGATCTGAGTTTGTATCACATTCCTTGTCATGCCAAACTTACTTAGATCTGGTTTGTATCACATTCCTTGTCATGCCAAACTTACTTAGATCTGGTTTGTATCACATTCCTTGTCATGCCAAACTTACTTAGATCTGGGTTTGTATCACATTCCTTGTCATGCCAAACTTACTTAGATCTGGGTTTGTATCACGTTCCTTGTCATGCCAAACTTACTTAGATCTGAGTTTGTATCACATTCCTTGTCATGCCAAACTTACTTAGATCTGGGTTTGTATCACATTCCTTGTCATGCCAAACTTACTTAGATCTGTGTTTGTATCATGTTCCTTGTCATGCCAATCTTACTTAATCTGAGTTTGTATCACATTCCTTGTCATGCCAAACTTACTTAGTTCTGTGTTTGTATCATGTAGTTCCTTGTCATGCCAAACTTACTTAGATCTGAGTTTGTATCACGTTCCTTCTCACGCCAAACTTATTAGATCTTGTGTGTATCACGTTCCTTGTCATGCCAAACTTACTTAGATCTTTGTTTGTAGCATGTAGTTCCTTGTCATGCCAAACTTACTTAGATCTGTGTTTTTATCATGTAGTTCCTTGTGATGCCAAACTTACTTAGATTTGTGTTTGTATCACGTTCCTTGTCATGCCAAACTTACTTAGATCTGTGTTTGTATCAGTTCCTTGTCATGCCAAACTTACTTAGATCTGTGTTTGTAGCATTAGTTCCTTGTCATGCCAAACTTACTTTGATCTCTGTTTGTAGCATGTAGTTCCTTATCATGCCAAACTTACTTAGACCTGTGTTTTATCATGTTCCTTGTCATGCCAAACTTACTTAGATCTGAGTTTGTATCACATTCCTTGTCATGCCAAACTTACTTAGATCTGGGTTTGTATCATGTTCCTTGTCATGCCAAACTTACTTAGATCTGTGTTTGTATCATGTAGTTCCTTGTCATGCCAAACTTACTTAGATCTGTGTTTGTATCATGTTCCTTGTCATGCCAAACTTACTTAGATCTGAGTTTGATTTGTATTCTTATACAGGTATTTAAAAAGGGTAGGTACTCACATGGCAGTCAAATGAATATTTATATCAGTTTGGGAATCTTATTTAATATTTTGAATTAATATATTATTTTCACTTTGTAGACATAATGTGTGTTTTTACTCTCTCGGCTTGTGAGCTTGAAATAAAGTACATTTCCCCATCCCCTCTATTATTTTAAATTAATCTTTGAAACAGAATTATATTGAGATCTCCTATCCTCATATTTTATTAATTTTTTATAGTAACTCCAGAATTTCTATATTTGCTTTTACTTCTGTGTATAATAGCTGCTTGGGAAGCGAGTAGGCCCACTCCTTTTGTTCGCAATAATTACTGGTTGGTTGTTGAAGGGAGTGAAGGGGTGGAGGCTTTAAGGTTAACAAATTAAGAACAGGGAATACACGGACAAGGCACGCAATTTCACTTAATCCAGTTGCACTTAGAGTCTCGATATTGAAAAGATGTATCACAGACGTGCCAGATTCGTTAAACAGTATGGATGTATTTCCTGGTTCTCAGAAAATGTAAAACTTTATTATAATACAAGTGTCGGCCTTAACATCTACTTACCCCTTTCAACTGGCTCCGCTGCTCAAGAGAGGGGGAGGGAGAGAGACAGAGAGAGAGGGGGGGGGTAGGGAGAGCACACCTGTTCACAACATTACGCCACAACCAATTAAAGGGCTCCACCCAAGAATCAAAGCCGTGAGCTCAAGACAAGCCAAAGAACTTAAGAAGAAAAAAGATGACTCAAACCCAGTGTCCATACGTTCAAATATCTTTGAGAAACGAGTGTAAGCCTCGAGTCACACATAGATACTTCCCCTTATTTGATTGTCTTTGGTCCCCCCCTCCTGCTATCCCTCCATTCTTTGTTCTGGAGTTGTGCAAATCATATAAAAGACTGGCAGAGAAATATGATGATTACTCTTGGACATTGCTCTGGTTTATTAGGGCGAAGCTGAGGCTTTGGTTTATTTATTATTAAATTGAAATGTAAGCATAAATTCTGTTTTGGCAATAATATTTATCTAGATGTACTTCTTCAAAATTCCATTCTTTTTACGGCAATACTATTTTGGGTTAAATGTCAAACATGTTAAATCTTTGATCAAACTAAAGGCAAAATATTTTAGTTAGATTTTTATTGCATTTTAAATAATTAATTTAAAATATTAGGATATAAGTTAGGATACTGAATTTCTGGATAGCGCTAGTGAAGCGATAGATGGACAAATGTTAGATTATTATTTTGGTTAAGTATTTTTATTTGTCCAGGTTAATGTTAGGTGTCATATTATATGTTGTTGATATTATCTCCATTTTAATTTATAGTATGACAGGCTAGTTTAACGTAAATTGTTCTTATATTACAAGTTTGAAGTTTACGATCAATATTCTGAATAACTGTATTAATTTATTACGAGTTAACAAATGAATGTAAGAAATAGTTGGAGAATAAATATCTCAAGAAACTTTTGAGTAATTATGAATGAGAATCTCAAGTGAGAAATAGCAAATTATTTGATGTTTTCATGTGATATACATAAAGTATTGTTAGGATCAAATTAATGGATTTTCAAAATAATTTTGTTTTACTATTTTGTTAGGTTACAATAGGCGTAGAATTATTATATATTAATAATTGCTTTTAGGCTTATTATATCTAACAGTATTTATCCATTGAATTCATATATATATAAATAAACAATTTGATGGATTTCTCAACTTAATTTAATACTTTATCCATAGGATTTACCCTTAGGTTTTATAACCTCTCATTCTTTAATTACTTTGTTTTCTGGGTAACACTGAATATTATTTAAATGTCCTGACTGTTTTGGGTTGCGTGCCCATGGGTACTCTTGATGTACTCAGATGTTTATTATTACTCAAGCTGCCCACTCCTATTGCCCTGTTATTATTTTATTGTATACTTTGGACCCTCTTTGATAGGTTTCATCTAAAATACGGGTTCAAGTTTATACACATTGTGGTCACTTGCAGGGGCGTTGCACGAAATATATTTGGGGGGTGGGGGGTGATGTTGGCAGGAAGCTCTCCATTTTTTAAAATTTGGGGTGATAATCAAGCCTTGAAGCGAGCTTTTAGGTAACTATTTTTAAATGTATTTATTATTTTCAAGGCCGTAGCCAGCCAATAATTTCAGGGGGGTTTGGTGGTGGACACATCCCCCAATTGCCAGACGCTAGAAATAATTCTAATTGATAAACATCTCTAGAAGCTATCTGAAGTGTTTTTTATGGCACCATAACTCCTAGTTTGTACTTGTATCTTAATTTTTATATTGTTTGAACCATAAATAAAGCCATTTTGTTCATAACATTTTGGGGGTGGTTTGAACCCCCCTTTCCGCCGGCGACAGCCTTGTTTATTTGTTCATACTGGATTTTTAAAGCTACAAGGCATTTTCAGTGATACTTGAATTACAATTACAGATACTTGAATTGCAGTTTACCTGCATCTGAGCTAAATATCCAATTGAGCTTAAATATATTTATTAAGATTTGCAGATATTGTTCAAATCGTGTATTTTATATTAAAAAATTTAACTGACTTTATACAGCGGTTTCCAACATTTTGTAGTTTATGACCACAACTTTTCTCTCTGCTGCCATCACGACCCTTTGCTAATTTAAAAGCATTCAAATCATATATTTAAGTTTTTTTACTGTATATTACTACCAGCCCAGACTATCTACAGTTAGTGGGATGGGTAAAACTGAGAGGAAATGTACACTTATTTGCTTGGAGGGCTATTAGGATAAACTACCTTGGCCAGAATTAAAATCCTTACTTTACCTTAACCAACAAACTAAACCAAAAGAGCATGACATTAAACCTGCATGTCCACTAATGCTTGTCTTAATTATTATAAATTGCTTATAGTAATGATTATATGCGACCGATATGTAATAAAATAGAATCAACAAGCCCGGGGTTGGGGATGATTTTATATTATGCTATTAGGATTACAAGGCTGCCACAGTAAACAAGTCGTCAAGAGGCTATCAGAATGGAATAGCCAAAAGGAACCTAAGCAGTATTTACCTTGTAAAACTTGAGAAGTGCTATCAGCGCAGCTCCTAAGAAACGTCCATATAATAAACTATTTGGACTGTTTAACCGGCACCGAACTAGAGTTACAATGTTGTCATATCTGTCAAGTTTGCACTGATAGAGTGAAGAGGGAGCGAGCTAATCTCTTGTTTACATGGCTCAAGTTTCTTGGAAAGGAAAGGCTAGAATGCAGCTTTTATCAAAGACCACTCACTTACTTTGCAGAAATCTGCTGCTTTATTTATAGGTTGAACTCAAATAATCAGTAGTATGATTTTATTTATATTTATTACCTGGTGGAAGAACACATTTTTCATTCGACTTTCTCGACTGGATTGCTGGTGACGATATCGGGGTTCAAATCCCAGTAGTGTACTGAGGGAGTTTTTTTTCTTAAAACGGTTCCAAACATGTAATTTCTATTTATTTATTTTTAGCACCCCGTCTTACAACCCTTTTGGGCTTAAAACTTATGTACTAATTACTCTAATGTGTTAGGCATCGGGAAGGTTAAATTAATTTTTAAATGAACGTATTTTCGTCGAGTGAGAGCGTAAAAATATTCAGGGAAAAACTACCTGAGTGCACCTGACCAGAATTGAACCGTGATCCCCGTCTTCAGCATGTATGTTAAACATGGTGGGTAACACACACTATTAGACTGGATTGCTGGTGGTGGGAAGTTTGAAGTTCAAATCCCAGTTGGGTGTAACAAGGTTAATTTTACCTAAAATGGTTCCCCACTCTCAATCTATACAAATGTGGGTACATCCAATCTAAAATGTAACTTTCCCCATTCCTAGTTCACAAGGATAATTAATGTATGTGTATAACTCAAACGGGTAGTAAGTCGACATGAAAAAAATACTATTGTGATGACTACCATAGTATCAGCAAAACTTTATTAGTGTCGGTTGAGGTGATTTGTAAATTAAAATATTTTTGAGGAGTTTTTAGGAGATTGACTCCAAGCAAATGGAAAATAATTTGAAAATGTAATGCCACTAAAAGCTATTTGAGGAGTCCCTTAAGCATTTAGAAATAATAATAGATTGTTATAGAATCTATTTGAAGTTTGATGCAAACCATCTTTCAGCTTCAAACTCGAGTATATAGAGGGGAGTTTAACAAACTGGAGGAAGGCGCATTTTGATGAGAGGGGTGGAGGAGAAATGTGTGGTAGCACCCCACCCTATCAACCCTCCCCCTTCCCATTTCACCTTCAATGGGTAACACTGGATATAAAACTATTGACAGATACACCGTAGAATGTAGATCATTTCCTCATCATCTTACTTAGCCCAAGTTATGAGGAGTGAGGAAAGTGTCTGAGAGTCACAATGGTTACTTCATTTTCTATAAAAGATTCATACGTCAGTCATGTAATCACTTTTGATGGAAAATATAAAAATCCAAATAATAATATTAAGAAGAAGAATGGTGATAGAAATATATTATCAATTGGCAAACAAGTTTTTTATTTTTTAAACATTTCTTTCTTGGACATAGAAAATTGGGGGTCAGAGGTATGGGTAACTATGCAGTAATGGACCCATGGTGGGTCCCCCAAGAAAAAAAGACCCCACCCTCCCCAAATCTTATGTACAATTGTAGATTATAAAAAACATTTTGACATTTATTATTGGAATTCTTTTATAATACTTAATAGTATAGAGTAGGTAGGTTGAATTTAGAAGTGCACCCACATTTGTGTGGAGATATAAGAGAGAGAACCCAATGCAGGAAACCACCTTAAGTGCATTACTATACAGCAATAAAGGTTGATAAAATTGTTGCTGAAAAGTTTCAATATAGCGTAAAATAAACTTAATTTGAATTAAATAAAACAATATTAAAAAATATTAAAAACAAATCTCTAATCAATTATAAATATTATCACTTATAGAGGCTAAACAAACATTGATTTCTGTGAAATAGTCTACAAGGACAAGCTATGGGCAGTAGCTCAACAGACAATATAGCTAATCCCTGCAGCCTTTCTCGATTCATGTGATTCTTGAATAAATTCAAATAAAGTTCCGAAAATGACCTTTCAACTGTTTCTATTGATTTACAGAAAAATATATACATACATTTTTTGTACAGCACAAATTATGCGCAATAACTTGTCTATTGAGTAATTTTTGATTGAATTAGTAGATCTTTACGAAACAAAAATAGTCTTAAAAGACAATGCTTTCATCTCTTACCAAATTAATTTTGGGTGGGTGGGCCTGCGGGGTGGGCCCTATTTTGGGCGTAGGCATGTGATATTTTTCCACCATCCTATAGTTACACCACTGAACTTGTAACTATCAAGAATTTCAAACTTTATTAACTTATTTTTTATTAATTATATTTGATAATCAAATATAGCTCTATACATTTAAACATATGTTAATATGTCTAACACCCGCTTTGGTGATCTAATGGTCTAACATGCTATTCTTGCAGTAGACTAGACTGCCGATGACGGGAGATCGAGGATCGAATCTCGGCCGGGTGTACTGAGGTTGGTTTTCCATGCTCCCTCCTCGCAAGTGCGGGTACGCTTCCTATGAATGTAACCTTCCTGATACCTAAAACCATTAGTGTAATTGTTGAAAAACAAAATCTATTCACAAATCCTCAGTTTATTTGACAAAAATTTTAATCTAGCCATTTTCCTCAGTAGCTTTATATCCTACTGAAAGAAAATATTTTGACCAGGCTACATAATTTTATATAATATATATAAAATGTAAATAAAAATATAATATAGTATTATAAAATACATATTATATATACAGAAATTTAATTTGAAGATAGCATATAAAACTATTTTCTGCAAAAAGAAAAATTTCATTTTTAAAAATGGATAATTTGTATAGAATACACTTACTCCAAAAATAAGTATTTAAAAATCCAATAAAACATATAGAAATATACTGTAAGAAAAGATTTCTCATCCAATTGTATGAAAATATCTATCTATTAATTTTGACCAAATATGATAGGCTTACACACAAGTTTTACATTGAAGCATGATCATTGTATAATCTATGTGTCCCTTATCAATAACTTTTGTGTCAGGGGTGTTCATAATATCTACACATCACTAGCTATTTATAATTTTTGCTACACATAGATATAATAATAATGATGCATTCTACAGCTAAATACATTCAATGTCCTTCATCAAAACTTATGCAATGAACACACTTAGAATTATGTTTTTAATTTTTATTTAATTAGGTACTGTGCTACAAATTTGTGAATCTTGGCCGTGTAATGAGGATTTATTCCTTATGATTGCTCATTCCCTCCACGCAAATGTAGGAACACTTTCTCTAAATTGCCTTATTTAATATCCACCCTACTTTATTATTGTAAATTTACGGATAATATTGAAGGTAATAAGATGAGAAGTATTTCTAATATCACAAGAACAAAAAATGACATGTAAATAATATTTACAATGCACTCTCTTATTTGTGTTGAGTAACATCCTCATCTTAGCATTTGTGTTCCCCCCTCCCCTTTCTCTCTAAAGCTTCCGTTATTTCCATTTCTCTAACTTGGCATGCTATGGCACCCGAGGGATGCGAGTAGGTAAGAATGATATTTATGATTAATTTATTGTGCCAAATAATAACTGTCAAAATGGAATATGGAACTGTATTAATTTTATTAATTTTAAAATAGTGGTGGTCAAGTCATGTTCACTAGTGCCCCCACTCCCCTTTCATTATCCAGCTTTATAATTGATAGCAAAATAGTTTCAAGACATGTATTTATTGTGACAAGTGTATTTCTTGTTCAATTGCCAATAGTCCATAATGATTTAGATAACCCTGTATTATCAATACCTAATTATTGACTGTTTACAGATCAGATTACCAAAGGTAGCGCCAAAGTGTTTGAATAGTACACCTAATTGAACCATGGAACTCGTGCGGGTTATACGCTGATGTACGAATTAAGCTAATGTGTTAGAGAAGAGTAAGTTTGCTTTTTGATGACATACATTCACATTTGCGTGGAGGGTGAATAGAAAACAGTTTAGGAATAATAACCCCAGAGCATCTAACTGGGATTGAACCTAGTTCCCCGTCCTCAGCAGTCCAGTTTATTACAAGAATAGTGCCTTAGATTATGCAGTCACCAAAGCGGGTCCCGTAATTATATTAATTAGGTATACTATGCACATGATATGAAATTAATGGATGAATTCTAAATTACAGTATTAAAATTGTATTTTCCATGCAGAAACGATAAATAATTCCTAACACATTAAAAAGAATATCTAATTCCCAAGAGCAGAACATTTATTTTTCTTTCGTTTGGTTGAGAGATAAAGTCTTTTTTACTTTATTTTCTTCGATCTCTTTTTACATAAATGGCTTCCATTGCAAAACACGCTGTATTCACACAACTGATTTCATAAATGAACGTAGTCGAGTTGATATTTTTCCGGCGAACATGTGTGTATCACAGCGCAACGCTTGGCATCACTGCCTTGAGTTTTCACGAGAGGCTCATCTTGTTTAACCTTACACCGATAGGTCGTAGCATACAGCACCACAACACTTTTTTGTATTAAAATAAAACTGTACCATTTTAGTTTAGAACAATATGTATGTTGAAAAATGAAAGGATAATTATTCTTAATCATATTTTATAGGTTTATGCTTTGTCTGCAGATTAAAAAACAACAACATTAAATTAAGAAAATACAATCATGTAAAAATCATTTAAACAAAGATGCTTATAAATATTTAACTTTTAATTGGCGTTAAATTATACTAAATGATAGAGAAATGTGTTTATTGTAACATAATGAAAACAGTTTTAGCCTAATTCATCCCACATTTCAATAACAAAACCAGTTTGTTTTATGCAGTGTTCTTTAAATTAATTTTTAAAACTTAAATTTGAATTTTCTGGGTAGATATGAATAAAACATAAACCACGTGAGTGAATTGATCTTTACAGTAGTAAAACTTTGATTCAACTGTGTATAGTAGTTTTCTTAGTAATCGGGTACAGAGAAATCACCTTAGAAACCGGCGGCGCTCATCTCTCATGGTGATCCATCCCCTTAATAGGTTCCTATAACTCCTTAACACTTTCCTTTTCTCCCTCATGTTTGTTGGTTTCCTCTTTAAGTAAGAATTGTGCTGGAATAAATTCTGGTTTAATGGATTGACAAGTAATGACTGGTTTTCATTAAGAGGAAACCGTTAACTGTTTGTGTAGTGGCAGCATTGTAAAGTGTTAACTGTGTTCTACTTTTCATTGTAACACCAATATTGTGTTTGTTCCTTTATATGTTTCTATCCACCTTTCCTCTATACCTTCTTCCAAATACATTTACTATAAAGTGCAATTTATCAAAATAAAAATGTTTCAAAATGTTATATACTCTTGCAATGGCTCTTTTTCCAGATAGATAATAGCACAGATGTGAAACCTCATCTTGTTACACCAATGACCTATATGAATGTAAAACAATATTGCCTCCAATTATATTATGTTTTGATTGTATGTTTTCTGAGCAGTGTCTAGTGAAAGTGAATCTGATGGAAGTAATGTGGAGTCAGATGACGAGCACAGCGAGGAAAGTCTAGCAGGGAGTGATGAGTGCCAGACATCATCCACCAAAGAGTCAGATGAAAAACTGGTAGGTACAGACTAAATATACAATATAACAGAGAGTATGTCAACTAACTATACAATCTAACAGAGAGTATGTCAACTAACTACACAATATAACAGAGAGAGTATGTCAACTAACTATACAATCTAATAGAGAGTATGTCAACTAACTATACAATATAACAGAGAGTATGTCAACTAACTATACAATCTAACAGAGAGAGAGTATGTCAACTAACTATACAATATAACAGAGAGAGTATGTCAACTAACTATACAATATAACAGAGAGTATGTCAACTAACTATACAATATAACAGAGAGTATGTCAACTAACTACACAATATAACAGAGAGAGTATGTCAACTAACTATACAATCTAATAGAGAGTATGTCAACTAACTATACAATCTAACAGAGAGAGAGTATGTCAACTAACTATACAATATAACAGAGAGTATGTCAACTAACTATACAATCTAACAGAGAGTATGTCAACTAACTATACAATATAACAGAGAGTATGTCAACTAACTATACAATATAACAGAGAGTATGTCAACTAACTATACAATCTAACAGAGAGTATGTCAACTAACTATACAATATAACAGAGAGTATGTCAACTAACTATACAATCTAACAGAGAGAGAGTATGTCAACTAACTATACAATATAACAGAGAGTATGTCAACTAACTATACAATCTAACAGAGAGAGAGTATGTCAACTAACTATACAATATAACAGAGAGAGTATGTCAACTAACTATACAATATAACAGAGAGAGTATGTCAACTAACTATACAATATAACAGAGAGAGTATGTCAACTAACTATACAATATAACAGAGAATTTATATCCACACAAGCTACAGGGCTAG